>OX244038.2:32767370-33480370 GCA_945859785.2 Tridacna gigas | reverse complement strand
TGCGTAACTGGCACATACGAGTTGGTAGTCATCGTAACTACGTTTCTTGTCTACATATGAAGAGAAATAATACAAAACATAGTTCCTTTTGTTTGACTCATGCTACAGGAACAAGTTGCTACAGAAAGAGTTGTCTGTCTGGTTTATCCACGTGTTACAATATTTTCTGGGGCTTTTACACTGTCCATTGATCATCTTAGCATATTTAATGTTTCAATGTGCAGTGTTGAAGCTGGCCTAAACTAGAAAGACAAACCGGATATAGGGTTGTCAACCTGGTAGTATGCCCGAAAACATCCGACCAAGTTCTTCTGTCACCCTGTTTTCTTAAATTCTCGCCCAGTGTCGGTAAATTCTGGCGTGTATGGATGGAGAATGTATGTCAGGTTGCTAAGGATTACATGTCAGCTTTCAAAGAAGACCTATAATCACTTTAAAACTCCCCTCATTGTTTACATCGATGGTTCGGCCGCCATTTTGTTTTTCATGGCCGCCATTTTGTTTTTTCCCTCAAGGAATTATGGGAAGGGGGGGAGATATAATTATAGGTATATATATCCAGCATAATTACCAGTTGCCTCCATAGCACAGTGGGTAAGACCGCTGTGCCAAGAGCCATTTTTGGACCTGGTGGCCAGAGGTTCGAACCCTGGCTGTGCCATTTTTTTTTTTGTTTGTTTTTTTTTCTTTTAATTTATTTATTATCATTTTTTTTCTTTTTTTTCTAATTATTATTTGTTCTTATGTCATTGGCCAATTTCAAATATAAGATATTTTTATGGGAAAGATTTTGGTATCCTGCTATATCTTTGGCTGCGCACAAGAGCCGCATATGGCTGTTTCTGCGCAGCGAGAAAAACTGCTACGTATGAGTGGGAAGTCATCAAAGCCAAGTTACAATTCTCGTCTATGTATTTAGAAGAAAGGGTAGGGCAACAGTCAGATTTCTTTTTTACTTATTCAACAGGAACCGGTTGCTTCCGAAGGCGTCAGAACTTTGATTCTATGTTTTTGCGGGCGCGCAGAGGTCATGTTCGTGCGGTAGTTATTGAGACCGATTTAATGTTTCGGGGGCCCTAGTAAGAGAGAAAAAGGAAAAAAAAATTGGTTCCCATTGTTTGACTTATGCAACAGGTACCGGTTGCTTCCGAAAAAATTCGGAAGTCGATGATATGTTTTCGCGGGCGCGCAGAGGTCAGGTACATGCGGGTATTTATTGAGACTGATTTAATGTTTCGGTGGCCCTAGTAAGAGAGAAAGAGAGAAAAAAATTTGGTTCCCATTGTTAGACTTATGCAACAGGTACCGGTTGCTTCCAAAAAATTTCGAAAGTCGATAATATGTTTTCGCGGGCGCGCAAAGGTCATGTACATGCGTGTGTTTATTGAGACCGATTTAATGTTTACGGGGCCCTAGTAAGAGAAAAAGGGAAGAATTCGGTTCCCATTGTTTGACTTATGCAACAGGTATAGGTTGCTTCTGAAAGAATCGTAAGTCGATTATATGTTTTTGCAGGCACGTAAAGGTCATGTGCGTTGAGGTAGATATTGAGACCGATTCAATGTTTCAGTGGCCCTAGTAAGAGAAAAGGGTAAAAAATAGGTTCCCATTGTTTGACTTATGCAACAGGTATCCGTTGCTTCCGAAGGTGTCGTAAGTCGATATTTCATGTTTTTGCGGGTGCGTAACTGGCACATACGAGTTGGTAGTCATCGTAACTACGTTTCTTGTCTACATATGAAGAGAAATAATACAAAACATAGTTCCTTTTGTTTGACTCATGCTACAGGAACAAGTTGCTACAGAAAGAGTTGTCTGTCTGGTTTATCCACGTGTTACAATATTTTCTGGGGCTTTTACACTGTCCATTGATCATCTTAGCATATTTAATGTTTCAATGTGCAGTGTTGAAGCTGGCCTAAACTAGAAAGACAAACCGGATATAGGGTTGTCAACCTGGTAGTATGCCCGAAAACATCCGACCAAGTTCTTCTGTCACCCTGTTTTCTTAAATTCTCGCCCAGTGTCGGTAAATTCTGGCGTGTATGGATGGAGAATGCATGTCAGGTTGCTAAGGATTACATGTCAGCTTTCAAAGAAGACCTATAATCACTTTAAAACTCCCCTCATTGTTTACATCGATGGTTCGGCCGCCATTTTGTTTTTCATGGCCGCCATTTTGTTTTTTCCCTCAAGGAATTATGGGAAGGGGGGGAGATATAATTATAGGTATATATATCCAGCATAATTACCAGTTGCCTCCATAGCACAGTGGGTAAGACCGCTGTGCCAAGAGCCATTTTTGGACCTGGTGGCCAGAGGTTCGAACCCTGGCTGTGCCATTTTTTTTTTTTTTTATTGTTTTTTTTTCTTTTAATTTATTTATTATCATTTTTTTTCTTTTTTTTCTAATTATTATTTGTTCTTATGTCATTGGCCAATTTCAAATATAAGATATTTTTATGGGAAAGATTTTGGTATCCTGCTATATCTTTGGCTGCGCACAAGAGCCGCATATGGCTGTTTCTGCGCAGCGAGAAAAACTGCTACGTATGAGTGGGAAGTCATCAAAGCCAAGTTACAGTTCTCGTCTATGTATTTAGAAGAAAGGGTAGGGCAACAGTCAGATTTCTTTTTTACTTATTCAACAGGAACCGGTTGCTTCCGAAGACGTCAGAACTTTGATTCTATGTTTTTGCGGGCGCGCAGAGGTCATGTTCGTGCGGTAGTTATTGAGACCGATTTAATGTTTCGGGGGCCCTAGTAAGAGAGAAAAAGGAAAAAAAAATTGGTTCCCATTGTTTGACTTATGCAACAGGTACCGGTTGCTTCCGAAAAAATTCGGAAGTCGATGATATGTTTTCGCGGGCGCGCAGAGGTCAGGTACATGCGGGTATTTATTGAGACTGATTTAATGTTTCGGTGGCCCTAGTAAGAGAGAAAGAGAGAAAAAAATTTGGTTCCCATTGTTAGACTTATGCAACAGGTACCGGTTGCTTCCAAAAAATTTCGAAAGTCGATAATATGTTTTCGCGGGCGCGCAAAGGTCATGTACATGCGTGTGTTTATTGAGACCGATTTAATGTTTACGGGGCCCTAGTAAGAGAAAAAGGGAAGAATTTGGTTCCCATTGTTTGACTTATGCAACAGGTATAGGTTGCTTCTGAAAGAATCGTAAGTCGATTATATGTTTTTGCAGGCGCGTAAAGGTCATGTGCGTTGAGGTAGATATTGAGATCGATTCAATGTTTCAGTAGCCCTAGTAAGAGAAAAGGGTAAAAAATAGGTTCCCATTGTTTGACTTATGCAACAGGTATAGGTTGCTTCTGAAAGAATCGTAAGTCGATTATATGTTTTTGCAGGCGCGTAAAGGTCATGTGCGTTGAGGTAGATATTGAGACCGATTCAATGTTTCAGTGGCCCTAGTAAGAGAAAAGGGTAAAAAATAGGTTCCCATTGTTTGACTTATGCAACAGGTATCCGTTGCTTCCGAAGGTGTCGTAAGTCGATATTTCATGTTTTTGCGGGTGCGTAACTGGCACATACGAGTTGGTAGTCATCGTAACTACGTTTCTTGTCTACATATGAAGAGAAATAATACAAAACATAGTTCCTTTTGTTTGACTCATGCTACAGGAACAAGTTGCTACAGAAAGAGTTGTCTGTCTGGTTTATCCACGTGTTACAATATTTTCTGGGGCTTTTACACTGTCCATTGATCATCTTAGCATATTTAATGTTTCAATGTGCAGTGTTGAAGCTGGCCTAAACTAGAAAGACAAACCGGATATAGGGTTGTCAACCTGGTAGTATGCCCGAAAACATCCGACCAAGTTCTTCTGTCACCCTGTTTTCTTAAATTCTCGCCCAGTGTCGGTAAATTCTGGCGTGTATGGATGGAGAATGCATGTCAGGTTGCTAAGGATTACATGTCAGCTTTCAAAGAAGACCTATAATCACTTTAAAACTCCCCTCATTGTTTACATCGATGGTTCGGCCGCCATTTTGTTTTTCATGGCCGCCATTTTGTTTTTTCCCTCAAGGAATTATGGGAAGGGGGGGAGATATAATTATAGGTATATATATCCAGCGTAATTACCAGTTGCCTCCATAGCACAGTGGGTAAGACCGCTGTGCCAAGAGCCATTTTTGGACCTGGTGGCCAGAGGTTCGAACCCTGGCTGTGCCATTTTTTTTTTGTTTGTTTTTTTTTCTTTTAATTTATTTATTATCATTTTTTTTCTTTTTTTTCTAATTATTATTTGTTCTTATGTCATTGGCCAATTTCAAATATAAGATATTTTTATGGGAAAGATTTTGGTATCCTGCTATATCTTTGGCTGCGCACAAGAGCCGCATATGGCTGTTTCTGCGCAGCGAGAAAAACTGCTACGTATGAGTGGGAAGTCATCAAAGCCAAGTTACAGTTCTCGTCTATGTATTTAGAAGAAAGGGTAGGGCAACAGTCAGATTTCTTTTTTACTTATTCAACAGGAACCGGTTGCTTCCAAAGGCGTCAGAACTTTGATTCTATGTTTTTGCGGGCGCGCAGAGGTCATGTTCGTGCGGTAGTTATTGAGACCGATTTAATGTTTCGGGGGCCCTAGTAAGAGAGAAAAAGGAAAAAAAAATTGGTTCCCATTGTTTGACTTATGCAACAGGTACCGGTTGCTTCCGAAAAAATTCGGAAGTCGATGATATGTTTTTGCGGGCGCGCAGAGGTCAGGTACATGCGGGTATTTATTGAGACTGATTTAATGTTTCGGTGGCCCTAGTAAGAGAGAAAGAGAGAAAAAAATTTGGTTCCCATTGTTAGACTTATGCAACAGGTACCGGTTGCTTCCAAAAAATTTCGAAAGTCGATAATATGTTTTCGCGGGCGCGCAAAGGTCATGTACATGCGTGTGTTTATTGAGACCGATTTAATGTTTACGGGGCCCTAGTAAGAGAAAAAGGGAAGAATTTGGTTCCCATTGTTTGACTTATGCAACAGGTATAGGTTGCTTCTGAAAGAATCGTAAGTCGATTATATGTTTTTGCAGGCGCGTAAAGGTCATGTGCGTTGAGGTAGATATTGAGACCGATTCAATGTTTCAGTGGCCCTAGTAAGAGAAAAGGGTAAAAAATAGGTTCCCATTGTTTGACTTATGCAACAGGTATCCGTTGCTTCCGAAGGTGTCGTAAGTCGATATTTCATGTTTTTGCGGGTGCGTAACTGGCACATACGAGTTGGTAGTCATCGTAACTACGTTTCTTGTCTACATATGAAGAGAAATAATACAAAACATAGTTCCTTTTGTTTGACTCATGCTACAGGAACAAGTTGCTACAGAAAGAGTTGTCTGTCTGGTTTATCCACGTGTTACAATATTTTCTGGGGCTTTTACACTGTCCATTGATCATCTTAGCATATTTAATGTTTCAATGTGCAGTGTTGAAGCTGGCCTAAACTAGAAAGACAAACCGGATATAGGGTTGTCAACCTGGTAGTATGCCCGAAAACATCCGACCAAGTTCTTCTGTCACCCTGTTTTCTTAAATTCTCGCCCAGTGTCGGTAAATTCTGGCGTGTATGGATGGAGAATGCATGTCAGGTTGCTAAGGATTACATGTCAGCTTTCAAAGAAGACCTATAATCACTTTAAAACTCCCCTCATTGTTTACATCGATGGTTCGGCCGCCATTTTGTTTTTCATGGCCGCCATTTTGTTTTTTCCCTCAAGGAATTATGGGAAGGGGGGAGATATAATTATAGGTATATATATCCAGCATAATTACCAGTTGCCTCCATAGCACAGTGGGTAAGACCGCTGTGCCAAGAGCCATTTTTGGACCTGGTGGCCAGAGGTTCGAACCCTGGCTGTGCCATTTTTTTTTTTTTTTTTTGTTTTTTTTTCTTTTAATTTATTTATTATCATTTTTTTTCTTTTTTTTCTAATTATTATTTGTTCTTATGTCATTGGCCAATTTCAAATATAAGATATTTTTATGGGAAAGATTTTGGTATCCTGCTATATCTTTGGCTGCGCACAAGAGCCGCATATGGCTGTTTCTGCGCAGCGAGAAAAACTGCTACATATGAGTGGGAAGTCATCAAAGCCAAGTTACAGTTCTCGTCTATGTATTTAGAAGAAAGGGTAGGGCAACAGTCAGATTTCTTTTTTACTTATTCAACAGGAACCGGTTGCTTCCGAAGGCGTCAGAACTTTGATTCTATGTTTTTGCGGGCGCGCAGAGGTCATGTTCGTGCGGTAGTTATTGAGACCGATTTAATGTTTCGGGGGCCCTAGTAAGAGAGAAAAAGGAAAAAAAAATTGGTTCCCATTGTTTGACTTATGCAACAGGTACCGGTTGCTTCCGAAAAAATTCGGAAGTCGATGATATGTTTTCGCGGGCGCGCAGAGGTCAGGTACATGCGGGTATTTATTGAGACTGATTTAATGTTTCGGTGGCCCTAGTAAGAGAGAAAGAGAGAAAAAAATTTGGTTCCCATTGTTAGACTTATGCAACAGGTACCGGTTGCTTCCAAAAAATTTCGAAAGTCGATAATATGTTTTCGCGGGCGCGCAAAGGTCATGTACATGCGTGTGTTTATTGAGACCGATTTAATGTTTACGGGGCCCTAGTAAGAGAAAAAGGGAAGAATTTGGTTCCCATTGTTTGACTTATGCAACAGGTATAGGTTGCTTCTGAAAGAATCGTAAGTCGATTATATGTTTTTGCAGGCGCGTAAAGGTCATGTGCGTTGAGGTAGATATTGAGACCGATTCAATGTTTCAGTGGCCCTAGTAAGAGAAAAGGGTAAAAAATAGGTTCCCATTGTTTGACTTATGCAACAGGTATCCGTTGCTTCCGAAGGTGTCGTAAGTCGATATTTCATGTTTTTGCGGGTGCGTAACTGGCACATACGAGTTGGTAGTCATCGTAACTACGTTTCTTGTCTACATATGAAGAGAAATAATACAAAACATAGTTCCTTTTGTTTGACTCATGCTACAGGAACAAGTTGCTACAGAAAGAGTTGTCTGTCTGGTTTATCCACGTGTTACAATATTTTCTGGGGCTTTTACACTGTCCATTGATCATCTTAGCATATTTAATGTTTCAATGTGCAGTGTTGAAGCTGGCCTAAACTAGAAAGACAAACCGGATATAGGGTTGTCAACCTGGTAGTATGCCCGAAAACATCCGACCAAGTTCTTCTGTCACCCTGTTTTCTTAAATTCTCGCCCAGTGTCGGTAAATTCTGGCGTGTATGGATGGAGAATGCATGTCAGGTTGCTAAGGATTACATGTCAGCTTTCAAAGAAGACCTATAATCACTTTAAAACTCCCCTCATTGTTTACATCGATGGTTCGGCCGCCATTTTGTTTTTCATGGCCGCCATTTTGTTTTTTCCCTCAAGGAATTATGGGAAGGGGGGGAGATATAATTATAGGTATATATATCCAGCATAATTACCAGTTGCCTCCATAGCACAGTGGGTAAGACCGCTGTGCCAAGAGCCATTTTTGGACCTGGTGGCCAGAGGTTCGAACCCTGGCTGTGCCATTTTTTTGTTTTTTTTTCTTTTAATTTATTTATTATCATTTTTTTTCTTTTTTTTCTAATTATTATTTGTTCTTATGTCATTGGCCAATTTCAAATATAAGATATTTTTATGGGAAAGATTTTGGTATCCTGCTATATCTTTGGCTGCGCACAAGAGCCGCATATGGCTGTTTCTGCGCAGCGAGAAAAACTGCTACGTATGAGTGGGAAGTCATCAAAGCCAAGTTACAGTTCTCGTCTATGTATTTAGAAGAAAGGGTAGGGCAACAGTCAGATTTCTTTTTTACTTATTCAACAGGAACCGGTTGCTTCCGAAGGCGTCAGAACTTTGATTCTATGTTTTTGCGGGCGCGCAGAGGTCATGTTCGTGCGGTAGTTATTGAGACCGATTTAATGTTTCGGGGGCCCTAGTAAGAGAGAAAAAGGAAAAAAAAATTGGTTCCCATTGTTTGACTTATGCAACAGGTACCGGTTGCTTCCGAAAAAATTCGGAAGTCGATGATATGTTTTCGCGGGCGCGCAGAGGTCAGGTACATGCGGGTATTTATTGAGACTGATTTAATGTTTCGGTGGCCCTAGTAAGAGAGAAAGAGAGAAAAAAATTTGGTTCCCATTGTTAGACTTATGCAACAGGTACCGGTTGCTTCCAAAAAATTTCGAAAGTCGATAATATGTTTTCGCGGGCGCGCAAAGGTCATGTACATGCGTGTGTTTATTGAGACCGATTTAATGTTTACGGGGCCCTAGTAAGAGAAAAAGGGAAGAATTTGGTTCCCATTGTTTGACTTATGCAACAGGTATAGGTTGCTTCTGAAAGAATCGTAAGTCGATTATATGTTTTTGCAGGCGCGTAAAGGTCATGTGCGTTGAGGTAGATATTGAGACCGATTCAATGTTTCAGTGGCCCTAGTAAGAGAAAAGGGTAAAAAATAGGTTCCCATTGTTTGACTTATGCAACAGGTATCCGTTGCTTCCGAAGGTGTCGTAAGTCGATATTTCATGTTTTTGCGGGTGCGTAACTGGCACATACGAGTTGGTAGTCATCGTAACTACGTTTCTTGTCTACATATGAAGAGAAATAATACAAAACATAGTTCCTTTTGTTTGACTCATGCTACAGGAACAAGTTGCTACAGAAAGAGTTGTCTGTCTGGTTTATCCACGTGTTACAATATTTTCTGGGGCTTTTACACTGTCCATTGATCATCTTAGCATATTTAATGTTTCAATGTGCAGTGTTGAAGCTGGCCTAAACTAGAAAGACAAACCGGATATAGGGTTGTCAACCTGGTAGTATGCCCGAAAACATCCGACCAAGTTCTTCTGTCACCCTGTTTTCTTAAATTCTCGCCCAGTGTCGGTAAATTCTGGCGTGTATGGATGGAGAATGCATGTCAGGTTGCTAAGGATTACATGTCAGCTTTCAAAGAAGACCTATAATCACTTTAAAACTCCCCTCATTGTTTACATCGATGGTTCGGCCGCCATTTTGTTTTTCATGGCCGCCATTTTGTTTTTTCCCTCAAGGAATTATGGGAAGGGGGGGAGATATAATTATAGGTATATATATCCAGCATAATTACCAGTTGCCTCCATAGCACAGTGGGTAAGACCGCTGTGCCAAGAGCCATTTTTGGACCTGGTGGCCAGAGGTTCGAACCCTGGCTGTGCCATTTTTTTTTTTTTTTTTGTTTTTTTTTCTTTTAATTTATTTATTATCATTTTTTTTTCTTTTTTTTCTAATTATTATTTGTTCTTATGTCATTGGCCAATTTCAAATATAAGATATTTTTATGGGAAAGATTTTGGTATCCTGCTATATCTTTGGCTGCGCACAAGAGCCGCATATGACTGTTTCTGCGCAGCGAGAAAAACTGCTATGTATGAGTGGGAAGTCATCAAAGCCAAGTTACAGTTCTCGTCTATGTATTTAGAAGAAAGGGTAGGGCAACAGTCAGATTTCTTTTTTACTTATTCAACAGGAACCGGTTGCTTCCGAAGGCGTCAGAACTTTGATTCTATGTTTTTGCGGGCGCGCAGAGGTCATGTTCGTGCGGTAGTTATTGAGACCGATTTAATGTTTCGGGGGCCCTAGTAAGAGAGAAAAAGGAAAAAAAAATTGGTTCCCATTGTTTGACTTATGCAACAGGTACCGGTTGCTTCCGAAAAAATTCGGAAGTCGATGATATGTTTTCGCGGGCGCGCAGAGGTCAGGTACATGCGGGTATTTATTGAGACTGATTTAATGTTTCGGTGGCCCTAGTAAGAGAGAAAGAGAGAAAAAAATTTGGTTCCCATTGTTAGACTTATGCAACAGGTACCTGTTGCTTCCAAAAAATTTCGAAAGTCAATAATATGTTTTCGCGGGCGCGCAAAGGTCATGTACATGCGTGTGTTTATTGAGACCGATTTAATGTTTACGGGGCCCTAGTAAGAGAAAAAGGGAAGAATTTGGTTCCCATTGTTTGACTTATGCAACAGGTATAGGTTGCTTCTGAAAGAATCGTAAGTCGATTATATATTTTTGCAGGCGCGTAAAGGTCATGTGCGTTGAGGTAGATATTGAGACCGATTCAATGTTTCAGTGGCCCTAGTAAGAGAAAAGGGTAAAAAATAGGTTCCCATTGTTTGACTTATGCAACAGGTATCCGTTGCTTCCGAAGGTGTCGTAAGTCGATATTTCATGTTTTTGCGGGTGCGTAACTGGCACATACGAGTTGGTAGTCATCGTAACTACGTTTCTTGTCTACATATGAAGAGAAATAATACAAAACATAGTTCCTTTTGTTTGACTCATGCTACAGGAACAAGTTGCTACAGAAAGAGTTGTCTGTCTGGTTTATCCACGTGTTACAATATTTTCTGGGGCTTTTACACTGTCCATTGATCATCTTAGCATATTTAATGTTTCAATGTGCAGTGTTGAAGCTGGCCTAAACTAGAAAGACAAACCGGATATAGGGTTGTCAACCTGGTAGTATGCCCGAAAACATCCGACCAAGTTCTTCTGTCACCCTGTTTTCTTAAATTCTCGTCCAGTGTCGGTAAATTCTGGCGTGTATGGATGGAGAATGCATGTCAGGTTGCTAAGGATTACATGTCAGCTTTCAAAGAAGACCTATAATCACTTTAAAACTCCCCTCATTGTTTACATCGATGGTTCGGCCGCCATTTTGTTTTTCATGGCCGCCATTTTGTTTTTTCCCTCAAGGAATTATGGGAAGGGGGGGAGATATAATTATAGGTATATATATCCAGCATAATTACCGGTTGCCTCCATAGCACAGTGGGTAAGACCGCTGTGCCAAGAGCCATTTTTGGACCTGGTGGCCAGAGGTTCGAACCCTGGCTGTGCCATTTTTTTTTTTTGTTTGTTTTTTTTTCTTTTAATTTATTTATTATCATTTTTTTTCTTTTTTTTCTAATTATTATTTGTTCTTATGTCATTGGCCAATTTCAAATATAAGATATTTTTATGGGAAAGATTTTGGTATCCTGCTATATCTTTGGCTGCGCACAAGAGCCGCATATGGCTGTTTCTGCGCAGCGAGAAAAACTGCTACGTATGAGTGGGAAGTCATCAAAGCCAAGTTACAGTTCTCGTCTATGTATTTAGAAGAAAGGGTAGGGCAACAGTCAGATTTCTTTTTTACTTATTCAACAGGAACCGGTTGCTTCCGAAGGCGTCAGAACTTTGATTCTATGTTTTTGCGGGCGCACAGAGGTCATGTTCGTGCGGTAGTTATTGAGACCGATTTAATGTTTCGGGGGCCCTAGTAAGAGAGAAAAAGGAAAAAAAAATTGGTTCCCATTGTTTGACTTATGAAACAGGTACCGGTTTCTTCCGAAAAAATTCGGAAGTCGATGATATGTTTTCGCGGGCGCGCAGAGGTCAGGTACATGCGGGTATTTATTGAGACTGATTTAATGTTTCGGTGGCCCTAGTAAGAGAGAAAGAGAGAAAAAAATTTGGTTCCCATTGTTAGACTTATGCAACAGGTACCGGTTGCTTCCAAAAAATTTCGAAAGTCGATAATATGTTTTCGCGGGCGCGCAAAGGTCATGTACATGCGTGTGTTTATTGAGACCGATTTAATGTTTACGGGGCCCTAGTAAGAGAAAAAGGGAAGAATTTGGTTCCCATTGTTTGACTTATGCAACAGGTATAGGTTGCTTCTGAAAGAATCGTAAGTCGATTATATGTTTTTGCAGGCGCGTAAAGGTCATGTGCGTTGAGGTAGATATTGAGACCGATTCAATGTTTCAGTGGCCCTAGTAAGAGAAAAGGGTAAAAAATAGGTTCCCATTGTTTGACTTATGCAACAGGTATCCGTTGCTTCCGAAGGTGTCGTAAGTCGATATTTCATGTTTTTGCGGGTGCGTAACTGGCACATACGAGTTGGTAGTCATCGTAACTACGTTTCTTGTCTACATATGAAGAGAAATAATACAAAACATAGTTCCTTTTGTTTGACTCATGCTACAGGAACAAGTTGCTACAGAAAGAGTTGTCTGTCTGGTTTATCCACGTGTTACAATATTTTCTGGGGCTTTTACACTGTCCATTGATCATCTTAGCATATTTAATGTTTCAATGTGCAGTGTTGAAGCTGGCCTAAACTAGAAAGACAAACCGGATATAGGGTTGTCAACCTGGTAGTATGCCCGAAAACATCCGACCAAGTTCTTCTGTCACCCTGTTTTCTTAAATTCTCGCCCAGTGTCGGTAAATTCTGGCGTGTATGGATGGAGAATGCATGTCAGGTTGCTAAGGATTACATGTCAGCTTTCAAAGAAGACCTATAATCACTTTAAAACTCCCCTCATTGTTTACATCGATGGTTCGGCCGCCATTTTGTTTTTCATGGCCGCCATTTTGTTTTTTCCCTCAAGGAATTATGGGAAGGGGGGGGAGATATAATTATAGGTATATATATCCAGCATAATTACCAGTTGCCTCCATAGCACAGTGGGTAAGACCGCTGTGCCAAGAGCCATTTTTGGACCTGGTGGCCAGAGGTTCGAACCCTGGCTGTGCCATTTTTTTGTTTTTTTTTCTTTTAATTTATTTATTATCATTTTTTTTCTTTTTTTTCTAATTATTATTTGTTCTTATGTCATTGGCCAATTTCAAATATAAGATATTTTTATGGGAAAGATTTTGGTATCCTGCTATATCTTTGGCTGCGCACAAGAGCCGCATATGGCTGTTTCTGCGCAGCGAGAAAAACTGCTACGTATGAGTGGGAAGTCATCAAAGCCAAGTTACAGTTCTCGTCTATGTATTTAGAAGAAAGGGTAGGGCAACAGTCAGATTTCTTTTTTACTTATTCAACAGGAACCGGTTGCTTCCGAAGGCGTCAGAACTTTGATTCTATGTTTTTGCGGGCGCGCAGAGGTCATGTTCGTGCGGTAGTTATTGAGACCGATTTAATGTTTCGGGGGCCCTAGTAAGAGAGAAAAAGGAAAAAAAAATTGGTTCCCATTGTTTGACTTATGCAACAGGTACCGGTTGCTTCCGAAAAAATTCGGAAGTCGATGATATGTTTTCGCGGGCGCGCAGAGGTCAGGTACATGCGGGTATTTATTGAGACTGATTTAATGTTTCGGTGGCCCTAGTAAGAGAGAAAGAGAGAAAAAAATTTGGTTCCCATTGTTAGACTTATGCAACAGGTACCGGTTGCTTCCAAAAAATTTCGAAAGTCGATAATATGTTTTCGCGGGCGCGCAAAGGTCATGTACATGCGTGTGTTTATTGAGACCGATTTAATGTTTACGGGGCCCTAGTAAGAGAAAAAGGGAAGAATTTGGTTCCCATTGTTTGACTTATGCAACAGGTATAGGTTGCTTCTGAAAGAATCGTAAGTCGATTATATGTTTTTGCAGGCGCGTAAAGGTCATGTGCGTTGAGGTAGATATTGAGACCGATTCAATGTTTCAGTGGCCCTAGTAAGAGAAAAGGGTAAAAAATAGGTTCCCATTGTTTGACTTATGCAACAGGTATCCGTTGCTTCCGAAGGTGTCGTAAGTCGATATTTCATGTTTTTGCGGGTGCGTAACTGGCACATACGAGTTGGTAGTCATCGTAACTACGTTTCTTGTCTACATATGAAGAGAAATAATACAAAACATAGTTCCTTTTGTTTGACTCATGCTACAGGAACAAGTTGCTACAGAAAGAGTTGTCTGTCTGGTTTATCCACGTGTTACAATATTTTCTGGGGCTTTTACACTGTCCATTGATCATCTTAGCATATTTAATGTTTCAATGTGCAGTGTTGAAGCTGGCCTAAACTAGAAAGACAAACCGGATATAGGGTTGTCAACCTGGTAGTATGCCCGAAAACATCCGACCAAGTTCTTCTGTCACCCTGTTTTCTTAAATTCTCGCCCAGTGTCGGTAAATTCTGGCGTGTATGGATGGAGAATGCATGTCAGGTTGCTAAGGATTACATGTCAGCTTTCAAAGAAGACCTATAATCACTTTAAAACTCCCCTCATTGTTTACATCGATGGTTCGGCCGCCATTTTGTTTTTCATGGCCGCCATTTTGTTTTTTCCCTCAAGGAATTATGGGAAGGGGGGGAGATATAATTATAGGTATATATATCCAGCATAATTACCAGTTGCCTCCATAGCACAGTGGGTAAGACCGCTGTGCCAAGAGCCATTTTTGGACCTGGTGGCCAGAGGTTCGAACCCTGGCTGTGCCATTTTTTTGTTTTTTTTTCTTTTAATTTATTTATTATCATTTTTTTTCTTTTTTTTCTAATTATTATTTGTTCTTATGTCATTGGCCAATTTCAAATATAAGATATTTTTATGGGAAAGATTTTGGTATCCTGCTATATCTTTGGCTGCGCACAAGAGCCGCATATGGCTGTTTCTGCGCAGCGAGAAAAACTGCTACGTATGAGTGGGAAGTCATCAAAGCCAAGTTACAGTTCTCGTCTATGTATTTAGAAGAAAGGGTAGGGCAACAGTCAGATTTCTTTTTTACTTATTCAACAGGAACCGGTTGCTTCCGAAGGCGTCAGAACTTTGATTCTATGTTTTTGCGGGCGCGCAGAGGTCATGTTCGTGCGGTAGTTATTGAGACCGATTTAATGTTTCGGGGGCCCTAGTAAGAGAGAAAAAGGAAAAAAAAATTGGTTCCCATTGTTTGACTTATGCAACAGGTACCGGTTGCTTCCGAAAAAATTCGGAAGTCGATGATATGTTTTCGCGGGCGCGCAGAGGTCAGGTACATGCGGGTATTTATTGAGACTGATTTAATGTTTCGGTGGCCCTAGTAAGAGAGAAAGAGAGAAAAAAATTTGGTTCCCATTGTTAGACTTATGCAACAGGTACCGGTTGCTTCCAAAAAATTTCGAAAGTCGATAATATGTTTTCGCGGGCGCGCAAAGGTCATGTACATGCGTGTGTTTATTGAGACCGATTTAATGTTTACGGGGCCCTAGTAAGAGAAAAAGGGAAGAATTTGGTTCCCATTGTTTGACTTATGCAACAGGTATAGGTTGCTTCTGAAAGAATCGTAAGTCGATTATATGTTTTTGCAGGCGCGTAAAGGTCATGTGCGTTGAGGTAGATATTGAGACCGATTCAATGTTTCAGTGGCCCTAGTAAGAGAAAAGGGTAAAAAATAGGTTCCCATTGTTTGACTTATGCAACAGGTATCCGTTGCTTCCGAAGGTGTCGTAAGTCGATATTTCATGTTTTTGCGGGTGCGTAACTGGCACATACGAGTTGGTAGTCATCGTAACTACGTTTCTTGTCTACATATGAAGAGAAATAATACAAAACATAGTTCCTTTTGTTTGACTCATGCTACAGGAACAAGTTGCTACAGAAAGAGTTGTCTGTCTGGTTTATCCACGTGTTACAATATTTTCTGGGGCTTTTACACTGTCCATTGATCATCTTAGCATATTTAATGTTTCAATGTGCAGTGTTGAAGCTGGCCTAAACTAGAAAGACAAACCGGATATAGGGTTGTCAACCTGGTAGTATGCCCGAAAACATCCGACCAAGTTCTTCTGTCACCCTGTTTTCTTAAATTCTCGCCCAGTGTCGGTAAATTCTGGCGTGTATGGATGGAGAATGCATGTCAGGTTGCTAAGGATTACATGTCAGCTTTCAAAGAAGACCTATAATCACTTTAAAACTCCCCTCATTGTTTACATCGATGGTTCGGCCGCCATTTTGTTTTTCATGGCCGCCATTTTGTTTTTTCCCTCAAGGAATTATGGGAAGGGGGGGAGATATAATTATAGGTATATATATCCAGCATAATTACCAGTTGCCTCCATAGCACAGTGGGTAAGACCGCTGTGCCAAGAGCCATTTTTGGACCTGGTGGCCAGAGGTTCGAACCCTGGCTGTGCCATTTTTTTTTTTTTTTTTGTTTTTTTTTCTTTTGATTTATTTATTATCATTTTTTTTTCTTTTTTTTCTAATTATTATTTGTTCTTATGTCATTGGCCAATTTCAAATATAAGATATTTTTATGGGAAAGATTTTGGTATCCTGCTATATCTTTGGCTGCGCACAAGAGCCGCATATGGCTGTTTCTGCGCAGTGAGAAAAACTGCTACGTATGAGTGGGAAGTCATCAAAGCCAAGTTACAGTTCTCGTCTATGTATTTAGAAGAAAGGGTAGGGCAACAGTCAGATTTCTTTTTTACTTATTCAACAGGAACCGGTTGCTTCCGAAGGCGTCAGAACTTTGATTCTATGTTTTTGCGGGCGCGCAGAGGTCATGTTCGTGCGGTAGTTATTGAGACCGATTTAATGTTTCGGGGGCCCTAGTAAGAGAGAAAAAGGAAAAAAAAATTGGTTCCCATTGTTTGACTTATGCAACAGGTACCGGTTGCTTCCGAAAAAATTCGGAAGTCGATGATATGTTTTTGCGGGCGCGCAGAGGTCAGGTACATGCGGGTATTTATTGAGACTGATTTAATGTTTCGGTGGCCCTAGTAAGAGAGAAAGAGAGAAAAAAATTTGGTTCCCATTGTTAGACTTATGCAACAGGTACCGGTTGCTTCCAAAAAATTTCGAAAGTCGATAATATGTTTTCGCGGGCGCGCAAAGGTCATGTACATGCGTGTGTTTATTGAGACCGATTTAATGTTTACGGGGCCCTAGTAAGAGAAAAAGGGAAGAATTTGGTTCCCATTGTTTGACTTATGCAACAGGTATAGGTTGCTTCTGAAAGAATCGTAAGTCGATTATATGTTTTTGCAGGCGCGTAAAGGTCATGTGCGTTGAGGTAGATATTGAGGCCGATTCAATGTTTCAGTGGCCCTAGTAAGAGAAAAGGGTAAAAAATAGGTTCCCATTGTTTGACTTATGCAACAGGTATCCGTTGCTTCCGAAGGTGTCGTAAGTCGATATTTCATGTTTTTGCGGGTGCGTAACTGGCACATACGAGTTGGTAGTCATCGTAACTACGTTTCTTGTCTACATATGAAGAGAAATAATACAAAACATAGTTCCTTTTGTTTGACTCATGCTACAGGAACAAGTTGCTACAGAAAGAGTTGTCTGTCTGGTTTATCCACGTGTTACAATATTTTCTGGGGCTTTTACACTGTCCATTGATCATCTTAGCATATTTAATGTTTCAATGTGCAGTGTTGAAGCTGGCCTAAACTAGAAAGACAAACCGGATATAGGGTTGTCAACCTGGTAGTATGCCCGAAAACATCCGACCAAGTTCTTCTGTCACCCTGTTTTCTTAAATTCTCGCCCAGTGTCGGTAAATTCTGGCGTGTATGGATGGAGAATGCATGTCAGGTTGCTAAGGATTACATGTCAGCTTTCATAGAAGACCTATAATCACTTTAAAACTCCCCTCATTGTTTACATCGATGGTTCGGCCGCCATTTTGTTTTTCATGGCCGCCATTTTGTTTTTTCCCTCAAGGAATTATGGGAAGGGGGGGAGATATAATTATAGGTATATATATCCAGCATAATTACCAGTTGCCTCCATAGCACAGTGGGTAAGACCGCTGTGCCAAGAGCCATTTTTGGACCTGGTGGCCAGAGGTTCGAACCCTGGCTGTGCCATTTTTTTTGTTTTTTTTGTTTTTTTTTTCTTTTAATTTATTTATTATCATTTTTTTTCTTTTTTTTCTAATTATTATTTGTTCTTATGTCATTGGCCAATTTCAAATATAAGATATTTTTATGGGAAAGATTTTGGTATCCTGCTATATCTTTGGCTGCGCACAAGAGCCGCATATGGCTGTTTCTGCGCAGCGAGAAAAACTGCTACGTATGAGTGGGAAGTCATCAAAGCCAAGTTACAGTTCTCGTCTATGTATTTAGAAGAAAGGGTAGGGCAACAGTCAGATTTCTTTTTTACTTATTCAACAGGAACCGGTTGCTTCCGAAGGCGTCAGAACTTTGATTCTATGTTTTTGCGGGCGCGCAGAGGTCATGTTCGTGCGGTAGTTATTGAGACCGATTTAATGTTTCGGGGGCCCTAGTAAGAGAGAAAAAGGAAAAAAAAATTGGTTCCCATTGTTTGACTTATGCAACAGGTACCGGTTGCTTCCGAAAAAATTCGGAAGTCGATGATATGTTTTCGCGGGCGCGCAGAGGTCAGGTACATGCGGGTATTTATTGAGACTGATTTAATGTTTCGGTGGCCCTAGTAAGAGAGAAAGAGAGAAAAAAATTTGGTTCCCATTGTTAGACTTATGCAACAGGTACCGGTTGCTTCCAAAAAATTTCGAAAGTCGATAATATGTTTTCGCGGGCGCGCAAAGGTCATGTACATGCGTGTGTTTATTGAGACCGATTTAATGTTTACGGGGCCCTAGTAAGAGAAAAAGGGAAGAATTTGGTTCCCATTGTTTGACTTATGCAACAGGTATAGGTTGCTTCTGAAAGAATCGTAAGTCGATTATATGTTTTTGCAGGCGCGTAAAGGTCATGTGCGTTGAGGTAGATATTGAGACCGATTCAATGTTTCAGTGGCCCTAGTAAGAGAAAAGGGTAAAAAATAGGTTCCCATTGTTTGACTTATGCAACAGGTATCCGTTGCTTCCGAAGGTGTCGTAAGTCGATATTTCATGTTTTTGCGGGTGCGTAACTGGCACATACGAGTTGGTAGTCATCGTAACTACGTTTCTTGTCTACATATGAAGAGAAATAATACAAAACATAGTTCCTTTTGTTTGACTCATGCTACAGGAACAAGTTGCTACAGAAAGAGTTGTCTGTCTGGTTTATCCACGTGTTACAATATTTTCTGGGGCTTTTACACTGTCCATTGATCATCTTAGCATATTTAATGTTTCAATGTGCAGTGTTGAAGCTGGCCTAAACTAGAAAGACAAACCGGATATAGGGTTGTCAACCTGGTAGTATGCCCGAAAACATCCGACCAAGTTCTTCTGTCACCCTGTTTTCTTAAATTCTCGCCCAGTGTCGGTAAATTCTGGCGTGTATGGATGGAGAATGCATGTCAGGTTGCTAAGGATTACATGTCAGCTTTCAAAGAAGACCTATAATCACTTTAAAACTCCCCTCATTGTTTACATCGATGGTTCGGCCGCCATTTTGTTTTTCATGGCCGCCATTTTGTTTTTTTCCCTCAAGGAATTATGGGAAGGGGGGGAGATATAATTATAGGTATATATATCCAGCATAATTACCAGTTGCCTCCATAGCACAGTGGGTAAGACCGCTGTGCCAAGAGCCATTTTTGGACCTGGTGGCCAGAGGTTCGAACCCTGGCTGTGCCATTTTTTTTTTTTTTGTTTTTTTTTCTTTTAATTTATTTATTTTCATTTTTTTTCTTTTTTTTCTAATTATTATTTGTTCTTATGTCATTGGCCAATTTCAAATATAAGATATTTTTATGGGAAAGATTTTGGTATCCTGCTATATCTTTGGCTGCGCACAAGAGCCGCATATGGCTGTTTCTGCGCAGCGAGAAAAACTGCTACGTATGAGTGGGAAGTCATCAAAGCCAAGTTACAGTTCTCGTCTATGTATTTAGAAGAAAGGGTAGGGCAACAGTCAGATTTCTTTTTTACTTATTCAACAGGAACCGGTTGCTTCCGAAGGCGTCAGAACTTTGATTCTATGTTTTTGCGGGCGCGCAGAGGTCATGTTCGTGCGGTAGTTATTGAGACCGATTTAATGTTTCGGGGGCCCTAGTAAGAGAGAAAAAGGAAAAAAAAATTGGTTCCCATTGTTTGACTTATGCAACAGGTACCGGTTGCTTCCGAAAAAATTCGGAAGTCGATGATATGTTTTCGCGGGCGCGCAGAGGTCAGGTACATGCGGGTATTTATTGAGACTGATTTAATGTTTCGGTGGCCCTAGTAAGAGAGAAAGAGAGAAAAAAATTTGGTTCCCATTGTTAGACTTATGCAATAGGTACCGGTTGCTTCCAAAAAATTTCGAAAGTCGATAATATGTTTTCGCGGGCGCGCAAAGGTCATGTACATGCGTGTGTTTATTGAGACCGATTTAATGTTTACGGGGCCCTAGTAAGAGAAAAAGGGAAGAATTTGGTTCCCATTGTTTGACTTATGCAACAGGTATAGGTTGCTTCTGAAAGAATCGTAAGTCGATTATATGTTTTTGCAGGCGCGTAAAGGTCATGTGCGTTGAGGTAGATATTGAGACCGATTCAATGTTTCAGTGGCCCTAGTAAGAGAAAAGGGTAAAAAATAGGTTCCCATTGTTTGACTTATGCAACAGGTATCCGTTGCTTCCGAAGGTGTCGTAAGTCGATATTTCATGTTTTTGCGGGTGCGTAACTGGCACATACGAGTTGGTAGTCATCGTAACTACGTTTCTTGTCTACATATGAAGAGAAATAATACAAAACATAGTTCCTTTTGTTTGACTCATGCTACAGGAACAAGTTGCTACAGAAAGAGTTGTCTGTCTGGTTTATCCACGTGTTACAATATTTTCTGGGGCTTTTACACTGTCCATTGATCATCTTAGCATATTTAATGTTTCAATGTGCAGTGTTGAAGCTGGCCTAAACTAGAAAGACAAACCGGATATAGGGTTGTCAACCTGGTAGTATGCCCGAAAACATCCGACCAAGTTCTTCTGTCACCCTGTTTTCTTAAATTCTCGCCCAGTGTCGGTAAATTCTGGCGTGTATGGATGGAGAATGCATGTCAGGTTGCTAAGGATTACATGTCAGCTTTCAAAGAAGACCTATAATCACTTTAAAACTCCCCTCATTGTTTACATCGATGGTTCGGCCGCCATTTTGTTTTTCATGGCCGCCATTTTGTTTTTTCCCTCAAGGAATTATGGGAAGGGGGGGAGATATAATTATAGGTATATATATATCCAGCATAATTACCAGTTGCCTCCATAGCACAGTGGGTAAGACCGCTGTGCCAAGAGCCATTTTTGGACCTGGTGGCCAGAGGTTCGAACCCTGGCTGTGCCATTTTTTTTTTTTTTTTGTTTTTTTTTCTTTTAATTTATTTATTATCATTTTTTTTCTTTTTTTTCTAATTATTATTTGTTCTTATGTCATTGGCCAATTTCAAATATAAGATATTTTTATGGGAAAGATTTTGGTATCCTGCTATATCTTTGGCTGCGCACAAGAGCCGCATATGGCTGTTTCTGCGCAGCGAGAAAAACTGCTACGTATGAGTGGGAAGTCATCAAAGCCAAGTTACAGTTCTCGTCTATGTATTTAGAAGAAAGGGTAGGGCAACAGTCAGATTTCTTTTTTACTTATTCAACAGGAACCGGTTGCTTCCGAAGGTGTCAGAACTTTGATTCTATGTTTTTGCGGGCGCGCAGAGGTCATGTTCGTGCGGTAGTTATTGAGACCGATTTAATGTTTCGGGGGCCCTAGTAAGAGAGAAAAAGGAAAAAAAAATTGGTTCCCATTGTTTGACTTATGCAACAGGTACCGGTTGCTTCCGAAAAAATTCGGAAGTCGATGATATGTTTTCGCGGGCGCGCAGAGGTCAGGTACATGCGGGTATTTATTGAGACTGATTTAATGTTTCGGTGGCCCTAGTAAGAGAGAAAGAGAGAAAAAAATTTGGTTCCCATTGTTAGACTTATGCAACAGGTACCGGTTGCTTCCAAAAAATTTCGAAAGTCGATGATATGTTTTCGCGGGCGCGCAAAGGTCATGTACATGCGTGTGTTTATTGAGACCGATTTAATGTTTACGGGGCCCTAGTAAGAGAAAAAGGGAAGAATTTGGTTCCCATTGTTTGACTTATGCAACAGGTATAGGTTGCTTCTGAAAGAATCGTAAGTCGATTATATGTTTTTGCAGGCGCGTAAAGGTCATGTGCGTTGAGGTAGATATTGAGACCGATTCAATGTTTCAGTGGCCCTAGTAAGAGAAAAGGGTAAAAAATAGGTTCCCATTGTTTGACTTATGCAACAGGTATCCGTTGCTTCCGAAGGTGTCGTAAGTCGATATTTCATGTTTTTGCGGGTGCGTAACTGGCACATACGAGTTGGTAGTCATCGTAACTACGTTTCTTGTCTACATATGAAGAGAAATAATACAAAACATAGTTCCTTTTGTTTGACTCATGCTACAGGAACAAGTTGCTACAGAAAGAGTTGTCTGTCTGGTTTATCCACGTGTTACAATATTTTCTGGGGCTTTTACACTGTCCATTGATCATCTTAGCATATTTAATGTTTCAATGTGCAGTGTTGAAGCTGGCCTAAACTAGAAAGACAAACCGGATATAGGGTTGTCAACCTGGTAGTATGCCCGAAAACATCCGACCAAGTTCTTCTGTCACCCTGTTTTCTTAAATTCTCGCCCAGTGTCGGTAAATTCTGGCGTGTATGGATGGAGAATGCATGTCAGGTTGCTAAGGATTACATGTCAGCTTTCAAAGAAGACCTATAATCACTTTAAAACTCCCCTCATTGTTTACATCGATGGTTCGGCCGCCATTTTGTTTTTCATTGCCGCCATTTTGTTTTTTCCCTCAAGGAATTATGGGAAGGGGGGGAGATATAATTATAGGTATATATATCCAGCATAATTACCAGTTGCCTCCATAGCACAGTGGGTAAGACCGCTGTGCCAAGAGCCATTTTTGGACCTGGTGGCCAGAGGTTCGAACCCTGGCTGTGCCATTTTTTTTTTTTTTTTTGTTTTTTTTTCTTTTAATTTATTTATTATCATTTTTTTTCTTTTTTTTCTAATTATTATTTGTTCTTATGTCATTGGCCAATTTCAAATATAAGATATTTTTATGGGAAAGATTTTGGTATCCTGCTATATCTTTGGCTGCGCACAAGAGCCGCATATGGCTGTTTCTGCGCAGCGAGAAAAACTGCTACGTATGAGTGGGAAGTCATCAAAGCCAAGTTACAGTTCTCGTCTATGTATTTAGAAGAAAGGGTAGGGCAACAGTCAGATTTCTTTTTTACTTATTCAACAGGAACCGGTTGCTTCCGAAGGCGTCAGAACTTTGATTCTATGTTTTTGCGGGCGCGCAGAGGTCATGTTCGTGCGGTAGTTATTGAGACCGATTTAATGTTTCGGGGGCCCTAGTAAGAGAGAAAAAGGAAAAAAAAATTGGTTCCCATTGTTTGACTTATGCAACAGGTACCGGTTGCTTCCGAAAAAATTCGGAAGTCGATGATATGTTTTCGCGGGCGCGCAGAGGTCAGGTACATGCGGGTATTTATTGAGACTGATTTAATGTTTCGGTGGCCCTAGTAAGAGAGAAAGAGAGAAAAAAATTTGGTTCCCATTGTTAGACTTATGCAACAGGTACCGGTTGCTTCCAAAAAATTTCGAAAGTCGATAATATGTTTTCGCGGGCGCGCAAAGGTCATGTACATGCGTGTGTTTATTGAGACCGATTTAATGTTTACGGGGCCCTAGTAAGAGAAAAAGGGAAGAATTTGGTTCCCATTGTTTGACTTATGCAACAGGTATAGGTTGCTTCTGAAAGAATCGTAAGTCGATTATATGTTTTTGCAGGCGCGTAAAGGTCATGTGCGTTGAGGTAGATATTGAGACCGATTCAATGTTTCAGTGGCCCTAGTAAGAGAAAAGGGTAAAAAATAGGTTCCCATTGTTTGACTTATGCAACAGGTATCCGTTGCTTCCGAAGGTGTCGTAAGTCGATATTTCATGTTTTTGCGGGTGCGTAACTGGCACATACGAGTTGGTAGTCATCGTAACTACGTTTCTTGTCTACATATGAAGAGAAATAATACAAAACATAGTTCCTTTTGTTTGACTCATGCTACAGGAACAAGTTGCTACAGAAAGAGTTGTCTGTCTGGTTTATCCACGTGTTACAATATTTTCTGGGGCTTTTACACTGTCCATTGATCATCTTAGCATATTTAATGTTTCAATGTGCAGTGTTGAAGCTGGCCTAAACTAGAAAGACAAACCGGATATAGGGTTGTCAACCTGGTAGTATGCCCGAAAACATCCGACCAAGTTCTTCTGTCACCCTGTTTTCTTAAATTCTCGCCCAGTGTCGGTAAATTCTGGCGTGTATGGATGGAGAATGCATGTCAGGTTGCTAAGGATTACATGTCAGCTTTCAAAGAAGACCTATAATCACTTTAAAACTCCCCTCATTGTTTACATCGATGGTTCGGCCGCCATTTTGTTTTTCATGGCCGCCATTTTGTTTTTTCCCTCAAGGAATTATGGGAAGGGGGGAGATATAATTATAGGTATATATATCCAGCATAATTACCAGTTGCCTCCATAGCACAGTGGGTAAGACCGCTGTGCCAAGAGCCATTTTTGGACCTGGTGGCCAGAGGTTCGAACCCTGGCTGTGCCATTTTTTTTTTTTTTTTTGTTTTTTTTTCTTTTAATTTATTTATTATCATTTTTTTTCTTTTTTTTCTAATTATTATTTGTTCTTATGTCATTGGCCAATTTCAAATATAAGATATTTTTATGGGAAAGATTTTGGTATCCTGCTATATCTTTGGCTGCGCACAAGAGCCGCATATGGCTGTTTCTGCGCAGCGAGAAAAACTGCTACGTATGAGTGGGAAGTCATCAAAGCCAAGTTACAGTTCTCGTCCATGTATTTAGAAGAAAGGGTAGGGCAACAGTCAGATTTCTTTTTTACTTATTCAACAGGAACCGGTTGCTTCCGAAGGCGTCAGAACTTTGATTCTATGTTTTTGCGGGCGCGCAGAGGTCATGTTCGTGCGGTAGTTATTGAGACCGATTTAATGTTTCGGGGGCCCTAGTAAGAGAGAAAAAGGAAAAAAAAATTGGTTCCCATTGTTTGACTTATGCAACAGGTACCGGTTGCTTCCGAAAAAATTCGGAAGTCGATGATATGTTTTCGCGGGCGCGCAGAGGTCAGGTACATGCGGGTATTTATTGAGACTGATTTAATGTTTCGGTGGCCCTAGTAAGAGAGAAAGAGAGAAAAAAATTTGGTTCCCATTGTTAGACTTATGCAACAGGTACCGGTTGCTTCCAAAAAATTTCGAAAGTCGATAATATGTTTTCGCGGGCGCGCAAAGGTCATGTACATGCGTGTGTTTATTGAGACCGATTTAATGTTTACGGGGCCCTAGTAAGAGAAAAAGGGAAGAATTTGGTTCCCATTGTTTGACTTATGCAACAGGTATAGGTTGCTTCTGAAAGAATCGTAAGTCGATTATATGTTTTTGCAGGCGCGTAAAGGTCATGTGCGTTGAGGTAGATATTGAGACCGATTCAATGTTTCAGTGGCCCTAGTAAGAGAAAAGGGTAAAAAATAGGTTCCCATTGTTTGACTTATGCAACAGGTATCCGTTGCTTCCGAAGGTGTCGTAAGTCGATATTTCATGTTTTTGCGGGTGCGTAACTGGCACATACGAGTTGGTAGTCATCGTAACTACGTTTCTTGTCTACATATGAAGAGAAATAATACAAAACATAGTTCCTTTTGTTTGACTCATGCTACAGGAACAAGTTGCTACAGAAAGAGTTGTCTGTCTGGTTTATCCACGTGTTACAATATTTTCTGGGGCTTTTACACTGTCCATTGATCATCTTAGCATATTTAATGTTTCAATGTGCAGTGTTGAAGCTGGCCTAAACTAGAAAGACAAACCGGATATAGGGTTGTCAACCTGGTAGTATGCCCGAAAACATCCGACCAAGTTCTTCTGTCACCCTGTTTTCTTAAATTCTCGCCCAGTGTCGGTAAATTCTGGCGTGTATGGATGGAGAATGCATGTCAGGTTGCTAAGGATTACATGTCAGCTTTCAAAGAAGACCTATAATCACTTTAAAACTCCCCTCATTGTTTACATCGATGCTTCGGCCGCCATTTTGTTTTTCATTGACGCCATTTTGTTTTTTCCCTCAAGGAATTATGGGAAGGGGGGGAGATATAATTATAGGTATATATATCCAGCATAATTACCAGTTGCCTCCATAGCACAGTGGGTAAGACCGCTGTGCCAAGAGCCATTTTTGGACCTGGTGGCCAGAGGTTCGAACCCTGGCTGTGCCATTTTTTTTTTTTTTTTTTTGTTTTTTTTTCTTTTAATTTATTTATTATCATTTTTTTTCTTTTTTTTCTAATTATTATTTGTTCTTATGTCATTGGCCAATTTCAAATATAAGATATTTTTATGGGAAAGATTTTGGTATCCTGCTATATCTTTGGCTGCACACAAGAGCCGCATATGGCTGTTTCTGCGCAGCGAGAAAAACTGCTACGTATGAGTGGGAAGTCATCAAAGCCAAGTTACAGTTCTCGTCCATGTATTTAGAAGAAAGGGTAGGGCAACAGTCAGATTTCTTTTTTACTTATTCAACAGGAACCGGTTGCTTCCGAAGGCGTCAGAACTTTGATTCTATGTTTTTGCGGGCGTGCAGAGGTCATGTTCGTGCGGTAGTTATTGAGACCGATTTAATGTTTCGGGGGCCCTAGTAAGAGAGAAAAAGGAAAAAAAAATTGGTTCCCATTGTTTGACTTATGCAACAGGTACCGGTTGCTTCCGAAAAAATTCGGAAGTCGATGATATGTTTTCGCGGGCGCGCAGAGGTCAGGTACATGCGGGTATTTATTGAGACTGATTTAATGTTTCGGTGGCCCTAGTAAGAGAGAAAGAGAGAAAAAAATTTGGTTCCCATTGTTAGACTTATGCAACAGGTACCGGTTGCTTCCAAAAAATTTCGAAAGTCGATAATATGTTTTCGCGGGCGCGCAAAGGTCATGTACATGCGTGTGTTTATTGAGACCGATTTAATGTTTACGGGGCCCTAGTAAGAGAAAAAGGGAAGAATTTGGTTCCCATTGTTTGACTTATGCAACAGGTATAGGTTGCTTCTGAAAGAATCGTAAGTCGATTATATGTTTTTGCAGGCGCGTAAAGGTCATGTGCGTTGAGGTAGATATTGAGACCGATTCAATGTTTCAGTGGCCCTAGTAAGAGAAAAGGGTAAAAAATAGGTTCCCATTGTTTGACTTATGCAACAGGTATCCGTTGCTTCCGAAGGTGTCGTAAGTCGATATTTCATGTTTTTGCGGGTGCGTAACTGGCACATACGAGTTGGTAGTCATCGTAACTACGTTTCTTGTCTACATATGAAGAGAAATAATACAAAACATAGTTCCTTTTGTTTGACTCATGCTACAGGAACAAGTTGCTACAGAAAGAGTTGTCTGTCTGGTTTATCCACGTGTTACAATATTTTCTGGGGCTTTTACACTGTCCATTGATCATCTTAGCATATTTAATGTTTCAATGTGCAGTGTTGAAGCTGGCCTAAACTAGAAAGACAAACCGGATATAGGGTTGTCAACCTGGTAGTATGCCCGAAAACATCCGACCAAGTTCTTCTGTCACCCTGTTTTCTTAAATTCTCGCCCAGTGTCGGTAAATTCTGGCGTGTATGGATGGAGAATGCATGTCAGGTTGCTAAGGATTACATGTCAGCTTTCAAAGAAGACCTATAATCACTTTAAAACTCCCCTCATTGTTTACATCGATGGTTCGGCCGCCATTTTGTTTTTCATTGCCGCCATTTTGTTTTTTCCCTCAAGGAATTATGGGAAGGGGGGGAGATATAATTATAGGTATATATATCCAGCATAATTACCAGTTGCCTCCATAGCACAGTGGGTAAGACCGCTGTGCCAAGAGCCATTTTTGGACCTGGTGGCCAGAGGTTCGAACCCTGGCTGTGCCATTTTTTTTTTTTTTTTTTGTTTTTTTTTCTTTTAATTTATTTATTATCATTTTTTTTCTTTTTTTTCTAATTATTATTTGTTCTTATGTCATTGGCCAATTTCAAATATAAGATATTTTTATGGGAAAGATTTTGGTATCCTGCTATATCTTTGGCTGCACACAAGAGCCGCATATGGCTGTTTCTGCGCAGCGAGAAAAACTGCTACGTATGAGTGGGAAGTCATCAAAGCCAAGTTACAGTTCTCGTCCATGTATTTAGAAGAAAGGGTAGGGCAACAGTCAGATTTCTTTTTTACTTATTCAACAGGAACCGGTTGCTTCCGAAGGCGTCAGAACTTTGATTCTATGTTTTTGCGGGCGCGCAGAGGTCATGTTCGTGCGGTAGTTATTGAGACCGATTTAATGTTTCGGGGGCCCTAGTAAGAGAGAAAAAGGAAAAAAAAATTGGTTCCCATTGTTTGACTTATGCAACAGGTACCGGTTGCTTCCGAAAAAATTCGGAAGTCGATGATATGTTTTCGCGGGCGCGCAGAGGTCAGGTACATGCGGGTATTTATTGAGACTGATTTAATGTTTCGGTGGCCCTAGTAAGAGAGAAAGAGAGAAAAAAATTTGGTTCCCATTGTTAGACTTATGCAACAGGTACCGGTTGCTTCCAAAAAATTTCGAAAGTCGATAATATGTTTTCGCGGGCGCGCAAAGGTCATGTACATGCGTGTGTTTATTGAGACCGATTTAATGTTTACGGGGCCCTAGTAAGAGAAAAAGGGAAGAATTTGGTTCCCATTGTTTGACTTATGCAACAGGTATAGGTTGCTTCTGAAAGAATCGTAAGTCGATTATATGTTTTTGCAGGCGCGTAAAGGTCATGTGCGTTGAGGTAGATATTGAGACCGATTCAATGTTTCAGTGGCCCTAGTAAGAGAAAAGGGTAAAAAATAGGTTCCCATTGTTTGACTTATGCAACAGGTATCCGTTGCTTCCGAAGGTGTCGTAAGTCGATATTTCATGTTTTTGCGGGTGCGTAACTGGCACATACGAGTTGGTAGTCATCGTAACTACGTTTCTTGTCTACATATGAAGAGAAATAATACAAAACAATAGTTCCTTTTGTTTGACTCATGCTACAGGAACAAGTTGCTACAGAAAGAGTTGTCTGTCTGGTTTATCCACGTGTTACAATATTTTCTGGGGCTTTTACACTGTCCATTGATCATCTTAGCATATTTAATGTTTCAATGTGCAGTGTTGAAGCTGGCCTAAACTAGAAAGACAAACCGGATATAGGGTTGTCAACCTGGTAGTATGCCCGAAAACATCCGACCAAGTTCTTCTGTCACCCTGTTTTCTTAAATTCTCGCCCAGTGTCGGTAAATTCTGGCGTGTATGGATGGAGAATGCATGTCAGGTTGCTAAGGATTACATGTCAGCTTTCAAAGAAGACCTATAATCACTTTAAAACTCCCCTCATTGTTTACATCGATGGTTCGGCCGCCATTTTGTTTTTCATGGCCGCCATTTTGTTTTTTCCCTCAAGGAATTATGGGAAGGGGGGGAGATATAATTATAGGTATATATATCCAGCATAATTACCAGTTGCCTCCATAGCACAGTGGGTAAGACCGCTGTGCCAAGAGCCATTTTTGGACCTGGTGGCCAGAGGTTCGAACCCTGGCTGTGCCATTTTTTTTTTGTTTATTGTTTTTTTTCTTTTAATTTATTTATTATCATTTTTTTTCTTTTTTTTCTAATTATTATTTGTTCTTATGTCATTGGCCAATTTCAAATATAAGATATTTTTATGGGAAAGATTTTGGTATCCTGCTATATCTTTGGCTGCGCACAAGAGCCGCATATGGCTGTTTCTGCGCAGCGAGAAAAACTGCTACGTATGAGTGGGAAGTCATCAAAGCCAAGTTACAGTTCTCGTCTATGTATTTAGAAGAAAGGGTAGGGCAACAGTCAGATTTCTTTTTTACTTATTCAACAGGAACCGGTTGCTTCCGAAGGCGTCAGAACTTTGATTCTATGTTTTTGCGGGCGCGCAGAGGTCATGTTCGTGCGGTAGTTATTGAGACCGATTTAATGTTTCAGGGGCCCTAGTAAGAGAGAAAAAGGAAAAAAAAATTGGTTCCCATTGTTTGACTTATGCAACAGGTACCGGTTGCTTCCGAAAAAATTCGGAAGTCGATGATATGTTTTCGCGGGCGCGCAGAGGTCAGGTACATGCGGGTATTTATTGAGACTGATTTAATGTTTCGGTGGCCCTAGTAAGAGAGAAAGAGAGAAAAAAATTTGGTTCCCATTGTTAGACTTATGCAACAGGTACCGGTTGCTTCCAAAAAATTTCGAAAGTCGATAATATGTTTTCGCGGGCGCGCAAAGGTCATGTACATGCGTGTGTTTATTGAGACCGATTTAATGTTTACGGGGCCCTAGTGAGAGAAAAAGGGAAGAATTTGGTTCCCATTGTTTGACTTATGCAACAGGTATAGGTTGCTTCTGAAAGAATCGTAAGTCGATTATATGTTTTTGCAGGCGCGTAAAGGTCATGTGCGTTGAGGTAGATATTGAGACCGATTCAATGTTTCAGTGGCCCTAGTAAGAGAAAAGGGTAAAAAATAGGTTCCCATTGTTTGACTTATGCAACAGGTATCCGTTGCTTCCGAAGGTGTCGTAAGTCGATATTTCATGTTTTTGCGGGTGCGTAACTGGCACATACGAGTTGGTAGTCATCGTAACTACGTTTCTTGTCTACATATGAAGAGAAATAATACAAAACAATAGTTCCTTTTGTTTGACTCATGCTACAGGAACAAGTTGCTACAGAAAGAGTTGTCTGTCTGGTTTATCCACGTGTTACAATATTTTCTGGGGCTTTTACACTGTCCATTGATCATCTTAGCATATTTAATGTTTCAATGTGCAGTGTTGAAGCTGGCCTAAACTAGAAAGACAAACCGGATATAGGGTTGTCAACCTGGTAGTATGCCCGAAAACATCCGACCAAGTTCTTCTGTCACCCTGTTTTCTTAAATTCTCGCCCAGTGTCGGTAAATTCTGGCGTGTATGGATGGAGAATGCATGTCAGGTTGCTAAGGATTACATGTCAGCTTTCAAAGAAGACCTATAATCACTTTAAAACTCCCCTCATTGTTTACATCGATGGTTCGGCCGCCATTTTGTTTTTCATGGCCGCCATTTTGTTTTTTCCCTCAAGGAATTATGGGAAGGGGGGGAGATATAATTATAGGTATATATATCCAGCATAATTACCAGTTGCCTCCATAGCACAGTGGGTAAGACCGCTGTGCCAAGAGCCATTTTTGGACCTGGTGGCCAGAGGTTCGAACCCTGGCTGTGCCATTTTTTTTTTGTTTATTGTTTTTTTTCTTTTAATTTATTTATTATCATTTTTTTTCTTTTTTTTCTAATTATTATTTGTTCTTATGTCATTGGCCAATTTCAAATATAAGATATTTTTATGGGAAAGATTTTGGTATCCTGCTATATCTTTGGCTGCGCACAAGAGCCGCATATGGCTGTTTCTGCGCAGCGAGAAAAACTGCTACGTATGAGTGGGAAGTCATCAAAGCCAAGTTACAGTTCTCGTCTATGTATTTAGAAGAAAGGGTAGGGCAACAGTCAGATTTCTTTTTTACTTATTCAACAGGAACCGGTTGCTTCCGAAGGCGTCAGAACTTTGATTCTATGTTTTTGCGGGCGCGCAGAGGTCATGTTCGTGCGGTAGTTATTGAGACCGATTTAATGTTTCAGGGGCCCTAGTAAGAGAGAAAAAGGAAAAAAAAATTGGTTCCCATTGTTTGACTTATGCAACAGGTACCGGTTGCTTCCGAAAAAATTCGGAAGTCGATGATATGTTTTCGCGGGCGCGCAGAGGTCAGGTACATGCGGGTATTTATTGAGACTGATTTAATGTTTCGGTGGCCCTAGTAAGAGAGAAAGAGAGAAAAAAATTTGGTTCCCATTGTTAGACTTATGCAACAGGTACCGGTTGCTTCCAAAAAATTTCGAAAGTCGATAATATGTTTTCGCGGGCGCGCAAAGGTCATGTACATGCGTGTGTTTATTGAGACCGATTTAATGTTTACGGGGCCCTAGTAAGAGAAAAAGGGAAGAATTTGGTTCCCATTGTTTGACTTATGCAACAGGTATAGGTTGCTTCTGAAAGAATCGTAAGTCGATTATATGTTTTTGCAGGCGCGTAAAGGTCATGTGCGTTGAGGTAGATATTGAGACCGATTCAATGTTTCAGTGGCCCTAGTAAGAGAAAAGGGTAAAAAATAGGTTCCCATTGTTTGACTTATGCAACAGGTATCCGTTGCTTCCGAAGGTGTCGTAAGTCGATATTTCATGTTTTTGCGGGTGCGTAACTGGCACATACGAGTTGGTAGTCATCGTAACTACGTTTCTTGTCTACATATGAAGAGAAATAATACAAAACATAGTTCCTTTTGTTTGACTCATGCTACAGGAACAAGTTGCTACAGAAAGAGTTGTCTGTCTGGTTTATCCACGTGTTACAATATTTTCTGGGGCTTTTACACTGTCCATTGATCATCTTAGCATATTTAATGTTTCAATGTGCAGTGTTGAAGCTGGCCTAAACTAGAAAGACAAACCGGATATAGGGTTGTCAACCTGGTAGTATGCCCGAAAACATCCGACCAAGTTCTTCTGTCACCCTGTTTTCTTAAATTCTCGCCCAGTGTCGGTAAATTCTGGCGTGTATGGATGGAGAATGCATGTCAGGTTGCTAAGGATTACATGTCAGCTTTCAAAGAAGACCTATAATCACTTTAAAACTCCCCTCATTGTTTACATCGATGGTTCGGCCGCCATTTTGTTTTTCATGGCCGCCATTTTGTTTTTTCCCTCAAGGAATTATGGGAAGGGGGGGAGATATAATTATAGGTATATATATCCATCATAATTACCAGTTGCCTCCATAGCACAGTGGGTAAGACCGCTGTGCCAAGAGCCATTTTTGGACCTGGTGGCCAGAGGTTCGAACCCTGGCTGTGCCATTTTTTTTTTTTTTTTTGTTTTTTTTTCTTTTAATTTATTTATTATCATTTTTTTTCTTTTTTTTCTAATTATTATTTGTTCTTATGTCATTGGCCAATTTCAAATATAAGATATTTTTATGGGAAAGATTTTGGTATCCTGCTATATCTTTGGCTGCACACAAGAGCCGCATATGGCTGTTTCTGCGCAGCGAGAAAAACTGCTACGTATGAGTGGGAAGTCATCAAAGCCAAGTTACAGTTCTCGTCCATGTATTTAGAAGAAAGGGTAGGGCAACAGTCAGATTTCTTTTTTACTTATTCAACAGGAACCGGTTGCTTCCGAAGGCGTCAGAACTTTGATTCTATGTTTTTGCGGGCGCGCAGAGGTCATGTTCGTGCGGTAGTTATTGAGACCGATTTAATGTTTCGGGGGCCCTAGTAAGAGAGAAAAAGGAAAAAAAAATTGGTTCCCATTGTTTGACTTATGCAACAGGTACCGGTTGCTTCCGAAAAAATTCGGAAGTCGATGATATGTTTTCGCGGGCGCGCAGAGGTCAGGTACATGCGGGTATTTATTGAGACTGATTTAATGTTTCGGTGGCCCTAGTAAGAGAGAAAGAGAGAAAAAAATTTGGTTCCCATTGTTAGACTTATGCAACAGGTACCGGTTGCTTCCAAAAAATTTCGAAAGTCGATAATATGTTTTCGCGGGCGCGCAAAGGTCATGTACATGCGTGTGTTTATTGAGACCGATTTAATGTTTACGGGGCCCTAGTAAGAGAAAAAGGGAAGAATTTGGTTCCCATTGTTTGACTTATGCAACAGGTATAGGTTGCTTCTGAAAGAATCGTGAGTCGATTATATGTTTTTGCAGGCGCGTAAAGGTCATGTGCGTTGAGGTAGATATTGAGACCGATTCAATGTTTCAGTGGCCCTAGTAAGAGAAAAGGGTAAAAAATAGGTTCCCATTGTTTGACTTATGCAACAGGTATCCGTTGCTTCCGAAGGTGTCGTAAGTCGATATTTCATGTTTTTGCGGGTGCGTAACTGGCACATACGAGTTGGTAGTCATCGTAACTACGTTTCTTGTCTACATATGAAGAGAAATAATACAAAACATAGTTCCTTTTGTTTGACTCATGCTACAGGAACAAGTTGCTACAGAAAGAGTTGTCTGTCTGGTTTATCCACGTGTTACAATATTTTCTGGGGCTTTTACACTGTCCATTGATCATCTTAGCATATTTAATGTTTCAATGTGCAGTGTTGAAGCTGGCCTAAACTAGAAAGACAAACCGGATATAGGGTTGTCAACCTGGTAGTATGCCCGAAAACATCCGACCAAGTTCTTCTGTCACCCTGTTTTCTTAAATTCTCGCCCAGTGTCGGTAAATTCTGGCGTGTATGGATGGAGAATGCATGTCAGGTTGCTAAGGATTACATGTCAGCTTTCAAAGAAGACCTATAATCACTTTAAAACTCCCCTCATTGTTTACATCGATGGTTCGGCCGCCATTTTGTTTTTCATGGCCGCCATTTTGTTTTTTCCCTCAAGGAATTATGGGAAGGGGGGGAGATATAATTATAGGTATATATATCCAGCATAATTACCAGTTGCCTCCATAGCACAGTGGGTAAGACCGCTGTGCCAAGAGCCATTTTTGGACCTGGTGGCCAGAGGTTCGAACCCTGGCTGTGCCATTTTTTTTTTGTTTATTGTTTTTTTTCTTTTAATTTATTTATTATCATTTTTTTTCTTTTTTTTCTAATTATTATTTGTTCTTATGTCATTGGCCAATTTCAAATATAAGATATTTTTATGGGAAAGATTTTGGTATCCTGCTATATCTTTGGCTGCGCACAAGAGCCGCATATGGCTGTTTCTGCGCAGCGAGAAAAACTGCTACGTATGAGTGGGAAGTCATCAAAGCCAAGTTACAGTTCTCGTCTATGTATTTAGAAGAAAGGGTAGGGCAACAGTCAGATTTCTTTTTTACTTATTCAACAGGAACCGGTTGCTTCCGAAGGCGTCAGAACTTTGATTCTATGTTTTTGCGGGCGCGCAGAGGTCATGTTCGTGCGGTAGTTATTGAGACCGATTTAATGTTTCAGGGGCCCTAGTAAGAGAGAAAAAGGAAAAAAAAATTGGTTCCCATTGTTTGACTTATGCAACAGGTACCGGTTGCTTCCGAAAAAATTCGGAAGTCGATGATATGTTTTCGCGGGCGCGCAGAGGTCAGGTACATGCGGGTATTTATTGAGACTGATTTAATGTTTCGGTGGCCCTAGTAAGAGAGAAAGAGAGAAAAAAATTTGGTTCCCATTGTTAGACTTATGCAACAGGTACCGGTTGCTTCCAAAAAATTTCGAAAGTCGATAATATGTTTTCGCGGGCGCGCAAAGGTCATGTACATGCGTGTGTTTATTGAGACCGATTTAATGTTTACGGGGCCCTAGTAAGAGAAAAAGGGAAGAATTTGGTTCCCATTGTTTGACTTATGCAACAGGTATAGGTTGCTTCTGAAAGAATCGTAAGTCGATTATATGTTTTTGCAGGCGCGTAAAGGTCATGTGCGTTGAGGTAGATATTGAGACCGATTCAATGTTTCAGTGGCCCTAGTAAGAGAAAAGGGTAAAAAATAGGTTCCCATTGTTTGACTTATGCAACTGGTATCCGTTGCTTCCGAAGGTGTCGTAAGTCGATATTTCATGTTTTTGCGGGTGCGTAACTGGCACATACGAGTTGGTAGTCATCGTAACTACGTTTCTTGTCTACATATGAAGAGAAATAATACAAAACATAGTTCCTTTTGTTTGACTCATGCTACAGGAACAAGTTGCTACAGAAAGAGTTGTCTGTCTGGTTTATCCACGTGTTACAATATTTTCTGGGGCTTTTACACTGTCCATTGATCATCTTAGCATATTTAATGTTTCAATGTGCAGTGTTGAAGCTGGCCTAAACTAGAAAGACAAACCGGATATAGGGTTGTCAACCTGGTAGTATGCCCGAAAACATCCGACCAAGTTCTTCTGTCACCCTGTTTTCTTAAATTCTCGCCCAGTGTCGGTAAATTCTGGCGTGTATGGATGGAGAATGCATGTCAGGTTGCTAAGGATTACATGTCAGCTTTCAAAGAAGACCTATAATCACTTTAAAACTCCCCTCATTGTTTACATCGATGGTTCGGCCGCCATTTTGTTTTTCATTGCCGCCATTTTGTTTTTTCCCTCAAGGAATTATGGGAAGGGGGGGAGATATAATTATAGGTATATATATCCAGCATAATTACCAGTTGCCTCCATAGCACAGTGGGTAAGACCGCTGTGCCAAGAGCCATTTTTGGACCTGGTGGCCAGAGGTTCGAACCCTGGCTGTGCCATTTTTTTTTTTTTTTTTTTTGTTTTTTTTTCTTTTAATTTATTTATTATCATTTTTTTTCTTTTTTTTCTAATTATTATTTGTTCTTATGTCATTGGCCAATTTCAAATATAAGATATTTTTATGGGAAAGATTTTGGTATCCTGCTATATCTTTGGCTGCACACAAGAGCCGCATATGGCTGTTTCTGCGCAGCGAGAAAAACTGCTACGTATGAGTGGGAAGTCATCAAAGCCAAGTTACAGTTCTCGTCCATGTATTTAGAAGAAAGGGTAGGGCAACAGTCAGATTTCTTTTTTACTTATTCAACAGGAACCGGTTGCTTCCGAAGGCGTCAGAACTTTGATTCTATGTTTTTGCGGGCGCGCAGAGGTCATGTTCGTGCGGTAGTTATTGAGACCGATTTAATGTTTCGGGGGCCCTAGTAAGAGAGAAAAAGGAAAAAAAAATTGGTTCCCATTGTTTGACTTATGCAACAGGTACCGGTTGCTTCCGAAAAAATTCGGAAGTCGATGATATGTTTTCGCGGGCGCGCAGAGGTCAGGTACATGCGGGTATTTATTGAGACTGATTTAATGTTTCGGTGGCCCTAGTAAGAGAGAAAGAGAGAAAAAAATTTGGTTCCCATTGTTAGACTTATGCAACAGGTACCGGTTGCTTCCAAAAAATTTCGAAAGTCGATAATATGTTTTCGCGGGCGCGCAAAGGTCATGTACATGCGTGTGTTTATTGAGACCGATTTAATGTTTACGGGGCCCTAGTAAGAGAAAAAGGGAAGAATTTGGTTCCCATTGTTTGACTTATGCAACAGGTATAGGTTGCTTCTGAAAGAATCGTAAGTCGATTATATGTTTTTGCAGGCGCGTAAAGGTCATGTGCGTTGAGGTAGATATTGAGACCGATTCAATGTTTCAGTGGCCCTAGTAAGAGAAAAGGGTAAAAAATAGGTTCCCATTGTTTGACTTATGCAACAGGTATCCGTTGCTTCCGAAGGTGTCGTAAGTCGATATTTCATGTTTTTGCGGGTGCGTAACTGGCACATACGAGTTGGTAGTCATCGTAACTACGTTTCTTGTCTACATATGAAGAGAAATAATACAAAACAATAGTTCCTTTTGTTTGACTCATGCTACAGGAACAAGTTGCTACAGAAAGAGTTGTCTGTCTGGTTTATCCACGTGTTACAATATTTTCTGGGGCTTTTACACTGTCCATTGATCATCTTAGCATATTTAATGTTTCAATGTGCAGTGTTGAAGCTGGCCTAAACTAGAAAGACAAACCGGATATAGGGTTGTCAACCTGGTAGTATGCCCGAAAACATCCGACCAAGTTCTTCTGTCACCCTGTTTTCTTAAATTCTCGCCCAGTGTCGGTAAATTCTGGCGTGTATGGATGGAGAATGCATGTCAGGTTGCTAAGGATTACATGTCAGCTTTCAAAGAAGACCTATAATCACTTTAAAACTCCCCTCATTGTTTACATCGATGGTTCGGCCGCCATTTTGTTTTTCATGGCCGCCATTTTGTTTTTTCCCTCAAGGAATTATGGGAAGGGGGGGAGATATAATTATAGGTATATATATCCAGCATAATTACCAGTTGCCTCCATAGCACAGTGGGTAAGACCGCTGTGCCAAGAGCCATTTTTGGACCTGGTGGCCAGAGGTTCGAACCCTGGCTGTGCCATTTTTTTTTTGTTTATTGTTTTTTTTCTTTTAATTTATTTATTATCATTTTTTTTCTTTTTTTTCTAATTATTATTTGTTCTTATGTCATTGGCCAATTTCAAATATAAGATATTTTTATGGGAAAGATTTTGGTATCCTGCTATATCTTTGGCTGCGCACAAGAGCCGCATATGGCTGTTTCTGCGCAGCGAGAAAAACTGCTACGTATGAGTGGGAAGTCATCAAAGCCAAGTTACAGTTCTCGTCTATGTATTTAGAAGAAAGGGTAGGGCAACAGTCAGATTTCTTTTTTACTTATTCAACAGGAACCGGTTGCTTCCGAAGGCGTCAGAACTTTGATTCTATGTTTTTGCGGGCGCGCAGAGGTCATGTTCGTGCGGTAGTTATTGAGACCGATTTAATGTTTCAGGGGCCCTAGTAAGAGAGAAAAAGGAAAAAAAAATTGGTTCCCATTGTTTGACTTATGCAACAGGTACCGGTTGCTTCCGAAAAAATTCGGAAGTCGATGATATGTTTTCGCGGGCGCGCAGAGGTCAGGTACATGCGGGTATTTATTGAGACTGATTTAATGTTTCGGTGGCCCTAGTAAGAGAGAAAGAGAGAAAAAAATTTGGTTCCCATTGTTAGACTTATGCAACAGGTACCGGTTGCTTCCAAAAAATTTCGAAAGTCGATAATATGTTTTCGCGGGCGCGCAAAGGTCATGTACATGCGTGTGTTTATTGAGACCGATTTAATGTTTACGGGGCCCTAGTGAGAGAAAAAGGGAAGAATTTGGTTCCCATTGTTTGACTTATGCAACAGGTATAGGTTGCTTCTGAAAGAATCGTAAGTCGATTATATGTTTTTGCAGGCGCGTAAAGGTCATGTGCGTTGAGGTAGATATTGAGACCGATTCAATGTTTCAGTGGCCCTAGTAAGAGAAAAGGGTAAAAAATAGGTTCCCATTGTTTGACTTATGCAACAGGTATCCGTTGCTTCCGAAGGTGTCGTAAGTCGATATTTCATGTTTTTGCGGGTGCGTAACTGGCACATACGAGTTGGTAGTCATCGTAACTACGTTTCTTGTCTACATATGAAGAGAAATAATACAAAACAATAGTTCCTTTTGTTTGACTCATGCTACAGGAACAAGTTGCTACAGAAAGAGTTGTCTGTCTGGTTTATCCACGTGTTACAATATTTTCTGGGGCTTTTACACTGTCCATTGATCATCTTAGCATATTTAATGTTTCAATGTGCAGTGTTGAAGCTGGCCTAAACTAGAAAGACAAACCGGATATAGGGTTGTCAACCTGGTAGTATGCCCGAAAACATCCGACCAAGTTCTTCTGTCACCCTGTTTTCTTAAATTCTCGCCCAGTGTCGGTAAATTCTGGCGTGTATGGATGGAGAATGCATGTCAGGTTGCTAAGGATTACATGTCAGCTTTCAAAGAAGACCTATAATCACTTTAAAACTCCCCTCATTGTTTACATCGATGGTTCGGCCGCCATTTTGTTTTTCATGGCCGCCATTTTGTTTTTTCCCTCAAGGAATTATGGGAAGGGGGGGAGATATAATTATAGGTATATATATCCAGCATAATTACCAGTTGCCTCCATAGCACAGTGGGTAAGACCGCTGTGCCAAGAGCCATTTTTGGACCTGGTGGCCAGAGGTTCGAACCCTGGCTGTGCCATTTTTTTTTTGTTTATTGTTTTTTTTCTTTTAATTTATTTATTATCATTTTTTTTCTTTTTTTTCTAATTATTATTTGTTCTTATGTCATTGGCCAATTTCAAATATAAGATATTTTTATGGGAAAGATTTTGGTATCCTGCTATATCTTTGGCTGCGCACAAGAGCCGCATATGGCTGTTTCTGCGCAGCGAGAAAAACTGCTACGTATGAGTGGGAAGTCATCAAAGCCAAGTTACAGTTCTCGTCTATGTATTTAGAAGAAAGGGTAGGGCAACAGTCAGATTTCTTTTTTACTTATTCAACAGGAACCGGTTGCTTCCGAAGGCGTCAGAACTTTGATTCTATGTTTTTGCGGGCGCGCAGAGGTCATGTTCGTGCGGTAGTTATTGAGACCGATTTAATGTTTCAGGGGCCCTAGTAAGAGAGAAAAAGGAAAAAAAAATTGGTTCCCATTGTTTGACTTATGCAACAGGTACCGGTTGCTTCCGAAAAAATTCGGAAGTCGATGATATGTTTTCGCGGGCGCGCAGAGGTCAGGTACATGCGGGTATTTATTGAGACTGATTTAATGTTTCGGTGGCCCTAGTAAGAGAGAAAGAGAGAAAAAAATTTGGTTCCCATTGTTAGACTTATGCAACAGGTACCGGTTGCTTCCAAAAAATTTCGAAAGTCGATAATATGTTTTCGCGGGCGCGCAAAGGTCATGTACATGCGTGTGTTTATTGAGACCGATTTAATGTTTACGGGGCCCTAGTAAGAGAAAAAGGGAAGAATTTGGTTCCCATTGTTTGACTTATGCAACAGGTATAGGTTGCTTCTGAAAGAATCGTAAGTCGATTATATGTTTTTGCAGGCGCGTAAAGGTCATGTGCGTTGAGGTAGATATTGAGACCGATTCAATGTTTCAGTGGCCCTAGTAAGAGAAAAGGGTAAAAAATAGGTTCCCATTGTTTGACTTATGCAACAGGTATCCGTTGCTTCCGAAGGTGTCGTAAGTCGATATTTCATGTTTTTGCGGGTGCGTAACTGGCACATACGAGTTGGTAGTCATCGTAACTACGTTTCTTGTCTACATATGAAGAGAAATAATACAAAACATAGTTCCTTTTGTTTGACTCATGCTACAGGAACAAGTTGCTACAGAAAGAGTTGTCTGTCTGGTTTATCCACGTGTTACAATATTTTCTGGGGCTTTTACACTGTCCATTGATCATCTTAGCATATTTAATGTTTCAATGTGCAGTGTTGAAGCTGGCCTAAACTAGAAAGACAAACCGGATATAGGGTTGTCAACCTGGTAGTATGCCCGAAAACATCCGACCAAGTTCTTCTGTCACCCTGTTTTCTTAAATTCTCGCCCAGTGTCGGTAAATTCTGGCGTGTATGGATGGAGAATGCATGTCAGGTTGCTAAGGATTACATGTCAGCTTTCAAAGAAGACCTATAATCACTTTAAAACTCCCCTCATTGTTTACATCGATGGTTCGGCCGCCATTTTGTTTTTCATGGCCGCCATTTTGTTTTTTCCCTCAAGGAATTATGGGAAGGGGGGGAGATATAATTATAGGTATATATATCCATCATAATTACCAGTTGCCTCCATAGCACAGTGGGTAAGACCGCTGTGCCAAGAGCCATTTTTGGACCTGGTGGCCAGAGGTTCGAACCCTGGCTGTGCCATTTTTTTTTTTTTTTTTTGTTTTTTTTTCTTTTAATTTATTTATTATCATTTTTTTTCTTTTTTTTCTAATTATTATTTGTTCTTATGTCATTGGCCAATTTCAAATATAAGATATTTTTATGGGAAAGATTTTGGTATCCTGCTATATCTTTGGCTGCACACAAGAGCCGCATATGGCTGTTTCTGCGCAGCGAGAAAAACTGCTACGTATGAGTGGGAAGTCATCAAAGCCAAGTTACAGTTCTCGTCCATGTATTTAGAAGAAAGGGTAGGGCAACAGTCAGATTTCTTTTTTACTTATTCAACAGGAACCGGTTGCTTCCGAAGGCGTCAGAACTTTGATTCTATGTTTTTGCGGGCGCGCAGAGGTCATGTTCGTGCGGTAGTTATTGAGACCGATTTAATGTTTCGGGGGGCCCTAGTAAGAGAGAAAAAGGAAAAAAAAATTGGTTCCCATTGTTTGACTTATGCAACAGGTACCGGTTGCTTCCGAAAAAATTCGGGAAGTCGATGATATGTTTTCGCGGGCGCGCAGAGGTCAGGTACATGCGGGTATTTATTGAGACTGATTTAATGTTTCGGTGGCCCTAGTAAGAGAGAAAGAGAGAAAAAAATTTGGTTCCCATTGTTAGACTTATGCAACAGGTACCGGTTGCTTCCAAAAAATTTCGAAAGTCGATAATATGTTTTCGCGGGCGCGCAAAGGTCATGTACATGCGTGTGTTTATTGAGACCGATTTAATGTTTACGGGGCCCTAGTAAGAGAAAAAGGGAAGAATTTGGTTCCCATTGTTTGACTTATGCAACAGGTATAGGTTGCTTCTGAAAGAATCGTGAGTCGATTATATGTTTTTGCAGGCGCGTAAAGGTCATGTGCGTTGAGGTAGATATTGAGACCGATTCAATGTTTCAGTGGCCCTAGTAAGAGAAAAGGGTAAAAAATAGGTTCCCATTGTTTGACTTATGCAACAGGTATCCGTTGCTTCCGAAGGTGTCGTAAGTCGATATTTCATGTTTTTGCGGGTGCGTAACTGGCACATACGAGTTGGTAGTCATCGTAACTACGTTCTTGTCTACATATGAAGAGAAATAATACAAAACATAGTTCCTTTTGTTTGACTCATGCTACAGGAACAAGTTGCTACAGAAAGAGTTGTCTGTCTGGTTTATCCACGTGTTACAATATTTTCTGGGGCTTTTACACTGTCCATTGATCATCTTAGCATATTTAATGTTTCAATGTGCAGTGTTGAAGCTGGCCTAAACTAGAAAGACAAACCGGATATAGGGTTGTCAACCTGGTAGTATGCCCGAAAACATCCGACCAAGTTCTTCTGTCACCCTGTTTCTTAAATTCTCGCCCAGTGTCGGTAAATTCTGGCGTGTATGGATGGAGAATGCATGTCAGGTTGCTAAGGATTACATGTCAGCTTTCAAAGAAGACCTATAATCACTTTAAAACTCCCCTCATTGTTTACATCGATGGTTCGGCCGCCATTTTGTTTTTCATGGCCGCCATTTTGTTTTTTCCCTCAAGGAATTATGGGAAGGGGGGGAGATATAATTATAGGTATATATATCCAGCATAATTACCAGTTGCCTCCATAGCACAGTGGGTAAGACCGCTGTGCCAAGAGCCATTTTTGGACCTGGTGGCCAGAGGTTCGAACCCTGGCTGTGCCATTTTTTTTTTGTTTATTGTTTTTTTTTCTTTTAATTTATTTATTATCATTTTTTTTCTTTTTTTTCTAATTATTATTTGTTCTTATGTCATTGGCCAATTTCAAATATAAGATATTTTTATGGGAAAGATTTTGGTATCCTGCTATATCTTTGGCTGCGCACAAGAGCCGCATATGGCTGTTTCTGCGCAGCGAGAAAAACTGCTACGTATGAGTGGGAAGTCATCAAAGCCAAGTTACAGTTCTCGTCTATGTATTTAGAAGAAAGGGTAGGGCAACAGTCAGATTTCTTTTTTACTTATTCAACAGGAACCGGTTGCTTCCGAAGGCGTCAGAACTTTGATTCTATGTTTTTGCGGGCGCGCAGAGGTCATGTTCGTGCGGTAGTTATTGAGACCGATTTAATGTTTCAGGGGCCCTAGTAAGAGAGAAAAAGGAAAAAAAAATTGGTTCCCATTGTTTGACTTATGCAACAGGTACCGGTTGCTTCCGAAAAAATTCGGAAGTCGATGATATGTTTTCGCGGGCGCGCAGAGGTCAGGTACATGCGGGTATTTATTGAGACTGATTTAATGTTTCGGTGGCCCTAGTAAGAGAGAAAGAGAGAAAAAAATTTGGTTCCCATTGTTAGACTTATGCAACAGGTACCGGTTGCTTCCAAAAAATTTCGAAAGTCGATAATATGTTTTCGCGGGCGCGCAAAGGTCATGTACATGCGTGTGTTTATTGAGACCGATTTAATGTTTACGGGGCCCTAGTAAGAGAAAAAGGGAAGAATTTGGTTCCCATTGTTTGACTTATGCAACAGGTATAGGTTGCTTCTGAAAGAATCGTAAGTCGATTATATGTTTTTGCAGGCGCGTAAAGGTCATGTGCGTTGAGGTAGATATTGAGACCGATTCAATGTTTCAGTGGCCCTAGTAAGAGAAAAGGGTAAAAAATAGGTTCCCATTGTTTGACTTATGCAACTGGTATCCGTTGCTTCCGAAGGTGTCGTAAGTCGATATTTCATGTTTTTGCGGGTGCGTAACTGGCACATACGAGTTGGTAGTCATCGTAACTACGTTTCTTGTCTACATATGAAGAGAAATAATACAAAACATAGTTCCTTTTGTTTGACTCATGCTACAGGAACAAGTTGCTACAGAAAGAGTTGTCTGTCTGGTTTATCCACGTGTTACAATATTTTCTGGGGCTTTTACACTGTCCATTGATCATCTTAGCATATTTAATGTTTCAATGTGCAGTGTTGAAGCTGGCCTAAACTAGAAAGACAAACCGGATATAGGGTTGTCAACCTGGTAGTATGCCCGAAAACATCCGACCAAGTTCTTCTGTCACCCTGTTTTCTTAAATTCTCGCCCAGTGTCGGTAAATTCTGGCGTGTATGGATGGAGAATGCATGTCAGGTTGCTAAGGATTACATGTCAGCTTTCAAAGAAGACCTATAATCACTTTAAAACTCCCCTCATTGTTTACATCGATGGTTCGGCCGCCATTTTGTTTTTCATTGCCGCCATTTTGTTTTTTCCCTCAAGGAATTATGGGAAGGGGGGGAGATATAATTATAGGTATATATATCCAGCATAATTACCAGTTGCCTCCATAGCACAGTGGGTAAGACCGCTGTGCCAAGAGCCATTTTTGGACCTGGTGGCCAGAGGTTCGAACCCTGGCTGTGCCATTTTTTTTTTTTTTTTTTTTGTTTTTTTTTCTTTTAATTTATTTATTATCATTTTTTTTCTTTTTTTTCTAATTATTATTTGTTCTTATGTCATTGGCCAATTTCAAATATAAGATATTTTTATGGGAAAGATTTTGGTATCCTGCTATATCTTTGGCTGCACACAAGAGCCGCATATGGCTGTTTCTGCGCAGCGAGAAAAACTGCTACGTATGAGTGGGAAGTCATCAAAGCCAAGTTACAGTTCTCGTCCATGTATTTAGAAGAAAGGGTAGGGCAACAGTCAGATTTCTTTTTTACTTATTCAACAGGAACCGGTTGCTTCCGAAGGCGTCAGAACTTTGATTCTATGTTTTTGCGGGCGCGCAGAGGTCATGTTCGTGCGGTAGTTATTGAGACCGATTTAATGTTTCGGGGGCCCTAGTAAGAGAGAAAAAGGAAAAAAAAATTGGTTCCCATTGTTTGACTTATGCAACAGGTACCGGTTGCTTCCGAAAAAATTCGGAAGTCGATGATATGTTTTCGCGGGCGCGCAGAGGTCAGGTACATGCGGGTATTTATTGAGACTGATTTAATGTTTCGGTGGCCCTAGTAAGAGAGAAAGAGAGAAAAAAATTTGGTTCCCATTGTTAGACTTATGCAACAGGTACCGGTTGCTTCCAAAAAATTTCGAAAGTCGATAATATGTTTTCGCGGGCGCGCAAAGGTCATGTACATGCGTGTGTTTATTGAGACCGATTTAATGTTTACGGGGCCCTAGTAAGAGAAAAAGGGAAGAATTTGGTTCCCATTGTTTGACTTATGCAACAGGTATAGGTTGCTTCTGAAAGAATCGTAAGTCGATTATATGTTTTTGCAGGCGCGTAAAGGTCATGTGCGTTGAGGTAGATATTGAGACCGATTCAATGTTTCAGTGGCCCTAGTAAGAGAAAAGGGTAAAAAATAGGTTCCCATTGTTTGACTTATGCAACAGGTATCCGTTGCTTCCGAAGGTGTCGTAAGTCGATATTTCATGTTTTTGCGGGTGCGTAACTGGCACATACGAGTTGGTAGTCATCGTAACTACGTTTCTTGTCTACATATGAAGAGAAATAATACAAAACAATAGTTCCTTTTGTTTGACTCATGCTACAGGAACAAGTTGCTACAGAAAGAGTTGTCTGTCTGGTTTATCCACGTGTTACAATATTTTCTGGGGCTTTTACACTGTCCATTGATCATCTTAGCATATTTAATGTTTCAATGTGCAGTGTTGAAGCTGGCCTAAACTAGAAAGACAAACCGGATATAGGGTTGTCAACCTGGTAGTATGCCCGAAAACATCCGACCAAGTTCTTCTGTCACCCTGTTTTCTTAAATTCTCGCCCAGTGTCGGTAAATTCTGGCGTGTATGGATGGAGAATGCATGTCAGGTTGCTAAGGATTACATGTCAGCTTTCAAAGAAGACCTATAATCACTTTAAAACTCCCCTCATTGTTTACATCGATGGTTCGGCCGCCATTTTGTTTTTCATGGCCGCCATTTTGTTTTTTCCCTCAAGGAATTATGGGAAGGGGGGGAGATATAATTATAGGTATATATATCCAGCATAATTACCAGTTGCCTCCATAGCACAGTGGGTAAGACCGCTGTGCCAAGAGCCATTTTTGGACCTGGTGGCCAGAGGTTCGAACCCTGGCTGTGCCATTTTTTTTTTGTTTATTGTTTTTTTTCTTTTAATTTATTTATTATCATTTTTTTTCTTTTTTTTCTAATTATTATTTGTTCTTATGTCATTGGCCAATTTCAAATATAAGATATTTTTATGGGAAAGATTTTGGTATCCTGCTATATCTTTGGCTGCGCACAAGAGCCGCATATGGCTGTTTCTGCGCAGCGAGAAAAACTGCTACGTATGAGTGGGAAGTCATCAAAGCCAAGTTACAGTTCTCGTCTATGTATTTAGAAGAAAGGGTAGGGCAACAGTCAGATTTCTTTTTTACTTATTCAACAGGAACCGGTTGCTTCCGAAGGCGTCAGAACTTTGATTCTATGTTTTTGCGGGCGCGCAGAGGTCATGTTCGTGCGGTAGTTATTGAGACCGATTTAATGTTTCAGGGGCCCTAGTAAGAGAGAAAAAGGAAAAAAAAATTGGTTCCCATTGTTTGACTTATGCAACAGGTACCGGTTGCTTCCGAAAAAATTCGGAAGTCGATGATATGTTTTCGCGGGCGCGCAGAGGTCAGGTACATGCGGGTATTTATTGAGACTGATTTAATGTTTCGGTGGCCCTAGTAAGAGAGAAAGAGAGAAAAAAATTTGGTTCCCATTGTTAGACTTATGCAACAGGTACCGGTTGCTTCCAAAAAATTTCGAAAGTCGATAATATGTTTTCGCGGGCGCGCAAAGGTCATGTACATGCGTGTGTTTATTGAGACCGATTTAATGTTTACGGGGCCCTAGTAAGAGAAAAAGGGAAGAATTTGGTTCCCATTGTTTGACTTATGCAACAGGTATAGGTTGCTTCTGAAAGAATCGTAAGTCGATTATATGTTTTTGCAGGCGCGTAAAGGTCATGTGCGTTGAGGTAGATATTGAGACCGATTCAATGTTTCAGTGGCCCTAGTAAGAGAAAAGGGTAAAAAATAGGTTCCCATTGTTTGACTTATGCAACAGGTATCCGTTGCTTCCGAAGGTGTCGTAAGTCGATATTTCATGGTTTTGCGGGTGCGTAACTGGCACATACGAGTTGGTAGTCATCGTAACTACGTTTCTTGTCTACATATGAAGAGAAATAATACAAAACATAGTTCCTTTTGTTTGACTCATGCTACAGGAACAAGTTGCTACAGAAAGAGTTGTCTGTCTGGTTTATCCACGTGTTACAATATTTTCTGGGGCTTTTACACTGTCCATTGATCATCTTAGCATATTTAATGTTTCAATGTGCAGTGTTGAAGCTGGCCTAAACTAGAAAGACAAACCGGATATAGGGTTGTCAACCTGGTAGTATGCCCGAAAACATCCGACCAAGTTCTTCTGTCACCCTGTTTTCTTAAATTCTCGCCCAGTGTCGGTAAATTCTGGCGTGTATGGATGGAGAATGCATGTCAGGTTGCTAAGGATTACATGTCAGCTTTCAAAGAAGACCTATAATCACTTTAAAACTCCCCTCATTGTTTACATCGATGGTTCGGCCGCCATTTTGTTTTTCATGGCCGCCATTTTGTTTTTTCCCTCAAGGAATTATGGGAAGGGGGGGAGATATAATTATAGGTATATATATCCAGCATAATTACCAGTTGCCTCCATAGCACAGTGGGTAAGACCGCTGTGCCAAGAGCCATTTTTGGACCTGGTGGCCAGAGGTTCGAACCCTGGCTGTGCCATTTTTTTTTTGTTTTTTGTTTTTTTTTCTTTTAATTTATTTATTATCATTTTTTTTCTTTTTTTTCTAATTATTATTTGTTCTTATGTCATTGGCCAATTTCAAATATAAGATATTTTTATGGGAAATATCCTGCTATATCTTTGGCTGCGCACAAGAGCCGCATATGGCTGTTTCTGCGCAGCGAGAAAAACTGCTACGTATGAGTGGGAAGTCATCAAAGCCAAGTTACAGTTCTCGTCTATGTATTTAGAAGAAAGGGTAGGGCAACAGTCAGATTTCTTTTTTACTTATTCAACAGGAACCGGTTGCTTCCGAAGGCGTCAGAACTTTGATTCTATGTTTTTGCGGGCGCGCAGAGGTCATGTTCGTGCGGTAGTTATTGACACCGATTTAATGTTTCGGGGGCCCTAGTAAGAGAGAAAAAGGAAAAAAAAATTGGTTCCCATTGTTTGACTTATGCAACAGGTACCGGTTGCTTCCGAAAAAATTCGGAAGTCGATGATATGTTTTCGCGGGCGCGCAGAGGTCAGGTACATGCGGGTATTTATTGAGACTGATTTAATGTTTCGGTGGCCCTAGTAAGAGAGAAAGAGAGAAAAAAATTTGGTTCCCATTGTTAGACTTATGCAACAGGTACCGGTTGCTTCCAAAAAATTTCGAAAGTCGATAATATGTTTTCGCGGGCGCGCAAAGGTCATGTACATGCGTGTGTTTATTGAGACCGATTTAATGTTTACGGGGCCCTAGTAAGAGAAAAAGGGAAGAATTTGGTTCCCATTGTTTGACTTATGCAACAGGTATAGGTTGCTTCTGAAAGAATCGTAAGTCGATTATATGTTTTTGCAGGCGCGTAAAGGTCATGTGCGTTGAGGTAGATATTGAGACCGATTCAATGTTTCAGTGGCCCTAGTAAGAGAAAAGGGTAAAAAATAGGTTCCCATTGTTTGACTTATGCAACAGGTATCCGTTGCTTCCGAAGGTGTCGTAAGTCGATATTTCATGTTTTTGCGGGTGCGTAACTGGCACATACGAGTTGGTAGTCATCGTAACTACGTTTCTTGTCTACATATGAAGAGAAATAATACAAAACATAGTTCCTTTTGTTTGACTCATGCTACAGGAACAAGTTGCTACAGAAAGAGTTGTCTGTCTGGTTTATCCACGTGTTACAATATTTTCTGGGGCTTTTACACTGTCCATTGATCATCTTAGCATATTTAATGTTTCAATGTGCAGTGTTGAAGCTGGCCTAAACTAGAAAGACAAACCGGATATAGGGTTGTCAACCTGGTAGTATGCCCGAAAACATCCGACCAAGTTCTTCTGTCACCCTGTTTTCTTAAATTCTCGCCCAGTGTCGGTAAATTCTGGCGTGTATGGATGGAGAATGCATGTCAGGTTGCTAAGGATTACATGTCAGCTTTCAAAGAAGACCTATAATCACTTTAAAACTCCCCTCATTGTTTACATCGATGGTTCGGACGCCATTTTGTTTTTCTTGGCCGCAATTTTGTTTTTTCCGTCAAGGAATTATGGGAAGGGGGGGAGATATAATTATAGGTATATATATCCAGCATAATTACCAGTTGCCTCCATAGCACAGTGGGTAAGACCGCTGTGCCAAGAGCCATTTTTGGACCTGGTGGCCAGAGGTTCGAACCCTGGCTGTGCCATTTTTTTTTTTGTTTTTGTTTTTTTTTTTCTTTTAATTTATTTATTATCATTTTTTTTCTTTTTTTTCTAATTATTATTTGTTCTTATGTCATTGGCCAATTTCAAATATAAGATATTTTTATGGGAAAGATTTTGGTATCCTGCTATATCTTTGGCTGCGCACAAGAGCCGCATATGGCTGTTTCTGCGCAGCGAGAAAAACTGCTACGTATGAGTGGGAAGTCATCAAAGCCAAGTTACAGTTCTCGTCTATGTATTTAGAAGAAAGGGTAGGGCAACAGTCAGATTTCTTTTTTACTTATTCAACAGGAACCGGTTGCTTCCGAAGGCGTCAGAACTTTGATTCTATGTTTTTGCGGGCGCGCAGAGGTCATGTTCGTGCGGTAGTTATTGAGACCGATTTAATGTTTCGGGGGCCCTAGTAAGAGAGAAAAAGGAAAAAAAATTGGTTCCCATTGTTTGACTTATGCAACAGGTACCGGTTGCTTCCGAAAAAATTCGGAAGTCGATGATATGTTTTCGCGGGCGCGCAGAGGTCAGGTACATGCGGGTATTTATTGAGACTGATTTAATGTTTCGGTGGCCCTAGTAAGAGAGAAAGAGAGAAAAAAATTTGGTTCCCATTGTTAGACTTATGCAACAGGTACCGGTTGCTTCCAAAAAATTTCGAAAGTCGATAATATGTTTTCGCGGGCGCGCAAAGGTCATGTACATGCGTGTGTTTATTGAGACCGATTTAATGTTTACGGGGCCCTAGTAAGAGAAAAAGGGAAGAATTTGGTTCCCATTGTTTGACTTATGCAACAGGTATAGGTTGCTTCTGAAAGAATCGTAAGTCGATTATATGTTTTTGCAGGCGCGTAAAGGTCATGTGCGTTGAGGTAGATATTGAGACCGATTCAATGTTTCAGTGGCCCTAGTAAGAGAAAAGGGTAAAAAATAGGTTCCCATTGTTTGACTTATGCAACAGGTATCCGTTGCTTCCGAAAGTGTCGTAAGTCGATATTTCATGTTTTTGCGGGTGCGTAACTGGCACATACGAGTTGGTAGTCATCGTAACTACGTTTCTTGTCTACATATGAAGAGAAATAATACAAAACATAGTTCCTTTTGTTTGACTCATGCTACAGGAACAAGTTGCTACAGAAAGAGTTGTCTGTCTGGTTTATCCACGTGTTACAATATTTTCTGGGGCTTTTACACTGTCCATTGATCATCTTAGCATATTTAATGTTTCAATGTGCAGTGTTGAAGCTGGCCTAAACTAGAAAGACAAACCGGATATAGGGTTGTCAACCTGGTAGTATGCCCGAAAACATCCGACCAAGTTCTTCTGTCACCCTGTTTTCTTAAATTCTCGCCCAGTGTCGGTAAATTCTGGCGTGTATGGATGGAGAATGCATGTCAGGTTGCTAAGGATTACATGTCAGCTTTCAAAGAAGACCTATAATCACTTTAAAACTCCCCTCATTGTTTACATCGATGGTTCGGCCGCCATTTTGTTTTTCATGGCCGCCATTTTGTTTTTTCCCTCAAGGAATTATGGGAAGGGGGGGAGATATAATTATAGGTATATATATCCAGCATAATTACCAGTTGCCTCCATAGCACAGTGGGTAAGACCGCTGTGCCAAGAGCCATTTTTGGACCTGGTGGCCAGAGGTTCGAACCCTGGCTGTGCCATTTTTTTTTTTTTTTTTTTTTTTTCTTTTAATTTATTTATTATCATTTTTTTATCTTTTTTTTCTAATTATTATTTGTTCTTATGTCATTGGCCAATTTCAAATATAAGATATTTTTATGGGAAAGATTTTGGTATCCTGCTATATCTTTGGCTGCGCACAAGAGCCGCATATGGCTGTTTCTGCGCAGCGAGAAAAACTGCTACGTATGAGTGGGAAGTCATCAAAGCCAAGTTACAGTTCTCGTCTATGTATTTAGAAGAAAGGGTAGGGCAACAGTCAGATTTCTTTTTTACTTATTCAACAGGAACCGGTTGCTTCCGAAGGCGTCAGAACTTTGATTCTATGTTTTTGCGGGCGCGCAGAGGTCATGTTCGTGCGGTAGTTATTGAGACCGATTTAATGTTTCGGGGGCCCTAGTAAGAGAGAAAAAGGAAAAAAAAATTGGTTCCCATTGTTTGACTTATGCAACAGGTACCGGTTGCTTCCGAAAAAATTCGGAAGTCGATGATATGTTTTCGCGGGCGCGCAGAGGTCAGGTACATGCGGGTATTTATTGAGACTGATTTAATGTTTCGGTGGCCCTAGTAAGAGAGAAAGAGAGAAAAAAATTTGGTTCCCATTGTTAGACTTATGCAACAGGTACCGGTTGCTTCCAAAAAATTTCGAAAGTCGATAATATGTTTTCGCGGGCGCGCAAAGGTCATGTACATGCGTGTGTTTATTGAGACCGATTTAATGTTTACGGGGCCCTAGTAAGAGAAAAAGGGAAGAATTTGGTTCCCATTGTTTGACTTATGCAACAGGTATAGGTTGCTTCTGAAAGAATCGTAAGTCGATTATATGTTTTTGCAGGCGCGTAAAGGTCATGTGCGTTGAGGTAGATATTGAGACCGATTCAATGTTTCAGTGGCCCTAGTAAGAGAAAAGGGTAAAAAATAGGTTCCCATTGTTTGACTTATGCAACAGGTATCCGTTGCTTCCGAAAGTGTCGTAAGTCGATATTTCATGTTTTTGCGGGTGCGTAACTGGCACATACGAGTTGGTAGTCATCGTAACTACGTTTCTTGTCTACATATGAAGAGAAATAATACAAAACATAGTTCCTTTTGTTTGACTCATGCTACAGGAACAAGTTGCTACAGAAAGAGTTGTCTGTCTGGTTTATCCACGTGTTACAATATTTTCTGGGGCTTTTACACTGTCCATTGATCATCTTAGCATATTTAATGTTTCAATGTGCAGTGTTGAAGCTGGCCTAAACTAGAAAGACAAACCGGATATAGGGTTGTCAACCTGGTAGTATGCCCGAAAACATCCGACCAAGTTCTTCTGTCACCCTGTTTTCTTAAATTCTCGCCCAGTGTCGGTAAATTCTGGCGTGTATGGATGGAGAATGCATGTCAGGTTGCTAAGGATTACATGTCAGCTTTCAAAGAAGACCTATAATCACTTTAAAACTCCCCTCATTGTTTACATCGATGGTTCGGCCGCCATTTTGTTTTTCATGGCCGCCATTTTGTTTTTTCCCTCAAGGAATTATGGGAAGGGGGGGAGATATAATTATAGGTATATATATCCAGCATAATTACCAGTTGCCTCCATAGCACAGTGGGTAAGACCGCTGTGCCAAGAGCCATTTTTGGACCTGGTGGCCAGAGGTTCGAACCCTGGCTGTGCCATTTTTTTTTTTTTTTTTTGTTTTTTTTTCTTTTAATTTATTTATTATCATTTTTTTTCTTTTTTTTCTAATTATTATTTGTTCTTATGTCATTGGCTAATTTCAAATATAAGATATTTTTATGGGAAATATCCTGCTATATCTTTGGCTGCGCACAAGAGCCGCATATGGCTGTTTCTGCGCAGCGAGAAAAACTGCTACGTATGAGTGGGAAGTCATCAAAGCCAAGTTACAGTTCTCGTCTATGTATTTAGAAGAAAGGGTAGGGCAACAGTCAGATTTCTTTTTTACTTATTCAACAGGAACCGGTTGCTTCCGAAGGCGTCAGAACTTTGATTCTATGTTTTTGCGGGCGCGCAGAGGTCATGTTCGTGCGGTAGTTATTGAGACCGATTTAATGTTTCGGGGGCCCTAGTAAGAGAGAAAAAGGAAAAAAAAATTGGTTCCCATTGTTTGACTTATGCAACAGGTACCGGTTGCTTCCGAAAAAATTCGGAAGTCGATGATATGTTTTCGCGGGCGCGCAGAGGTCAGGTACATGCGGGTATTTATTGAGACTGATTTAATGTTTCGGTGGCCCTAGTAAGAGAGAAAGAGAGAAAAAAATTTGGTTCCCATTGTTAGACTTATGCAACAGGTACCGGTTGCTTCCAAAAAATTTCGAAAGTCGATAATATGTTTTCGCGGGTGCGCAAAGGTCATGTACATGCGTGTGTTTATTGAGACCGATTTAATGTTTACGGGGCCCTAGTAAGAGAAAAAGGGAAGAATTTGGTTCCCATTGTTTGACTTATGCAACAGTATAGGTTGCTTCTGAAAGAATCGTAAGTCGATTATATGTTTTTGCAGGCGCGTAAAGGTCATGTGCGTTGAGGTAGATATTGAGACCGATTCAATGTTTCAGTGGCCCTAGTAAGAGAAAAGGGTAAAAAATAGGTTCCCATTGTTTGACTTATGCAACAGGTATCCGTTGCTTCCGAAGGTGTCGTAAGTCGATATTTCATGTTTTTGCGGGTGCGTAACTGGCACATACGAGTTGGTAGTCATCGTAACTACGTTTCTTGTCTACATATGAAGAGAAATAATACAAAACATAGTTCCTTTTGTTTGACTCATGCTACAGGAACAAGTTGCTACAGAAAGAGTTGTCTGTCTGGTTTATCCACGTGTTACAATATTTTCTGGGGCTTTTACACTGTCCATTGATCATCTTAGCATATTTAATGTTTCAATGTGCAGTGTTGAAGCTGGCCTAAACTAGAAAGACAAACCGGATATAGGGTTGTCAACCTGGTAGTATGCCCGAAAACATCCGACCAAGTTCTTCTGTCACCCTGTTTTCTTAAATTCTCGCCCAGTGTCGGTAAATTCTGGCGTGTATGGATGGAGAATGCATGTCAGGTTGCTAAGGATTACATGTCAGCTTTCAAAGAAGACCTATAATCACTTTAAAACTCCCCTCATTGTTTACATCGATGGTTCGGCCGCCATTTTGTTTTTCATGGCCGCCATTTTGTTTTTTCCCTCAAGGAATTATGGGAAGGGGGGGAGATATAATTATAGGTATATATATCCAGCATAATTACCAGTTGCCTCCATAGCACAGTGGGTAAGACCGCTGTGCCAAGAGCCATTTTTGGACCTGGTGGCCAGAGGTTCGAACCCTGGCTGTGCCATTTTTTTTTTTTTTTTCTTTTAATTTATTTATTATAATTTTTTTTCTTTTTTTTCTAATTATTATTTGTTCTTATGTCATTGGCCAATTTCAAATATAAGATATTTTTATGGGAAATATCCTGCTATATCTTTGGCTGCGCACAAGAGCCGCATATGGCTGTTTCTGCGCAGCGAGAAAAACTGCTACGTATGAGTGGGAAGTCATCAAAGCCAAGTTACAGTTCTCGTCTATGTATTTAGAAGAAAGGGTAGGGCAACAGTCAGATTTCTTTTTTACTTATTCAACAGGAACCAGTTGCTTCCGAAGGCGTCAGAACTTTGATTCTATGTTTTTGCGGGCGCGCAGAGGTCATGTTCGTGCGGTAGTTATTGAGACCGATTTAATGTTTCGGGGGCCCTAGTAAGAGAGAAAAAGGAAAAAAAAATTGGTTCCCATTGTTTGACTTATGCAACAGGTACCGGTTGCTTCCGAAAAAATTCGGAAGTCGATGATATGTTTTCGCGGGCGCGCAGAGGTCAGGTACATGCGGGTATTTATTGAGACTGATTTAATGTTTCGGTGGCCCTAGTAAGAGAGAAAGAGAGAAAAAAATTTGGTTCCCATTGTTAGACTTATGCAACAGATACCGGTTGCTTCCAAAAAATTTCGAAAGTCGATAATATGTTTTCGCGGGCGCGCAAAGGTCATGTACATGCGTGTGTTTATTGAGACCGATTTAATGTTTACGGGGCCCTAGTAAGAGAAAAAGGGAAGAATTTGGTTCCCATTGTTTGACTTATGCAACAGGTATAGGTTGCTTCTGAAAGAATCGTAAGTCGATTATATGTTTTTGCAGGCGCGTAAAGGTCATGTGCGTTGAGGTAGATATTGAGACCGATTCAATGTTTCAGTGGCCCTAGTAAGAGAAAAGGGTAAAAAATAGGTTCCCATTGTTTGACTTATGCAACAGGTATCCGTTGCTTCCGAAGGTGTTGTAAGTCGATATTTCATGTTTTTGCGGGTGCGTAACTGGCACATACGAGTTGGTAGTCATCGTAACTACGTTTCTTGTCTACATATGAAGAGAAATAATACAAAACATAGTTCCTTTTGTTTGACTCATGCTACAGGAACAAGTTGCTACAGAAAGAGTTGTCTGTCTGGTTTATCCACGTGTTACAATATTTTCTGGGGCTTTTACACTGTCCATTGATCATCTTAGCATATTTAATGTTTCAATGTGCAGTGTTGAAGCTGGCCTAAACTAGAAAGACAAACCGGATATAGGGTTGTCAACCTGGTAGTATGCCCGAAAACATCCGACCAAGTTCTTCTGTCACCCTGTTTTCTTAAATTCTCGCCCAGTGTCGGTAAATTCTGGCGTGTATGGATGGAGAATGCATGTCAGGTTGCTAAGGATTACATGTCAGCTTTCAAAGAAGACCTATAATCACTTTAAAACTCCCCTCATTGTTTACATCGATGGTTCGGCAGCCATTTTGTTTTTCATGGCCGCCATTTTGTTTTTTCCCTCAAGGAATTATGGGAAGGGGGGGAGATATAATTATAGGTATATATATCCAGCATAATTACCAGTTGCCTCCATAGCACAGTGGGTAAGACCGCTGTGCCAAGAGCCATTTTTGGACCTGGTGGCCAGAGGTTCGAACCCTGGCTGTGCCATTTTTTTTTTTTTTTTTTGTTTTTTTTTCTTTTAATTTATTTATTATCATTTTTTTTCTTTTTTTTCTAATTATTATTTGTTCTTATGTCATTGGCTAATTTCAAATATAAGATATTTTTATGGGAAATATCCTGCTATATCTTTGGCTGCGCACAAGAGCCGCATATGGCTGTTTCTGCGCAGCGAGAAAAACTGCTACGTATGAGTGGGAAGTCATCAAAGCCAAGTTACAGTTCTCGTCTATGTATTTAGAAGAAAGGGTAGGGCAACAGTCAGATTTCTTTTTTACTTATTCAACAGGAACCGGTTGCTTCCGAAGGCGTCAGAACTTTGATTCTATGTTTTTGCGGGCGCGCAGAGGTCATGTTCGTGCGGTAGTTATTGAGACCGATTTAATGTTTCGGGGGCCCTAGTAAGAGAGAAAAAGGAAAAAAAAATTGGTTCCCATTGTTTGACTTATGCAACAGGTACCGGTTGCTTCCGAAAAAATTCGGAAGTCGATGATATGTTTTCGCGGGCGCGCAGAGGTCAGGTACATGCGGGTATTTATTGAGACTGATTTAATGTTTCGGTGGCCCTAGTAAGAGAGAAAGAGAGAAAAAAATTTGGTTCCCATTGTTAGACTTATGCAACAGGTACCGGTTGCTTCCAAAAAATTTCGAAAGTCGATAATATGTTTTCGCGGGCGTGCAAAGGTCATGTACATGCGTGTGTTTATTGAGACCGATTTAATGTTTACGGGGCCCTAGTAAGAGAAAAAGGGAAGAATTTGGTTCCCATTGTTTGACTTATGCAACAGGTATAGGTTGCTTCTGAAAGAATCGTAAGTCGATTATATGTTTTTGCAGGCGCGTAAAGGTCATGTGCGTTGAGGTAGATATTGAGACCGATTCAATGTTTCAGTGGCCCTAGTAAGAGAAAAGGGTAAAAAATAGGTTCCCATTGTTTGACTTATGCAACAGGTATCCGTTGCTTCCGAAGGTGTCGTAAGTCGATATTTCATGTTTTTGCGGGTGCGTAACTGGCACATACGAGTTGGTAGTCATCGTAACTACGTTTCTTGTCTACATATGAAGAGAAATAATACAAAACATAGTTCCTTTTGTTTGACTCATGCTACAGGAACAAGTTGCTACAGAAAGAGTTGTCTGTCTGGTTTATCCACGTGTTACAATATTTTCTGGGGCTTTTACACTGTCCATTGATCATCTTAGCATATTTAATGTTTCAATGTGCAGTGTTGAAGCTGGCCTAAACTAGAAAGACAAACCGGATATAGGGTTGTCAACCTGGTAGTATGCCCGAAAACATCCGACCAAGTTCTTCTGTCACCCTGTTTTCTTAAATTCTCGCCCAGTGTCGGTAAATTCTGGCGTGTATGGATGGAGAATGCATGTCAGGTTGCTAAGGATTACATGTCAGCTTTCAAAGAAGACCTATAATCACTTTAAAACTCCCCTCATTGTTTACATCGATGGTTCGGCCGCCATTTTGTTTTTCATGGCCGCCATTTTGTTTTTTCCCTCAAGGAATTATGGGAAGGGGGGGAGATATAATTATAGGTATATATATCCAGCATAATTACCAGTTGCCTCCATAGCACAGTGGGTAAGACCGCTGTGCCAAGAGCCATTTTTGGACCTGGTGGCCAGAGGTTCGAACCCTGGCTGTGCCATTTTTTTTTTTTTTGTTTTTTTTTCTTTTAATTTATTTATTATCATTTTTTTTTTCTTTTTTTTCTAATTATTATTTGTTCTTATGTCATTGGCCAATTTCAAATATAAGATATTTTTATGGGAAAGATTTTGGTATCCTGCTATATCTTTGGCTGCGCACAAGAGCCGCATATGGCTGTTTCTGCGCAGCGAGAAAAACTGCTACGTATGAGTGGGAAGTCATCAAAGCCAAGTTACAGTTCTCGTCTATGTATTTAGAAGAAAGGGTAGGGCAACAGTCAGATTTCTTTTTTACTTATTCAACAGGAACCGGTTGCTTCCGAAGGCGTCAGAACTTTGATTCTATGTTTTTGCGGGCGCGCAGAGGTCATGTTCGTGCGGTAGTTATTGAGACCGATTTAATGTTTCGGGGGCCCTAGTAAGAGAGAAAAAGGAAAAAAAAATTGGTTCCCATTGTTTGACTTATGCAACAGGTACCGGTTGCTTCCGAAAAAATTCGGAAGTCGATGATATGTTTTCGCGGGCGCGCAGAGGTCAGGTACATGCGGGTATTTATTGAGACTGATTTAATGTTTCGGTGGCCCTAGTAAGAGAGAAAGAGAGAAAAAAATTTGGTTCCCATTGTTAGACTTATGCAACAGGTACCGGTTGCTTCCAAAAAATTTCAAAAGTCGATAATATGTTTTCGCGGGCGCGCAAAGGTCATGTACATGCGTGTGTTTATTGAGACCGATTTAATGTTTACGGGGCCCTAGTAAGAGAAAAAGGGAAGAATTTGGTTCCCATTGTTTGACTTATGCAACAGGTATAGGTTGCTTCTGAAAGAATCGTAAGTCGATTATATGTTTTTGCAGGCGCGTAAAGGTCATGTGCGTTGAGGTAGATATTGAGACCGATTCAATGTTTCAGTGGCCCTAGTAAGAGAAAAGGGTAAAAAATAGGTTCCCATTGTTTGACTTATGCAACAGGTATCCGTTGCTTCCGAAGGTGTCGTAAGTCGATATTTCATGTTTTTGCGGGTGCGTAACTGGCACATACGAGTTGGTAGTCATCGTAACTACGTTTCTTGTCTACATATGAAGAGAAATAATACAAAACATAGTTCCTTTTGTTTGACTCATGCTACAGGAACAAGTTGCTACAGAAAGAGTTGTCTGTCTGGTTTATCCACGTGTTACAATATTTTCTGGGGCTTTTACACTGTCCATTGATCATCTTAGCATATTTAATGTTTCAATGTACAGTGTTGAAGCTGGCCTAAACTAGAAAGACAAACCGGATATAGGGTTGTCAACCTGGTAGTATGCCCGAAAACATCCGACCAAGTTCTTCTGTCACCCTGTTTTCTTAAATTCTCGCCCAGTGTCGGTAAATTCTGGAGTGTATGGATGGAGAATGCATGTCAGGTTGCTAAGGATTACATGTCAGCTTTCAAAGAAGACCTATAATCACTTTAAAACTCCCCTCATTGTTTACATCGATGGTTCGGCCGCCATTTTGTTTTTCATGGCCGCCATTTTGTTTTTTCCCTCAAGGAATTATGGGAAGGGGGGGAGATATAATTATAGGTATATATATCCAGCATAATTACCAGTTGCCTCCATAGCACAGTGGGTAAGACCGCTGTGCCAAGAGCCATTTTTGGACCTGGTGGCCAGAGGTTCGAACCCTGGCTGTGCCATTTTTTTGTTTTTTTTTTGTTTTTTGTTCTTTTAATTTATTTATTATCATTTTTTTTCTTTTTTTTCTAATTATTATTTGTTCTTATGTCATTGGCCAATTTCAAATATAAGATATTTTTATGGGAAAGATTTTGGTATCCTGCTATATCTTTGGCTGCGCACAAGAGCCGCATATGGCTGTTTCTGCGCAGCGAGAAAAACTGCTACGTATGAGTGGGAAGTCATCAAAGCCAAGTTACAGTTCTCGTCTATGTATTTAGAAGAAAGGGTAGGGCAACAGTCAGATTTCTTTTTTACTTATTCAACAGGAACCGGTTGCTTCCGAAGGCGTCAGAACTTTGATTCTATGTTTTTGCGGGCGCGCAGAGGTCATGTTCGTGCGGTAGTTATTGAGACCGATTTAATGTTTCGGGGGCCCTAGTAAGAGAGAAAAAGGAAAAAAAAATTGGTTCCCATTGTTTGACTTATGCAACAGGTACCGGTTGCTTCCGAAAAAATTCGGAAGTCGATGATATGTTTTCGCGGGCGCGCAGAGGTCAGGTACATGCGGGTATTTATTGAGACTGATTTAATGTTTCGGTGGCCCTAGTAAGAGAGAAAGAGAGAAAAAAATTTGGTTCCCATTGTTAGACTTATGCAACAGGTACCGGTTGCTTCCAAAAAATTTCGAAAGTCGATAATATGTTTTCGCGGGTGCGCAAAGGTCATGTACATGCGTGTGTTTATTGAGACCGATTTAATGTTTACGGGGCCCTAGTAAGAGAAAAAGGGAAGAATTTGGTTCCCATTGTTTGACTTATGCAACAGTATAGGTTGCTTCTGAAAGAATCGTAAGTCGATTATATGTTTTTGCAGGCGCGTAAAGGTCATGTGCGTTGAGGTAGATATTGAGACCGATTCAATGTTTCAGTGGCCCTAGTAAGAGAAAAGGGTAAAAAATAGGTTCCCATTGTTTGACTTATGCAACAGGTATCCGTTGCTTCCGAAGGTGTCGTAAGTCGATATTTCATGTTTTTGCGGGTGCGTAACTGGCACATACGAGTTGGTAGTCATCGTAACTACGTTTCTTGTCTACATATGAAGAGAAATAATACAAAACATAGTTCCTTTTGTTTGACTCATGCTACAGGAACAAGTTGCTACAGAAAGAGTTGTCTGTCTGGTTTATCCACGTGTTACAATATTTTCTGGGGCTTTTACACTGTCCATTGATCATCTTAGCATATTTAATGTTTCAATGTGCAGTGTTGAAGCTGGCCTAAACTAGAAAGACAAACCGGATATAGGGTTGTCAACCTGGTAGTATGCCCGAAAACATCCGACCAAGTTCTTCTGTCACCCTGTTTTCTTAAATTCTCGCCCAGTGTCGGTAAATTCTGGCGTGTATGGATGGAGAATGCATGTCAGGTTGCTAAGGATTACATGTCAGCTTTCAAAGAAGACCTATAATCACTTTAAAACTCCCCTCATTGTTTACATCGATGGTTCGGCCGCCATTTTGTTTTTCATGGCCGCCATTTTGTTTTTTCCCTCAAGGAATTATGGGAAGGGGGGGAGATATAATTATAGGTATATATATCCAGCATAATTACCAGTTGCCTCCATAGCACAGTGGGTAAGACCGCTGTGCCAAGAGCCATTTTTGGACCTGGTGGCCAGAGGTTCGAACCCTGGCTGTGCCATTTTTTTTTTTTTTTTTTTTGTTTTTTTTTCTTTTAATTTATTTATTATCATTTTTTTTCTTTTTTTTCTAATTATTATTTGTTCTTATGTCATTGGCAAATTTCAAATATAAGATATTTTTATGGGATATATCCTGCTATATCTTTGGCTGCGCACAAGAGCCGCATATGGCTGTTTCTGCGCAGCGAGAAAAACTGCTACGTATGAGTGGGAAGTCATCAAAGCCAAGTTACAGTTCTCGTCTATGTATTTAGAAGAAAGGGTAGGGCAACAGTCAGATTTCTTTTTTACTTATTCAACAGGAACCGGTTGCTTCCGAAGGCGTCAGAACTTTGATTCTATGTTTTTGCGGGCGCGCAGAGGTCATGTTCGTGCGGTAGTTATTGAGACCGATTTAATGTTTCGGGGGCCCTAGTAAGAGAGAAAAAGGAAAAAAAAATTGGTTCCCATTGTTTGACTTATGCAACAGGTACCGGTTGCTTCCGAAAAAATTCGGAAGTCGATGATATGTTTTCGCGGGCGCGCAGAGGTCAGGTACATGCGGGTATTTATTGAGACTGATTTAATGTTTCGGTGGCCCTAGTAAGAGAGAAAGAGAGAAAAAAATTTGGTTCCCATTGTTAGACTTATGCAACAGGTACCGGTTGCTTCCAAAAAATTTCGAAAGTCGATAATATGTTTTCGCGGGCGCGCAAAGGTCATGTACATGCGTGTGTTTATTGAGACCGATTTAATGTTTACGGGGCCCTAGTAAGAGAAAAAGGGAAGAATTTGGTTCCCATTGTTTGACTTATGCAACAGGTATAGGTTGCTTCTGAAAGAATCGTAAGTCGATTATATGTTTTTGCAGGCGCGTAAAGGTCATGTGCGTTGAGGTAGATATTGAGACCGATTCAATGTTTCAGTGGCCCTAGTAAGAGAAAAGGGTAAAAAATAGGTTCCCATTGTTTGACTTATGCAACAGGTATCCGTTGCTTCCGAAGGTGTCGTAAGTCGATATTTCATGTTTTTGCGGGTGCGTAACTGGCACATACGAGTTGGTAGTCATCGTAACTACGTTTCTTGTCTACATATGAAGAGAAATAATACAAAACATAGTTCCTTTTGTTTGACTCATGCTACAGGAACAAGTTGCTACAGAAAGAGTTGTCTGTCTGGTTTATCCACGTGTTACAATATTTTCTGGGGCTTTTACACTGTCCATTGATCATCTTAGCATATTTAATGTTTCAATGTGCAGTGTTGAAGCTGGCCTAAACTAGAAAGACAAACCGGATATAGGGTTGTCAACCTGGTAGTATGCCCGAAAACATCCGACCAAGTTCTTCTGTCACCCTGTTTTCTTAAATTCTCGCCCAGTGTCGGTAAATTCTGGCGTGTATGGATGGAGAATGCATGTCAGGTTGCTAAGGATTACATGTCAGCTTTCAAAGAAGACCTATAATCACTTTAAAACTCCCCTCATTGTTTACATCGATGGTTCGGCCGCCATTTTGTTTTTCATGGCCGCCATTTTGTTTTTTCCCTCAAGGAATTATGGGAAGGGGGGGAGATATAATTATAGGTATATATATCCAGCATAATTACCAGTTGCCTCCATAGCACAGTGGGTAAGACCGCTGTGCCAAGAGCCATTTTTGGACCTGGTGGCCAGAGGTTCGAACCCTGGCTGTGCCATTTTTTTTTTTTTTGTTTTTTTTTCTTTTAATTTATTTATTATCATTTTTTTTTTCTTTTTTTTCTAATTATTATTTGTTCTTATGTCATTGGCCAATTTCAAATATAAGATATTTTTATGGGAAAGATTTTGGTATCCTGCTATATCTTTGGCTGCGCACAAGAGCCGCATATGGCTGTTTCTGCGCAGCGAGAAAAACTGCTACGTATGAGTGGGAAGTCATCAAAGCCAAGTTACAGTTCTCGTCTATGTATTTAGAAGAAAGGGTAGGGCAACAGTCAGATTTCTTTTTTACTTATTCAACAGGAACCGGTTGCTTCCGAAGGCGTCAGAACTTTGATTCTATGTTTTTGCGGGCGCGCAGAGGTCATGTTCGTGCGGTAGTTATTGAGACCGATTTAATGTTTCGGGGGCCCTAGTAAGAGAGAAAAAGGAAAAAAAAATTGGTTCCCATTGTTTGACTTATGCAACAGGTACCGGTTGCTTCCGAAAAAATTCGGAAGTCGATGATATGTTTTCGCGGGCGCGCAGAGGTCAGGTACATGCGGGTATTTATTGAGACTGATTTAATGTTTCGGTGGCCCTAGTAAGAGAGAAAGAGAGAAAAAAATTTGGTTCCCATTGTTAGACTTATGCAACAGGTACCGGTTGCTTCCAAAAAATTTCAAAAGTCGATAATATGTTTTCGCGGGCGCGCAAAGGTCATGTACATGCGTGTGTTTATTGAGACCGATTTAATGTTTACGGGGCCCTAGTAAGAGAAAAAGGGAAGAATTTGGTTCCCATTGTTTGACTTATGCAACAGGTATAGGTTGCTTCTGAAAGAATCGTAAGTCGATTATATGTTTTTGCAGGCGCGTAAAGGTCATGTGCGTTGAGGTAGATATTGAGACCGATTCAATGTTTCAGTGGCCCTAGTAAGAGAAAAGGGTAAAAAATAGGTTCCCATTGTTTGACTTATGCAACAGGTATCCGTTGCTTCCGAAGGTGTCGTAAGTCGATATTTCATGTTTTTGCGGGTGCGTAACTGGCACATACGAGTTGGTAGTCATCGTAACTACGTTTCTTGTCTACATATGAAGAGAAATAATACAAAACATAGTTCCTTTTGTTTGACTCATGCTACAGGAACAAGTTGCTACAGAAAGAGTTGTCTGTCTGGTTTATCCACGTGTTACAATATTTTCTGGGGCTTTTACACTGTCCATTGATCATCTTAGCATATTTAATGTTTCAATGTACAGTGTTGAAGCTGGCCTAAACTAGAAAGACAAACCGGATATAGGGTTGTCAACCTGGTAGTATGCCCGAAAACATCCGACCAAGTTCTTCTGTCACCCTGTTTTCTTAAATTCTCGCCCAGTGTCGGTAAATTCTGGAGTGTATGGATGGAGAATGCATGTCAGGTTGCTAAGGATTACATGTCAGCTTTCAAAGAAGACCTATAATCACTTTAAAACTCCCCTCATTGTTTACATCGATGGTTCGGCCGCCATTTTGTTTTTCATGGCCGCCATTTTGTTTTTTCCCTCAAGGAATTATGGGAAGGGGGGGAGATATAATTATAGGTATATATATCCAGCATAATTACCAGTTGCCTCCATAGCACAGTGGGTAAGACCGCTGTGCCAAGAGCCATTTTTGGACCTGGTGGCCAGAGGTTCGAACCCTGGCTGTGCCATTTTTTTGTTTTTTTTTTGTTTTTTGTTCTTTTAATTTATTTATTATCATTTTTTTTCTTTTTTTTCTAATTATTATTTGTTCTTATGTCATTGGCCAATTTCAAATATAAGATATTTTTATGGGAAAGATTTTGGTATCCTGCTATATCTTTGGCTGCGCACAAGAGCCGCATATGGCTGTTTCTGCGCAGCGAGAAAAACTGCTACGTATGAGTGGGAAGTCATCAAAGCCAAGTTACAGTTCTCGTCTATGTATTTAGAAGAAAGGGTAGGGCAACAGTCAGATTTCTTTTTTACTTATTCAACAGGAACCGGTTGCTTCCGAAGGCGTCAGAACTTTGATTCTATGTTTTTGCGGGCGCGCAGAGGTCATGTTCGTGCGGTAGTTATTGAGACCGATTTAATGTTTCGGGGGCCCTAGTAAGAGAGAAAAAGGAAAAAAAATTGGTTCCCATTGTTTGACTTATGCAACAGGTACCGGTTGCTTCCGAAAAAATTCGGAAGTCGATGATATGTTTTCGCGGGCGCGCAGAGGTCAGGTACATGCGGGTATTTATTGAGACTGATTTAATGTTTCGGTGGCCCTAGTAAGAGAGAAAGAGAGAAAAAAATTTGGTTCCCATTGTTAGACTTATGCAACAGGTACCGGTTGCTTCCAAAAAATTTCGAAAGTCGATAATATGTTTTCGCGGGCGCGCAAAGGTCATGTACATGCGTGTGTTTATTGAGACCGATTTAATGTTTACGGGGCCCTAGTAAGAGAAAAAGGGAAGAATTTGGTTCCCATTGTTTGACTTATGCAACAGGTATAGGTTGCTTCTGAAAGAATCGTAAGTCGATTATATGTTATATGTTTTTGCAGGCGCGTAAAGGTCATGTGCGTTGAGGTAGATATTGAGACCGATTCAATGTTTCAGTGGCCCTAGTAAGAGAATAGGTTCCCATTGTTTGACTTATGCAACAGGTATCCGTTGCTTCCGAAGGTGTCGTAAGTCGATATTTCATGTTTTTGCGGGTGCGTAACTGGCACATACGAGTTGGTAGTCATCGTAACTACGTTTCTTGTCTACATATGAAGAGAAATAATACAAAACATAGTTCCTTTTGTTTGACTCATGCTACAGGAACAAGTTGCTACAGAAAGAGTTGTCTGTCTGGTTTATCCACGTGTTACAATATTTTCTGGGGCTTTTACACTGTCCATTGATCATCTTAGCATATTTAATGTTTCAATGTGCAGTGTTGAAGCTGGCCTAAACTAGAAAGACAAACCGGATATAGGGTTGTCAACCTGGTAGTATGCCCGAAAACATCCGACCAAGTTCTTCTGTCACCCTGTTTTCTTAAATTCTCGCCCAGTGTCGGTAAATTCTGGCGTGTATGGATGGAGAATGCATGTCAGGTTGCTAAGGATTACATGTCAGCTTTCAAAGAAGACCTATAATCACTTTAAAACTCCCCTCATTGTTTACATCGATGGTTCGGCCGCCATTTTGTTTTTCATGGCCGCCATTTTGTTTTTTCCCTCAAGGAATTATGGGAAGGGGGGGAGATATAATTATAGGTATATATATCCAGCATAATTACCAGTTGCCTCCATAGCACAGTGGGTAAGACCGCTGTGCCAAGAGCCATTTTTGGACCTGGTGGCCAGAGGTTCGAACCCTGGCTGTGCCATTTTTTTTTTTGTTTTTGTTTTTTTTTCTTTTAATTTATTTATTATCATTTTTTTTCTTTTTTTTCTAATTATTATTTGTTCTTATGTCATTGGCCAATTTCAAATATAAGATATTTTTATGGGAAAGATTTTGGTATCCTGCTATATCTTTGGCTGCGCACAAGAGCCGCATATGGCTGTTTCTGCGCAGCGAGAAAAACTGCTACGTATGAGTGGGAAGTCATCAAAGCCAAGTTACAGTTCTCGTCTATGTATTTAGAAGAAAGGGTAGGGCAACAGTCAGATTTCTTTTTTACTTATTCAACAGGAACCGGTTGCTTCCGAAGGCGTCAGAACTTTGATTCTATGTTTTTGCGGGCGCGCAGAGGTCATGTTCGTGCGGTAGGTATTGAGACCGATTTAATGTTTCGGGGGCCCTAGTAAGAGAGAAAAAGGAAAAAAAAATTGGTTCCCATTGTTTGACTTATGCAACAGGTACCGGTTGCTTCCGAAAAAATTCGGAAGTCGATGATATGTTTTCGCGGGCGCGCAGAGGTCAGGTACATGCGGGTATTTATTGAGACTGATTTAATGTTTCGGTGGCCCTAGTAAGAGAGAAAGAGAGAAAAAAATTTGGTTCCCATTGTTAGACTTATGCAACAGGTACCGGTTGCTTCCAAAAAATTTCGAAAGTCGATAATATGTTTTCGCGGGCGCGCAAAGGTCATGTACATGCGTGTGTTTATTGAGACCGATTTAATGTTTACGGGGCCCTAGTAAGAGAAAAAGGGAAGAATTTGGTTCCCATTGTTTGACTTATGCAACAGGTATAGGTTGCTTCTGAAAGAATCGTAAGTCGATTATATGTTTTTGCAGGCGCGTAAAGGTCATGTGCGTTGAGGTAGATATTGAGACCGATTCAATGTTTCAGTGGCCCTAGTAAGAGAAAAGGGTAAAAAATAGGTTCCCATTGTTTGACTTATGCAACAGGTATCCGTTGCTTCCGAAGGTGTCGTAAGTCGATATTTCATGTTTTTGCGGGTGCGTAACTGGCACATACGAGTTGGTAGTCATCGTAACTACGTTTCTTGTCTACATATGAAGAGAAATAATACAAAACATAGTTCCTTTTGTTTGACTCATGCTACAGGAACAAGTTGCTACAGAAAGAGTTGTCTGTCTGGTTTATCCACGTGTTACAATATTTTCTGGGGCTTTTACACTGTCCATTGATCATCTTAGCATATTTAATGTTTCAATGTGCAGTGTTGAAGCTGGCCTAAACTAGAAAGACAAACCGGATATAGGGTTGTCAACCTGGTAGTATGCCCGAAAACATCCGACCAAGTTCTTCTGTCACCCTGTTTTCTTAAATTCTCGCCCAGTGTCGGTAAATTCTGGCGTGTATGGATGGAGAATGCATGTCAGGTTGCTAAGGATTACATGTCAGCTTTCAAAGAAGACCTATAATCACTTTAAAACTCCCCTCATTGTTTACATCGATGGTTCGGCCGCCATTTTGTTTTTTCCCTCAAGGAATTATGGGAAGGGGGGGAGATATAATTATAGGTATATATATCCAGCATAATTACCAGTTGCCTCCATAGCACAGTGGGTAAGACCGCTGTGCCAAGAGCCATTTTTGGACCTGGTGGCCAGAGGTTCGAACCCTGGCTGTGCCATTTTTTTTTTTTTTTGTTTTTTTTTCTTTTAATTTATTTATTATCATTTTTTTTTTCTTTTTTTTCTAATTATTATTTGTTCTTATGTCATTGGCCAATTTCAAATATAAGATATTTTTATGGGAAAGATTTTGGTATCCTGCTATATCTTTGGCTGCGCACAAGAGCCGCATATGGCTGTTTCTGCGCAGCGAGAAAAACTGCTACGTATGAGTGGGAAGTCATCAAAGCCAAGTTACAGTTCTCGTCTATGTATTTAGAAGAAAGGGTAGGGCAACAGTCAGATTTCTTTTTTACTTATTCAACAGGAACCGGTTGCTTCCGAAGGCGTCAGAACTTTGATTCTATGTTTTTGCGGGCACGCAGAGGTCATGTTCGTGCGGTAGTTATTGAGACCGATTTAATGTTTCGGGGGCCCTAGTAAGAGAGAAAAAGGAAAAAAAAATTGGTTCCCATTGTTTGACTTATGCAACAGGTACCGGTTGCTTCCGAAAAAATTCGGAAGTCGATGATATGTTTTCGCGGGCGCGCAGAGGTCAGGTACATGCGGGTATTTATTGAGACTGATTTAAGGTTTCGGTGACCCTAGTAAGAGAGAAAGAGAGAAAAAAATTTGGTTCCCATTGTTAGACTTATGCAACAGGTACCGGTTGCTTCCAAAAAATTTCGAAAGTCGATAATATGTTTTCGCGGGCGCGCAAAGGTCATGTACATGCGTGTGTTTATTGAGACCGATTTAATGTTTACGGGGCCCTAGTAAGAGAAAAAGGGAAGAATTTGGTTCCCATTGTTTGACTTATGCAACAGGTATAGGTTGCTTCTGAAAGAATCGTAAGTCGATTATATGTTTTTGCAGGCGCGTAAAGGTCATGTGCGTTGAGGTAGATATTGAGACCGATTCAATGTTTCAGTGGCCCTAGTAAGAGAAAAGGGTAAAAAATAGGTTCCCATTGTTTGACTTATGCAACAGGTATCCGTTGCTTCCGAAGGTGTCGTAAGTCGATATTTCATGTTTTTGCGGGTGCGTAACTGGCACATACGAGTTGGTAGTCATCGTAACTACGTTTCTTGTCTACATATGAAGAGAAATAATACAAAACATAGTTCCTTTTGTTTGACTCATGCTACAGGAACAAGTTGCTACAGAAAGAGTTGTCTGTCTGGTTTATCCACGTGTTACAATATTTTCTGGGGCTTTTACACTGTCCATTGATCATCTTAGCATATTTAATGTTTCAATGTGCAGTGTTGAAGCTGGCCTAAACTAGAAAGACAAACCGGATATAGGGTTGTCAACCTGGTAGTATGCCCGAAAACATCCGACCAAGTTCTTCTGTCACCCTGTTTTCTTAAATTCTCGCCCAGTGTCGGTAAATTCTGGCGTGTATGGATGGAGAATGCATGTCAGGTTGCTAAGGATTACATGTCAGCTTTCAAAGAAGACCTATAATCACTTTAAAACTCCCCTCATTGTTTACATCGATGGTTCGGCCGCCATTTTGTTTTTCATGGCCGCCATTTTGTTTTTTCCCTCAAGGAATTATGGGAAGGGGGGAGATATAATTATAGGTATATATATCCAGCATAATTACCAGTTGCCTCCATAGCACAGTGGGTAAGACCGCTGTGCCAAGAGCCATTTTTGGACCTGGTGGCCAGAGGTTCGAACCCTGGCTGTGCCATTTTTTTGTTTTTTTTTTTTTGTTTTTTGTTCTTTTAATTTATTTATTATCATTTTTTTTCTTTTTTTTCTAATTATTATTTGTTCTTATGTCATTGGCCAATTTCAAATATAAGATATTTTTATGGGAAAGATTTTGGTATCCTGCTATATCTTTGGCTGCGCACAAGAGCCGCATATGGCTGTTTCTGCGCAGCGAGAAAAACTGCTACGTATGAGTGGGAAGTCATCAAAGCCAAGTTACAGTTCTCGTCTATGTATTTAGAAGAAAGGGTAGGGCAACAGTCAGATTTCTTTTTTACTTATTCAACAGGAACCGGTTGCTTCCGAAGGCGTCAGAACTTTGATTCTATGTTTTTGCGGGCGCGCAGAGGTCATGTTCGTGCGGTAGTTATTGACACCGATTTAATGTTTCGGGGGCCCTAGTAAGAGAGAAAAAGGAAAAAAAATTGGTTCCCATTGTTTGACTTATGCAACAGGTACCGGTTGCTTCCGAAAAAATTCGGAAGTCGATGATATGTTTTCGCGGGCGCGCAGAGGTCAGGTACATGCGGGTATTTATTGAGACTGATTTAATGTTTCGGTGGCCCTAGTAAGAGAGAAAGAGAGAAAAAAATTTGGTTCCCATTGTTAGACTTATGCAACAGGTACCGGTTGCTTCCAAAAAATTTTGAAAGTCGATAATATGTTTTCGCGGGCACGCAAAGGTCATGTACATGCGTGTGTTTATTGAGACCGATTTAATGTTTACGGGGCCCTAGTAAGAGAAAAAGGGAAGAATTTGGTTCCCATTGTTTGACTTATGCAACAGGTATAGGTTGCTTCTGAAAGAATCGTAAGTCAATTATATGTTTTTGCAGGCGCGTAAAGGTCATGTGCGTTGAGGTAGATATTGAGACCGATTCAATGTTTCAGTGGCCCTAGTAAGAGAAAAGGGTAAAAAATAGGTTCCCATTGTTTGACTTATGCAACAGGTATCCGTTGCTTCCGAAGGTGTCGTAAGTCGATATTTCATGTTTTTGCGGGTGCGTAACTGGCACATACGAGTTGGTAGTCATCGTAACTACGTTTCTTGTCTACATATGAAGAGAAATAATACAAAACATAGTTCCTTTTGTTTGACTCATGCTACAGGAACAAGTTGCTACAGAAAGAGTTGTCTGTCTGGTTTATCCACGTGTTACAATATTTTCTGGGGCTTTTACACTGTCCATTGATCATCTTAGCATATTTAATGTTTCAATGTGCAGTGTTGAAGCTGGCCTAAACTAGAAAGACAAACCGGATATAGGGTTGTCAACCTGGTAGTATGCCCGAAAACATCCGACCAAGTTCTTCTGTCACCCTGTTTTCTTAAATTCTCGCCCAGTGTCGGTAAATTCTGGCGTGTATGGATGGAGAATGCATGTCAGGTTGCTAAGGATTACATGTCAGCTTTCAAAGAAGACCTATAATCACTTTAAAACTCCCCTCATTGTTTACATCGATGGTTCGGCCGCCATTTTGTTTTTCATGGCCGCCATTTTGTTTTTTCCCTCAAGGAATTATGGGAAGGGGGGGAGATATAATTATAGGTATATATATCCAGCATAATTACCAGTTGCCTCCATAGCACAGTGGGTAAGACCGCTGTGCCAAGAGCCATTTTTGGACCTGGTGGCCAGAGGTTCGAACCCTGGCTGTGCCATTTTTTTTTTTTGTTGTTTTTTTTTCTTTTAATTTATTTATTATCATTTTTTTTCTTTTTTTTTCTAATTATTATTTGTTCTTATGTCATTGGCCAATTTCAAATATAAGATATTTTTATGGGAAAGATTTTGGTATCCTGCTATATCTTTGGCTGCGCACAAGAGCCGCATATGGCTGTTTCTGCACAGCGAGAAAAACTGCTACGTATGAGTGGGAAGTCATCAAAGCCAAGTTACAGTTCTCGTCTATGTATTTAGAAGAAAGGGTAGGGCAACAGTCAGATTTCTTTTTTACTTATTCAACAGGAACCGGTTGGTTCCGAAGGCGTCAGAACTTTGATTCTATGTTTTTGCGGGCGCGCAGAGTTCATGTTCGTGCGGTAGTTATTGACACCGATTTAATGTTTCGGGGGCCCTAGTAAGAGAGAAAAAGGAAAAAAAAATTGGTTCCCATTGTTTGACTTATGCAACAGGTACCGGTTGCTTCTGAAAAAATTCGGAAGTCGATGATATGTTTTCGCGGGCGCGCAGAGGTCAGGTACATGCGGGTATTTATTGAGACTGATTTAATGTTTCGGTGGCCCTAGTAAGAGAGAAAGAGAGAAAAAAATTTGGTTCCCATTGTTAGACTTATGCAACAGGTACCGGTTGCTTCCAAAAAATTTCGAAAGTCGATAATATGTTTTCGCGGGCGCGCAAAGGTCATGTACATGCGTGTGTTTATTGAGACCGATTTAATGTTTACGGGGCCCTAGTAAGAGAAAAAGGGAAGAATTTGGTTCCCATTGTTTGACTTATGCAACAGGTATAGGTTGCTTCTGAAAGAATCGTAAGTCGATTATATGTTTTTGCAGGCGCGTAAAGGTCATGTGCGTTGAGGTAGATATTGAGACCGATTCAATGTTTCAGTGGCCCTAGTAAGAGAAAAGGGTAAAAAATAGGTTCCCATTGTTTGACTTATGCAACAGGTATCCGTTGCTTCCGAAGGTGTCGTAAGTCGATATTTCATGTTTTTGCGGGTGCGTAACTGGCACATACGAGTTGGTAGTCATCGTAACTACGTTTCTTGTCTACATATGAAGAGAAATAATACAAAACATAGTTCCTTTTGTTTGACTCATGCTACAGGAACAAGTTGCTACAGAAAGAGTTGTCTGTCTGGTTTATCCACGTGTTACAATATTTTCTGGGGCTTTTACACTGTCCATTGATCATCTTAGCATATTTAATGTTTCAATGTGCAGTGTTGAAGCTGGCCTAAACTAGAAAGACAAACCGGATATAGGGTTGTCAACCTGGTAGTATGCCCGAAAACATCCGACCAAGTTCTTCTGTCACCCTGTTTTCTTAAATTCTCGCCCAGTGTCGGTAAATTCTGGCGTGTATGGATGGAGAATGCATGTCAGGTTGCTAAGGATTACATGTCAACTTTCAAAGAAGACCTATAATCACTTTAAAACTCCCCTCATTGTTTACATCGATGGTTCGGCCGCCATTTTGTTTTTCATGGCCGCCATTTTGTTTTTTCCCTCAAGGAATTATGGGAAGGGGGGGAGATATAATTATAGGTATATATATCCAGCATAATTACCAGTTGCCTCCATAGCACAGTGGGTAAGACCGCTGTGCCAAGAGCCATTTTTGGACCTGGTGGCCAGAGGTTCGAACCCTGGCTGTGCCATTTTTTTTTTTTTTGTTTTTTTTTCTTTTAATTTATTTATTATCATTTTTTTTCTTTTTTTTCTAATTATTATTTGTTCTTATGTCATTGGCCAATTTCAAATATAAGATATTTTTATGGGAAAGATTTTGGTATCCTGCTATATCTTTGGCTGCGCACAAGAGCCGCATATGGCTGTTTCTGCACAGCGAGAAAAACTGCTACGTATGAGTGGGAAGTCATCAAAGCCAAGTTACAGTTCTCGTCTATGTATTTAGAAGAAAGGGTAGGGCAACAGTCAGATTTCTTTTTTACTTATTCAACAGGAACCGGTTGCTTCCGAAGGCGTCAGAACTTTGATTCTATGTTTTTGCGGGCGCGCAGAGGTCATGTTCGTGCGGTAGTTATTGAGACCGATTTAATGTTTCGGGGGCCCTAGTAAGAGAGAAAAAGGAAAAAAAAATTGGTTCCCATTGTTTGACTTATGCAACAGGTACCGGTTGCTTCCGAAAAAATTCGGAAGTCGATGATATGTTTTCGCGGGCGCGCAGAGGTCAGGTACATGCGGGTATTTATTGAGACTGATTTAATGTTTCGGTGGCCCTAGTAAGAGAGAAAGAGAGAAAAAAATTTGGTTCCCATTGTTAGACTTATGCAACAGGTACCGGTTGCTTCCAAAAAATTTCGAAAGTCGATAATATGTTTTCGCGGGCGCACAAAGGTCATGTACATGCGTGTGTTTATTGAGACCGATTTAATGTTTACGGGGCCCTAGTAAGAGAAAAAGGGAAGAATTTGGTTCCCATTGTTTGACTTATGCAACAGGTATAGGTTGCTTCTGAAAGAATCGTAAGTCGATTATATGTTTTTGCAGGCGCGTAAAGGTCATGTGCGTTGAGGTAGATATTGAGACCGATTCAATGTTTCAGTGGCCCTAGTAAGAGAAAAGGGTAAAAAATAGGTTCCCATTGTTTGACTTATGCAACAGGTATCCGTTGCTTCCGAAGGTGTCGTAAGTCGATATTTCATGTTTTTGCGGGTGCGTAACTGGCACATACGAGTTGGTAGTCATCGTAACTACGTTTCTTGTCTACATATGAAGAGAAATAATACAAAACATAGTTCCTTTTGTTTGACTCATGCTACAGGAACAAGTTGCTACAGAAAGAGTTGTCTGTCTGGTTTATCCACGTGTTACAATATTTTCTGGGGCTTTTACACTGTCCATTGATCATCTTAGTATATTTAATGTTTCAATGTGCAGTGTTGAAGCTGGCCTAAACTAGAAAGACAAACCGGATATAGGGTTGTCAACCTGGTAGTATGCCCGAAAACATCCGACCAAGTTCTTCTGTCACCCTGTTTTCTTAAATTCTCGCCCAGTGTCGGTAAATTCTGGCGTGTATGGATGGAGAATGCATGTCAGGTTGCTAAGGATTACATGTCAGCTTTCAAAGAAGACCTATAATCACTTTAAAACTCCCCTCATTGTTTACATCGATGGTTCGGCCGCCATTTTGTTTTTCATGGCCGCCATTTTGTTTTTTCCCTCAAGGAATTATGGGAATGGGGGGAGATATAATTATAGGTATATATATCCAGCATAATTACCAATTGCCTCCATAGCACAGTGGGTAAGACCGCTGTGCCAAGAGCCATTTTTGGACCTGGTGGCCAGAGGTTCGAACCCTGGCTGTGCCATTTTTTTTTTTTTTTTTTTTTTTTCTTTTAATTTATTTATTATCATTTTTTTTCTAATTATTATTTGTTCTTATGTCATTGGCCAATTTCAAATATAAGATATTTTTATGGGAAAGATTTTGGTATCCTGCTATATCTTTGGCTGCGCACAAGAGCCGCATATGGCTGTTTCTGCGCAGCGAGAAAAACTGCTACGTATGAGTGGGAAGTCATCAAAGCCAAGTTACAGTTCTCGTCTATGTATTTAGAAGAAAGGGTAGGGCAACAGTCAGATTTCTTTTTTACTTATTCAACAGGAACCGGTTGCTTCCGAAGGCGTCAGAACTTTGATTCTATGTTTTTGCGGGCACGCAGAGGTCATGTTCGTGCGGTAGTTATTGAGACCGATTTAATGTTTCGGGGGCCCTAGTAAGAGAGAAAAAGGAAAAAAAAATTGGTTCCCATTGTTTGACTTATGCAACAGGTACCGGTTGCTTCCGAAAAAATTCGGAAGTCGATGATATGTTTTCGCGGGCGCGCAGAGGTCAGGTACATGCGGGTATTTATTGAGACTGATTTAATGTTTCGGTGGCCCTAGTAAGAGAGAAAGAGAGAAAAAAATTTGGTTCCCATTGTTAGACTTATGCAACAGGTACCGGTTGCTTCCAAAAAATTTCGAAAGTCGATAATATGTTTTCGCGGGCGCGCAAAGGTCATGTACATGCGTGTGTTTATTGAGACCGATTTAATGTTTACGGGGCCCTAGTAAGAGAAAAAGGGAAGAATTTGGTTCCCATTGTTTGACTTATGCAACAGGTATAGGTTGCTTCTGAAAGAATCGTAAGTCGATTATATGTTTTTGCAGGCGCGTAAAGGTCATGTGCGTTGAGGTAGATATTGAGACCGATTCAATGTTTCAGTGGCCCTAGTAAGAGAAAAGGGTAAAAAATAGGTTCCCATTGTTTGACTTATGCAACAGGTATCCGTTGCTTCCGAAGGTGTCGTAAGTCGATATTTCATGTTTTTGCGGGTGCGTAACTGGCACATACGAGTTGGTAGTCATCGTAACTACGTTTCTTGTCTACATATGAAGAGAAATAATACAAAACATAGTTCCTTTTGTTTGACTCATGCTACAGGAACAAGTTGCTACAGAAAGAGTTGTCTGTCTGGTTTATCCACGTGTTACAATATTTTCTGGGGCTTTTACACTGTCCATTGATCATCTTAGTATATTTAATGTTTCAATGTGCAGTGTTGAAGCTGGCCTAAACTAGAAAGACAAACCGGATATAGGGTTGTCAACCTGGTAGTATGCCCGAAAACATCCGACCAAGTTCTTCTGTCACCCTGTTTTCTTAAATTCTCGCCCAGTGTCGGTAAATTCTGGCGTGTATGGATGGAGAATGCATGTCAGGTTGCTAAGGATTACATGTCAGCTTTCAAAGAAGACCTATAATCACTTTAAAACTCCCCTCATTGTTTACATCGATGGTTCGGCCGCCATTTTGTTTTTCATGGCCGCCATTTTGTTTTTTCCCTCAAGGAATTATGGGAAGGGGGGGAGATATAATTATAGGTATATATATCCAGCATAATTACCAATTGCCTCCATAGCACAGTGGGTAAGACCGCTGTGCCAAGAGCCATTTTTGGACCTGGTGGCCAGAGGTTCGAACCCTGGCTGTGCCATTTTTTTTTTTTTTTTTTTTTTTTTCTTTTAATTTATTTATTATCATTTTTTTTCTTTTTTTTCTAATTATTATTTGTTCTTATGTCATTGGCCAATTTCAAATATAAGATATTTTTATGGGAAAGATTTTGGTATCCTGCTATATCTTTGGCTGCGCACAAGAGCCGCATATGGCTGTTTCTGCGCAGCGAGAAAAACTGCTACGTATGAGTGGGAAGTCATCAAAGCCAAGTTACAGTTCTCGTCTATGTATTTAGAAGAAAGGGTAGGGCAACAGTCAGATTTCTTTTTTACTTATTCAACAGGAACCGGTTGCTTCCGAAGGCGTCAGAACTTTGATTCTATGTTTTTGCGGGCGCGCAGAGGTCATGTTCGTGCGGTAGTTATTGAGACCGATTTAATGTTTCGGGGGCCCTAGTAAGAGAGAAAAAGGAAAAAAAAATTGGTTCCCATTGTTTGACTTATGCAACAGGTACCGGTTGCTTCCGAAAAAATTCGGAAGTCGATGATATGTTTTCGCGGGCGCGCAGAGGTCAGGTACATGCGGGTATTTATTGAGACTGATTTAATGTTTCGGTGGCCCTAGTAAGAGAGAAAGAGAGAAAAAAATTTGGTTCCCATTGTTAGACTTATGCAACAGGTACCGGTTGCTTCCAAAAAATTTCGAAAGTCGATAATATATTTTCGCGGGCGCGCAAAGGTCATGTACATGCGTGTGTTTATTGAGACCGATTTAATGTTTACGGGGCCCTAGTAAGAGAAAAAGGGAAGAATTTGGTTCCCATTGTTTGACTTATGCAACAGGTATAGGTTGCTTCTGAAAGAATCGTAAGTCGATTATATGTTTTTGCAGGCGCGTAAAGGTCATGTGCGTTGAGGTAGATATTGAGACCGATTCAATGTTTCAGTGGCCCTAGTAAGAGAAAAGGGTAAAAAATAGGTTCCCATTGTTTGACTTATGCAACAGGTATCCGTTGCTTCCGAAGGTGTCGTAAGTCGATATTTCATGTTTTTGCGGGTGCGTAACTGGCACATACGAGTTGGTAGTCATCGTAACTACGTTTCTTGTCTACATATGAAGAGAAATAATACAAAACATAGTTCCTTTTGTTTGACTCATGCTACAGGAACAAGTTGCTACAGAAAGAGTTGTCTGTCTGGTTTATCCACGTGTTACAATATTTTCTGGGGCTTTTACACTGTCCATTGATCATCTTAGCATATTTAATGTTTCAATGTGCAGTGTTGAAGCTGGCCTAAACTAGAAAGACAAACCGGATATAGGGTTGTCAACCTGGTAGTATGCCCGAAAACATCCGACCAAGTTCTTCTGTCACCCTGTTTTCTTAAATTCTCGCCCAGTGTCGGTAAATTCTGGCGTGTATGGATGGAGAATGCATGTCAGGTTGCTAAGGATTACATGTCAGCTTTCAAAGAAGACCTATAATCACTTTAAAACTCCCCTCATTGTTTACATCGATGGTTCGGCCGCCATTTTGTTTTTCATGGCCACCATTTTGTTTTTTCCCTCAAGGAATTATGGGAAGGGGGGGAGATATAATTATAGGTATATATATCCAGCATAATTACCAGTTGCCTCCATAGCACAGTGGGTAAGACCGCTGTGCCAAGAGCCATTTTTGGACCTGGTGGCCAGAGGTTCGAACCCTGGCTGTGCCATTTTTTTTTTTTTTTATTGTTTTTTTTTCTTTTAATTTATTTATTATCATTTTTTTTCTTTTTTTTCTAATTATTATTTGTTCTTATGTCATTGGCCAATTTCAAATATAAGATATTTTTATGGGAAAGATTTTGGTATCCTGCTATATCTTTGGCTGCGCACAAGAGCCGCATATGGCTGTTTCTGCGCAGCGAGAAAAACTGCTACGTATGAGTGGGAAGTCATCAAAGCCAAGTTACAGTTCTCGTCTATGTATTTAGAAGAAAGGGTAGGGCAACAGTCAGATTTCTTTTTTACTTATTCAACAGGAACCGGTTGCTTCCGAAGGCGTCAGAACTTTGATTCTATGTTTTTGCGGGCGCGCAGAGGTCATGTTCGTGCGGTAGTTATTGAGACCGATTTAATGTTTCGGGGGCCCTAGTAAGAGAGAAAAAGGAAAAAAAAATTGGTTCCCATTGTTTGACTTATGCAACAGGTACCGGTTGCTTCCGAAAAAATTCGGAAGTCGATGATATGTTTTCGCGGGCGCGCAGAGGTCAGGTACATGCGGGTATTTATTGAGACTGATTTAATGTTTCGGTGGCCCTAGTAAGAGAGAAAGAGAGAAAAAAATTTGGTTCCCATTGTTAGACTTATGCAACAGGTACCGGTTGCTTCCAAAAAATTTCGAAAGTCGATAATATGTTTTCGCGGGCGCGCAAAGGTCATGTACATGCGTGTGTTTATTGAGACCGATTTAATGTTTACGGGGCCCTAGTAAGAGAAAAAGGGAAGAATTTGGTTCCCATTGTTTGACTTATGCAACAGGTATAGGTTGCTTCTGAAAGAATCGTAAGTCGATTATATGTTTTTGCAGGCGCGTAAAGGTCATGTGCGTTGAGGTAGATATTGAGACCGATTCAATGTTTCAGTGGCCCTAGTAAGAGAAAAGGGTAAAAAATAGGTTCCCATTGTTTGACTTATGCAACAGGTATCCGTTGCTTCCGAAGGTGTCGTAAGTCGATATTTCATGTTTTTGCGGGTGCGTAACTGGCACATACGAGTTGGTAGTCATCGTAACTACGTTTCTTGTCTACATATGAAGATAAATAATACAAAACATAGTTCCTTTTGTTTGACTCATGCTACAGGAACAAGTTGCTACAGAAAGAGTTGTCTGTCTGGTTTATCCACGTGTTACAATATTTTCTGGGGCTTTTACACTGTCCATTGATCATCTTAGCATATTTAATGTTTCAATGTGCAGTGTTGAAGCTGGCCTAAACTAGAAAGACAAACCGGATATAGGGTTGTCAACCTGGTAGTATGCCCGAAAACATCCGACCAAGTTCTTCTGTCACCCTGTTTTCTTAAATTCTCGCCCAGTGTCGGTAAATTCTGGCGTGTATGGATGGAGAATGCATGTCAGGTTGCTAAGGATTACATGTCAGCTTTCAAAGAAGACCTATAATCACTTTAAAACTCCCCTCATTGTTTACATCGATGGTTCGGCCGCCATTTTGTTTTTCATGGCCGCCATTTTGTTTTTTCCCTCAAGGAATTATGGGAAGGGGGGGAGATATAATTATAGGTATATATATCCAGCATAATTACCAGTTGCCTCCATAGCACAGTGGGTAAGACCGCTGTGCCAAGAGCCATTTTTGGACCTGGTGGCCAGAGGTTCGAACCCTGGCTGTGCCATTTTTTTTTTTTTTTATTGTTTTTTTTTCTTTTAATTTATTTATTATCATTTTTTTTCTTTTTTTTCTAATTATTATTTGTTCTTATGTCATTGGCCAATTTCAAATATAAGATATTTTTATGGGAAAGATTTTGGTATCCTGCTATATCTTTGGCTGCGCACAAGAGCCGCATATGGCTGTTTCTGCGCAGCGAGAAAAACTGCTACGTATGAGTGGGAAGTCATCAAAGCCAAGTTACAGTTCTCGTCTATGTATTTAGAAGAAAGGGTAGGGCAACAGTCAGATTTCTTTTTTACTTATTCAACAGGAACCGGTTGCTTCCGAAGGCGTCAGAACTTTGATTCTATGTTTTTGCGGGCGCGCAGAGGTCATGTTCGTGCGGTAGTTATTGAGACCGATTTAATGTTTCGGGGGCCCTAGTAAGAGAGAAAAAGGAAAAAAAAATTGGTTCCCATTGTTTGACTTATGCAACAGGTACCGGTTGCTTCCAAAAAATTTCGAAAGTCGATAATATGTTTTCGCGGGCGCGCAAAGGTCATATACATGCGTATGTTTATTGAGACCGATTTAATGTTTACGGGGCCCTAGTAAGAGAAAAAGGGAAGAATTTGGTTCCCATTGTTTGACTTATGCAACAGGTATAGGTTGCTTCTGAAAGAATCGTAAGTCGATTATATGTTTTTGCAGGCGCGTAAAGGTCATGTGCGTTGAGGTAGATATTGAGACCGATTCAATGTTTCAGTGGCCCTAGTAAGAGAAAAGGGTAAAAAATAGGTTCCCATTGTTTGACTTATGCAACAGGTATCCGTTGCTTCCGAAGGTGTCGTAAGTCGATATTTCATGTTTTTGCGGGTGCGTAACTGGCACATACGAGTTGGTAGTCATCGTAACTACGTTTCTTGTCTACATATGAAGAGAAATAATACAAAACATAGTTCCTTTTGTTTGACTCATGCTACAGGAACAAGTTGCTACAGAAAGAGTTGTCTGTCTGGTTTATCCACGTGTTACAATATTTTCTGGGGCTTTTACACTGTCCATTGATCATCTTAGCATATTTAATGTTTCAATGTGCAGTGTTGAAGCTGGCCTAAACTAGAAAGACAAACCGGATATAGGGTTGTCAACCTGGTGGTATGCCCGAAAACATCCGACCAAGTTCTTCTGTCACCCTGTTTTCTTAAATTCTCGCCCAGTGTCGGTAAATTCTGGCGTGTATGCATGGAGAATGCATGTCAGGTTGCTAAGGATTACATGTCAGCTTTCAAAGAAGACCTATAATCACTTTAAAACTCCCCTCATTGTTTACATCGATGGTTCGGCCGCCATTTTGTTTTTCATGGCCGCCATTTTGTTTTTTCCCTCAAGGAATTATGGGAAGGGGGGGAGATATAATTATAGGTATATATATCCAGCATAATTACCAGTTGCCTCCATAGCACAGTGGGTAAGACCGCTGTGCCAAGAGCCATTTTTGGACCTGGTGGCCAGAGGTTCGAACCCTGGCTGTGCCATTTTTTTGTTTTTTTTTTGTTTTTTTTTTTTTTAATTTATTTATTATCATTTTTTTTCTTTTTTTTCTAATTATTATTTGTTCTTATGTCATTGGCCAATTTCAAATATAAGATATTTTTATGGGAAAGATTTTGGTATCCTGCTATATCTTTGGCTGCGCACAAGAGCCGCATATGGCTGTTTCTGCGCAGCGAGAAAAACTGCTACGTATGAGTGGGAAGTCATCAAAGCCCAGTTACAGTTCTCGTCTATGTATTTAGAAGAAAGGGTAGGGCAACAGTCAGATTTCTTTTTTACTTATTCAACAGGAACCGGTTGCTTCCGAAGGCGTCAGAACTTTGATTCTATGTTTTTGCGGGCGCGCAGAGGTCATGTTCGTGCGGTAGTTATTGAGACCGATTTAATGTTTCGGGGGCCCTAGTAAGAGAGAAAAAGGAAAAAAAAATTGGTTCCCATTGTTTGACTTATGCAACAGGTACCGGTTGCTTCCGAAAAAATTCGAAAGTCGATGATATGTTTTCGCGGGCGCGCAGAGGTCAGGTACATGCGGGTATTTATTGAGACTGATTTAATGTTTCGGTGGCCCTAGTAAGAGAGAAAGAGAGAAAAAAATTTGGTTCCCATTGTTAGACTTATGCAACAGGTACCGGTTGCTTCCAAAAAATTTCGAAAGTCGATAATATGTTTTCGCGGGCGCGCAAAGGTCATGTACATGCGTGTGTTTATTGAGACCGATTTAATGTTTACGGGGCCCTAGTAAGAGAAAAAGGGAAGAATTTGGTTCCCATTGTTTGACTTATGCAACAGGTATAGGTTGCTTCTGAAAGAATCGTAAGTCGATTATATGTTTTTGCAGGCGCGTAAAGGTCATGTGCGTTGAGGTAGATATTGAGACCGATTCAATGTTTCAGTGGCCCTAGTAAGAGAAAAGGGTAAAAAATAGGTTCCCATTGTTTGACTTATGCAACAGGTATCCGTTGCTTCCGAAGGTGTCGTAAGTCGATATTTCATGTTTTTGCGGGTGCGTAACTGGCACATATGAGTTGGTAGTCATCGTAACTACGTTTCTTGTCTACATATGAAGAGAAATAATACAAAACATAGTTCCTTTTGTTTGACTCATGCTACAGGAACAAGTTGCTACAGAAAGAGTTGTCTGTCTGGTTTATCCACGTGTTACAATATTTTCTGGGGCTTTTACACTGTCCATTGATCATCTTAGCATATTTAATGTTTCAATGTGCAGTGTTGAAGCTGGCCTAAACTAGAAAGACAAACCGGATATAGGGTTGTCAACCTGGTAGTATGCCCGAAAACATCCGACCAAGTTCTTCTGTCACCCTGTTTTCTTAAATTCTCGCCCAGTGTCGGTAAATTCTGGCGTGTATGGATGGAGAATGCATGTCAGGTTGCTAAGGATTACATGTCAGCTTTCAAAGAAGACCTATAATCACTTTAAAACTCCCCTCATTGTTTACATCGATGGTTCGGCCGCCATTTTGTTTTTCATGGCCGCCATTTTGTTTTTTCCCTCAAGGAATTATGGGAAGGGGGGGAGATATAATTATAGGTATATATATCCAGCATAATTACCAGTTGCCTCCATAGCACAGTGGGTAAGACCGCTGTGCCAAGAGCCATTTTTGGACCTGGTGGCCAGAGGTTCGAACCCTGGCTGTGCCATTTTTTTTTTTGTTTTTTGTTTTTTTTTCTTTTAATTTATTTATTATCTTTTTTTTTTCTTTTTTTTCTAATTATTATTTGTTCTTATGTCATTGGCCAATTTCAAATATAAGATATTTTTATGGGAAAGATTTTGGTATCCTGCTATATCTTTGGCTGCGCACAAGAGCCGCATATGGCTGTTTCTGCGCAGCGAGAAAAACTGCTACGTATGAGTGGGAAGTCATCAAAGCCAAGTTACAGTTCTCGTCTATGTATTTAGAAGAAAGGGTAGGGCAACAGTCAGATTTCTTTTTTACTTATTCAACAGGAGCCGGTTGCTTCCGAAGGCGTCAGAACTTTGATTCTATGTTTTTGCGGGCGCGCAGAGGTCATGTTCGTGCGGTAGTTATTGAGACCGATTTAATGTTTCGGGGGCCCTAGTAAGAGAGAAAAAGGAAAAAAAAATTGGTTCCCATTGTTTGACTTATGCAACAGGTACCGGTTGCTTCCGAAAAAATTCGGAAGTCGATGATATGTTTTCGCGGGCGCGCAGAGGTCAGGTACATGCGGGTATTTATTGAGACTGATTTAATGTTTCGGTGGCCCTAGTAAGAGAGAAAGAGAGAAAAAAATTTGGTTCCCATTGTTAGACTTATGCAACAGGTACCGGTTGCTTCCAAAAAATTTTGAAAGTCGATAATATGTTTTCGCGGGCGCGCAAAGTCATGTACATGCGTGTGTTTATTGAGACCGATTTAATGTTTACGGGGCCCTAGTAAGAGAAAAAGGGAAGAATTTGGTTCCCATTGTTTGACTTATGCAACAGGTATAGGTTGCTTCTGAAAGAATCGTAAGTCGATTATATGTTTTTGCAGGCGCGTAAAGGTCATGTGCGTTGAGGTAGATATTGAGACCGATTCAATGTTTCAGTGGCCCTAGTAAGAGAAAAGGGTAAAAAATAGGTTCCCATTGTTTGACTTATGCAACAGGTATCCGTTGCTTCCGAAGGTGTTGTAAGTCGATATTTCATGTTTTTGCGGGTGCGTAACTGGCACATACGAGTTGGTAGTCATCGTAACTACGTTTCTTGTCTACATATGAAGAGAAATAATACAAAACATAGTTCCTTTTGTTTGACTCATGCTACAGGAACAAGTTGCTACAGAAAGAGTTGTCTGTCTGGTTTATCCACGTGTTACAATATTTTCTGGGGCTTTTACACTGTCCATTGATCATCTTAGCATATTTAATGTTTCAATGTGCAGTGTTGAAGCTGGCCTAAACTAGAAAGACAAACCGGATATAGGGTTGTCAACCTGGTAGTATGCCCGAAAACATCCGACCAAGTTCTTCTGTCACCCTGTTTTCTTAAATTCTCGCCCAGTGTCGGTAAATTCTGGCGTGTATGGATGGAGAATGCATGTCAGGTTGCTAAGGATTACATGTCAGCTTTCAAAGAAGACCTATAATCACTTTAAAACTCCCCTCATTGTTTACATCGATGGTTCGGCCGCCATTTTGTTTTTCATGGCCGCCATTTTGTTTTTTCCCTCAAGGAATTATGGGAAGGGGGGGAGATATAATTATAGGTATATATATCCAGCATAACTACCAGTTGCCTCCATAGCACAGTGGGTAAGACCGCTGTGCCAAGAGCCATTTTTGGACCTGGTGGCCAGAGGTTCGAACCCTGGCTGTGCCATTTTTTTTTTTGTTTTTTGTTTTTTTTTCTTTTAATTTATTTATTATCATTTTTTTTCTTTTTTTTCTAATTATTATTTGTTCTTATGTCATTGGCCAATTTCAAATATAAGATATTTTTATGGGAAAGATTTTGGTATCCTGCTATATCTTTGGCTGCGCACAAGAGCCGCATATGGCTGTTTCTGCGCAGCGAGAAAAACTGCTACGTATGAGTGGGAAGTCATCAAAGCCAAGTTACAGTTCTCGTCTATGTATTTAGAAGAAAGGGTAGGGCAACAGTCAGATTTCTTTTTTACTTATTCAACAGGAACCGGTTGCTTCCGAAGGCGTCAGAACTTTGATTCTATGTTTTTGCGGGCGCGCAGAGGTCATGTTCGTGCGGTAGTTATTGAGACCGATTTAATGTTTCGGGGGCCCTAGTAAGAGAGAAAAAGGAAAAAAAAATTGGTTCCCATTGTTTGACTTATGCAACAGGTACCGGTTGCTTCTGAAAAAATTCGGAAGTCGATGATATGTTTTCGCGGGCGCGCAGAGGTCAGGTACATGCGGGTATTTATTGAGACTGATTTAATGTTTCGGTGGCCCTAGTAAGAGAGAAAGAGAGAAAAAAATTTGGTTCCCATTGTTAGACTTATGCAACAGGTACCGGTTGCTTCCAAAAAATTTCGAAAGTCGATAATATGTTTTCGCGGGCGCGCAAAGGTCATGTACATGCGTGTGTTTATTGAGACCGATTTAATGTTTACGGGGCCCTAGTAAGAGAAAAAGGGAAGAATTTGGTTCCCATTGTTTGACTTATGCAACAGGTATAGGTTGCTTCTGAAAGAATCGTAAGTCGATTATATGTTTTTGCAGGCGCGTAAAGGTCATGTGCGTTGAGGTAGATATTGAGACCGATTCAATGTTTCAGTGGCCCTAGTAAGAGAAAAGGGTAAAAAATAGGTTCCCATTGTTTGACTTATGCAACAGGTATCCGTTGCTTCCGAAGGTGTCGTAAGTCGATATTTCATGTTTTTGCGGGTGCGTAACTGGCACATACGAGTTGGTAGTCATCGTAACTACGTTTCTTGTCTACATATGAAGAGAAATAATACAAAACATAGTTCCTTTTGTTTGACTCATGCTACAGGAACAAGTTGCTACAGAAAGAGTTGTCTGTCTGGTTTATCCACGTGTTACAATATTTTCTGGGGCTTTTACACTGTCCATTGATCATCTTAGCATATTTAATGTTTCAATGTGCAGTGTTGAAGCTGGCCTAAACTAGAAAGACAAACCGGATATAGGGTTGTCAACCTGGTAGTATGCCCGAAAACATCCGACCAAGTTCTTCTGTCACCCTGTTTTCTTAAATTCTCGCCCAGTGTCGGTAAATTCTGGCGTGTATGGATGGAGAATGCATGTCAGGTTGCTAAGGATTACATGTCAGCTTTCAAAGAAGACCTATAATCACTTTAAAACTCCCCTCATTGTTTACATCGATGGTTCGGCCGCCATTTTGTTTTTCATGGCCGCCATTTTGTTTTTTCCCTCAAGGAATTATGGGAAGGGGGGGAGATATAATTATAGGTATATATATCCAGCATAATTACCAGTTGCCTCCATAGCACAGTGGGTAAGACCGCTGTGCCAAGAGCCATTTTTGGACCTGGTGGCCAGAGGTTCGAACCCTGGCTGTGCCATTTTTTTTTTTTTATTGTTTTTTTTTCTTTTAATTTATTTATTATCATTTTTTTTCTTTTTTTTCTAATTATTATTTGTTCTTATGTCATTGGCCAATTTCAAATATAAGATATTTTTATGGGAAAGATTTTGGTATCCTGCTATATCTTTGGCTGCGCACAAGAGCCGCATATGGCTGTTTCTGCGCAGCGAGAAAAACTGCTACGTATGAGTGGGAAGTCATCAAAGCCAAGTTACAGTTCTCGTCTATGTATTTAGAAGAAAGGGTAGGGCAACAGTCAGATTTCTTTTTTACTTATTCAACAGGAACCGGTTGCTTCCGAAGGCGTCAGAACTTTGATTCTATGTTTTTGCGGGCGCGCAGAGGTCATGTTCGTGCGGTAGTTATTGAGACCGATTTAATGTTTCGGGGGCCCTAGTAAGAGAGAAAAAGGAAAAAAAAATTGGTTCCCATTGTTTGACTTATGCAACAGGTACCGGTTGCTTCCGAAAAAATTCGGAAGTCGATGATATGTTTTCGCGGGCGCGCAGAGGTCAGGTACATGCGGGTATTTATTGAGACTGATTTAATGTTTCGGTGGCCCTAGTAAGAGAGAAAGAGAGAAAAAAATTTGGTTCCCATTGTTAGACTTATGCAACAGGTACCGGTTGCTTCCAAAAAATTTCGAAAGTCGATAATATGTTTTCGCGGGCACGCAAAGGTCATGTACATGCGGGTGTTTATTGAGACCGATTTAATGTTTACGGGGCCCTAGTAAGAGAAAAAGGGAAGAATTTGGTTCCCATTGTTTGACTTATGCAACAGGTATAGGTTGCTTCTGAAAGAATCGTAAGTCGATTATATGTTTTTGCAGGCGCGTAAAGGTCATGTGCGTTGAGGTAGATATTGAGACCGATTCAATGTTTCAGTGGCCCTAGTAAGAGAAAAGGGTAAAAAATAGGTTCCCATTGTTTGACTTATGCAACAGGTATCCGTTGCTTCCGAAGGTGTCGTAAGTCGATATTTCATGTTTTTGCGGGTGCGTAACTGGCACATACGAGTTGGTAGTCATCGTAACTACGTTTCTTGTCTACATATGAAGAGAAATAATACAAAACATAGTTCCTTTTGTTTGACTCATGCTACAGGAACAAGTTGCTACAGAAAGAGTTGTCTGTCTGGTTTATCCACGTGTTACAATATTTTCTGGGGCTTTTACACTGTCCATTGATCATCTTAGCATATTTAATGTTTCAATGTGCAGTGTTGAAGCTGGCCTAAACTAGAAAGACAAACCGGATATAGGGTTGTCAACCTGGTAGTATGCCCGAAAACATCCGACCAAGTTCTTCTGTCACCCTGTTTTCTTAAATTCTCGCCCAGTGTCGGTAAATTCTGGCGTGTATGGATGGAGAATGCATGTCAGGTTGCTAAGGATTACATGTCAGCTTTCAAAGAAGACCTATAATCACTTTAAAACTCCCCTCATTGTTTACATCGATGGTTCGGCCGCCATTTTGTTTTTCATGGCCGCCATTTTGTTTTTTCCCTCAAGGAATTATGGGAAGGGGGGGAGATATAATTATAGGTATATATATCCAGCATAATTACCAGTTGCCTCCATAGCACAGTGGGTAAGACCGCTGTGCCAAGAGCCATTTTTGGACCTGGTGGCCAGAGGTTCGAACCCTGGCTGTGCCATTTTTTTTTTTGTTTTTTGTTTTTTTTTTCTTTTAATTTATTTATTATCATTTTTTTTTTCTTTTTTTTCTAATTATTATTTGTTCTTATGTCATTGGCCAATTTCAAATATAAGATATTTTTATGGGAAAGATTTTGGTATCCTGCTATATCTTTGGCTGCGCACAATAGCCGCATATGGCTGTTTCTGCGCAGCGAGAAAAACTGCTACGTATGAGTGGGAAGTCATCAAAGCCAATTTACAGTTCTCGTCTATGTATTTAGAAGAAAGGGTAGGGCAACAGTCAGATTTCTTTTTTACTTATTCAACAGGAACCGGTTGCTTCCGAAGGCGTCAGAACTTTGATTCTATGTTTTTGCGGGCGCGCAGAGGTCATGTTCGTGCGGTAGTTATTGAGACCGATTTAATGTTTCGGGGGCCCTAGTAAGAGAGAAAAAGGAAAAAAAAATTGGTTCCCATTGTTTGACTTATGCAACAGGTACCGGTTGCTTCCGAAAAAATTCGGAAGTCGATGATATGTTTTCGCGGGCGCGCAGAGGTCAGGTACATGCGGGTATTTATTGAGACTGATTTAATGTTTCGGTGGCCCTAGTAAGAGAGAAAGAGAGAAAAAAATTTGGTTCCCATTGTTAGACTTATGCAACAGGTACCGGTTGCTTCCAAAAAATTTCGAAAGTCGATAATATGTTTTCGCGGGCGCGCAAAGGTCATGTACATGCGTGTGTTTATTGAGACCGATTTAATGTTTACGGGGCCCTAGTAAGAGAAAAAGGGAAGAATTTGGTTCCCATTGTTTGACTTATGCAACAGGTATAGGTTGCTTCTGAAAGAATCGTAAGTCGATTATATGTTTTTGCAGGCGCGTAAAGGTCATGTGCGTTGAGGTAGATATTGAGACCGATTCAATGTTTCAGTGGCCCTAGTAAGAGAAAAGGGTAAAAAATAGGTTCCCATTGTTTGACTTATGCAACAGGTATCCGTTGCTTCCGAAGGTGTCGTAAGTCGATATTTCATGTTTTTGCGGGTGCGTAACTGGCACATACGAGTTGGTAGTCATCGTAACTACGTTTCTTGTCTACATATGAAGAGAAATAATACAAAACATAGTTCCTTTTGTTTGACTCATGCTACAGGAACAAGTTGCTACAGAAAGAGTTGTCTGTCTGGTTTATCCACGTGTTACAATATTTTCTGGGGCTTTTACACTGTCCATTGATCATCTTAGCATATTTAATGTTTCAATGTGCAGTGTTGAAGCTGGCCTAAACTAGAAAGACAAACCGGATATAGGGTTGTCAACCTGGTAGTATGCCCGAAAACATCCGACCAAGTTCTTCTGTCACCCTGTTTTCTTAAATTCTCGCCCAGTGTCGGTAAATTCTGGCGTGTATGGATGGAGAATGCATGTCAGGTTGCTAAGGATTACATGTCAGCTTTTAAAGAAGACCTATAATCACTTTAAAACTCCCCTCATTGTTTACATCGATGGTTCGGCCGCCATTTTGTTTTTCATGGCCGCCATTTTGTTTTTTCCCTCAAGGAATTATGGGAAGGGGGGGAGATATAATTATAGGTATATATATCCAGCATAATTACCAGTTGCCTCCATAGCACAGTGGGTAAGACCGCTGTGCCAAGAGCCATTTTTGGACCTGGTGGCCAGAGGTTCGAACCCTGGCTGTGCCATTTTTTTTTTTTTTTATTGTTTTTTTTTCTTTTAATTTATTTATTATCATTTTTTTTCTTTTTTTTCTAATTATTATTTGTTCTTATGTCATTGGCCAATTTCAAATATAAGATATTTTTATGGGAAAGATTTTGGTATCCTGCTATATCTTTGGCTGCGCACAAGAGCCGCATATGGCTGTTTCTGCGCAGCGAGAAAAACTGCTACGTATGAGTGGGAAGTCATCAAAGCCAAGTTACAGTTCTCGTCTATGTATTTAGAAGAAAGGGTAGGGCAACAGTCAGATTTCTTTTTACTTATTCAACAGGAACCGGTTGCTTCCGAAGGCGTCAGAACTTTGATTCTATGTTTTTGCGGGCGCGCAGAGGTCATGTTCGTGCGGTAGTTATTGAGACCGATTTAATGTTTCGGGGGCCCTAGTAAGAGAGAAAAAGGAAAAAAAAATTGGTTCCCATTGTTTGACTTATGCAACAGGTACCGGTTGCTTCCGAAAAAATTCGGAAGTCGATGATATGTTTTCGCGGGCGCGCAGAGGTCAGGTACATGCGGGTATTTATTGAGACTGATTTAATGTTTCGGTGGCCCTAGTAAGAGAGAAAGAGAGAAAAAAATTTGGTTCCCATTGTTAGACTTATGCAACAGGTACCGGTTGCTTCCAAAAAATTTCGAAAGTCGATAATATGTTTTCGCGGGCGCGCAAAGGTCATGTACATGCGTGTGTTTATTGAGACCGATTTAATGTTTACGGGGCCCTAGTAAGAGAAAAAGGGAAGAATTTGGTTCCCATTGTTTGACTTATGCAACAGGTATAGGTTGCTTCTGAAAGAATCGTAAGTCGATTATATGTTTTTGCAGGCGCGTAAAGGTCATGTGCGTTGAGGTAGATATTGAGACCGATTCAATGTTTCAGTGGCCCTAGTAAGAGAAAAGGGTAAAAAATAGGTTCCCATTGTTTGACTTATGCAACAGGTATCCGTTGCTTCCGAAGGTGTCGTAAGTCGATATTTCATGTTTTTGCGGGTGCGTAACTGGCACATACGAGTTGGTAGTCATCGTAACTACGTTTCTTGTCTACATATGAAGAGAAATAATACAAAACATAGTTCCTTTTGTTTGACTCATGCTACAGGAACAAGTTGCTACAGAAAGAGTTGTCTGTCTGGTTTATCCACGTGTTACAATATTTTCTGGGGCTTTTACACTGTCCATTGATCATCTTAGCATATTTAATGTTTCAATGTGCAGTGTTGAAGCTGGCCTAAACTAGAAAGACAAACCGGATATAGGGTTGTCAACCTGGTAGTATGCCCGAAAACATCCGACCAAGTTCTTCTGTCACCCTGTTTTCTTAAATTCTCGCCCAGTGTCGGTAAATTCTGGCGTGTATGGATGGAGAATGCATGTCAGGTTGCTAAGGATTACATGTCAGCTTTCAAAGAAGACCTATAATCACTTTAAAACTCCCCTCATTGTTTACATCGATGGTTCGGCCGCCATTTTGTTTTTCATGGCCGCCATTTTGTTTTTTCCCTCAAGGAATTATGGGAAGGGGGGGAGATATAATTATAGGTATATATATCCAGCATAATTACCAGTTGCCTCCATAGCACAGTGGGTAAGACCGCTGTGCCAAGAGCCATTTTTGGACCTGGTGGCCAGAGGTTCGAACCCTGGCTGTGCCATTTTTTTTTTTTTTTATTGTTTTTTTTTCTTTTAATTTATTTATTATCATTTTTTTTCTTTTTTTTCTAATTATTATTTGTTCTTATGTCATTGGCCAATTTCAAATATAAGATATTTTTATGGGAAAGATTTTGGTATCCTGCTATATCTTTGGCTGCGCACAAGAGCCGCATATGGCTGTTTCTGCGCAGCGAGAAAAACTGCTACGTATGAGTGGGAAGTCATCAAAGCCAAGTTACAGTTCTCGTCTATGTATTTAGAAGAAAAGGTAGGGCAACAGTCAGATTTCTTTTTTACTTATTCAACAGGAACCGGTTGCTTCCGAAGGCGTCAGAACTTTGATTCTATGTTTTTGCGGGCGCGCAGAGGTCATGTTCGTGCGGTAGTTATTGAGACCGATTTAATGTTTCGGGGGCCCTAGTAAGAGAGAAAAAGGAAAAAAAAATTGGTTCCCATTGTTTGACTTATGCAACAGGTACCGGTTGCTTCCGAAAAAATTCGGAAGTCGATGATATGTTTTCGCGGGTGCGCAGAGGTCAGGTACATGCGGGTATTTATTGAGACTGATTTAATGTTTCGGTGGCCCTAGTAAGAGAGAAAGAGAGAAAAAAATTTGGTTCCCATTGTTAGACTTATGCAACAGGTACCGGTTGCTTCCAAAAAATTTCGAAAGTCGATAATATGTTTTCGCGGGCGCGCAAAGGTCATGTACATGCGTGTGTTTATTGAGACCGATTTAATGTTTACGGGGCCCTAGTAAGAGAAAAAGGGAAGAATTTGGTTCCCATTGTTTGACTTATGCAACAGGTATAGGTTGCTTCTGAAAGAATCGTAAGTCGATTATATGTTTTTGCAGGCGCGTAAAGGTCATGTGCGTTGAGGTAGATATTGAGACCGATTCAATGTTTCAGTGGCCCTAGTAAGAGAAAAGGGTAAAAAATAGGTTCCCATTGTTTGACTTATGCAACAGGTATCCGTTGCTTCCGAAGGTGTCGTAAGTCGATATTTCATGTTTTTGCGGGTGCGTAACTGGCACATACGAGTTGGTAGTCATCGTAACTACGTTTCTTGTCTACATATGAAGAGAAATAATACAAAACATAGTTCCTTTTGTTTGACTCATGCTACAGGAACAAGTTGCTACAGAAAGAGTTGTCTGTCTGGTTTATCCACGTGTTACAATATTTTCTGGGGCTTTTACACTGTCCATTGATCATCTTAGCATATTTAATGTTTCAATGTGCAGTGTTGAAGCTGGCCTAAACTAGAAAGACAAACCGGATATAGGGTTGTCAACCTGATAGTATGCCCGAAAACATCCGACCAAGTTCTTCTGTCACCCTGTTTTCTTAAATTCTCGCCCAGTGTCGGTAAATTCTGGCGTGTATGGATGGAGAATGCATGTCAGGTTGCTAAGGATTACATGTCAGCTTTCAAAGAAGACCTATAATCACTTTAAAACTCCCCTCATTGTTTACATCGATGGTTCGGCCGCCATTTTGTTTTTCATGGCCGCCATTTTGTTTTTTCCCTCAAGGAATTATGGGAAGGGGGGGAGATATAATTATAGGTATATATATCCAGCATAATTACCAGTTGCCTCCATAGCACAGTGGGTAAGACCGCTGTGCCAAGAGCCATTTTTGGACCTGGTGGCCAGAGGTTCGAACCCTGGCTGTGCCATTTTTTTTTTTTTATTGTTTTTTTTTCTTTTAATTTATTTATTATCATTTTTTTTCTTTTTTTTCTAATTATTATTTGTTCTTATGTCATTGGCCAATTTCAAATATAAGATATTTTTATGGGAAAGATTTTGGTATCCTGCTATATCTTTGGCTGCGCACAAGAGCCGCATATGGCTGTTTCTGCGCAGCGAGAAAAACTGCTACGTATGAGTGGGAAGTCATCAAAGCCAAGTTACAGTTCTCGTCTATGTATTTAGAAGAAAGGGTAGGGCAACAGTCAGATTTCTTTTTTACTTATTCAACAGGAACCGGTTGCTTCCGAAAGCGTCAGAACTTTGATTCTATGTTTTTGCGGGCGCGCAGAGGTCATGTTCGTGCGGTAGTTATTGAGACCGATTTAATGTTTCGGGGGCCCTAGTAAGAGAGAAAAAGGAAAAAAAATTGGTTCCCATTGTTTGACTTATGCAACAGGTACCGGTTTCTTCCGAAAAAATTCGGAAGTCGATGATATGTTTTCGCGGGCGCGCAGAGGTCAGGTACATGCGGGTATTTATTGAGACTGATTTAATGTTTCGGTGGCCCTAGTAAGAGAGAAAGAGAGAAAAAAATTTGGTTCCCATTGTTAGACTTATGCAACAGGTACCGGTTGCTTCCAAAAAATTTCGAAAGTCGATAATATGTTTTCGCGGGCGCGCAAAGGTCATGTACATGCGTGTGTTTATTGAGACCGATTTAATGTTTACGGGGCCCTAGTAAGAGAAAAAGGGAAGAATTTGGTTCCCATTGTTTGACTTATGCAACAGGTATAGGTTGCTTCTGAAAGAATCGTAAGTCGATTATATGTTTTTGCAGGCGCGTAAAGGTCATGTGCGTTGAGGTAGATATTGAGACCGATTCAATGTTTCAGTGGCCCTAGTAAGAGAAAAGGGTAAAAAATAGGTTCCCATTGTTTGACTTATGCAACAGGTATCCGTTGCTTCCGAAGGTGTCGTAAGTCGATATTTCATGTTTTTGCGGGTGCGTAACTGGCACATACGAGTTGGTAGTCATCGTAACTACGTTTCTTGTCTACATATGAAGAGAAATAATACAAAACATAGTTCCTTTTGTTTGACTCATGCTACAGGAACAAGTTGCTACAGAAAGAGTTGTCTGTCTGGTTTATCCACGTGTTACAATATTTTCTGGGGCTTTTACACTGTCCATTGATCATCTTAGCATATTTAATGTTTCAATGTGCAGTGTTGAAGCTGGCCTAAACTAGAAAGACAAACCGGATATAGGGTTGTCAACCTGGTAGTATGCCCGAAAACATCCGACCAAGTTCTTCTGTCACCCTGTTTTCTTAAATTCTCGCCCAGTGTCGGTAAATTCTGGCGTGTATGGATGGAGAATGCATGTCAGGTTGCTAAGGATTACATGTCAGCTTTCAAAGAAGACCTATAATCACTTTAAAACTCCCCTCATTGTTTACATCGATGGTTCGGCCGCCATTTTGTTTTTCATGGCCGCCATTTTGTTTTTTCCCTCAAGGAATTATGGGAAGGGGGGGAGATATAATTATAGGTATATATATCCAGCATAATTACCAGTTGCCTCCATAGCACAGTGGGTAAGACCGCTGTGCCAAGAGCCATTTTTGGACCTGGTGGCCAGAGGTTCGAACCCTGGCTGTGCCATTTTTTTTTTTGTTTTTTGTTTTTTTTTCTTTTAATTTATTTATTATCATTTTTTTTTCTTTTTTTTCTAATTATTATTTGTTCTTATGTCATTGGCCAATTTCAAATATAAGATATTTTTATGGGAAAGATTTTGGTATCCTGCTATATCTTTGGCTGCGCACAAGAGCCGCATATGGCTGTTTCTGCGCAGCGAGAAAAACTGCTACGTATGAGTGGGAAGTCATCAAAGCCAAGTTACAGTTCTCGTCTATGTATTTAGAAGAAAGGGTAGGGCAACAGTCAGATTTCTTTTTTACTTATTCAACAGGAACCGGTTGCTTCCGAAGGCGTCAGAACTTTGATTCTATGTTTTTGCGGGCGCGCAGAGGTCATGTTCGTGCGGTAGTTATTGAGACCGATTTAATGTTTCGGGGGCCCTAGTAAGAGAGAAAAAGGAAAAAAAAATTGGTTCCCATTGTTTGACTTATGCAACAGGTACCGGTTGCTTCCGAAAAAATTCGGAAGTCGATGATATGTTTTCGCGGGCGCGCAGAGGTCAGGTACATGCGGGTATTTATTGAGACTGATTTAATGTTTCGGTGGCCCTAGTAAGAGAGAAAGAGAGAAAAAAATTTGGTTCCCATTGTTAGACTTATGCAACAGGTACCGGTTGCTTCCAAAAAATTTCGAAAGTCGATAATATGTTTTCGCGGGCGCGCAAAGGTCATGTACATGCGTGTGTTTATTGAGACCGATTTAATGTTTACGGGGCCCTAGTAAGAGAAAAAGGGAAGAATTTGGTTCCCATTGTTTGACTTATGCAACAGGTATAGGTTGCTTCTGAAAGAATCGTAAGTCGATTATATGTTTTTGCAGGCGCGTAAAGGTCATGTGCGTTGAGGTAGATATTGAGACCGATTCAATGTTTCAGTGGCCCTAGTAAGAGAAAAGGGTAAAAAATAGGTTCCCATTGTTTGACTTATGCAACAGGTATCCGTTGCTTCCGAAGGTGTCGTAAGTCGATATTTCATGTTTTTGCGGGTGCGTAACTGGCACATACGAGTTGGTAGTCATCGTAACTACGTTTCTTGTCTACATATGAAGAGAAATAATACAAAACATAGTTCCTTTTGTTTGACTCATGCTACAGGAACAAGTTGCTACAGAAAGAGTTGTCTGTCTGGTTTATCCACGTGTTACAATATTTTCTGGGGCTTTTACACTGTCCATTGATCATCTTAGCATATTTAATGTTTCAATGTGCAGTGTTGAAGCTGGCCTAAACTAGAAAGACAAACCGGATATAGGGTTGTCAACCTGGTAGTATGCCCGAAAACATCCGACCAAGTTCTTCTGTCACCCTGTTTTCTTAAATTCTCGCCCAGTGTCGGTAAATTCTGGCGTGTATGGATGGAGAATGCATGTCAGGTTGCTAAGGATTACATGTCAGCTTTCAAAGAAGACCTATAATCACTTTAAAACTCCCCTCATTGTTTACATCGATGGTTCGGCCGCCATTTTGTTTTTCATGGCCGCCATTTTGTTTTTTCCCTCAAGGAATTATGGGAAGGGGGGGAGATATAATTATAGGTATATATATCCAGCATAATTACCAGTTGCCTCCATAGCACAGTGGGTAAGACCGCTGTGCCAAGAGCCATTTTTGGACCTGGTGGCCAGAGGTTCGAACCCTGGCTGTGCCATTTTTTTTTTTTTTTTATTGTTTTTTTTTCTTTTAATTTATTTATTATCATTTTTTTTCTTTTTTTTCTAATTATTATTTGTTCTTATGTCATTGGCCAATTTCAAATATAAGATATTTTTATGGGAAAGATTTTGGTATCCTGCTATATCTTTGGCTGCGCACAAGAGCCGCATATGGCTGTTTCTGCGCAGCGAGAAAAACTGCTACGTATGAGTGGGAAGTCATCAAAGCCAAGTTACAGTTCTCGTCTATGTATTTAGAAGAAAGGGTAGGGCAACAGTCAGATTTCTTTTTACTTATTCAACAGGAACCGGTTGCTTCCGAAGGCGTCAGAACTTTGATTCTATGTTTTTGCGGGCGCGCAGAGGTCATGTTCGTGCGGTAGTTATTGAGACCGATTTAATGTTTCGGGGGCCCTAGTAAGAGAGAAAAAGGAAAAAAAAATTGGTTCCCATTGTTTGACTTATGCAACAGGTACCGGTTGCTTCCGAAAAAATTCGGAAGTCGATGATATGTTTTCGCGGGCGCGCAGAGGTCAGGTACATGCGGGTATTTATTGAGACTGATTTAATGTTTCGGTGGCCCTAGTAAGAGAGAAAGAGAGAAAAAAATTTGGTTCCCATTGTTAGACTTATGCAACAGGTACCGGTTGCTTCCAAAAAATTTCGAAAGTCGATAATATGTTTTCGCGGGCGCGCAAAGGTCATGTACATGCGTGTGTTTATTGAGACCGATTTAATGTTTACGGGGCCCTAGTAAGAGAAAAAGGGAAGAATTTGGTTCCCATTGTTTGACTTATGCAACAGGTATAGGTTGCTTCTGAAAGAATCGTAAGTCGATTATATGTTTTTGCAGGTGCGTAAAGGTCATGTGCGTTGAGGTAGATATTGAGACCGATTCAATGTTTCAGTGGCCCTAGTAAGAGAAAAGGGTAAAAAATAGGTTCCCATTGTTTGACTTATGCAACAGGTATCCGTTGCTTCCGAAGGTGTCGTAAGTCGATATTTCATGTTTTTGCGGGTGCGTAACTGGCACATACGAGTTGGTAGTCATCGTAACTACGTTTCTTGTCTACATATGAAGAGAAATAATACAAAACATAGTTCCTTTTGTTTGACTCATGCTACAGGAACAAGTTGCTACAGAAAGAGTTGTCTGTCTGGTTTATCCACGTGTTACAATATTTTCTGGGGCTTTTACACTGTCCATTGATCATCTTAGCATATTTAATGTTTCAATGTGCAGTGTTGAAGCTGGCCTAAACTAGAAAGACAAACCGGATATAGGGTTGTCAACCTGGTAGTATGCCCGAAAACATCCGACCAAGTTCTTCTGTCACCCTGTTTTCTTAAATTCTCGCCCAGTGTCGGTAAATTCTGGCGTGTATGGATGGAGAATGCATGTCAGGTTGCTAAGGATTACATGTCAGCTTTCAAAGAAGACCTATAATCACTTTAAAACTCCCCTCATTGTTTACATCGATGGTTCGGCCGCCATTTTGTTTTTCATGGCCGCCATTTTGTTTTTTCCCTCAAGGAATTATGGGAAGGGGGGGAGATATAATTATAGGTATATATATCCAGCATAATTACCAGTTGCCTCCATAGCACAGTGGGTAAGACCGCTGTGCCAAGAGCCATTTTTGGACCTGGTGGCCAGAGGTTCGAACCCTGGCTGTGCCATTTTTTTCTTTTTTTTATTGTTTTTTTTTCTTTTAATTTATTTATTATCATTTTTTTTCTTTTTTTTCTAATTATTATTTGTTCTTATGTCATTGGCCAATTTCAAATATAAGATATTTTTATGGGAAAGATTTTGGTATCCTGCTATATCTTTGGCTGCGCACAAGAGCCGCATATGGCTGTTTCTGCGCAGCGAGAAAAACTGCTACGTATGAGTGGGAAGTCATCAAAGCCAAGTTACAGTTCTCGTCTATGTATTTAGAAGAAAGGGTAGGGCAACAGTCAGATTTCTTTTTACTTATTCAACAGGAACCGGTTGCTTCCGAAGGCGTCAGAACTTTGATTCTATGTTTTTGCGGGCGCGCAGAGGTCATGTTCGTGCGGTAGTTATTGAGACCGATTTAATGTTTCGGGGGCCCTAGTAAGAGAGAAAAAGGAAAAAAAAATTGGTTCCCATTGTTTGACTTATGCAACAGGTACCGGTTGCTTCCGAAAAAATTCGGAAGTCGATGATATGTTTTCGCGGGCGCGCAGAGGTCAGGTACATGCGGGTATTTATTGAGACTGATTTAATGTTTTGGTGGCCCTAGTAAGAGAGAAAGAGAGAAAAAAATTTGGTTCCCATTGTTAGACTTATGCAACAGGTACCGGTTGCTTCCAAAAAATTTCGAAAGTCGATAATATGTTTTCGCGGGCGCGCAAAGGTCATGTACATGCGTGTGTTTATTGAGACCGATTTAATGTTTACGGGGCCCTAGTAAGAGAAAAAGGGAAGAATTTGGTTCCCATTGTTTGACTTATGCAACAGGTATAGGTTGCTTCTGAAAGAATCGTAAGTCGATTATATGTTTTTGCAGGCGCGTAAAGGTCATGTGCGTTGAGGTAGATATTGAGACCGATTCAATGTTTCAGTGGCCCTAGTAAGAGAAAAGGGTAAAAAATAGGTTCCCATTGTTTGACTTATGCAACAGGTATCCGTTGCTTCCGAAGGTGTCGTAAGTCGATATTTCATGTTTTTGCGGGTGCGTAACTGGCACATACGAGTTGGTAGTCATCGTAACTACGTTTCTTGTCTACATATGAAGAGAAATAATACAAAACATAGTTCCTTTTGTTTGACTCATGCTACAGGAACAAGTTGCTACAGAAAGAGTTGTCTGTCTGGTTTATCCACGTGTTACAATATTTTCTGGGGCTTTTACACTGTCCATTGATCATCTTAGCATATTTAATGTTTCAATGTGCAGTGTTGAAGCTGGCCTAAACTAGAAAGACAAACCGGATATAGGGTTGTCAACCTGGTAGTATGCCCGAAAACATCCGACCAAGTTCTTCTGTCACCCTGTTTTCTTAAATTCTCGCCCAGTGTCGGTAAATTCTGGCGTGTATGGATGGAGAATGCATGTCAGGTTGCTAAGGATTACATGTCAGCTTTTAAAGAAGACCTATAATCACTTTAAAACTCCCCTCATTGTTTACATCGATGGTTCGGCCGCCATTTTGTTTTTCATGGCCGCCATTTTGTTTTTTCCCTCAAGGAATTATGGGAAGGGGGGGAGATATAATTATAGGTATATATATCCAGCATAATTACCAGTTGCCTCCATAGCACAGTGGGTAAGACCGCTGTGCCAAGAGCCATTTTTGGACCTGGTGGCCAGAGGTTCGAACCCTGGCTGTGCCATTTTTTTTTGTTTTTTTGTTTTTTTTTCTTTTAATTTATTTATTATCATTTTTTTTCTTTTTTTTCTAATTATTATTTGTTCTTATGTCATTGGCCAATTTCAAATATAAGATATTTTTATGGGAAAGATTTTGGTATCCTGCTATATCTTTGGCTGCGCACAAGAGCCGCATATGGCTGTTTCTGCGCAGCGAGAAAAACTGCTACGTATGAGTGGGAAGTCATCAAAGCCAAGTTACAGTTCTCGTCTATGTATTTAGAAGAAAGGGTAGGGCAACAGTCAGATTTCTTTTTTACTTATTCAACAGGAACCGGTTGCTTCCGAAGGCGTCAGAACTTTGATTCTATGTTTTTGCGGGCGCGCAGAGGTCATGTTCGTGCGGTAGTTATTGAGACCGATTTAATGTTTCGGGGGCCCTAGTAAGAGAGAAAAAGGAAAAAAAAATTGGTTCCCATTGTTTGACTTATGCAACAGGTACCGGTTGCTTCCGAAAAAATTCGGAAGTCGATGATATGTTTTCGCGGGCGCGCAGAGGTCAGGTACATGCGGGTATTTATTGAGACTGATTTAATGTTTCGGTGGCCCTAGTAAGAGAGAAAGAGAGAAAAAAATTTGGTTCCCATTGTTAGACTTATGCAACAGGTACCGGTTGCTTCCAAAAAATTTCGAAAGTCGATAATATGTTTTCGCGGGCGCGCAAAGGTCATGTACATGCGTGTGTTTATTGAGACCGATTTAATGTTTACGGGGCCCTAGTAAGAGAAAAAGGGAAGAATTTGGTTCCCATTGTTTGACTTATGCAACAGGTATAGGTTGCTTCTGAAAGAATCGTAAGTCAATTATATGTTTTTGCAGGCGCGTAAAGGTCATGTGCGTTGAGGTAGATATTGAGACCGATTCAATGTTTCAGTGGCCCTAGTAAGAGAAAAGGGTAAAAAATAGGTTCCCATTGTTTGACTTATGCAACAGGTATCCGTTGCTTCCGAAGGTGTCGTAAGTCGATATTTCATGTTTTTGCGGGTGCGTAACTGGCACATACGAGTTGGTAGTCATCGTAACTACGTTTCTTGTCTACATATGAAGAGAAATAATACAAAACATAGTTCCTTTTGTTTGACTCATGCTACAGGAACAAGTTGCTACAGAAAGAGTTGTCTGTCTGGTTTATCCACGTGTTACAATATTTTCTGGGGCTTTTACACTGTCCATTGATCATCTTAGCATATTTAATGTTTCAATGTGCAGTGTTGAAGCTGGCCTAAACTAGAAAGACAAACCGGATATAGGGTTGTCAACCTGGTAGTATGCCCGAAAACATCCGACCAAGTTCTTCTGTCACCCTGTTTTCTTAAATTCTCGCCCAGTGTCGGTAAATTCTGGCGTGTATGGATGGAGAATGCATGTCAGGTTGCTAAGGATTACATGTCAGCTTTCAAAGAAGACCTATAATCACTTTAAAACTCCCCTCATTGTTTACATCGATGGTTCGGCCGCCATTTTGTTTTTCATGGCCGCCATTTTGTTTTTTCCCTCAAGGAATTATGGGAAGGGGGGGAGATATAATTATAGGTATATATATCCAGCATAATTACCAGTTGCCTCCATAGCACAGTGGGTAAGACCGCTGTGCCAAGAGCCATTTTTGGACCTGGTGGCCAGAGGTTCGAACCCTGGCTGTGCCATTTTTTTTTTTTTATTGTTTTTTTTTCTTTTAATTTATTTATTATCATTTTTTTTCTTTTTTTTCTAATTATTATTTGTTCTTATGTCATTGGCCAATTTCAAATATAAGATATTTTTATGGGAAAGATTTTGGTATCCTGCTATATCTTTGGCTGCGCACAAGAGCCGCATATGGCTGTTTCTGCGCAGCGAGAAAAACTGCTACGTATGAGTGGGAAGTCATCAAAGCCAAGTTACAGTTCTCGTCTATGTATTTAGAAGAAAGGGTAGGGCAACAGTCAGATTTCTTTTTTACTTATTCAACAGGAACCGGTTGCTTCCGAAGGCGTCAGAACTTTGATTCTATGTTTTTGCGGGCGCGCAGAGGTCATGTTCGTGCGGTAGTTATTGAGACCGATTTAATGTTTCGGGGGCCCTAGTAAGAGAGAAAAAGGAAAAAAAAATTGGTTCCCATTGTTTGACTTATGCAACAGGTACCGGTTTCTTCCGAAAAAATTCGGAAGTCGATGATATGTTTTCGCGGGCGCGCAGAGGTCAGGTACATGCGGGTATTTATTGAGACTGATTTAATGTTTCGGTGGCCCTAGTAAGAGAGAAAGAGAGAAAAAAATTTGGTTCCCATTGTTAGACTTATGCAACAGGTACCGGTTGCTTCCAAAAAATTTCGAAAGTCGATAATATGTTTTCGCGGGCGCGCAAAGGTCATGTACATGCGTGTGTTTATTGAGACCGATTTAATGTTTACGGGGCCCTAGTAAGAGAAAAAGGGAAGAATTTGGTTCCCATTGTTTGACTTATGCAACAGGTATAGGTTGCTTCTGAAAGAATCATAAGTCGATTATATGTTTTTGCAGGCGCGTAAAGGTCATGTGCGTTGAGGTAGATATTGAGACCGATTCAATGTTTCAGTGGCCCTAGTAAGAGAAAAGGGTAAAAAATAGGTTCCCATTGTTTGACTTATGCAACAGGTATCCGTTGCTTCCGAAGGTGTCGTAAGTCGATATTTCATGTTTTTGCGGGTGCGTAACTGGCACATACGAGTTGGTAGTCATCGTAACTACGTTTCTTGTCTACATATGAAGAGAAATAATACAAAACATAGTTCCTTTTGTTTGACTCATGCTACAGGAACAAGTTGCTACAGAAAGAGTTGTCTGTCTGGTTTATCCACGTGTTACAATATTTTCTGGGGCTTTTACACTGTCCATTGATCATCTTAGCATATTTAATGTTTCAATGTGCAGTGTTGAAGCTGGCCTAAACTAGAAAGACAAACCGGATATAGGGTTGTCAACCTGGTAGTATGCCCGAAAACATCCGACCAAGTTCTTCTGTCACCCTGTTTTCTTAAATTCTCGCCCAGTGTCGGTAAATTCTGGCGTGTATGGATGGAGAATGCATGTCAGGTTGCTAAGGATTACATGTCAGCTTTCAAAGAAGACCTATAATCACTTTAAAACTCCCCTCATTGTTTACATCGATGGTTCGGCCGCCATTTTGTTTTTCATGGCCGCCATTTTGTTTTTTCCCTCAAGGAATTATGGGAAGGGGGGGAGATATAATTATAGGTATATATATCCAGCATAATTACCAGTTGCCTCCATAGCACAGTGGGTAAGACCGCTGTGCCAAGAGCCATTTTTGGACCTGGTGGCCAGAGGTTCGAACCCTGGCTGTGCCATTTTTTTTTTTTTTTTATTGTTTTTTTTTCTTTTAATTTATTTATTATCATTTTTTTTCTTTTTTTTCTAATTATTATTTGTTCTTATGTCATTGGCCAATTTCAAATATAAGATATTTTTATGGGAAAGATTTTGGTATCCTGCTATATCTTTGGCTGCGCACAAGAGCCGCATATGGCTGTTTCTGCGCAGCGAGAAAAACTGCTACGTATGAGTGGGAAGTCATCAAAGCCAAGTTACAGTTCTCGTCTATGTATTTAGAAGAAAGGGTAGGGCAACAGTCAGATTTCTTTTTTACTTATTCAACAGGAACCGGTTGCTTCCGAAGGCGTCAGAACTTTGATTCTATGTTTTTGCGGGCGCGCAGAGGTCATGTTCGTGCGGTAGTTATTGAGACCGATTTAATGTTTCGGGGGCCCTAGTAAGAGAGAAAAAGGAAAAAAAAATTGGTTCCCATTGTTTGACTTATGCAACAGGTACCGGTTGCTTCCGAAAAAATTCGGAAGTCGATGATATGTTTTCGCGGGCGCGCAGAGGTCAGGTACATGCGGGTATTTATTGAGACTGATTTAATGTTTCGGTGGCCCTAGTAAGAGAGAAAGAGAGAAAAAAATTTGGTTCCCATTGTTAGACTTATGCAACAGGTACCGGTTGCTTCCAAAAAATTTCGAAAGTCGATAATATGTTTTCGCGGGCGCGCAAAGGTCATGTACATGCGTGTGTTTATTGAGACCGATTTAATGTTTACGGGGCCCTAGTAAGAGAAAAAGGGAAGAATTTGGTTCCCATTGTTTGACTTATGCAACAGGTATAGGTTGCTTCTGAAAGAATCGTAAGTCGATTATATGTTTTTGCAGGTGCGTAAAGGTCATGTGTGTTGAGGTAGATATTGAGACCGATTCAATGTTTCAGTGGCCCTAGTAAGAGAAAAGGGTAAAAAATAGGTTCCCATTGTTTGACTTATGCAACAGGTATCCGTTGCTTCCGAAGGTGTCGTAAGTCGATATTTCATGTTTTTGCGGGTGCGTAACTGGCACATACGAGTTGGTAGTCATCGTAACTACGTTTCTTGTCTACATATGAAGAGAAATAATACAAAACATAGTTCCTTTTGTTTGACTCATGCTACAGGAACAAGTTGCTACAGAAAGAGTTGTCTGTCTGGTTTATCCACGTGTTACAATATTTTCTGGGGCTTTTACACTGTCCATTGATCATCTTAGCATATTTAATGTTTCAATGTGCAGTGTTGAAGCTGGCCTAAACTAGAAAGACAAACCGGATATAGGGTTGTCAACCTGGTAGTATGCCCGAAAACATCCGACCAAGTTCTTCTGTCACCCTGTTTTCTTAAATTCTCGCCCAGTGTCGGTAAATTCTGGCGTGTATGGATGGAGAATGCATGTCAGGTTGCTAAGGATTACATGTCAGCTTTCAAAGAAGACCTATAATCACTTTAAAACTCCCCTCATTGTTTACATCGATGGTTCGGCCGCCATTTTGTTTTTCATGGCCGCCATTTTGTTTTTTCCCTCAAGGAATTATGGGAAGGGGGGGAGATATAATTATAGGTATATATATCCAGCATAATTACCAGTTGCCTCCATAGCACAGTGGGTAAGACCGCTGTGCCAAGAGCCATTTTTGGACCTGGTGGCCAGAGGTTCGAACCCTGGCTGTGCCATTTTTTTTTTTTTTTATTGTTTTTTTTTCTTTTAATTTATTTATTATCATTTTTTTTCTTTTTTTTCTAATTATTATTTGTTCTTATGTCATTGGCCAATTTCAAATATAAGATATTTTTATGGGAAAGATTTTGGTATCCTGCTATATCTTTGGCTGCGCACAAGAGCCGCATATGGCTGTTTCTGCGCAGCGAGAAAAACTGCTACGTATGAGTGGGAAGTCATCAAAGCCAAGTTACAGTTCTCGTCTATGTATTTAGAAGAAAGGGTAGGGCAACAGTCAGATTTCTTTTTTACTTATTCAACAGGAACCGGTTGCTTCCGAAGGCGTCAGAACTTTGATTCTATGTTTTTGCGGGCGCGCAGAGGTCATGTTCGTGCGGTAGTTATTGAGACCGATTTAATGTTTCGGGGGCCCTAGTAAGAGAGAAAAAGGAAAAAAAAATTGGTTCCCATTGTTTGACTTATGCAACAGGTACCGGTTTCTTCCGAAAAAATTCGGAAGTCGATGATATGTTTTCGCGGGCGCGCAGAGGTCAGGTACATGCGGGTATTTATTGAGACTGATTTAATGTTTCGGTGGCCCTAGTAAGAGAGAAAGAGAGAAAAAAATTTGGTTCCCATTGTTAGACTTATGCAACAGGTACCGGTTGCTTCCAAAAAATTTCGAAAGTCGATAATATGTTTTCGCGGGCGCGCAAAGGTCATGTACATGCGTGTGTTTATTGAGACCGATTTAATGTTTACGGGGCCCTAGTAAGAGAAAAAGGGAAGAATTTGGTTCCCATTGTTTGACTTATGCAACAGGTATAGGTTGCTTCTGAAAGAATCGTAAGTCGATTATATGTTTTTGCAGGCGCGTAAAGGTCATGTGCGTTGAGGTAGATATTGAGACCGATTCAATGTTTCAGTGGCCCTAGTAAGAGAAAAGGGTAAAAAATAGGTTCCCATTGTTTGACTTATGCAACAGGTATCCGTTGCTTCCGAAGGTGTCGTAAGTCGATATTTCATGTTTTTGCGGGTGCGTAACTGGCACATACGAGTTGGTAGTCATCGTAACTACGTTTCTTGTCTACATATGAAGAGAAATAATACAAAACATAGTTCCTTTTGTTTGACTCATGCTACAGGAACAAGTTGCTACAGAAAGAGTTGTCTGTCTGGTTTATCCACGTGTTACAATATTTTCTGGGGCTTTTACACTGTCCATTGATCATCTTAGCATATTTAATGTTTCAATGTGCAGTGTTGAAGCTGGCCTAAACTAGAAAGACAAACCGGATATAGGGTTGTCAACCTGGTAGTATGCCCGAAAACATCCGACCAAGTTCTTCTGTCACCCTGTTTTCTTAAATTCTCGCCCAGTGTCGGTAAATTCTGGCGTGTATGGATGGAGAATGCATGTCAGGTTGCTAAGGATTACATGTCAGCTTTCAAAGAAGACCTATAATCACTTTAAAACTCCCCTCATTGTTTACATCGATGGTTCGGCCGCCATTTTGTTTTTCATGGCCGCCATTTTGTTTTTTCCCTCAAGGAATTATGGGAAGGGGGGGAGATATAATTATAGGTATATATATCCAGCATAATTACCAGTTGCCTCCATAGCACAGTGGGTAAGACCGCTGTGCCAAGAGCCATTTTTGGACCTGGTGGCCAGAGGTTCGAACCCTGGCTGTGCCATTTTTTTTTTTTTTTATTGTTTTTTTTTCTTTTAATTTATTTATTATCATTTTTTTTCTTTTTTTTCTAATTATTATTTGTTCTTATGTCATTGGCCAATTTCAAATATAAGATATTTTTATGGGAAAGATTTTGGTATCCTGCTATATCTTTGGCTGCGCACAAGAGCCGCATATGGCTGTTTCTGCGCAGCGAGAAAAACTGCTACGTATGAGTGGGAAGTCATCAAAGCCAAGTTACAGTTCTCGTCTATGTATTTAGAAGAAAGGGTAGGGCAACAGTCAGATTTCTTTTTTACTTATTCAACAGGAACCGGTTGCTTCCGAAGGCGTCAGAACTTTGATTCTATGTTTTTGCGGGCGCGCAGAGGTCATGTTCGTGCGGTAGTTATTGAGACCGATTTAATGTTTCGGGGGCCCTAGTAAGAGAGAAAAAGGAAAAAAAAATTGGTTCCCATTGTTTGACTTATGCAACAGGTACCGGTTTCTTCCGAAAAAATTCGGAAGTCGATGATATGTTTTCGCGGGCGCGCAGAGGTCAGGTACATGCGGGTATTTATTGAGACTGATTTAATGTTTCGGTGGCCCTAGTAAGAGAGAAAGAGAGAAAAAAATTTGGTTCCCATTGTTAGACTTATGCAACAGGTACCGGTTGCTTCCAAAAAATTTCGAAAGTCGATAATATGTTTTCGCGGGCGCGCAAAGGTCATGTACATGCGTGTGTTTATTGAGACCGATTTAATGTTTACGGGGCCCTAGTAAGAGAAAAAGGGAAGAATTTGGTTCCCATTGTTTGACTTATGCAACAGGTATAGGTTGCTTCTGAAAGAATCGTAAGTCGATTATATGTTTTTGCAGGCGCGTAAAGGTCATGTGCGTTGAGGTAGATATTGAGACCGATTCAATGTTTCAGTGGCCCTAGTAAGAGAAAAGGGTAAAAAATAGGTTCCCATTGTTTGACTTATGCAACAGGTATCCGTTGCTTCCGAAGGTGTCGTAAGTCGATATTTCATGTTTTTGCGGGTGCGTAACTGGCACATACGAGTTGGTAGTCATCGTAACTACGTTTCTTGTCTACATATGAAGAGAAATAATACAAAACATAGTTCCTTTTGTTTGACTCATGCTACAGGAACAAGTTGCTACAGAAAGAGTTGTCTGTCTGGTTTATCCACGTGTTACAATATTTTCTGGGGCTTTTACACTGTCCATTGATCATCTTAGCATATTTAATGTTTCAATGTGCAGTGTTGAAGCTGGCCTAAACTAGAAAGACAAACCGGATATAGGGTTGTCAACCTGGTAGTATGCCCGAAAACATCCGACCAAGTTCTTCTGTCACCCTGTTTTCTTAAATTCTCGCCCAGTGTCGGTAAATTCTGGCGTGTATGGATGGAGAATGCATGTCAGGTTGCTAAGGATTACATGTCAGCTTTCAAAGAAGACCTATAATCACTTTAAAACTCCCCTCATTGTTTACATCGATGGTTCGGCCGCCATTTTGTTTTTCATGGCCGCCATTTTGTTTTTTCCCTCAAGGAATTATGGGAAGGGGGGGAGATATAATTATAGGTATATATATCCAGCATAATTACCAGTTGCCTCCATAGCACAGTGGGTAAGACCGCTGTGCCAAGAGCCATTTTTGGACCTGGTGGCCAGAGGTTCGAACCCTGGCTGTGCCATTTTTTTTTTTTTTTATTGTTTTTTTTTCTTTTAATTTATTTATTATCATTTTTTTTCTTTTTTTTCTAATTATTATTTGTTCTTATGTCATTGGCCAATTTCAAATATAAGATATTTTTATGGGAAAGATTTTGGTATCCTGCTATATCTTTGGCTGCGCACAAGAGCCGCATATGGCTGTTTCTGCGCAGCGAGAAAAACTGCTACGTATGAGTGGGAAGTCATCAAAGCCAAGTTACAGTTCTCGTCTATGTATTTAGAAGAAAGGGTAGGGCAACAGTCAGATTTCTTTTTTACTTATTCAACAGGAACCGGTTGCTTCCGAAGGCGTCAGAACTTTGATTCTATGTTTTTGCGGGCGCGCAGAGGTCATGTTCGTGCGGTAGTTATTGAGACCGATTTAATGTTTCGGGGGCCCTAGTAAGAGAGAAAAAGGAAAAAAAAATTGGTTCCCATTGTTTGACTTATGCAACAGGTACCGGTTTCTTCCGAAAAAATTCGGAAGTCGATGATATGTTTTCGCGGGCGCGCAGAGGTCAGGTACATGCGGGTATTTATTGAGACTGATTTAATGTTTCGGTGGCCCTAGTAAGAGAGAAAGAGAGAAAAAAATTTGGTTCCCATTGTTAGACTTATGCAACAGGTACCGGTTGCTTCCAAAAAATTTCGAAAGTCGATAATATGTTTTCGCGGGCGCGCAAAGGTCATGTACATGCGTGTGTTTATTGAGACCGATTTAATGTTTACGGGGCCCTAGTAAGAGAAAAAGGGAAGAATTTGGTTCCCATTGTTTGACTTATGCAACAGGTATAGGTTGCTTCTGAAAGAATCGTAAGTCGATTATATGTTTTTGCAGGCGCGTAAAGGTCATGTGCGTTGAGGTAGATATTGAGACCGATTCAATGTTTCAGTGGCCCTAGTAAGAGAAAAGGGTAAAAAATAGGTTCCCATTGTTTGACTTATGCAACAGGTATCCGTTGCTTCCGAAGGTGTCGTAAGTCGATATTTCATGTTTTTGCGGGTGCGTAACTGGCACATACGAGTTGGTAGTCATCGTAACTACGTTTCTTGTCTACATATGAAGAGAAATAATACAAAACATAGTTCCTTTTGTTTGACTCATGCTACAGGAACAAGTTGCTACAGAAAGAGTTGTCTGTCTGGTTTATCCACGTGTTACAATATTTTCTGGGGCTTTTACACTGTCCATTGATCATCTTAGCATATTTAATGTTTCAATGTGCAGTGTTGAAGCTGGCCTAAACTAGAAAGACAAACCGGATATAGGGTTGTCAACCTGGTAGTATGCCCGAAAACATCCGACCAAGTTCTTCTGTCACCCTGTTTTCTTAAATTCTCGCCCAGTGTCGGTAAATTCTGGCGTGTATGGATGGAGAATGCATGTCAGGTTGCTAAGGATTACATGTCAGCTTTCAAAGAAGACCTATAATCACTTTAAAACTCCCCTCATTGTTTACATCGATGGTTCGGCCGCCATTTTGTTTTTCATGGCCGCCATTTTGTTTTTTCCCTCAAGGAATTATGGGAAGGGGGGAGATATAATTATAGGTATATATATCCAGTATAATTACCAGTTGCCTCCATAGCACAGTGGGTAAGACCGCTGTGCCAAGAGCCATTTTTGGACCTGGTGGCCAGAGGTTCGAACCCTGGCTGTGCCATTTTTTTTTTTTTTTTATTGTTTTTTTTTCTTTTAATTTATTTATTATCATTTTTTTTCTTTTTTTTCTAATTATTATTTGTTCTTATGTCATTGGCCAATTTCAAATATAAGATATTTTTATGGGAAAGATTTTGGTATCCTGCTATATCTTTGGCTGCGCACAAGAGCCGCATATGGCTGTTTCTGCGCAGCGAGAAAAACTGCTACGTATGAGTGGGAAGTCATCAAAGCCAAGTTACAGTTCTCGTCTATGTATTTAGAAGAAAGGGTAGGGCAACAGTCAGATTTCTTTTTTACTTATTCAACAGGAACCGGTTGCTTCCGAAGGCGTCAGAACTTTGATTCTATGTTTTTGCGGGCGCGCAGAGGTCATGTTCGTGCGGTAGTTATTGAGACCGATTTAATGTTTCGGGGGCCCTAGTAAGAGAGAAAAAGGAAAAAAAAATTGGTTCCCATTGTTTGACTTATGCAACAGGTACCGGTTGCTTCCGAAAAAATTCGGAAGTCGATGATATGTTTTCGCGGGCGCGCAGAGGTCAGGTACATGCGGGTATTTATTGAGACTGATTTAATGTTTCGGTGGCCCTAGTAAGAGAGAAAGAGAGAAAAAAATTTGGTTCCCATTGTTAGACTTATGCAACAGGTACCGGTTGCTTCCAAAAAATTTCGAAAGTCGATAATATGTTTTCGCGGGCGCGCAAAGGTCATGTACATGCGTGTGTTTATTGAGACCGATTTAATGTTTACGGGGCCCTAGTAAGAGAAAAAGGGAAGAATTTGGTTCCCATTGTTTGACTTATGCAACAGGTATAGGTTGCTTCTGAAAGAATCGTAAGTCGATTATATGTTTTTGCAGGCGCGTAAAGGTCATGTGCGTTGAGGTAGATATTGAGACCGATTCAATGTTTCAGTGGCCCTAGTAAGAGAAAAGGGTAAAAAATAGGTTCCCATTGTTTGACTTATGCAACAGGTATCCGTTGCTTCCGAAGGTGTCGTAAGTCGATATTTCATGTTTTTGCGGGTGCGTAACTGGCACATACGAGTTGGTAGTCATCGTAACTACGTTTCTTGTCTACATATGAAGAGAAATAATACAAAACATAGTTCCTTTTGTTTGACTCATGCTACAGGAACAAGTTGCTACAGAAAGAGTTGTCTGTCTGGTTTATCCACGTGTTACAATATTTTCTGGGGCTTTTACACTGTCCATTGATCATCTTAGCATATTTAATGTTTCAATGTGCAGTGTTGAAGCTGGCCTAAACTAGAAAGACAAACCGGATATAGGGTTGTCAACCTGGTAGTATGCCCGAAAACATCCGACCAAGTTCTTCTGTCACCCTGTTTTCTTAAATTCTCGCCCAGTGTCGGTAAATTCTGGCGTGTATGGATGGAGAATGCATGTCAGGTTGCTAAGGATTACATGTCAGCTTTCAAAGAAGACCTATAATCACTTTAAAACTCCCCTCATTGTTTACATCGATGGTTCGGCCGCCATTTTGTTTTTCATGGCCGCCATTTTGTTTTTTCCCTCAAGGAATTATGGGAAGGGGGGGAGATATAATTATAGGTATATATATCCAGCATAATTACCAGTTGCCTCCATAGCACAGTGGGTAAGACCGCTGTGCCAAGAGCCATTTTTGGACCTGGTGGCCAGAGGTTCGAACCCTGGCTGTGCCATTTTTTTTTTTTTTTATTGTTTTTTTTTCTTTTAATTTATTTATTATCATTTTTTTTCTTTTTTTTCTAATTATTATTTGTTCTTATGTCATTGGCCAATTTCAAATATAAGATATTTTTATGGGAAAGATTTTGGTATCCTGCTATATCTTTGGCTGCGCACAAGAGCCGCATATGGCTGTTTCTGCGCAGCGAGAAAAACTGCTACGTATGAGTGGGAAGTCATCAAAGCCAAGTTACAGTTCTCGTCTATGTATTTAGAAGAAAGGGTAGGGCAACAGTCAGATTTCTTTTTTACTTATTCAACAGGAACCGGTTGCTTCCGAAGGCGTCAGAACTTTGATTCTATGTTTTTGCGGGCGCGCAGAGGTCATGTTCGTGCGGTAGTTATTGAGACCGATTTAATGTTTCGGGGGCCCTAGTAAGAGAGAAAAAGGAAAAAAAAATTGGTTCCCATTGTTTGACTTATGCAACAGGTACCGGTTTCTTCCGAAAAAATTCGGAAGTCGATGATATGTTTTCGCGGGCGCGCAGAGGTCAGGTACATGCGGGTATTTATTGAGACTGATTTAATGTTTCGGTGGCCCTAGTAAGAGAGAAAGAGAGAAAAAAATTTGGTTCCCATTGTTAGACTTATGCAACAGGTACCGGTTGCTTCCAAAAAATTTCGAAAGTCGATAATATGTTTTCGCGGGCGCGCAAAGGTCATGTACATGCGTGTGTTTATTGAGACCGATTTAATGTTTACGGGGCCCTAGTAAGAGAAAAAGGGAAGAATTTGGTTCCCATTGTTTGACTTATGCAACAGGTATAGGTTGCTTCTGAAAGAATCGTAAGTCGATTATATGTTTTTGCAGGCGCGTAAAGGTCATGTGCGTTGAGGTAGATATTGAGACCGATTCAATGTTTCAGTGGCCCTAGTAAGAGAAAAGGGTAAAAAATAGGTTCCCATTGTTTGACTTATGCAACAGGTATCCGTTGCTTCCGAAGGTGTCGTAAGTCGATATTTCATGTTTTTGCGGGTGCGTAACTGGCACATACGAGTTGGTAGTCATCGTAACTACGTTTCTTGTCTACATATGAAGAGAAATAATACAAAACATAGTTCCTTTTGTTTGACTCATGCTACAGGAACAAGTTGCTACAGAAAGAGTTGTCTGTCTGGTTTATCCACGTGTTACAATATTTTCTGGGGCTTTTACACTGTCCATTGATCATCTTAGCATATTTAATGTTTCAATGTGCAGTGTTGAAGCTGGCCTAAACTAGAAAGACAAACCGGATATAGGGTTGTCAACCTGGTAGTATGCCCGAAAACATCCGACCAAGTTCTTCTGTCACCCTGTTTTCTTAAATTCTCGCCCAGTGTCGGTAAATTCTGGCGTGTATGGATGGAGAATGCATGTCAGGTTGCTAAGGATTACATGTCAGCTTTCAAAGAAGACCTATAATCACTTTAAAACTCCCCTCATTGTTTACATCGATGGTTCGGCCGCCATTTTGTTTTTCATGGCCGCCATTTTGTTTTTTCCCTCAAGGAATTATGGGAAGGGGGGAGATATAATTATAGGTATATATATCCAGCATAATTACCAGTTGCCTCCATAGCACAGTGGGTAAGACCGCTGTGCCAAGAGCCATTTTTGGACCTGGTGGCCAGAGGTTCGAACCCTGGCTGTGCCATTTTTTTTTTTTTTTTATTGTTTTTTTTTCTTTTAATTTATTTATTATCATTTTTTTTCTTTTTTTTCTAATTATTATTTGTTCTTATGTCATTGGCCAATTTCAAATATAAGATATTTTTATGGGAAAGATTTTGGTATCCTGCTATATCTTTGGCTGCGCACAAGAGCCGCATATGGCTGTTTCTGCGCAGCGAGAAAAACTGCTACGTATGAGTGGGAAGTCATCAAAGCCAAGTTACAGTTCTCGTCTATGTATTTAGAAGAAAGGGTAGGGCAACAGTCAGATTTCTTTTTTACTTATTCAACAGGAACCGGTTGCTTCCGAAGGCGTCAGAACTTTGATTCTATGTTTTTGCGGGCGCGCAGAGGTCATGTTCGTGCGGTAGTTATTGAGACCGATTTAATGTTTCGGGGGCCCTAGTAAGAGAGAAAAAGGAAAAAAAAATTGGTTCCCATTGTTTGACTTATGCAACAGGTACCGGTTTCTTCCGAAAAAATTCGGAAGTCGATGATATGTTTTCGCGGGCGCGCAGAGGTCAGGTACATGCGGGTATTTATTGAGACTGATTTAATGTTTCGGTGGCCCTAGTAAGAGAGAAAGAGAGAAAAAAATTTGGTTCCCATTGTTAGACTTATGCAACAGGTACCGGTTGCTTCCAAAAAATTTCGAAAGTCGATAATATGTTTTCGCGGGCACGCAAAGGTCATGTACATGCGTGTGTTTATTGAGACCGATTTAATGTTTACGGGGCCCTAGTAAGAGAAAAAGGGAAGAATTTGGTTCCCATTGTTTGACTTATGCAACAGGTATAGGTTGCTTCTGAAAGAATCGTAAGTCGATTATATGTTTTTGCAGGCGCGTAAAGGTCATGTGCGTTGAGGTAGATATTGAGACCGATTCAATGTTTCAGTGGCCCTAGTAAGAGAAAAGGGTAAAAAATAGGTTCCCATTGTTTGACTTATGCAACAGGTATCCGTTGCTTCCGAAGGTGTCGTAAGTCGATATTTCATGTTTTTGCGGGTGCGTAACTGGCACATACGAGTTGGTAGTCATCGTAACTACGTTTCTTGTCTACATATGAAGAGAAATAATACAAAACATAGTTCCTTTTGTTTGACTCATGCTACAGGAACAAGTTGCTACAGAAAGAGTTGTCTGTCTGGTTTATCCACGTGTTACAATATTTTCTGGGGCTTTTACACTGTCCATTGATCATCTTAGCATATTTAATGTTTCAATGTGCAGTGTTGAAGCTGGCCTAAACTAGAAAGACAAACCGGATATAGGGTTGTCAACCTGGTAGTATGCCCGAAAACATCCGACCAAGTTCTTCTGTCACCCTGTTTTCTTAAATTCTCGCCCAGTGTCGGTAAATTCTGGCGTGTATGGATGGAGAATGCATGTCAGGTTGCTAAGGATTACATGTCAGCTTTCAAAGAAGACCTATAATCACTTTAAAACTCCCCTCATTGTTTACATCGATGGTTCGGCCGCCATTTTGTTTTTCATGGCCGCCATTTTGTTTTTTCCCTCAAGGAATTATGGGAAGGGGGGAAGATATAATTATAGGTATATATATCCAGCATAATTACCAGTTGCCTCCATAGCACAGTGGGTAAGACCGCTGTGCCAAGAGCCATTTTTGGACCTGGTGGCCAGAGGTTCGAACCCTGGCTGTGCCATTTTTTTTTTTTTTTATTGTTTTTTTTTCTTTTAATTTATTTATTATCATTTTTTTTCTTTTTTTTCTAATTATTATTTGTTCTTATGTCATTGGCCAATTTCAAATATAAGATATTTTTATGGGAAAGATTTTGGTATCCTGCTATATCTTTGGCTGCGCACAAGAGCCGCATATGGCTGTTTCTGCGCAGCGAGAAAAACTGCTACGTATGAGTGGGAAGTCATCAAAGCCAAGTTACAGTTCTCGTCTATGTATTTAGAAGAAAGGGTAGGGCAACAGTCAGATTTCTTTTTTACTTATTCAACAGGAACCGGTTGCTTCCGAAGGCGTCAGAACTTTGATTCTATGTTTTTGCGGGCGCGCAGAGGTCATGTTCGTGCGGTAGTTATTGAGACCGATTTAATGTTTCGGGGGCCCTAGTAAGAGAGAAAAAGGAAAAAAAAATTGGTTCCCATTGTTTGACTTATGCAACAGGTACCGGTTGCTTCCGAAAAAATTCGGAAGTCGATGATATGTTTTCGCGGGCGCGCAGAGGTCAGGTACATGCGGGTATTTATTGAGACTGATTTAATGTTTCGGTGGCCCTAGTAAGAGAGAAAGAGAGAAAAAAATTTGGTTCCCATTGTTAGACTTATGCAACAGGTACCGGTTGCTTCCAAAAAATTTCGAAAGTCGATAATATGTTTTCGCGGGCGCGCAAAGGTCATGTACATGCGTGTGTTTATTGAGACCGATTTAATGTTTACGGGGCCCTAGTAAGAGAAAAAGGGAAGAATTTGGTTCCCATTGTTTGACTTATGCAACAGGTATAGGTTGCTTCTGAAAGAATCGTAAGTCGATTATATGTTTTTGCAGGCGCGTAAAGGTCATGTGCGTTGAGGTAGATATTGAGACCGATTCAATGTTTCAGTGGCCCTAGTAAGAGAAAAGGGTAAAAAATAGGTTCCCATTGTTTGACTTATGCAACAGGTATCCGTTGCTTCCGAAGGTGTCGTAAGTCGATATTTCATGTTTTTGCGGGTGCGTAACTGGCACATACGAGTTGGTAGTCATCGTAACTACGTTTCTTGTCTACATATGAAGAGAAATAATACAAAACATAGTTCCTTTTGTTTGACTCATGCTACAGGAACAAGTTGCTACAGAAAGAGTTGTCTGTCTGGTTTATCCACGTGTTACAATATTTTCTGGGGCTTTTACACTGTCCATTGATCATCTTAGCATATTTAATGTTTCAATGTGCAGTGTTGAAGCTGGCCTAAACTAGAAAGACAAACCGGATATAGGGTTGTCAACCTGGTAGTATGCCCGAAAACATCCGACCAAGTTCTTCTGTCACCCTGTTTTCTTAAATTCTCGCCCAGTGTCGGTAAATTCTGGCGTGTATGGATGGAGAATGCATGTCAGGTTGCTAAGGATTACATGTCAGCTTTCAAAGAAGACCTATAATCACTTTAAAACTCCCCTCATTGTTTACATCGATGGTTCGGCCGCCATTTTGTTTTTCATGGCCGCCATTTTGTTTTTTCCCTCAAGGAATTATGGGAAGGGGGGGAGATATAATTATAGGTATATATATCCAGCATAATTACCAGTTGCCTCCATAGCACAGTGGGTAAGACCGCTGTGCCAAGAGCCATTTTTGGACCTGGTGGCCAGAGGTTCGAACCCTGGCTGTGCCATTTTTTTTTTTTTTTTTATTGTTTTTTTTTCTTTTATTTTATTTATTATCATTTTTTTTCTTTTTTTTCTAATTATTATTTGTTCTTATGTCATTGGCCAATTTCAAATATAAGATATTTTTATGGGAAAGATTTTGGTATCCTGCTATATCTTTGGCTGCGCACAAGAGCCGCATATGGCTGTTTCTGCGCAGCGAGAAAAACTGCTACGTATGAGTGGGAAGTCATCAAAGCCAAGTTACAGTTCTCGTCTATGTATTTAGAAGAAAGGGTAGGGCAACAGTCAGATTTCTTTTTTACTTATTCAACAGGAACCGGTTGCTTCCGAAGGCGTCAGAACTTTGATTCTATGTTTTTGCGGGCGCGCAGAGGTCATGTTCGTGCGGTAGTTATTGAGACCGATTTAATGTTTCGGGGGCCCTAGTAAGAGAGAAAAAGGAAAAAAAAATTGGTTCCCATTGTTTGACTTATGCAACAGGTACCGGTTGCTTCCGAAAAAATTCGGAAGTCGATGATATGTTTTCGCGGGCGCGCAGAGGTCAGGTACATGCGGGTATTTATTGAGACTGATTTAATGTTTCGGTGGCCCTAGTAAGAGAGAAAGAGAGAAAAAAATTTGGTTCCCATTGTTAGACTTATGCAACAGGTACCGGTTGCTTCCAAAAAATTTCGAAAGTCGATAATATGTTTTCGCGGGCGCGCAAAGGTCATGTACATGCGTGTGTTTATTGAGACCGATTTAATGTTTACGGGGCCCTAGTAAGAGAAAAAGGGAAGAATTTGGTTCCCATTGTTTGACTTATGCAACAGGTATAGGTTGCTTCTGAAAGAATCGTAAGTCGATTATATGTTTTTGCAGGCGCGTAAAGGTCATGTGCGTTGAGGTAGATATTGAGACCGATTCAATGTTTCAGTGGCCCTAGTAAGAGAAAAGGGTAAAAAATAGGTTCCCATTGTTTGACTTATGCAACAGGTATCCGTTGCTTCCGAAGGTGTCGTAAGTCGATATTTCATGTTTTTGCGGGTGCGTAACTGGCACATACGAGTTGGTAGTCATCGTAACTACGTTTCTTGTCTACATATGAAGAGAAATAATACAAAACATAGTTCCTTTTGTTTGACTCATGCTACAGGAACAAGTTGCTACAGAAAGAGTTGTCTGTCTGGTTTATCCACGTGTTACAATATTTTCTGGGGCTTTTACACTGTCCATTGATCATCTTAGCATATTTAATGTTTCAATGTGCAGTGTTGAAGCTGGCCTAAACTAGAAAGACAAACCGGATATAGGGTTGTCAACCTGGTAGTATGCCCGAAAACATCCGACCAAGTTCTTCTGTCACCCTGTTTTCTTAAATTCTCGCCCAGTGTCGGTAAATTCTGGCGTGTATGGATGGAGAATGCATGTCAGGTTGCTAAGGATTACATGTCAGCTTTCAAAGAAGACCTATAATCACTTTAAAACTCCCCTCATTGTTTACATCGATGGTTCGGCCGCCATTTTGTTTTTCATGGCCGCCATTTTGTTTTTTCCCTCAAGGAATTATGGGAAGGGGGGGAGATATAATTATAGGTATATATATCCAGCATAATTACCAGTTGCCTCCATAGCACAGTGGGTAAGACCGCTGTGCCAAGAGCCATTTTTGGACCTGGTGGCCAGAGGTTCGAACCCTGGCTGTGCCATTTTTTTTTTTTTTTTTATTGTTTTTTTTTCTTTTATTTTATTTATTATCATTTTTTTTCTTTTTTTTCTAATTATTATTTGTTCTTATGTCATTGGCCAATTTCAAATATAAGATATTTTTATGGGAAAGATTTTGGTATCCTGCTATATCTTTGGCTGCGCACAAGAGCCGCATATGGCTGTTTCTGCGCAGCGAGAAAAACTGCTACGTATGAGTGGGAAGTCATCAAAGCCAAGTTACAGTTCTCGTCTATGTATTTAGAAGAAAGGGTAGGGCAACAGTCAGATTTCTTTTTTACTTATTCAACAGGAACCGGTTGCTTCCGAAGGCGTCAGAACTTTGATTCTATGTTTTTGCGGGCGCGCAGAGGTCATGTTCGTGCGGTAGTTATTGAGACTGATTTAATGTTTCGGGGGCCCTAGTAAGAGAGAAAAAGGAAAAAAAAATTGGTTCCCATTGTTTGACTTATGCAACAGGTACCGGTTGCTTCCGAAAAAATTCGGAAGTCGATGATATGTTTTCGCGGGCGCGCAGAGGTCAGGTACATGCGGGTATTTATTGAGACTGATTTAATGTTTCGGTGGCCCTAGTAAGAGAGAAAGAGAGAAAAAAATTTGGTTCCCATTGTTAGACTTATGCAACAGGTACCGGTTGCTTCCAAAAAATTTCGAAAGTCGATAATATGTTTTCGCGGGCGCGCAAAGGTCATGTACATGCGTGTGTTTATTGAGACCGATTTAATGTTTACGGGGCCCTAGTAAGAGAAAAAGGGAAGAATTTGGTTCCCATTGTTTGACTTATGCAACAGGTATAGGTTGCTTCTGAAAGAATCGTAAGTCGATTATATGTTTTTGCAGGCGCGTAAAGGTCATGTGCGTTGAGGTAGATATTGAGACCGATTCAATGTTTCAGTGGCCCTAGTAAGAGAAAAGGGTAAAAAATAGGTTCCCATTGTTTGACTTATGCAACAGGTATCCGTTGCTTCCGAAGGTGTCGTAAGTCGATATTTCATGTTTTTGCGGGTGCGTAACTGGCACATACGAGTTGGTAGTCATCGTAACTACGTTTCTTGTCTACATATGAAGAGAAATAATACAAAACATAGTTCCTTTTGTTTGACTCATGCTACAGGAACAAGTTGCTACAGAAAGAGTTGTCTGTCTGGTTTATCCACGTGTTACAATATTTTCTGGGGCTTTTACACTGTCCATTGATCATCTTAGCATATTTAATGTTTCAATGTGCAGTGTTGAAGCTGGCCTAAACTAGAAAGACAAACCGGATATAGGGTTGTCAACCTGGTAGTATGCCCGAAAACATCCGACCAAGTTCTTCTGTCACCCTGTTTTCTTAAATTCTCGCCCAGTGTCGGTAAATTCTGGCGTGTATGGATGGAGAATGCATGTCAGGTTGCTAAGGATTACATGTCAGCTTTCAAAGAAGACCTATAATCACTTTAAAACTCCCCTCATTGTTTACATCGATGGTTCGGCCGCCATTTTGTTTTTCATGGCCGCCATTTTGTTTTTTCCCTCAAGGAATTATGGGAAGGGGGGAGATATAATTATAGGTATATATATCCAGCATAATTACCAGTTGCCTCCATAGCACAGTGGGTAAGACCGCTGTGCCAAGAGCCATTTTTGGACCTGGTGGCAAGAGGTTCGAACCCTGGCTGTGCCATTTTTTTTTTTTTTATTGTTTTTTTTTCTTTTAATTTATTTATTATCATTTTTTTTCTTTTTTTTCTAATTATTATTTGTTCTTATGTCATTGGCCAATTTCAAATATAAGATATTTTTATGGGAAAGATTTTGGTATCCTGCTATATCTTTGGCTGCGCACAAGAGCCGCATATGGCTGTTTCTGCGCAGCGAGAAAAACTGCTACGTATGAGTGGGAAGTCATCAAAGCCAAGTTACAGTTCTCGTCTATGTATTTAGAAGAAAGGGTAGGGCAACAGTCAGATTTCTTTTTTACTTATTCAACAGGAACCGGTTGCTTCCGAAGGCGTCAGAACTTTGATTCTATGTTTTTGCGGGCGCGCAGAGGTCATGTTCGTGCGGTAGTTATTGAGACCGATTTAATGTTTCGGGGGCCCTAGTAAGAGAGAAAAAGGAAAAAAAAATTGGTTCCCATTGTTTGACTTATGCAACAGGTACCGGTTGCTTCCGAAAAAATTCGGAAGTCGATGATATGTTTTCGCGGGCGCGCAGAGGTCAGGTACATGCGGGTATTTATTGAGACTGATTTAATGTTTCGGTGGCCCTAGTAAGAGAGAAAGAGAGAAAAAAATTTGGTTCCCATTGTTAGACTTATGCAACAGGTACCGGTTGCTTCCAAAAAATTTCGAAAGTCGATAATATGTTTTCACGGGCGCGCAAAGGTCATGTACATGTGTGTGTTTATTGAGACCGATTTAATGTTTACGGGGCCCTAGTAAGAGAAAAAGGGAAGAATTTGGTTCCCATTGTTTGACTTATGCAACAGGTATAGGTTGCTTCTGAAAGAATCGTAAGTCGATTATATGTTTTTGCAGGCGCGTAAAGGTCATGTGCGTTGAGGTAGATATTGAGACCGATTCAATGTTTCAGTGGCCCTAGTAAGAGAAAAGGGTAAAAAATAGGTTCCCATTGTTTGACTTATGCAACAGGTATCCGTTGCTTCCGAAGGTGTCGTAAGTCGATATTTCATGTTTTTGCGGGTGCGTAACTGGCACATACGAGTTGGTAGTCATCGTAACTACGTTTCTTGTCTACATATGAAGAGAAATAATACAAAACATAGTTCCTTTTGTTTGACTCATGCTACAGGAACAAGTTGCTACAGAAAGAGTTGTCTGTCTGGTTTATCCACGTGTTACAATATTTTCTGGGGCTTTTACACTGTCCATTGATCATCTTAGCATATTTAATGTTTCAATGTGCAGTGTTGAAGCTGGCCTAAACTAGAAAGACAAACCGGATATAGGGTTGTCAACCTGGTAGTATGCCCGAAAACATCCGACCAAGTTCTTCTGTCACCCTGTTTTCTTAAATTCTCGCCCAGTGTCGGTAAATTCTGGCGTGTATGGATGGAGAATGCATGTCAGGTTGCTAAGGATTACATGTCAGCTTTCAAAGAAGACCTATAATCACTTTAAAACTCCCCTCATTGTTTACATCGATGGTTCGGCCGCCATTTTGTTTTTCATGGCCGCCATTTTGTTTTTTCCCTCAAGGAATTATGGGAAGGGGGGGAGATATAATTATAGGTATATATATCCAGCATAATTACCAGTTGCCTCCATAGCACAGTGGGTAAGACCGCTGTGCCAAGAGCCATTTTTGGACCTGGTGGCCAGAGGTTCGAACCCTGGCTGTGCCATTTTTTTTTTTTTTTATTGTTTTTTTTTCTTTTAATTTATTTATTATCATTTTTTTTCTTTTTTTTCTAATTATTATTTGTTCTTATGTCATTGGCCAATTTCAAATATAAGATATTTTTATGGGAAAGATTTTGGTATCCTGCTATATCTTTGGCTGCGCACAAGAGCCGCATATGGCTGTTTCTGCGCAGCGAGAAAAACTGCTACGTATGAGTGGGAAGTCATCAAAGCCAAGTTACAGTTCTCGTCTATGTATTTAGAAGAAAGGGTAGGGCAACAGTCAGATTTCTTTTTTACTTATTCAACAGGAACCGGTTGCTTCCGAAGGCGTCAGAACTTTGATTCTATGTTTTTGCGGGCGCGCAGAGGTCATGTTCGTGCGGTAGTTATTGAGACCGATTTAATGTTTCGGGGGCCCTAGTAAGAGAGAAAAAGGAAAAAAAAATTGGTTCCCATTGTTTGACTTATGCAACAGGTACCGGTTTCTTCCGAAAAAATTCGGAAGTCGATGATATGTTTTCGCGGGCGCGCAGAGGTCAGGTACATGCGGGTATTTATTGAGACTGATTTAATGTTTCGGTGGCCCTAGTAAGAGAGAAAGAGAGAAAAAAATTTGGTTCCCATTGTTAGACTTATGCAACAGGTACCGGTTGCTTCCAAAAAATTTCGAAAGTCGATAATATGTTTTCGCGGGCGCGCAAAGGTCATGTACATGCGTGTGTTTATTGAGACCGATTTAATGTTTACGGGGCCCTAGTAAGAGAAAAAGGGAAGAATTTGGTTCCCATTGTTTGACTTATGCAACAGGTATAGGTTGCTTCTGAAAGAATCGTAAGTCGATTATATGTTTTTGCAGGCGCGTAAAGGTCATGTGCGTTGAGGTAGATATTGAGACCAATTCAATGTTTCAGTGGCCCTAGTAAGAGAAAAGGGTAAAAAATAGGTTCCCATTGTTTGACTTATGCAACAGGTATCCGTTGCTTCCGAAGGTGTCGTAAGTCGATATTTCATGTTTTTGCGGGTGCGTAACTGGCACATACGAGTTGGTAGTCATCGTAACTACGTTTCTTGTCTACATATGAAGAGAAATAATACAAAACATAGTTCCTTTTGTTTGACTCATGCTACAGGAACAAGTTGCTACAGAAAGAGTTGTCTGTCTGGTTTATCCACGTGTTACAATATTTTCTGGGGCTTTTACACTGTCCATTGATCATCTTAGCATATTTAATGTTTCAATGTGCAGTGTTGAAGCTGGCCTAAACTAGAAAGACAAACCGGATATAGGGTTGTCAACCTGGTAGTATGCCCGAAAACATCCGACCAAGTTCTTCTGTCACCCTGTTTTCTTAAATTCTCGCCCAGTGTCGGTAAATTCTGGCGTGTATGGATGGAGAATGCATGTCAGGTTGCTAAGGATTACATGTCAGCTTTCAAAGAAGACCTATAATCACTTTAAAACTCCCCTCATTGTTTACATCGATGGTTCGGCCGCCATTTTGTTTTTCATGGCCGCCATTTTGTTTTTTCCCTCAAGGAATTATGGGAAGGGGGGGAGATATAATTATAGGTATATATATCCAGCATAATTACCAGTTGCCTCCATAGCACAGTGGGTAAGACCGCTGTGCCAAGAGCCATTTTTGGACCTGGTGGCCAGAGGTTCGAACCCTGGCTGTGCCATTTTTTTTTTTTTTATTGTTTTTTTTTCTTTTAATTTATTTATTATCATTTTTTTTCTTTTTTTTCTAATTATTATTTGTTCTTATGTCATTGGCCAATTTCAAATATAAGATATTTTTATGGGAAAGATTTTGGTATCCTGCTATATCTTTGGCTGCGCACAAGAGCCGCATATGGCTGTTTCTGCGCAGCGAGAAAAACTGCTACGTATGAGTGGGAAGTCATCAAAGCCAAGTTACAGTTCTCGTCTATGTATTTAGAAGAAAGGGTAGGGCAACAGTCAGATTTCTTTTTTACTTATTCAACAGGAACCGGTTGCTTCCGAAGGCGTCAGAACTTTGATTCTATGTTTTTGCGGGCGCGCAGAGGTCATGTTCGTGCGGTAGTTATTGAGACCGATTTAATGTTTCGGGGGCCCTAGTAAGAGAGAAAAAGGAAAAAAAAATTGGTTCCCATTGTTTGACTTATGCAACAGGTACCGGTTGCTTCCGAAAAAATTCGGAAGTCGATGATATGTTTTCGCGGGCGCGCAGAGGTCAGGTACATGCGGGTATTTATTGAGACTGATTTAATGTTTCGGTGGCCCTAGTAAGAGAGAAAGAGAGAAAAAAATTTGGTTCCCATTGTTAGACTTATGCAACAGGTACCGGTTGCTTCCAAAAAATTTCGAAAGTCGATAATATGTTTTCGCGGGCGCGCAAAGGTCATGTACATGCGTGTGTTTATTGAGACCGATTTAATGTTTACGGGGCCCTAGTAAGAGAAAAAGGGAAGAATTTGGTTCCCATTGTTTGACTTATGCAACAGGTATAGGTTGCTTCTGAAAGAATCGTAAGTCGATTATATGTTTTTGCAGGCGCGTAAAGGTCATGTGCGTTGAGGTAGATATTGAGACCGATTCAATGTTTCAGTGGCCCTAGTAAGAGAAAAGGGTAAAAAATAGGTTCCCATTGTTTGACTTATGCAACAGGTATCCGTTGCTTCCGAAGGTGTCGTAAGTCGATATTTCATGTTTTTGCGGGTGCGTAACTGGCACATACGAGTTGGTAGTCATCGTAACTACGTTTCTTGTCTACATATGAAGAGAAATAATACAAAACATAGTTCCTTTTGTTTGACTCATGCTACAGGAACAAGTTGCTACAGAAAGAGTTGTCTGTCTGGTTTATCCACGTGTTACAATATTTTCTGGGGCTTTTACACTGTCCATTGATCATCTTAGCATATTTAATGTTTCAATGTGCAGTGTTGAAGCTGGCCTAAACTAGAAAGACAAACCGGATATAGGGTTGTCAACCTGGTAGTATGCCCGAAAACATCCGACCAAGTTCTTCTGTCACCCTGTTTTCTTAAATTCTCGCCCAGTGTCGGTAAATTCTGGCGTGTATGGATGGAGAATGCATGTCAGGTTGCTAAGGATTACATGTCAGCTTTCAAAGAAGACCTATAATCACTTTAAAACTCCCCTCATTGTTTACATCGATGGTTCGGCCGCCATTTTGTTTTTCATGGCCGCCATTTTGTTTTTTCCCTCAAGGAATTATGGGAAGGGGGGGAGATATAATTATAGGTATATATATCCAGCATAATTACCAGTTGCCTCCATAGCACAGTGGGTAAGACCGCTGTGCCAAGAGCCATTTTTGGACCTGGTGGCCAGAGGTTCGAACCCTGGCTGTGCCATTTTTTTTTTTTTTTTATTGTTTTTTTTTCTTTTAATTTATTTATTATCATTTTTTTTCTTTTTTTTCTAATTATTATTTGTTCTTATGTCATTGGCCAATTTCAAATATAAGATATTTTTATGGGAAAGATTTTGGTATCCTGCTATATCTTTGGCTGCGCACAAGAGCCGCATATGGCTGTTTCTGCGCAGCGAGAAAAACTGCTACGTATGAGTGGGAAGTCATCAAAGCCAAGTTACAGTTCTCGTCTATGTATTTAGAAGAAAGGGTAGGGCAACAGTCAGATTTCTTTTTTACTTATTCAACAGGAACCGGTTGCTTCCGAAGGCGTCAGAACTTTGATTCTATGTTTTTGCGGGCGCGCAGAGGTCATGTTCGTGCGGTAGTTATTGAGACCGATTTAATGTTTCGGGGGCCCTAGTAAGAGAGAAAAAGGAAAAAAAATTGGTTCCCATTGTTTGACTTATGCAACAGGTACCGGTTGCTTCCGAAAAAATTCGGAAGTCGATGATATGTTTTCGCGGGCGCGCAGAGGTCAGGTACATGCGGGTATTTATTGAGACTGATTTAATGTTTCGGTGGCCCTAGTAAGAGAGAAAGAGAGAAAAAAATTTGGTTCCCATTGTTAGACTTATGCAACAGGTACCGGTTGCTTCCAAAAAATTTCGAAAGTCGATAATATGTTTTCGCGGGCGCGCAAAGGTCATGTACATGCGTGTGTTTATTGAGACCGATTTAATGTTTACGGGGCCCTAGTAAGAGAAAAAGGGAAGAATTTGGTTCCCATTGTTTGACTTATGCAACAGGTATAGGTTGCTTCTGAAAGAATCGTAAGTCGATTATATGTTTTTGCAGGCGCGTAAAGGTCATGTGCGTTGAGGTAGATATTGAGACCGATTCAATGTTTCAGTGGCCCTAGTAAGAGAAAAGGGTAAAAAATAGGTTCCCATTGTTTGACTTATGCAACAGGTATCCGTTGCTTCCGAAGGTGTCGTAAGTCGATATTTCATGTTTTTGCGGGTGCGTAACTGGCACATACGAGTTGGTAGTCATCGTAACTACGTTTCTTGTCTACATATGAAGAGAAATAATACAAAACATAGTTCCTTTTGTTTGACTCATGCTACAGGAACAAGTTGCTACAGAAAGAGTTGTCTGTCTGGTTTATCCACGTGTTACAATATTTTCTGGGGCTTTTACACTGTCCATTGATCATCTTAGCATATTTAATGTTTCAATGTGCAGTGTTGAAGCTGGCCTAAACTAGAAAGACAAACCGGATATAGGGTTGTCAACCTGGTAGTATGCCCGAAAACATCCGACCAAGTTCTTCTGTCACCCTGTTTTCTTAAATTCTCGCCCAGTGTCGGTAAATTCTGGCGTGTATGGATGGAGAATGCATGTCAGGTTGCTAAGGATTACATGTCAGCTTTCAAAGAAGACCTATAATCACTTTAAAACTCCCCTCATTGTTTACATCGATGGTTCGGCCGCCATTTTGTTTTTCATGGCCGCCATTTTGTTTTTTCCCTCAAGGAATTATGGGAAGGGGGGGAGATATAATTATAGGTATATATATCCAGCATAATTACCAGTTGCCTCCATAGCACAGTGGGTAAGACCGCTGTGCCAAGAGCCATTTTTGGACCTGGTGGCCAGAGGTTCGAACCCTGGCTGTGCCATTTTTTTTTTTTTTATTGTTTTTTTTTCTTTTAATTTATTTATTATCATTTTTTTTCTTTTTTTTCTAATTATTATTTGTTCTTATGTCATTGGCCAATTTCAAATATAAGATATTTTTATGGGAAAGATTTTGGTATCCTGCTATATCTTTGGCTGCGCACAAGAGCCGCATATGGCTGTTTCTGCGCAGCGAGAAAAACTGCTACGTATGAGTGGGAAGTCATCAAAGCCAAGTTACAGTTCTCGTCTATGTATTTAGAAGAAAGGGTAGGGCAACAGTCAGATTTCTTTTTTACTTATTCAACAGGAACCGGTTGCTTCCGAAGGCGTCAGAACTTTGATTCTATGTTTTTGCGGGCGCGCAGAGGTCATGTTCGTGCGGTAGTTATTGAGACCGATTTAATGTTTCGGGGGCCCTAGTAAGAGAGAAAAAGGAAAAAAAAATTGGTTCCCATTGTTTGACTTATGCAACAGGTACCGGTTTCTTCCGAAAAAATTCGGAAGTCGATGATATGTTTTCGCGGGCGCGCAGAGGTCAGGTACATGCGGGTATTTATTGAGACTGATTTAATGTTTCGGTGGCCCTAGTAAGAGAGAAAGAGAGAAAAAAATTTGGTTCCCATTGTTAGACTTATGCAACAGGTACCGGTTGCTTCCAAAAAATTTCGAAAGTCGATAATATGTTTTCGCGGGCGCGCAAAGGTCATGTACATGCGTGTGTTTATTGAGACCGATTTAATGTTTACGGGGCCCTAGTAAGAGAAAAAGGGAAGAATTTGGTTCCCATTGTTTGACTTATGCAACAGGTATAGGTTGCTTCTGAAAGAATCGTAAGTCGATTATATGTTTTTGCAGGCGCGTAAAGGTCATGTGCGTTGAGGTAGATATTGAGACCGATTCAATGTTTCAGTGGCCCTAGTAAGAGAAAAGGGTAAAAAATAGGTTCCCATTGTTTGACTTATGCAACAGGTATCCGTTGCTTCCGAAGGTGTCGTAAGTCGATATTTCATGTTTTTGCGGGTGCGTAACTGGCACATACGAGTTGGTAGTCATCGTAACTACGTTTCTTGTCTACATATGAAGAGAAATAATACAAAACATAGTTCCTTTTGTTTGACTCATGCTACAGGAACAAGTTGCTACAGAAAGAGTTGTCTGTCTGGTTTATCCACGTGTTACAATATTTTCTGGGGCTTTTACACTGTCCATTGATCATCTTAGCATATTTAATGTTTCAATGTGCAGTGTTGAAGCTGGCCTAAACTAGAAAGACAAACCGGATATAGGGTTGTCAACCTGGTAGTATGCCCGAAAACATCCGACCAAGTTCTTCTGTCACCCTGTTTTCTTAAATTCTCGCCCAGTGTCGGTAAATTCTGGCGTGTATGGATGGAGAATGCATGTCAGGTTGCTAAGGATTACATGTCAGCTTTCAAAGAAGACCTATAATCACTTTAAAACTCCCCTCATTGTTTACATCGATGGTTCGGCCGCCATTTTGTTTTTCATGGCCGCCATTTTGTTTTTTCCCTCAAGGAATTATGGGAAGGGGGGGAGATATAATTATAGGTATATATATCCAGCATAATTACCAGTTGCCTCCATAGCACAGTGGGTAAGACCGCTGTGCCAAGAGCCATTTTTGGACCTGGTGGCCAGAGGTTCGAACCCTGGCTGTGCCATTTTTTTTTTTTTTTTATTGTTTTTTTTTCTTTTAATTTATTTATTATCATTTTTTTTCTTTTTTTTCTAATTATTATTTGTTCTTATGTCATTGGCCAATTTCAAATATAAGATATTTTTATGGGAAAGATTTTGGTATCCTGCTATATCTTTGGCTGCGCACAAGAGCCGCATATGGCTGTTTCTGCGCAGCGAGAAAAAGTGCTACGTATGAGTGGGAAGTCATCAAAGCCAAGTTACAGTTCTCGTCTATGTATTTAGAAGAAAGGGTAGGGCAACAGTCAGATTTCTTTTTTACTTATTCAACAGGAACCGGTTGCTTCCGAAGGCGTCAGAACTTTGATTCTATGTTTTTGCGGGCGCGCAGAGGTCATGTTCGTGCGGTAGTTATTGAGACCGATTTAATGTTTCGGGGGCCCTAGTAAGAGAGAAAAAGGAAAAAAAAATTGGTTCCCATTGTTTGACTTATGCAACAGGTACCGGTTGCTTCCGAAAAAATTCGGAAGTCGATGATATGTTTTCGCGGGCGCGCAGAGGTCAGGTACATGCGGGTATTTATTGAGACTGATTTAATGTTTCGGTGGCCCTAGTAAGAGAGAAAGAGAGAAAAAAATTTGGTTCCCATTGTTAGACTTATGCAACAGGTACCGGTTGCTTCCAAAAAATTTCGAAAGTCGATAATATGTTTTCGCGGGCGCGCAAAGGTCATGTACATGCGTGTGTTTATTGAGACCGATTTAATGTTTACGGGGCCCTAGTAAGAGAAAAAGGGAAGAATTTGGTTCCCATTGTTTGACTTATGCAACAGGTATAGGTTGCTTCTGAAAGAATCGTAAGTCGATTATATGTTTTTGCAGGTGCGTAAAGGTCATGTGCGTTGAGGTAGATATTGAGACCGATTCAATGTTTCAGTGGCCCTAGTAAGAGAAAAGGGTAAAAAATAGGTTCCCATTGTTTGACTTATGCAACAGGTATCCGTTGCTTCCGAAGGTGTCGTAAGTCGATATTTCATGTTTTTGCGGGTGCGTAACTGGCACATACGAGTTGGTAGTCATCGTAACTACGTTTCTTGTCTACATATGAAGAGAAATAATACAAAACATAGTTCCTTTTGTTTGACTCATGCTACAGGAACAAGTTGCTACAGAAAGAGTTGTCTGTCTGGTTTATCCACGTGTTACAATATTTTCTGGGGCTTTTACACTGTCCATTGATCATCTTAGCATATTTAATGTTTCAATGTGCAGTGTTGAAGCTGGCCTAAACTAGAAAGACAAACCGGATATAGGGTTGTCAACCTGGTAGTATGCCCGAAAACATCCGACCAAGTTCTTCTGTCACCCTGTTTTCTTAAATTCTCGCCCAGTGTCGGTAAATTCTGGCGTGTATGGATGGAGAATGCATGTCAGGTTGCTAAGGATTACATGTCAGCTTTCAAAGAAGACCTATAATCACTTTAAAACTCCCCTCATTGTTTACATCGATGGTTCGGCCGCCATTTTGTTTTTCATGGCCGCCATTTTGTTTTTTCCCTCAAGGAATTATGGGAAGGGGGGGAGATATAATTATAGGTATATATATCCAGCATAATTACCAGTTGCCTCCATAGCACAGTGGGTAAGACCGCTGTGCCAAGAGCCATTTTTGGACCTGGTGGCCAGAGGTTCGAACCCTGGCTGTGCCATTTTTTTTTTTTTATTGTTTTTTTTTCTTTTAATTTATTTATTATCATTTTTTTTATTTTTTTTCTAATTATTATTTGTTCTTATGTCATTGGCCAATTTCAAATATAAGATATTTTTATGGGAAAGATTTTGGTATCCTGCTATATCTTTGGCTGCGCACAAGAGCCGCATATGGCTGTTTCTGCGCAGCGAGAAAAACTGCTACGTATGAGTGGGAAGTCATCAAAGCCAAGTTACAGTTCTCGTCTATGTATTTAGAAGAAAGGGTAGGGCAACAGTCAGATTTCTTTTTTACTTATTCAACAGGAACCGGTTGCTTCCGAAGGCGTCAGAACTTTGATTCTATGTTTTTGCGGGCGCGCAGAGGTCATGTTCGTGCGGTAGTTATTGAGACCGATTTAATGTTTCGGGGGCCCTAGTAAGAGAGAAAAAGGAAAAAAAAATTGGTTCCCATTGTTTGACTTATGCAACAGGTACCGGTTTCTTCCGAAAAAATTCGGAAGTCGATGATATGTTTTCGCGGGCGCGCAGAGGTCAGGTACATGCGGGTATTTATTGAGACTGATTTAATGTTTCGGTGGCCCTAGTAAGAGAGAAAGAGAGAAAAAAATTTGGTTCCCATTGTTAGACTTATGCAACAGGTACCGGTTGCTTCCAAAAAATTTCGAAAGTCGATAATATGTTTTCGCGGGCGCGCAAAGGTCATGTACATGCGTGTGTTTATTGAGACCGATTTAATGTTTACGGGGCCCTAGTAAGAGAAAAAGGGAAGAATTTGGTTCCCATTGTTTGACTTATGCAACAGGTATAGGTTGCTTCTGAAAGAATCGTAAGTCGATTATATGTTTTTGCAGGCGCGTAAAGGTCATGTGCGTTGAGGTAGATATTGAGACCGATTCAATGTTTCAGTGGCCCTAGTAAGAGAAAAGGGTAAAAAATAGGTTCCCATTGTTTGACTTATGCAACAGGTATCCGTTGCTTCCGAAGGTGTCGTAAGTCGATATTTCATGTTTTTGCGGGTGCGTAACTGGCACATACGAGTTGGTAGTCATCGTAACTACGTTTCTTGTCTACATATGAAGAGAAATAATACAAAACATAGTTCCTTTTGTTTGACTCATGCTACAGGAACAAGTTGCTACAGAAAGAGTTGTCTGTCTGGTTTATCCACGTGTTACAATATTTTCTGGGGCTTTTACACTGTCCATTGATCATCTTAGCATATTTAATGTTTCAATGTGCAGTGTTGAAGCTGGCCTAAACTAGAAAGACAAACCGGATATAGGGTTGTCAACCTGGTAGTATGCCCGAAAACATCCGACCAAGTTCTTCTGTCACCCTGTTTTCTTAAATTCTCGCCCAGTGTCGGTAAATTCTGGCGTGTATGGATGGAGAATGCATGTCAGGTTGCTAAGGATTACATGTCAGCTTTCAAAGAAGACCTATAATCACTTTAAAACTCCCCTCATTGTTTACATCGATGGTTCGGCCGCCATTTTGTTTTTCATGGCCGCCATTTTGTTTTTTCCCTCAAGGAATTATGGGAAGGGGGGGAGATATAATTATAGGTATATATATCCAGCATAATTACCAGTTGCCTCCATAGCACAGTGGGTAAGACCGCTGTGCCAAGAGCCATTTTTGGACCTGGTGGCCAGAGGTTCGAACCCTGGCTGTGCCATTTTTTTTTTTTTTTTTATTGTTTTTTTTTCTTTTAATTTATTTATTATCATTTTTTTTCTTTTTTTTCTAATTATTATTTGTTCTTATGTCATTGGCCAATTTCAAATATAAGATATTTTTATGGGAAAGATTTTGGTATCCTGCTATATCTTTGGCTGCGCACAAGAGCCGCATATGGCTGTTTCTGCGCAGCGAGAAAAACTGCTACGTATGAGTGGGAAGTCATCAAAGCCAAGTTACAGTTCTCGTCTATGTATTTAGAAGAAAGGGTAGGGCAACAGTCAGATTTCTTTTTTACTTATTCAACAGGAACCGGTTGCTTCCGAAGGCGTCAGAACTTTGATTCTATGTTTTTGCGGGCGCGCAGAGGTCATGTTCGTGCGGTAGTTATTGAGACCGATTTAATGTTTCGGGGGCCCTAGTAAGAGAGAAAAAGGAAAAAAAAATTGGTTCCCATTGTTTGACTTATGCAACAGGTACCGGTTGCTTCCGAAAAAATTCGGAAGTCGATGATATGTTTTCGCGGGCGCGCAGAGGTCAGGTACATGCGGGTATTTATTGAGACTGATTTAATGTTTCGGTGGCCCTAGTAAGAGAGAAAGAGAGAAAAAAATTTGGTTCCCATTGTTAGACTTATGCAACAGGTACCGGTTGCTTCCAAAAAATTTCGAAAGTCGATAATATGTTTTCGCGGGCGCGCAAAGGTCATGTACATGCGTGTGTTTATTGAGACCGATTTAATGTTTACGGGGCCCTAGTAAGAGAAAAAGGGAAGAATTTGGTTCCCATTGTTTGACTTATGCAACAGGTATAGGTTGCTTCTGAAAGAATCGTAAGTCGATTATATGTTTTTGCAGGCGCGTAAAGGTCATGTGCGTTGAGGTAGATATTGAGACCGATTCAATGTTTCAGTGGCCCTAGTAAGAGAAAAGGGTAAAAAATAGGTTCCCATTGTTTGACTTATGCAACAGGTATCCGTTGCTTCCGAAGGTGTCGTAAGTCGATATTTCATGTTTTTGCGGGTGCGTAACTGGCACATACGAGTTGGTAGTCATCGTAACTACGTTTCTTGTCTACATATGAAGAGAAATAATACAAAACATAGTTCCTTTTGTTTGACTCATGCTACAGGAACAAGTTGCTACAGAAAGAGTTGTCTGTCTGGTTTATCCACGTGTTACAATATTTTCTGGGGCTTTTACACTGTCCATTGATCATCTTAGCATATTTAATGTTTCAATGTGCAGTGTTGAAGCTGGCCTAAACTAGAAAGACAAACCGGATATAGGGTTGTCAACCTGGTAGTATGCCCGAAAACATCCGACCAAGTTCTTCTGTCACCCTGTTTTCTTAAATTCTCGCCCAGTGTCGGTAAATTCTGGCGTGTATGGATGGAGAATGCATGTCAGGTTGCTAAGGATTACATGTCAGCTTTCAAAGAAGACCTATAATCACTTTAAAACTCCCCTCATTGTTTACATCGATGGTTCGGCCGCCATTTTGTTTTTCATGGCCGCCATTTTGTTTTTTCCCTCAAGGAATTATGGGAAGGGGGGGAGATATAATTATAGGTATATATATCCAGCATAATTACCAGTTGCCTCCATAGCACAGTGGGTAAGACCGCTGTGCCAAGAGCCATTTTTGGACCTGGTGGCCAGAGGTTCGAACCCTGGCTGTGCCATTTTTTTTTTTTTTTATTGTTTTTTTTTCTTTTAATTTATTTATTATCATTTTTTTTCTTTTTTTTCTAATTATTATTTGTTCTTATGTCATTGGCCAATTTCAAATATAAGATATTTTTATGGGAAAGATTTTGGTATCCTGCTATATCTTTGGCTGCGCACAAGAGCCGCATATGGCTGTTTCTGCGCAGCGAGAAAAACTGCTACGTATGAGTGGGAAGTCATCAAAGCCAAGTTACAGTTCTCGTCTATGTATTTAGAAGAAAGGGTAGGGCAACAGTCAGATTTCTTTTTTACTTATTCAACAGGAACCGGTTGCTTCCGAAGGCGTCAGAACTTTGATTCTATGTTTTTGCGGGCGCGCAGAGGTCATGTTCGTGCGGTAGTTATTGAGACCGATTTAATGTTTCGGGGGCCCTAGTAAGAGAGAAAAAGGAAAAAAAAATTGGTTCCCATTGTTTGACTTATGCAACAGGTACCGGTTTCTTCCGAAAAAATTCGGAAGTCGATGATATGTTTTCGCGGGCGCGCAGAGGTCAGGTACATGCGGGTATTTATTGAGACTGATTTAATGTTTCGGTGGCCCTAGTAAGAGAGAAAGAGAGAAAAAAATTTGGTTCCCATTGTTAGACTTATGCAACAGGTACCGGTTGCTTCCAAAAAATTTCGAAAGTCGATAATATGTTTTCGCGGGCGCGCAAAGGTCATGTACATGCGTGTGTTTATTGAGACCGATTTAATGTTTACGGGGCCCTAGTAAGAGAAAAAGGGAAGAATTTGGTTCCCATTGTTTGACTTATGCAACAGGTATAGGTTGCTTCTGAAAGAATCGTAAGTCGATTATATGTTTTTGCAGGCGCGTAAAGGTCATGTGCGTTGAGGTAGATATTGAGACCGATTCAATGTTTCAGTGGCCCTAGTAAGAGAAAAGGGTAAAAAATAGGTTCCCATTGTTTGACTTATGCAACAGGTATCCGTTGCTTCCGAAGGTGTCGTAAGTCGATATTTCATGTTTTTGCGGGTGCGTAACTGGCACATACGAGTTGGTAGTCATCGTAACTACGTTTCTTGTCTACATATGAAGAGAAATAATACAAAACATAGTTCCTTTTGTTTGACTCATGCTACAGGAACAAGTTGCTACAGAAAGAGTTGTCTGTCTGGTTTATCCACGTGTTACAATATTTTCTGGGGCTTTTACACTGTCCATTGATCATCTTAGCATATTTAATGTTTCAATGTGCAGTGTTGAAGCTGGCCTAAACTAGAAAGACAAACCGGATATAGGGTTGTCAACCTGGTAGTATGCCCGAAAACATCCGACCAAGTTCTTCTGTCACCCTGTTTTCTTAAATTCTCGCCCAGTGTCGGTAAATTCTGGCGTGTATGGATGGAGAATGCATGTCAGGTTGCTAAGGATTACATGTCAGCTTTCAAAGAAGACCTATAATCACTTTAAAACTCCCCTCATTGTTTACATCGATGGTTCGGCCGCCATTTTGTTTTTCATGGCCGCCATTTTGTTTTTTCCCTCAAGGAATTATGGGAAGGGGGGGAGATATAATTATAGGTATATATATCCAGCATAATTACCAGTTGCCTCCATAGCACAGTGGGTAAGACCGCTGTGCCAAGAGCCATTTTTGGACCTGGTGGCCAGAGGTTCGAACCCTGGCTGTGCCATTTTTTTTTTTTTTTATTGTTTTTTTTTCTTTTAATTTATTTATTATCATTTTTTTTCTTTTTTTTCTAATTATTATTTGTTCTTATGTCATTGGCCAATTTCAAATATAAGATATTTTTATGGGAAAGATTTTGGTATCCTGCTATATCTTTGGCTGCGCACAAGAGCCGCATATGGCTGTTTCTGCGCAGCGAGAAAAAGTGCTACGTATGAGTGGGAAGTCATCAAAGCCAAGTTACAGTTCTCGTCTATGTATTTAGAAGAAAGGGTAGGGCAACAGTCAGATTTCTTTTTTACTTATTCAACAGGAACCGGTTGCTTCCGAAGGCGTCAGAACTTTGATTCTATGTTTTTGCGGGCGCGCAGAGGTCATGTTCGTGCGGTAGTTATTGAGACCGATTTAATGTTTCGGGGGCCCTAGTAAGAGAGAAAAAGGAAAAAAAAATTGGTTCCCATTGTTTGACTTATGCAACAGGTACCGGTTTCTTCCGAAAAAATTCGGAAGTCGATGATATGTTTTCGCGGGCGCGCAGAGGTCAGGTACATGCGGGTATTTATTGAGACTGATTTAATGTTTCGGTGGCCCTAGTAAGAGAGAAAGAGAGAAAAAAATTTGGTTCCCATTGTTAGACTTATGCAACAGGTACCGGTTGCTTCCAAAAAATTTCGAAAGTCGATAATATGTTTTCGCGGGCGCGCAAAGGTCATGTACATGCGTGTGTTTATTGAGACCGATTTAATGTTTACGGGGCCCTAGTAAGAGAAAAAGGGAAGAATTTGGTTCCCATTGTTTGACTTATGCAACAGGTATAGGTTGCTTCTGAAAGAATCGTAAGTCGATTATATGTTTTTGCAGGCGCGTAAAGGTCATGTGCGTTGAGGTAGATATTGAGACCAATTCAATGTTTCAGTGGCCCTAGTAAGAGAAAAGGGTAAAAAATAGGTTCCCATTGTTTGACTTATGCAACAGGTATCCATTGCTTCCGAAGGTGTCGTAAGTCGATATTTCATGTTTTTGCGGGTGCGTAACTGGCACATACGAGTTGGTAGTCATCGTAACTACGTTTCTTGTCTACATATGAAGAGAAATAATACAAAACATAGTTCCTTTTGTTTGACTCATGCTACAGGAACAAGTTGCTACAGAAAGAGTTGTCTGTCTGGTTTATCCACGTGTTACAATATTTTCTGGGGCTTTTACACTGTCCATTGATCATCTTAGCATATTTAATGTTTCAATGTGCAGTGTTGAAGCTGGCCTAAACTAGAAAGACAAACCGGATATAGGGTTGTCAACCTGGTAGTATGCCCGAAAACATCCGACCAAGTTCTTCTGTCACCCTGTTTTCTTAAATTCTCGCCCAGTGTCGGTAAATTCTGGCGTGTATGGATGGAGAATGCATGTCAGGTTGCTAAGGATTACATGTCAGCTTTCAAAGAAGACCTATAATCACTTTAAAACTCCCCTCATTGTTTACATCGATGGTTCGGCCGCCATTTTGTTTTTCATGGCCGCCATTTTGTTTTTTCCCTCAAGGAATTATGGGAAGGGGGGGAGATATAATTATAGGTATATATATCCAGCATAATTACCAGTTGCCTCCATAGCACAGTGGGTAAGACCGCTGTGCCAAGAGCCATTTTTGGACCTGGTGGCCAGAGGTTCGAACCCTGGCTGTGCCATTTTTTTTTTTTTTATTGTTTTTTTTTCTTTTAATTTATTTATTATCATTTTTTTTCTTTTTTTTCTAATTATTATTTGTTCTTATGTCATTGGCCAATTTCAAATATAAGATATTTTTATGGGAAAGATTTTGGTATCCTGCTATATCTTTGGCTGCGCACAAGAGCCGCATATGGCTGTTTCTGCGCAGCGAGAAAAACTGCTACGTATGAGTGGGAAGTCATCAAAGCCAAGTTACAGTTCTCGTCTATGTATTTAGAAGAAAGGGTAGGGCAACAGTCAGATTTCTTTTTTACTTATTCAACAGGAACCGGTTGCTTCCGAAGGCGTCAGAACTTTGATTCTATGTTTTTGCGGGCGCGCAGAGGTCATGTTCGTGCGGTAGTTATTGAGACCGATTTAATGTTTCGGGGGCCCTAGTAAGAGAGAAAAAGGAAAAAAAAATTGGTTCCCATTGTTTGACTTATGCAACAGGTACCGGTTGCTTCCGAAAAAATTCGGAAGTCGATGATATGTTTTCGCGGGCGCGCAGAGGTCAGGTACATGCGGGTATTTATTGAGACTGATTTAATGTTTCGGTGGCCCTAGTAAGAGAGAAAGAGAGAAAAAAATTTGGTTCCCATTGTTAGACTTATGCAACAGGTACCGGTTGCTTCCAAAAAATTTCGAAAGTCGATAATATGTTTTCGCGGGCGCGCAAAGGTCATGTACATGCGTGTGTTTATTGAGACCGATTTAATGTTTACGGGGCCCTAGTAAGAGAAAAAGGGAAGAATTTGGTTCCCATTGTTTGACTTATGCAACAGGTATAGGTTGCTTCTGAAAGAATCGTAAGTCGATTATATGTTTTTGCAGGCGCGTAAAGGTCATGTGCGTTGAGGTAGATATTGAGACCGATTCAATGTTTCAGTGGCCCTAGTAAGAGAAAAGGGTAAAAAATAGGTTCCCATTGTTTGACTTATGCAACAGGTATCCGTTGCTTCCGAAGGTGTCGTAAGTCGATATTTCATGTTTTTGCGGGTGCGTAACTGGCACATACGAGTTGGTAGTCATCGTAACTACGTTTCTTGTCTACATATGAAGAGAAATAATACAAAACATAGTTCCTTTTGTTTGACTCATGCTACAGGAACAAGTTGCTACAGAAAGAGTTGTCTGTCTGGTTTATCCACGTGTTACAATATTTTCTGGGGCTTTTACACTGTCCATTGATCATCTTAGCATATTTAATGTTTCAATGTGCAGTGTTGAAGCTGGCCTAAACTAGAAAGACAAACCGGATATAGGGTTGTCAACCTGGTAGTATGCCCGAAAACATCCGACCAAGTTCTTCTGTCACCCTGTTTTCTTAAATTCTCGCCCAGTGTCGGTAAATTCTGGCGTGTATGGATGGAGAATGCATGTCAGGTTGCTAAGGATTACATGTCAGCTTTCAAAGAAGACCTATAATCACTTTAAAACTCCCCTCATTGTTTACATCGATGGTTCGGCCGCCATTTTGTTTTTCATGGCCGCCATTTTGTTTTTTCCCTCAAGGAATTATGGGAAGGGGGGGAGATATAATTATAGGTATATATATCCAGCATAATTACCAGTTGCCTCCATAGCACAGTGGGTAAGACCGCTGTGCCAAGAGCCATTTTTGGACCTGGTGGCCAGAGGTTCGAACCCTGGCTGTGCCATTTTTTTTTTTTTTTTATTGTTTTTTTTTCTTTTAATTTATTTATTATCATTTTTTTTCTTTTTTTTCTAATTATTATTTGTTCTTATGTCATTGGCCAATTTCAAATATAAGATATTTTTATGGGAAAGATTTTGGTATCCTGCTATATCTTTGGCTGCGCACAAGAGCCGCATATGGCTGTTTCTGCGCAGCGAGAAAAACTGCTACGTATGAGTGGGAAGTCATCAAAGCCAAGTTACAGTTCTCGTCTATGTATTTAGAAGAAAGGGTAGGGCAACAGTCAGATTTCTTTTTTACTTATTCAACAGGAACCGGTTGCTTCCGAAGGCGTCAGAACTTTGATTCTATGTTTTTGCGGGCGCGCAGAGGTCATGTTCGTGCGGTAGTTATTGAGACCGATTTAATGTTTCGGGGGCCCTAGTAAGAGAGAAAAAGGAAAAAAAATTGGTTCCCATTGTTTGACTTATGCAACAGGTACCGGTTGCTTCCGAAAAAATTCGGAAGTCGATGATATGTTTTCGCGGGCGCGCAGAGGTCAGGTACATGCGGGTATTTATTGAGACTGATTTAATGTTTCGGTGGCCCTAGTAAGAGAGAAAGAGAGAAAAAAATTTGGTTCCCATTGTTAGACTTATGCAACAGGTACCGGTTGCTTCCAAAAAATTTCGAAAGTCGATAATATGTTTTCGCGGGCGCGCAAAGGTCATGTACATGCGTGTGTTTATTGAGACCGATTTAATGTTTACGGGGCCCTAGTAAGAGAAAAAGGGAAGAATTTGGTTCCCATTGTTTGACTTATGCAACAGGTATAGGTTGCTTCTGAAAGAATCGTAAGTCGATTATATGTTTTTGCAGGCGCGTAAAGGTCATGTGCGTTGAGGTAGATATTGAGACCGATTCAATGTTTCAGTGGCCCTAGTAAGAGAAAAGGGTAAAAAATAGGTTCCCATTGTTTGACTTATGCAACAGGTATCCGTTGCTTCCGAAGGTGTCGTAAGTCGATATTTCATGTTTTTGCGGGTGCGTAACTGGCACATACGAGTTGGTAGTCATCGTAACTACGTTTCTTGTCTACATATGAAGAGAAATAATACAAAACATAGTTCCTTTTGTTTGACTCATGCTACAGGAACAAGTTGCTACAGAAAGAGTTGTCTGTCTGGTTTATCCACGTGTTACAATATTTTCTGGGGCTTTTACACTGTCCATTGATCATCTTAGCATATTTAATGTTTCAATGTGCAGTGTTGAAGCTGGCCTAAACTAGAAAGACAAACCGGATATAGGGTTGTCAACCTGGTAGTATGCCCGAAAACATCCGACCAAGTTCTTCTGTCACCCTGTTTTCTTAAATTCTCGCCCAGTGTCGGTAAATTCTGGCGTGTATGGATGGAGAATGCATGTCAGGTTGCTAAGGATTACATGTCAGCTTTCAAAGAAGACCTATAATCACTTTAAAACTCCCCTCATTGTTTACATCGATGGTTCGGCCGCCATTTTGTTTTTCATGGCCGCCATTTTGTTTTTTCCCTCAAGGAATTATGGGAAGGGGGGGAGATATAATTATAGGTATATATATCCAGCATAATTACCAGTTGCCTCCATAGCACAGTGGGTAAGACCGCTGTGCCAAGAGCCATTTTTGGACCTGGTGGCCAGAGGTTCGAACCCTGGCTGTGCCATTTTTTTTTTTTTTATTGTTTTTTTTTCTTTTAATTTATTTATTATCATTTTTTTTCTTTTTTTTCTAATTATTATTTGTTCTTATGTCATTGGCCAATTTCAAATATAAGATATTTTTATGGGAAAGATTTTGGTATCCTGCTATATCTTTGGCTGCGCACAAGAGCCGCATATGGCTGTTTCTGCGCAGCGAGAAAAACTGCTACGTATGAGTGGGAAGTCATCAAAGCCAAGTTACAGTTCTCGTCTATGTATTTAGAAGAAAGGGTAGGGCAACAGTCAGATTTCTTTTTTACTTATTCAACAGGAACCGGTTGCTTCCGAAGGCGTCAGAACTTTGATTCTATGTTTTTGCGGGCGCGCAGAGGTCATGTTCGTGCGGTAGTTATTGAGACCGATTTAATGTTTCGGGGGCCCTAGTAAGAGAGAAAAAGGAAAAAAAAATTGGTTCCCATTGTTTGACTTATGCAACAGGTACCGGTTTCTTCCGAAAAAATTCGGAAGTCGATGATATGTTTTCGCGGGCGCGCAGAGGTCAGGTACATGCGGGTATTTATTGAGACTGATTTAATGTTTCGGTGGCCCTAGTAAGAGAGAAAGAGAGAAAAAAATTTGGTTCCCATTGTTAGACTTATGCAACAGGTACCGGTTGCTTCCAAAAAATTTCGAAAGTCGATAATATGTTTTCGCGGGCGCGCAAAGGTCATGTACATGCGTGTGTTTATTGAGACCGATTTAATGTTTACGGGGCCCTAGTAAGAGAAAAAGGGAAGAATTTGGTTCCCATTGTTTGACTTATGCAACAGGTATAGGTTGCTTCTGAAAGAATCGTAAGTCGATTATATGTTTTTGCAGGCGCGTAAAGGTCATGTGCGTTGAGGTAGATATTGAGACCGATTCAATGTTTCAGTGGCCCTAGTAAGAGAAAAGGGTAAAAAATAGGTTCCCATTGTTTGACTTATGCAACAGGTATCCGTTGCTTCCGAAGGTGTCGTAAGTCGATATTTCATGTTTTTGCGGGTGCGTAACTGGCACATACGAGTTGGTAGTCATCGTAACTACGTTTCTTGTCTACATATGAAGAGAAATAATACAAAACATAGTTCCTTTTGTTTGACTCATGCTACAGGAACAAGTTGCTACAGAAAGAGTTGTCTGTCTGGTTTATCCACGTGTTACAATATTTTCTGGGGCTTTTACACTGTCCATTGATCATCTTAGCATATTTAATGTTTCAATGTGCAGTGTTGAAGCTGGCCTAAACTAGAAAGACAAACCGGATATAGGGTTGTCAACCTGGTAGTATGCCCGAAAACATCCGACCAAGTTCTTCTGTCACCCTGTTTTCTTAAATTCTCGCCCAGTGTCGGTAAATTCTGGCGTGTATGGATGGAGAATGCATGTCAGGTTGCTAAGGATTACATGTCAGCTTTCAAAGAAGACCTATAATCACTTTAAAACTCCCCTCATTGTTTACATCGATGGTTCGGCCGCCATTTTGTTTTTCATGGCCGCCATTTTGTTTTTTCCCTCAAGGAATTATGGGAAGGGGGGGAGATATAATTATAGGTATATATATCCAGCATAATTACCAGTTGCCTCCATAGCACAGTGGGTAAGACCGCTGTGCCAAGAGCCATTTTTGGACCTGGTGGCCAGAGGTTCGAACCCTGGCTGTGCCATTTTTTTTTTTTTTTTATTGTTTTTTTTTTCTTTTAATTTATTTATTATCATTTTTTTTCTTTTTTTTCTAATTATTATTTGTTCTTATGTCATTGGCCAATTTCAAATATAAGATATTTTTATGGGAAAGATTTTGGTATCCTGCTATATCTTTGGCTGCGCACAAGAGCCGCATATGGCTGTTTCTGCGCAGCGAGAAAAACTGCTACGTATGAGTGGGAAGTCATCAAAGCCAAGTTACAGTTCTCGTCTATGTATTTAGAAGAAAGGGTAGGGCAACAGTCAGATTTCTTTTTTACTTATTCAACAGGAACCGGTTGCTTCCGAAGGCGTCAGAACTTTGATTCTATGTTTTTGCGGGCGCGCAGAGGTCATGTTCGTGCGGTAGTTATTGAGACCGATTTAATGTTTCGGGGGCCCTAGTAAGAGAGAAAAAGGAAAAAAAAATTGGTTCCCATTGTTTGACTTATGCAACAGGTACCGGTTGCTTCCGAAAAAATTCGGAAGTCGATGATATGTTTTCGCGGGCGCGCAGAGGTCAGGTACATGCGGGTATTTATTGAGACTGATTTAATGTTTCGGTGGCCCTAGTAAGAGAGAAAGAGAGAAAAAAATTTGGTTCCCATTGTTAGACTTATGCAACAGGTACCGGTTGCTTCCAAAAAATTTCGAAAGTCGATAATATGTTTTCGCGGGCGCGCAAAGGTCATGTACATGCGTGTGTTTATTGAGACCGATTTAATGTTTACGGGGCCCTAGTAAGAGAAAAAGGGAAGAATTTGGTTCCCATTGTTTGACTTATGCAACAGGTATAGGTTGCTTCTGAAAGAATCGTAAGTCGATTATATGTTTTTGCAGGCGCGTAAAGGTCATGTGCGTTGAGGTAGATATTGAGACCGATTCAATGTTTCAGTGGCCCTAGTAAGAGAAAAGGGTAAAAAATAGGTTCCCATTGTTTGACTTATGCAACAGGTATCCGTTGCTTCCGAAGGTGTCGTAAGTCGATATTTCATGTTTTTGCGGGTGCGTAACTGGCACATACGAGTTGGTAGTCATCGTAACTACGTTTCTTGTCTACATATGAAGAGAAATAATACAAAACATAGTTCCTTTTGTTTGACTCATGCTACAGGAACAAGTTGCTACAGAAAGAGTTGTCTGTCTGGTTTATCCACGTGTTACAATATTTTCTGGGGCTTTTACACTGTCCATTGATCATCTTAGCATATTTAATGTTTCAATGTGCAGTGTTGAAGCTGGCCTAAACTAGAAAGACAAACCGGATATAGGGTTGTCAACCTGGTAGTATGCCCGAAAACATCCGACCAAGTTCTTCTGTCACCCTGTTTTCTTAAATTCTCGCCCAGTGTCGGTAAATTCTGGCGTGTATGGATGGAGAATGCATGTCAGGTTGCTAAGGATTACATGTCAGCTTTCAAAGAAGACCTATAATCACTTTAAAACTCCCCTCATTGTTTACATCGATGGTTCGGCCGCCATTTTGTTTTTCATGGCCGCCATTTTGTTTTTTCCCTCAAGGAATTATGGGAAGGGGGGGAGATATAATTATAGGTATATATATCCAGCATAATTACCAGTTGCCTCCATAGCACAGTGGGTAAGACCGCTGTGCCAAGAGCCATTTTTGGACCTGGTGGCCAGAGGTTCGAACCCTGGCTGTGCCATTTTTTTTTTTTTTATTGTTTTTTTTTCTTTTAATTTATTTATAATCATTTTTTTTCTTTTTTTTCTAATTATTATTTGTTCTTATGTCATTGGCCAATTTCAAATATAAGATATTTTTATGGGAAAGATTTTGGTATCCTGCTATATCTTTGGCTGCGCACAAGAGCCGCATATGGCTGTTTCTGCGCAGCGAGAAAAACTGCTACGTATGAGTGGGAAGTCATCAAAGCCAAGTTACAGTTCTCGTCTATGTATTTAGAAGAAAGGGTAGGGCAACAGTCAGATTTCTTTTTTACTTATTCAACAGGAACCGGTTGCTTCCGAAGGCGTCAGAACTTTGATTCTATGTTTTTGCGGGCGCGCAGAGGTCATGTTCGTGCGGTAGTTATTGAGACCGATTTAATGTTTCGGGGGCCCTAGTAAGAGAGAAAAAGGAAAAAAAAATTGGTTCCCATTGTTTGACTTATGCAACAGGTACCGGTTTCTTCCGAAAAAATTCGGAAGTCGATGATATGTTTTCGCGGGCGCGCAGAGGTCAGGTACATGCGGGTATTTATTGAGACTGATTTAATGTTTCGGTGGCCCTAGTAAGAGAGAAAGAGAGAAAAAAATTTGGTTCCCATTGTTAGACTTATGCAACAGGTACCGGTTGCTTCCAAAAAATTTCGAAAGTCGATAATATGTTTTCGCGGGCGCGCAAAGGTCATGTACATGCGTGTGTTTATTGAGACCGATTTAATGTTTACGGGGCCCTAGTAAGAGAAAAAGGGAAGAATTTGGTTCCCATTGTTTGACTTATGCAACAGGTATAGGTTGCTTCTGAAAGAATCGTAAGTCGATTATATGTTTTTGCAGGCGCGTAAAGGTCATGTGCGTTGAGGTAGATATTGAGACCGATTCAATGTTTCAGTGGCCCTAGTAAGAGAAAAGGGTAAAAAATAGGTTCCCATTGTTTGACTTATGCAACAGGTATCCGTTGCTTCCGAAGGTGTCGTAAGTCGATATTTCATGTTTTTGCGGGTGCGTAACTGGCACATACGAGTTGGTAGTCATCGTAACTACGTTTCTTGTCTACATATGAAGAGAAATAATACAAAACATAGTTCCTTTTGTTTGACTCATGCTACAGGAACAAGTTGCTACAGAAAGAGTTGTCTGTCTGGTTTATCCACGTGTTACAATATTTTCTGGGGCTTTTACACTGTCCATTGATCATCTTAGCATATTTAATGTTTCAATGTGCAGTGTTGAAGCTGGCCTAAACTAGAAAGACAAACCGGATATAGGGTTGTCAACCTGGTAGTATGCCCGAAAACATCCGACCAAGTTCTTCTGTCACCCTGTTTTCTTAAATTCTCGCCCAGTGTCGGTAAATTCTGGCGTGTATGGATGGAGAATGCATGTCAGGTTGCTAAGGATTACATGTCAGCTTTCAAAGAAGACCTATAATCACTTTAAAACTCCCCTCATTGTTTACATCGATGGTTCGGCCGCCATTTTGTTTTTCATGGCCGCCATTTTGTTTTTTCCCTCAAGGAATTATGGGAAGGGGGGGAGATATAATTATAGGTATATATATCCAGCATAATTACCAGTTGCCTCCATAGCACAGTGGGTAAGACCGCTGTGCCAAGAGCCATTTTTGGACCTGGTGGCCAGAGGTTCGAACCCTGGCTGTGCCATTTTTTTTTTTTTTTTATTGTTTTTTTTTCTTTTAATTTATTTATTATCATTTTTTTTCTTTTTTTTCTAATTATTATTTGTTCTTATGTCATTGGCCAATTTCAAATATAAGATATTTTTATGGGAAAGATTTTGGTATCCTGCTATATCTTTGGCTGCGCACAAGAGCCGCATATGGCTGTTTCTGCGCAGCGAGAAAAACTGCTACGTATGAGTGGGAAGTCATCAAAGCCAAGTTACAGTTCTCGTCTATGTATTTAGAAGAAAGGGTAGGGCAACAGTCAGATTTCTTTTTTACTTATTCAACAGGAACCGGTTGCTTCCGAAGGCGTCAGAACTTTGATTCTATGTTTTTGCGGGCGCGCAGAGGTCATGTTCGTGCGGTAGTTATTGAGACCGATTTAATGTTTCGGGGGCCCTAGTAAGAGAGAAAAAGGAAAAAAAAATTGGTTCCCATTGTTTGACTTATGCAACAGGTACCGGTTGCTTCCGAAAAAATTCGGAAGTCGATGATATGTTTTCGCGGGCGCGCAGAGGTCAGGTACATGCGGGTATTTATTGAGACTGATTTAATGTTTCGGTGGCCCTAGTAAGAGAGAAAGAGAGAAAAAAATTTGGTTCCCATTGTTAGACTTATGCAACAGGTACCGGTTGCTTCCAAAAAATTTCGAAAGTCGATAATATGTTTTCGCGGGCGCGCAAAGGTCATGTACATGCGTGTGTTTATTGAGACCGATTTAATGTTTACGGGGCCCTAGTAAGAGAAAAAGGGAAGAATTTGGTTCCCATTGTTTGACTTATGCAACAGGTATAGGTTGCTTCTGAAAGAATCGTAAGTCGATTATATGTTTTTGCAGGCGCGTAAAGGTCATGTGCGTTGAGGTAGATATTGAGACCGATTCAATGTTTCAGTGGCCCTAGTAAGAGAAAAGGGTAAAAAATAGGTTCCCATTGTTTGACTTATGCAACAGGTATCCGTTGCTTCCGAAGGTGTCGTAAGTCGATATTTCATGTTTTTGCGGGTGCGTAACTGGCACATACGAGTTGGTAGTCATCGTAACTACGTTTCTTGTCTACATATGAAGAGAAATAATACAAAACATAGTTCCTTTTGTTTGACTCATGCTACAGGAACAAGTTGCTACAGAAAGAGTTGTCTGTCTGGTTTATCCACGTGTTACAATATTTTCTGGGGCTTTTACACTGTCCATTGATCATCTTAGCATATTTAATGTTTCAATGTGCAGTGTTGAAGCTGGCCTAAACTAGAAAGACAAACCGGATATAGGGTTGTCAACCTGGTAGTATGCCCGAAAACATCCGACCAAGTTCTTCTGTCACCCTGTTTTCTTAAATTCTCGCCCAGTGTCGGTAAATTCTGGCGTGTATGGATGGAGAATGCATGTCAGGTTGCTAAGGATTACATGTCAGCTTTCAAAGAAGACCTATAATCACTTTAAAACTCCCCTCATTGTTTACATCGATGGTTCGGCCGCCATTTTGTTTTTCATGGCCGCCATTTTGTTTTTTCCCTCAAGGAATTATGGGAAGGGGGGGAGATATAATTATAGGTATATATATCCAGCATAATTACCAGTTGCCTCCATAGCACAGTGGGTAAGACCGCTGTGCCAAGAGCCATTTTTGGACCTGGTGGCCAGAGGTTCGAACCCTGGCTGTGCCATTTTTTTTTTTTTTTATTGTTTTTTTTTCTTTTAATTTATTTATTATCATTTTTTTTCTTTTTTTTCTAATTATTATTTGTTCTTATGTCATTGGCCAATTTCAAATATAAGATATTTTTATGGGAAAGATTTTGGTATCCTGCTATATCTTTGGCTGCGCACAAGAGCCGCATATGGCTGTTTCTGCGCAGCGAGAAAAACTGCTACGTATGAGTGGGAAGTCATCAAAGCCAAGTTACAGTTCTCGTCTATGTATTTAGAAGAAAGGGTAGGGCAACAGTCAGATTTCTTTTTTACTTATTCAACAGGAACCGGTTGCTTCCGAAGGCGTCAGAACTTTGATTCTATGTTTTTGCGGGCGCGCAGAGGTCATGTTCGTGCGGTAGTTATTGAGACCGATTTAATGTTTCGGGGGCCCTAGTAAGAGAGAAAAAGGAAAAAAAAATTGGTTCCCATTGTTTGACTTATGCAACAGGTACCGGTTTCTTCCGAAAAAATTCGGAAGTCGATGATATGTTTTCGCGGGCGCGCAGAGGTCAGGTACATGCGGGTATTTATTGAGACTGATTTAATGTTTCGGTGGCCCTAGTAAGAGAGAAAGAGAGAAAAAAATTTGGTTCCCATTGTTAGACTTATGCAACAGGTACCGGTTGCTTCCAAAAAATTTCGAAAGTCGATAATATGTTTTCGCGGGCGCGCAAAGGTCATGTACATGCGTGTGTTTATTGAGACCGATTTAATGTTTACGGGGCCCTAGTAAGAGAAAAAGGGAAGAATTTGGTTCCCATTGTTTGACTTATGCAACAGGTATAGGTTGCTTCTGAAAGAATCGTAAGTCGATTATATGTTTTTGCAGGCGCGTAAAGGTCATGTGCGTTGAGGTAGATATTGAGACCGATTCAATGTTTCAGTGGCCCTAGTAAGAGAAAAGGGTAAAAAATAGGTTCCCATTGTTTGACTTATGCAACAGGTATCCGTTGCTTCCGAAGGTGTCGTAAGTCGATATTTCATGTTTTTGCGGGTGCGTAACTGGCACATACGAGTTGGTAGTCATCGTAACTACGTTTCTTGTCTACATATGAAGAGAAATAATACAAAACATAGTTCCTTTTGTTTGACTCATGCTACAGGAACAAGTTGCTACAGAAAGAGTTGTCTGTCTGGTTTATCCACGTGTTACAATATTTTCTGGGGCTTTTACACTGTCCATTGATCATCTTAGCATATTTAATGTTTCAATGTGCAGTGTTGAAGCTGGCCTAAACTAGAAAGACAAACCGGATATAGGGTTGTCAACCTGGTAGTATGCCCGAAAACATCCGACCAAGTTCTTCTGTCACCCTGTTTTCTTAAATTCTCGCCCAGTGTCGGTAAATTCTGGCGTGTATGGATGGAGAATGCATGTCAGGTTGCTAAGGATTACATGTCAGCTTTCAAAGAAGACCTATAATCACTTTAAAACTCCCCTCATTGTTTACATCGATGGTTCGGCCGCCATTTTGTTTTTCATGGCCGCCATTTTGTTTTTTCCCTCAAGGAATTATGGGAAGGGGGGGAGATATAATTATAGGTATATATATCCAGCATAATTACCAGTTGCCTCCATAGCACAGTGGGTAAGACCGCTGTGCCAAGAGCCATTTTTGGACCTGGTGGCCAGAGGTTCGAACCCTGGCTGTGCCATTTTTTTTTTTTTTTTATTGTTTTTTTTTTCTTTTAATTTATTTATTATCATTTTTTTTCTTTTTTTTCTAATTATTATTTGTTCTTATGTCATTGGCCAATTTCAAATATAAGATATTTTTATGGGAAAGATTTTGGTATCCTGCTATATCTTTGGCTGCGCACAAGAGCCGCATATGGCTGTTTCTGCGCAGCGAGAAAAACTGCTACGTATGAGTGGGAAGTCATCAAAGCCAAGTTACAGTTCTCGTCTATGTATTTAGAAGAAAGGGTAGGGCAACAGTCAGATTTCTTTTTTACTTATTCAACAGGAACCGGTTGCTTCCGAAGGCGTCAGAACTTTGATTCTATGTTTTTGTGGGCGCGCAGAGGTCATGTTCGTGCGGTAGTTATTGAGACCGATTTAATGTTTCGGGGGCCCTAGTAAGAGAGAAAAAGGAAAAAAAAATTGGTTCCCATTGTTTGACTTATGCAACAGGTACCGGTTTCTTCCGAAAAAATTCGGAAGTCGATGATATGTTTTCGCGGGCGCGCAGAGGTCAGGTACATGCGGGTATTTATTGAGACTGATTTAATGTTTCGGTGGCCCTAGTAAGAGAGAAAGAGAGAAAAAAATTTGGTTCCCATTGTTAGACTTATGCAACAGGTACCGGTTGCTTCCAAAAAATTTCGAAAGTCGATAATATGTTTTCGCGGGCGCGCAAAGGTCATGTACATGCGTGTGTTTATTGAGACCGATTTAATGTTTACGGGGCCCTAGTAAGAGAAAAAGGGAAGAATTTGGTTCCCATTGTTTGACTTATGCAACAGGTATAGGTTGCTTCTGAAAGAATCGTAAGTCGATTATATGTTTTTGCAGGCGCGTAAAGGTCATGTGCGTTGAGGTAGATATTGAGACCGATTCAATGTTTCAGTGGCCCTAGTAAGAGAAAAGGGTAAAAAATAGGTTCCCATTGTTTGACTTATGCAACAGGTATCCGTTGCTTCCGAAGGTGTCGTAAGTCGATATTTCATGTTTTTGCGGGTGCGTAACTGGCACATACGAGTTGGTAGTCATCGTAACTACGTTTCTTGTCTACATATGAAGAGAAATAATACAAAACATAGTTCCTTTTGTTTGACTCATGCTACAGGAACAAGTTGCTACAGAAAGAGTTGTCTGTCTGGTTTATCCACGTGTTACAATATTTTCTGGGGCTTTTACACTGTCCATTGATCATCTTAGCATATTTAATGTTTCAATGTGCAGTGTTGAAGCTGGCCTAAACTAGAAAGACAAACCGGATATAGGGTTGTCAACCTGGTAGTATGCCCGAAAACATCCGACCAAGTTCTTCTGTCACCCTGTTTTCTTAAATTCTCGCCCAGTGTCGGTAAATTCTGGCGTGTATGGATGGAGAATGCATGTCAGGTTGCTAAGGATTACATGTCAGCTTTCAAAGAAGACCTATAATCACTTTAAAACTCCCCTCATTGTTTACATCGATGGTTCGGCCGCCATTTTGTTTTTCATGGCCGCCATTTTGTTTTTTCCCTCAAGGAATTATGGGAAGGGGGGGAGATATAATTATAGGTATATATATCCAGCATAATTACCAGTTGCCTCCATAGCACAGTGGGTAAGACCGCTGTGCCAAGAGCCATTTTTGGACCTGGTGGCCAGAGGTTCGAACCCTGGCTGTGCCATTTTTTTTTTTTTTATTGTTTTTTTTTCTTTTAATTTATTTATAATCATTTTTTTTCTTTTTTTTCTAATTATTATTTGTTCTTATGTCATTGGCCAATTTCAAATATAAGATATTTTTATGGGAAAGATTTTGGTATCCTGCTATATCTTTGGCTGCGCACAAGAGCCGCATATGGCTGTTTCTGCGCAGCGAGAAAAACTGCTACGTATGAGTGGGAAGTCATCAAAGCCAAGTTACAGTTCTCGTCTATGTATTTAGAAGAAAGGGTAGGGCAACAGTCAGATTTCTTTTTTACTTATTCAACAGGAACCGGTTGCTTCCGAAGGCGTCAGAACTTTGATTCTATGTTTTTGCGGGCGCGCAGAGGTCATGTTCGTGCGGTAGTTATTGAGACCGATTTAATGTTTCGGGGGCCCTAGTAAGAGAGAAAAAGGAAAAAAAAATTGGTTCCCATTGTTTGACTTATGCAACAGGTACCGGTTTCTTCCGAAAAAATTCGGAAGTCGATGATATGTTTTCGCGGGCGCGCAGAGGTCAGGTACATGCGGGTATTTATTGAGACTGATTTAATGTTTCGGTGGCCCTAGTAAGAGAGAAAGAGAGAAAAAAATTTGGTTCCCATTGTTAGACTTATGCAACAGGTACCGGTTGCTTCCAAAAAATTTCGAAAGTCGATAATATGTTTTCGCGGGCGCGCAAAGGTCATGTACATGCGTGTGTTTATTGAGACCGATTTAATGTTTACGGGGCCCTAGTAAGAGAAAAAGGGAAGAATTTGGTTCCCATTGTTTGACTTATGCAACAGGTATAGGTTGCTTCTGAAAGAATCGTAAGTCGATTATATGTTTTTGCAGGCGCGTAAAGGTCATGTGCGTTGAGGTAGATATTGAGACCGATTCAATGTTTCAGTGGCCCTAGTAAGAGAAAAGGGTAAAAAATAGGTTCCCATTGTTTGACTTATGCAACAGGTATCCGTTGCTTCCGAAGGTGTCGTAAGTCGATATTTCATGTTTTTGCGGGTGCGTAACTGGCACATACGAGTTGGTAGTCATCGTAACTACGTTTCTTGTCTACATATGAAGAGAAATAATACAAAACATAGTTCCTTTTGTTTGACTCATGCTACAGGAACAAGTTGCTACAGAAAGAGTTGTCTGTCTGGTTTATCCACGTGTTACAATATTTTCTGGGGCTTTTACACTGTCCATTGATCATCTTAGCATATTTAATGTTTCAATGTGCAGTGTTGAAGCTGGCCTAAACTAGAAAGACAAACCGGATATAGGGTTGTCAACCTGGTAGTATGCCCGAAAACATCCGACCAAGTTCTTCTGTCACCCTGTTTTCTTAAATTCTCGCCCAGTGTCGGTAAATTCTGGCGTGTATGGATGGAGAATGCATGTCAGGTTGCTAAGGATTACATGTCAGCTTTCAAAGAAGACCTATAATCACTTTAAAACTCCCCTCATTGTTTACATCGATGGTTCGGCCGCCATTTTGTTTTTCATGGCCGCCATTTTGTTTTTTCCCTCAAGGAATTATGGGAAGGGGGGGAGATATAATTATAGGTATATATATCCAGCATAATTACCAGTTGCCTCCATAGCACAGTGGGTAAGACCGCTGTGCCAAGAGCCATTTTTGGACCTGGTGGCCAGAGGTTCGAACCCTGGCTGTGCCATTTTTTTTTTTTTTTTATTGTTTTTTTTTCTTTTAATTTATTTATTATCATTTTTTTTCTTTTTTTTCTAATTATTATTTGTTCTTATGTCATTGGCCAATTTCAAATATAAGATATTTTTATGGGAAAGATTTTGGTATCCTGCTATATCTTTGGCTGCGCACAAGAGCCGCATATGGCTGTTTCTGCGCAGCGAGAAAAACTGCTACGTATGAGTGGGAAGTCATCAAAGCCAAGTTACAGTTCTCGTCTATGTATTTAGAAGAAAGGGTAGGGCAACAGTCAGATTTCTTTTTTACTTATTCAACAGGAACCGGTTGCTTCCGAAGGCGTCAGAACTTTGATTCTATGTTTTTGCGGGCGCGCAGAGGTCATGTTCGTGCGGTAGTTATTGAGACCGATTTAATGTTTCGGGGGCCCTAGTAAGAGAGAAAAAGGAAAAAAAAATTGGTTCCCATTGTTTGACTTATGCAACAGGTACCGGTTGCTTCCGAAAAAATTCGGAAGTCGATGATATGTTTTCGCGGGCGCGCAGAGGTCAGGTACATGCGGGTATTTATTGAGACTGATTTAATGTTTCGGTGGCCCTAGTAAGAGAGAAAGAGAGAAAAAAATTTGGTTCCCATTGTTAGACTTATGCAACAGGTACCGGTTGCTTCCAAAAAATTTCGAAAGTCGATAATATGTTTTCGCGGGCGCGCAAAGGTCATGTACATGCGTGTGTTTATTGAGACCGATTTAATGTTTACGGGGCCCTAGTAAGAGAAAAAGGGAAGAATTTGGTTCCCATTGTTTGACTTATGCAACAGGTATAGGTTGCTTCTGAAAGAATCGTAAGTCGATTATATGTTTTTGCAGGCGCGTAAAGGTCATGTGCGTTGAGGTAGATATTGAGACCGATTCAATGTTTCAGTGGCCCTAGTAAGAGAAAAGGGTAAAAAATAGGTTCCCATTGTTTGACTTATGCAACAGGTATCCGTTGCTTCCGAAGGTGTCGTAAGTCGATATTTCATGTTTTTGCGGGTGCGTAACTGGCACATACGAGTTGGTAGTCATCGTAACTACGTTTCTTGTCTACATATGAAGAGAAATAATACAAAACATAGTTCCTTTTGTTTGACTCATGCTACAGGAACAAGTTGCTACAGAAAGAGTTGTCTGTCTGGTTTATCCACGTGTTACAATATTTTCTGGGGCTTTTACACTGTCCATTGATCATCTTAGCATATTTAATGTTTCAATGTGCAGTGTTGAAGCTGGCCTAAACTAGAAAGACAAACCGGATATAGGGTTGTCAACCTGGTAGTATGCCCGAAAACATCCGACCAAGTTCTTCTGTCACCCTGTTTTCTTAAATTCTCGCCCAGTGTCGGTAAATTCTGGCGTGTATGGATGGAGAATGCATGTCAGGTTGCTAAGGATTACATGTCAGCTTTCAAAGAAGACCTATAATCACTTTAAAACTCCCCTCATTGTTTACATCGATGGTTCGGCCGCCATTTTGTTTTTCATGGCCGCCATTTTGTTTTTTCCCTCAAGGAATTATGGGAAGGGGGGGAGATATAATTATAGGTATATATATCCAGCATAATTACCAGTTGCCTCCATAGCACAGTGGGTAAGACCGCTGTGCCAAGAGCCATTTTTGGACCTGGTGGCCAGAGGTTCGAACCCTGGCTGTGCCATTTTTTTTTTTTTTTATTGTTTTTTTTTCTTTTAATTTATTTATTATCATTTTTTTTCTTTTTTTTCTAATTATTATTTGTTCTTATGTCATTGGCCAATTTCAAATATAAGATATTTTTATGGGAAAGATTTTGGTATCCTGCTATATCTTTGGCTGCGCACAAGAGCCGCATATGGCTGTTTCTGCGCAGCGAGAAAAACTGCTACGTATGAGTGGGAAGTCATCAAAGCCAAGTTACAGTTCTCGTCTATGTATTTAGAAGAAAGGGTAGGGCAACAGTCAGATTTCTTTTTTACTTATTCAACAGGAACCGGTTGCTTCCGAAGGCGTCAGAACTTTGATTCTATGTTTTTGCGGGCGCGCAGAGGTCATGTTCGTGCGGTAGTTATTGAGACCGATTTAATGTTTCGGGGGCCCTAGTAAGAGAGAAAAAGGAAAAAAAAATTGGTTCCCATTGTTTGACTTATGCAACAGGTACCGGTTTCTTCCGAAAAAATTCGGAAGTCGATGATATGTTTTCGCGGGCGCGCAGAGGTCAGGTACATGCGGGTATTTATTGAGACTGATTTAATGTTTCGGTGGCCCTAGTAAGAGAGAAAGAGAGAAAAAAATTTGGTTCCCATTGTTAGACTTATGCAACAGGTACCGGTTGCTTCCAAAAAATTTCGAAAGTCGATAATATGTTTTCGCGGGCGCGCAAAGGTCATGTACATGCGTGTGTTTATTGAGACCGATTTAATGTTTACGGGGCCCTAGTAAGAGAAAAAGGGAAGAATTTGGTTCCCATTGTTTGACTTATGCAACAGGTATAGGTTGCTTCTGAAAGAATCGTAAGTCGATTATATGTTTTTGCAGGCGCGTAAAGGTCATGTGCGTTGAGGTAGATATTGAGACCGATTCAATGTTTCAGTGGCCCTAGTAAGAGAAAAGGGTAAAAAATAGGTTCCCATTGTTTGACTTATGCAACAGGTATCCGTTGCTTCCGAAGGTGTCGTAAGTCGATATTTCATGTTTTTGCGGGTGCGTAACTGGCACATACGAGTTGGTAGTCATCGTAACTACGTTTCTTGTCTACATATGAAGAGAAATAATACAAAACATAGTTCCTTTTGTTTGACTCATGCTACAGGAACAAGTTGCTACAGAAAGAGTTGTCTGTCTGGTTTATCCACGTGTTACAATATTTTCTGGGGCTTTTACACTGTCCATTGATCATCTTAGCATATTTAATGTTTCAATGTGCAGTGTTGAAGCTGGCCTAAACTAGAAAGACAAACCGGATATAGGGTTGTCAACCTGGTAGTATGCCCGAAAACATCCGACCAAGTTCTTCTGTCACCCTGTTTTCTTAAATTCTCGCCCAGTGTCGGTAAATTCTGGCGTGTATGGATGGAGAATGCATGTCAGGTTGCTAAGGATTACATGTCAGCTTTCAAAGAAGACCTATAATCACTTTAAAACTCCCCTCATTGTTTACATCGATGGTTCGGCCGCCATTTTGTTTTTCATGGCCGCCATTTTGTTTTTTCCCTCAAGGAATTATGGGAAGGGGGGGAGATATAATTATAGGTATATATATCCAGCATAATTACCAGTTGCCTCCATAGCACAGTGGGTAAGACCGCTGTGCCAAGAGCCATTTTTGGACCTGGTGGCCAGAGGTTCGAACCCTGGCTGTGCCATTTTTTTTTTTTTTTTATTGTTTTTTTTTTCTTTTAATTTATTTATTATCATTTTTTTTCTTTTTTTTCTAATTATTATTTGTTCTTATGTCATTGGCCAATTTCAAATATAAGATATTTTTATGGGAAAGATTTTGGTATCCTGCTATATCTTTGGCTGCGCACAAGAGCCGCATATGGCTGTTTCTGCGCAGCGAGAAAAACTGCTACGTATGAGTGGGAAGTCATCAAAGCCAAGTTACAGTTCTCGTCTATGTATTTAGAAGAAAGGGTAGGGCAACAGTCAGATTTCTTTTTTACTTATTCAACAGGAACCGGTTGCTTCCGAAGGCGTCAGAACTTTGATTCTATGTTTTTGTGGGCGCGCAGAGGTCATGTTCGTGCGGTAGTTATTGAGACCGATTTAATGTTTCGGGGGCCCTAGTAAGAGAGAAAAAGGAAAAAAAAATTGGTTCCCATTGTTTGACTTATGCAACAGGTACCGGTTTCTTCCGAAAAAATTCGGAAGTCGATGATATGTTTTCGCGGGCGCGCAGAGGTCAGGTACATGCGGGTATTTATTGAGACTGATTTAATGTTTCGGTGGCCCTAGTAAGAGAGAAAGAGAGAAAAAAATTTGGTTCCCATTGTTAGACTTATGCAACAGGTACCGGTTGCTTCCAAAAAATTTCGAAAGTCGATAATATGTTTTCGCGGGCGCGCAAAGGTCATGTACATGCGTGTGTTTATTGAGACCGATTTAATGTTTACGGGGCCCTAGTAAGAGAAAAAGGGAAGAATTTGGTTCCCATTGTTTGACTTATGCAACAGGTATAGGTTGCTTCTGAAAGAATCGTAAGTCGATTATATGTTTTTGCAGGCGCGTAAAGGTCATGTGCGTTGAGGTAGATATTGAGACCGATTCAATGTTTCAGTGGCCCTAGTAAGAGAAAAGGGTAAAAAATAGGTTCCCATTGTTTGACTTATGCAACAGGTATCCGTTGCTTCCGAAGGTGTCGTAAGTCGATATTTCATGTTTTTGCGGGTGCGTAACTGGCACATACGAGTTGGTAGTCATCGTAACTACGTTTCTTGTCTACATATGAAGAGAAATAATACAAAACATAGTTCCTTTTGTTTGACTCATGCTACAGGAACAAGTTGCTACAGAAAGAGTTGTCTGTCTGGTTTATCCACGTGTTACAATATTTTCTGGGGCTTTTACACTGTCCATTGATCATCTTAGCATATTTAATGTTTCAATGTGCAGTGTTGAAGCTGGCCTAAACTAGAAAGACAAACCGGATATAGGGTTGTCAACCTGGTAGTATGCCCGAAAACATCCGACCAAGTTCTTCTGTCACCCTGTTTTCTTAAATTCTCGCCCAGTGTCGGTAAATTCTGGCGTGTATGGATGGAGAATGCATGTCAGGTTGCTAAGGATTACATGTCAGCTTTCAAAGAAGACCTATAATCACTTTAAAACTCCCCTCATTGTTTACATCGATGGTTCGGCCGCCATTTTGTTTTTCATGGCCGCCATTTTGTTTTTTCCCTCAAGGAATTATGGGAAGGGGGGGAGATATAATTATAGGTATATATATCCAGCATAATTACCAGTTGCCTCCATAGCACAGTGGGTAAGACCGCTGTGCCAAGAGCCATTTTTGGACCTGGTGGCAAGAGGTTCGAACCCTGGCTGTGCCATTTATTTTTTTTTTATTGTTTTTTTTTCTTTTAATTTATTTATTATCATTTTTTTTCTTTTTTTTCTAATTATTATTTGTTCTTATGTCATTGGCCAATTTCAAATATAAGATATTTTTATGGGAAAGATTTTGGTATCCTGCTATATCTTTGGCTGCGCACAAGAGCCGCATATGGCTGTTTCTGCGCAGCGAGAAAAACTGCTACGTATGAGTGGGAAGTCATCAAAGCCAAGTTACAGTTCTCGTCTATGTATTTAGAAGAAAGGGTAGGGCAACAGTCAGATTTCTTTTTTACTTATTCAACAGGAACCGGTTGCTTCCGAAGGCGTCAGAACTTTGATTCTATGTTTTTGCGGGCGCGCAGAGGTCATGTTCGTGCGGTAGTTATTGAGACCGATTTAATGTTTCGGGGGCCCTAGTAAGAGAGAAAAAGGAAAAAAAAATTGGTTCCCATTGTTTGACTTATGCAACAGGTACCGGTTTCTTCCGAAAAAATTCGGAAGTCGATGATATGTTTTCGCGGGCGCGCAGAGGTCAGGTACATGCGGGTATTTATTGAGACTGATTTAATGTTTCGGTGGCCCTAGTAAGAGAGAAAGAGAGAAAAAAATTTGGTTCCCATTGTTAGACTTATGCAACAGGTACCGGTTGCTTCCAAAAAATTTCGAAAGTCGATAATATGTTTTCGCGGGCGCGCAAAGGTCATGTACATGCGTGTGTTTATTGAGACCGATTTAATGTTTACGGGGCCCTAGTAAGAGAAAAAGGGAAGAATTTGGTTCCCATTGTTTGACTTATGCAACAGGTATAGGTTGCTTCTGAAAGAATCGTAAGTCGATTATATGTTTTTGCAGGCACGTAAAGGTCATGTGCGTTGAGGTAGATATTGAGACCGATTCAATGTTTCAGTGGCCCTAGTAAGAGAAAAGGGTAAAAAATAGGTTCCCATTGTTTGACTTATGCAACAGGTATCCGTTGCTTCCGAAGGTGTCGTAAGTCGATATTTCATGTTTTTGCGGGTGCGTAACTGGCACATACGAGTTGGTAGTCATCGTAACTACGTTTCTTGTCTACATATGAAGAGAAATAATACAAAACATAGTTCCTTTTGTTTGACTCATGCTACAGGAACAAGTTGCTACAGAAAGAGTTGTCTGTCTGGTTTATCCACGTGTTACAATATTTTCTGGGGCTTTTACACTGTCCATTGATCATCTTAGCATATTTAATGTTTCAATGTGCAGTGTTGAAGCTGGCCTAAACTAGAAAGACAAACCGGATATAGGGTTGTCAACCTGGTAGTATGCCCGAAAACATCCGACCAAGTTCTTCTGTCACCCTGTTTTCTTAAATTCTCGCCCAGTGTCGGTAAATTCTGGCGTGTATGGATGGAGAATGCATGTCAGGTTGCTAAGGATTACATGTCAGCTTTCAAAGAAGACCTATAATCACTTTAAAACTCCCCTCATTGTTTACATCGATGGTTCGGCCGCCATTTTGTTTTTCATGGCCGCCATTTTGTTTTTTCCCTCAAGGAATTATGGGAAGGGGGGGAGATATAATTATAGGTATATATATCCAGCATAATTACCAGTTGCCTCCATAGCACAGTGGGTAAGACCGCTGTGCCAAGAGCCATTTTTGGACCTGGTGGCCAGAGGTTCGAACCCTGGCTGTGCCATTTTTTTTTTTTTTATTGTTTTTTTTTCTTTTAATTTATTTATTATCATTTTTTTTCTTTTTTTTCTAATTATTATTTGTTCTTATGTCATTGGCCAATTTCAAATATAAGATATTTTTATGGGAAAGATTTTGGTATCCTGCTATATCTTTGGCTGCGCACAAGAGCCGCATATGGCTGTTTCTGCGCAGCGAGAAAAACTGCTACGTATGAGTGGGAAGTCATCAAAGCCAAGTTACAGTTCTCGTCTATGTATTTAGAAGAAAGGGTAGGGCAACAGTCAGATTTCTTTTTTACTTATTCAACAGGAACCGGTTGCTTCCGAAGGCGTCAGAACTTTGATTCTATGTTTTTGCGGGCGCGCAGAGGTCATGTTCGTGCGGTAGTTATTGAGACCGATTTAATGTTTCGGGGGCCCTAGTAAGAGAGAAAAAGGAAAAAAAAATTGGTTCCCATTGTTTGACTTATGCAACAGGTACCGGTTGCTTCCGAAAAAATTCGGAAGTCGATGATATGTTTTCGCGGGCGCGCAGAGGTCAGGTACATGCGGGTATTTATTGAGACTGATTTAATGTTTCGGTGGCCCTAGTAAGAGAGAAAGAGAGAAAAAAATTTGGTTCCCATTGTTAGACTTATGCAACAGGTACCTGTTGCTTCCAAAAAATTTCGAAAGTCGATAATATGTTTTCGCGGGCGCGCAAAGGTCATGTACATGCGTGTGTTTATTGAGACCGATTTAATGTTTACGGGGCCCTAGTAAGAGAAAAAGGGAAGAATTTGGTTCCCATTGTTTGACTTATGCAACAGGTATAGGTTGCTTCTGAAAGAATCGTAAGTCGATTATATGTTTTTGCAGGCGCGTAAAGGTCATGTGCGTTGAGGTAGATATTGAGACCGATTCAATGTTTCAGTGGCCCTAGTAAGAGAAAAGGGTAAAAAATAGGTTCCCATTGTTTGACTTATGCAACAGGTATCCGTTGCTTCCGAAGGTGTCGTAAGTCGATATTTCATGTTTTTGCGGGTGCGTAACTGGCACATACGAGTTGGTAGTCATCGTAACTACGTTTCTTGTCTACATATGAAGAGAAATAATACAAAACATAGTTCCTTTTGTTTGACTCATGCTACAGGAACAAGTTGCTACAGAAAGAGTTGTCTGTCTGGTTTATCCACGTGTTACAATATTTTCTGGGGCTTTTACACTGTCCATTGATCATCTTAGCATATTTAATGTTTCAATGTGCAGTGTTGAAGCTGGCCTAAACTAGAAAGACAAACCGGATATAGGGTTGTCAACCTGGTAGTATGCCCGAAAACATCCGACCAAGTTCTTCTGTCACCCTGTTTTCTTAAATTCTCGCCCAGTGTCGGTAAATTCTGGCGTGTATGGATGGAGAATGCATGTCAGGTTGCTAAGGATTACATGTCAGCTTTCAAAGAAGACCTATAATCACTTTAAAACTCCCCTCATTGTTTACATCGATGGTTCGGCCGCCATTTTGTTTTTCATGGCCGCCATTTTGTTTTTTCCCTCAAGGAATTATGGGAAGGGGGGAGATATAATTATAGGTATATATATCCAGCATAATTACCAGTTGCCTCCATAGCACAGTGGGTAAGACCGCTGTGCCAAGAGCCATTTTTGGACCTGGTGGCCAGAGGTTCGAACCCTGGCTGTGCCATTTTTTTTTTTTTTATTGTTTTTTTTTCTTTTAATTTATTTATTATCATTTTTTTTCTTTTTTTTCTAATTATTATTTGTTCTTATGTCATTGGCCAATTTCAAATATAAGATATTTTTATGGGAAAGATTTTGGTATCCTGCTATATCTTTGGCTGCGCACAAGAGCCGCATATGGCTGTTTCTGCGCAGCGAGAAAAACTGCTACGTATGAGTGGGAAGTCATCAAAGCCAAGTTACAGTTCTCGTCTATGTATTTAGAAGAAAGGGTAGGGCAACAGTCAGATTTCTTTTTTACTTATTCAACAGGAACCGGTTGCTTCCGAAGGCGTCAGAACTTTGATTCTATGTTTTTGCGGGCGCGCAGAGGTCATGTTCGTGCGGTAGTTATTGAGACCGATTTAATGTTTCGGGGGCCCTAGTAAGAGAGAAAAAGGAAAAAAAAATTGGTTCCCATTGTTTGACTTATGCAACAGGTACCGGTTGCTTCCGAAAAAATTCGGAAGTCGATGATATGTTTTCGCGGGCGCGCAGAGGTCAGGTACATGCGGGTATTTATTGAGACTGATTTAATGTTTCGGTGGCCCTAGTAAGAGAGAAAGAGAGAAAAAAATTTGGTTCCCATTGTTAGACTTATGCAACAGGTACCGGTTGCTTCAAAAAAATTTCGAAAGTCGATAATATGTTTTCGCGGGCGCGCAAAGGTCATGTACATGTGTGTGTTTATTGAGACCGATTTAATGTTTACGGGGCCCTAGTAAGAGAAAAAGGGAAGAATTTGGTTCCCATTGTTTGACTTATGCAACAGGTATAGGTTGCTTCTGAAAGAATCGTAAGTCGATTATATGTTTTTGCAGGCGCGTAAAGGTCATGTGCGTTGAGGTAGATATTGAGACCGATTCAATGTTTCAGTGGCCCTAGTAAGAGAAAAGGGTAAAAAATAGGTTCCCATTGTTTGACTTATGCAACAGGTATCCGTTGCTTCCGAAGGTGTCGTAAGTCGATATTTCATGTTTTTGCGGGTGCGTAACTGGCACATACGAGTTGGTAGTCATCGTAACTACGTTTCTTGTCTACATATGAAGAGAAATAATACAAAACATAGTTCCTTTTGTTTGACTCATGCTACAGGAACAAGTTGCTACAGAAAGAGTTGTCTGTCTGGTTTATCCACGTGTTACAATATTTTCTGGGGCTTTTACACTGTCCATTGATCATCTTAGCATATTTAATGTTTCAATGTGCAGTGTTGAAGCTGGCCTAAACTAGAAAGACAAACCGGATATAGGGTTGTCAACCTGGTAGTATGCCCGAAAACATCCGACCAAGTTCTTCTGTCACCCTGTTTTCTTAAATTCTCGCCCAGTGTCGGTAAATTCTGGCGTGTATGGATGGAGAATGCATGTCAGGTTGCTAAGGATTACATGTCAGCTTTCAAAGAAGACCTATAATCACTTTAAAACTCCCCTCATTGTTTACATCGATGGTTCGGCCGCCATTTTGTTTTTCATGGCCGCCATTTTGTTTTTTCCCTCAAGGAATTATGGGAAGGGGGGGAGATATAATTATAGGTATATATATCCAGCATAATTACCAGTTGCCTCCATAGCACAGTGGGTAAGACCGCTGTGCCAAGAGCCATTTTTGGACCTGGTGGCCAGAGGTTCGAACCCTGGCTGTGCCATTTTTTTTTTTTTTTATTGTTTTTTTTTCTTTTAATTTATTTATTATCATTTTTTTTCTTTTTTTTCTAATTATTATTTGTTCTTATGTCATTGGCCAATTTCAAATATAAGATATTTTTATGGGAAAGATTTTGGTATCCTGCTATATCTTTGGCTGCGCACAAGAGCCGCATATGGCTGTTTCTGCGCAGCGAGAAAAACTGCTACGTATGAGTGGGAAGTCATCAAAGCCAAGTTACAGTTCTCGTCTATGTATTTAGAAGAAAGGGTAGGGCAACAGTCAGATTTCTTTTTTACTTATTCAACAGGAACCGGTTGCTTCCGAAGGCGTCAGAACTTTGATTCTATGTTTTTGCGGGCGCGCAGAGGTCATGTTCGTGCGGTAGTTATTGAGACCGATTTAATGTTTCGGGGGCCCTAGTAAGAGAGAAAAAGGAAAAAAAAATTGGTTCCCATTGTTTGACTTATGCAACAGGTACCGGTTTCTTCCGAAAAAATTCGGAAGTCGATGATATGTTTTCGCGGGCGCGCAGAGGTCAGGTACATGCGGGTATTTATTGAGACTGATTTAATGTTTCGGTGGCCCTAGTAAGAGAGAAAGAGAGAAAAAAATTTGGTTCCCATTGTTAGACTTATGCAACAGGTACCGGTTGCTTCCAAAAAATTTCGAAAGTCGATAATATGTTTTCGCGGGCGCGCAAAGGTCATGTACATGCGTGTGTTTATTGAGACCGATTTAATGTTTACGGGGCCCTAGTAAGAGAAAAAGGGAAGAATTTGGTTCCCATTGTTTGACTTATGCAACAGGTATAGGTTGCTTCTGAAAGAATCGTAAGTCGATTATATGTTTTTGCAGGCGCGTAAAGGTCATGTGCGTTGAGGTAGATATTGAGACCGATTCAATGTTTCAGTGGCCCTAGTAAGAGAAAAGGGTAAAAAATAGGTTCCCATTGTTTGACTTATGCAACAGGTATCCGTTGCTTCCGAAGGTGTCGTAAGTCGATATTTCATGTTTTTGCGGGTGCGTAACTGGCACATACGAGTTGGTAGTCATCGTAACTACGTTTCTTGTCTACATATGAAGAGAAATAATACAAAACATAGTTCCTTTTGTTTGACTCATGCTACAGGAACAAGTTGCTACAGAAAGAGTTGTCTGTCTGGTTTATCCACGTGTTACAATATTTTCTGGGGCTTTTACACTGTCCATTGATCATCTTAGCATATTTAATGTTTCAATGTGCAGTGTTGAAGCTGGCCTAAACTAGAAAGACAAACCGGATATAGGGTTGTCAACCTGGTAGTATGCCCGAAAACATCCGACCAAGTTCTTCTGTCACCCTGTTTTCTTAAATTCTCGCCCAGTGTCGGTAAATTCTGGCGTGTATGGATGGAGAATGCATGTCAGGTTGCTAAGGATTACATGTCAGCTTTCAAAGAAGACCTATAATCACTTTAAAACTCCCCTCATTGTTTACATCGATGGTTCGGCCGCCATTTTGTTTTTCATGGCCGCCATTTTGTTTTTTCCCTCAAGGAATTATGGGAAGGGGGGGAGATATAATTATAGGTATATATATCCAGCATAATTACCAGTTGCCTCCATAGCACAGTGGGTAAGACCGCTGTGCCAAGAGCCATTTTTGGACCTGGTGGCCAGAGGTTCGAACCCTGGCTGTGCCATTTTTTTTTTTTTTTTTATTGTTTTTTTTTCTTTTAATTTATTTATTATCATTTTTTTTCTTTTTTTTCTAATTATTATTTGTTCTTATGTCATTGGCCAATTTCAAATATAAGATATTTTTATGGGAAAGATTTTGGTATCCTGCTATATCTTTGGCTGCGCACAAGAGCCGCATATGGCTGTTTCTGCGCAGCGAGAAAAACTGCTACGTATGAGTGGGAAGTCATCAAAGCCAAGTTACAGTTCTCGTCTATGTATTTAGAAGAAAGGGTAGGGCAACAGTCAGATTTCTTTTTTACTTATTCAACAGGAACCGGTTGCTTCCGAAGGCGTCAGAACTTTGATTCTATGTTTTTGCGGGCGCGCAGAGGTCATGTTCGTGCGGTAGTTATTGAGACCGATTTAATGTTTCGGGGGCCCTAGTAAGAGAGAAAAAGGAAAAAAAAATTGGTTCCCATTGTTTGACTTATGCAACAGGTACCGGTTTCTTCCGAAAAAATTCGGAAGTCGATGATATGTTTTCGCGGGCGCGCAGAGGTCAGGTACATGCGGGTATTTATTGAGACTGATTTAATGTTTCGGTGGCCCTAGTAAGAGAGAAAGAGAGAAAAAAATTTGGTTCCCATTGTTAGACTTATGCAACAGGTACCGGTTGCTTCCAAAAAATTTCGAAAGTCGATAATATGTTTTCACGGGCGCGCAAAGGTCATGTACATGTGTGTGTTTATTGAGACCGATTTAATGTTTACGGGGCCCTAGTAAGAGAAAAAGGGAAGAATTTGGTTCCCATTGTTTGACTTATGCAACAGGTATAGGTTGCTTCTGAAAGAATCGTAAGTCGATTATATGTTTTTGCAGGCGCGTAAAGGTCATGTGCGTTGAGGTAGATATTGAGACCGATTCAATGTTTCAGTGGCCCTAGTAAGAGAAAAGGGTAAAAAATAGGTTCCCATTGTTTGACTTATGCAACAGGTATCCGTTGCTTCCGAAGGTGTCGTAAGTCGATATTTCATGTTTTTGCGGGTGCGTAACTGGCACATACGAGTTGGTAGTCATCGTAACTACGTTTCTTGTCTACATATGAAGAGAAATAATACAAAACATAGTTCCTTTTGTTTGACTCATGCTACAGGAACAAGTTGCTACAGAAAGAGTTGTCTGTCTGGTTTATCCACGTGTTACAATATTTTCTGGGGCTTTTACACTGTCCATTGATCATCTTAGCATATTTAATGTTTCAATGTGCAGTGTTGAAGCTGGCCTAAACTAGAAAGACAAACCGGATATAGGGTTGTCAACCTGGTAGTATGCCCGAAAACATCCGACCAAGTTCTTCTGTCACCCTGTTTTCTTAAATTCTCGCCCAGTGTCGGTAAATTCTGGCGTGTATGGATGGAGAATGCATGTCAGGTTGCTAAGGATTACATGTCAGCTTTCAAAGAAGACCTATAATCACTTTAAAACTCCCCTCATTGTTTACATCGATGGTTCGGCCGCCATTTTGTTTTTCATGGCCGCCATTTTGTTTTTTCCCTCAAGGAATTATGGGAAGGGGGGGAGATATAATTATAGGTATATATATCCAGCATAATTACCAGTTGCCTCCATAGCACAGTGGGTAAGACCGCTGTGCCAAGACCCATTTTTGGACCTGGTGGCCAGAGGTTCGAACCCTGGCTGTGCCATTTTTTTTTTTTTTTATTGTTTTTTTTTTCTTTTAATTTATTTATTATCATTTTTTTTCTTTTTTTTCTAATTATTATTTGTTCTTATGTCATTGGCCAATTTCAAATATAAGATATTTTTATGGGAAAGATTTTGGTATCCTGCTATATCTTTGGCTGCGCACAAGAGCCGCATATGGCTGTTTCTGCGCAGCGAGAAAAACTGCTACGTATGAGTGGGAAGTCATCAAAGCCAAGTTACAGTTCTCGTCTATGTATTTAGAAGAAAGGGTAGGGCAACAGTCAGATTTCTTTTTTACTTATTCAACAGGAACCGGTTGCTTCCGAAGGCGTCAGAACTTTGATTCTATGTTTTTGCGGGCGCGCAGAGGTCATGTTCGTGCGGTAGTTATTGAGACCGATTTAATGTTTCGGGGGCCCTAGTAAGAGAGAAAAAGGAAAAAAAAATTGGTTCCCATTGTTTGACTTATGCAACAGGTACCGGTTTCTTCCGAAAAAATTCGGAAGTCGATGATATGTTTTCGCGGGCGCGCAGAGGTCAGGTACATGCGGGTATTTATTGAGACTGATTTAATGTTTCGGTGGCCCTAGTAAGAGAGAAAGAGAGAAAAAAATTTGGTTCCCATTGTTAGACTTATGCAACAGGTACCGGTTGCTTCCAAAAAATTTCGAAAGTCGATAATATGTTTTCGCGGGCGCGCAAAGGTCATGTACATGCGTGTGTTTATTGAGACCGATTTAATGTTTACGGGGCCCTAGTAAGAGAAAAAGGGAAGAATTTGGTTCCCATTGTTTGACTTATGCAACAGGTATAGGTTGCTTCTGAAAGAATCGTAAGTCGATTATATGTTTTTGCAGGCGCGTAAAGGTCATGTGCGTTGAGGTAGATATTGAGACCGATTCAATGTTTCAGTGGCCCTAGTAAGAGAAAAGGGTAAAAAATAGGTTCCCATTGTTTGACTTATGCAACAGGTATCCGTTGCTTCCGAAGGTGTCGTAAGTCGATATTTCATGTTTTTGCGGGTGCGTAACTGGCACATACGAGTTGGTAGTCATCGTAACTACGTTTCTTGTCTACATATGAAGAGAAATAATACAAAACATAGTTCCTTTTGTTTGACTCATGCTACAGGAACAAGTTGCTACAGAAAGAGTTGTCTGTCTGGTTTATCCACGTGTTACAATATTTTCTGGGGCTTTTACACTGTCCATTGATCATCTTAGCATATTTAATGTTTCAATGTGCAGTGTTGAAGCTGGCCTAAACTAGAAAGACAAACCGGATATAGGGTTGTCAACCTGGTAGTATGCCCGAAAACATCCGACCAAGTTCTTCTGTCACCCTGTTTTCTTAAATTCTCGCCCAGTGTCGGTAAATTCTGGCGTGTATGGATGGAGAATGCATGTCAGGTTGCTAAGGATTACATGTCAGCTTTCAAAGAAGACCTATAATCACTTTAAAACTCCCCTCATTGTTTACATCGATGGTTCGGCCGCCATTTTGTTTTTCATGGCCGCCATTTTTTTTTTTCCCTCAAGGAATTATGGGAAGGGGGGAGATATAATTATAGGTATATATATCCAGCATAATTACCAGTTGCCTCCATAGCACAGTGGGTAAGACCGCTGTGCCAAGAGCCATTTTTGGACCTGGTGGCCAGAGGTTCGAACCCTGGCTGTGCCATTTTTTTTTTTTTTATTGTTTTTTTTTCTTTTAATTTATTTATTATCATTTTTTTTCTTTTTTTTCTAATTATTATTTGTTCTTATGTCATTGGCCAATTTCAAATATAAGATATTTTTATGGGAAAGATTTTGGTATCCTGCTATATCTTTGGCTGCGCACAAGAGCCGCATATGGCTGTTTCTGCGCAGCGAGAAAAACTGCTACGTATGAGTGGGAAGTCATCAAAGCCAAGTTACAGTTCTCGTCTATGTATTTAGAAGAAAGGGTAGGGCAACAGTCAGATTTCTTTTTTACTTATTCAACAGGAACCGGTTGCTTCCGAAGGCGTCAGAACTTTGATTCTATGTTTTTGCGGGCGCGCAGAGGTCATGTTCGTGCGGTAGTTATTGAGACCGATTTAATGTTTCGGGGGCCCTAGTAAGAGAGAAAAAGGAAAAAAAAATTGGTTCCCATTGTTTGACTTATGCAACAGGTACCGGTTTCTTCCGAAAAAATTCGGAAGTCGATGATATGTTTTCGCGGGCGCGCAGAGGTCAGGTACATGCGGGTATTTATTGAGACTGATTTAATGTTTCGGTGGCCCTAGTAAGAGAGAAAGAGAGAAAAAAATTTGGTTCCCATTGTTAGACTTATGCAACAGGTACCGGTTGCTTCAAAAAAATTTCGAAAGTCGATAATATGTTTTCGCGGGCGCGCAAAGGTCATGTACATGTGTGTGTTTATTGAGACCGATTTAATGTTTACGGGGCCCTAGTAAGAGAAAAAGGGAAGAATTTGGTTCCCATTGTTTGACTTATGCAACAGGTATAGGTTGCTTCTGAAAGAATCGTAAGTCGATTATATGTTTTTGCAGGCGCGTAAAGGTCATGTGCGTTGAGGTAGATATTGAGACCGATTCAATGTTTCAGTGGCCCTAGTAAGAGAAAAGGGTAAAAAATAGGTTCCCATTGTTTGACTTATGCAACAGGTATCCGTTGCTTCCGAAGGTGTCGTAAGTCGATATTTCATGTTTTTGCGGGTGCGTAACTGGCACATACGAGTTGGTAGTCATCGTAACTACGTTTCTTGTCTACATATGAAGAGAAATAATACAAAACATAGTTCCTTTTGTTTGACTCATGCTACAGGAACAAGTTGCTACAGAAAGAGTTGTCTGTCTGGTTTATCCACGTGTTACAATATTTTCTGGGGCTTTTACACTGTCCATTGATCATCTTAGCATATTTAATGTTTCAATGTGCAGTGTTGAAGCTGGCCTAAACTAGAAAGACAAACCGGATATAGGGTTGTCAACCTGGTAGTATGCCCGAAAACATCCGACCAAGTTCTTCTGTCACCCTGTTTTCTTAAATTCTCGCCCAGTGTCGGTAAATTCTGGCGTGTATGGATGGAGAATGCATGTCAGGTTGCTAAGGATTACATGTCAGCTTTCAAAGAAGACCTATAATCACTTTAAAACTCCCCTCATTGTTTACATCGATGGTTCGGCCGCCATTTTGTTTTTCATGGCCGCCATTTTGTTTTTTCCCTCAAGGAATTATGGGAAGGGGGGGAGATATAATTATAGGTATATATATCCAGCATAATTACCAGTTGCCTCCATAGCACAGTGGGTAAGACCGCTGTGCCAAGACCCATTTTTGGACCTGGTGGCCAGAGGTTCGAACCCTGGCTGTGCCATTTTTTTTTTTTTTTTTTTTTCTTTTAATTTATTTATTATCATTTTTTTTCTTTTTTTTCTAATTATTATTTGTTCTTATGTCATTGGCCAATTTCAAATATAAGATATTTTTATGGGAAAGATTTTGGTATCCTGCTATATCTTTGGCTGCGCACAAGAGCCGCATATGGCTGTTTCTGCGCAGCGAGAAAAACTGCTACGTATGAGTGGGAAGTCATCAAAGCCAAGTTACAGTTCTCGTCTATGTATTTAGAAGAAAGGGTAGGGCAACAGTCAGATTTCTTTTTTACTTATTCAACAGGAACCGGTTGCTTCCGAAGGCGTCAGAACTTTGATTCTATGTTTTTGCGGGCGCACAGAGGTCATGTTCGTGCGGTAGTTATTGAGACCGATTTAATGTTTCGGGGGCCCTAGTAAGAGAGAAAAAGGAAAAAAAAATTGGTTCCCATTGTTTGACTTATGCAACAGGTACCGGTTGCTTCCGAAAAAATTCGGAAGTCGATGATATGTTTTCGCGGGCGCGCAGAGGTCAGGTACATGCGGGTATTTATTGAGACTGATTTAATGTTTCGGTGGCCCTAGTAAGAGAGAAAGAGAGAAAAAAATTTGGTTCCCATTGTTAGACTTATGCAACAGGTACCGGTTGCTTCCAAAAAATTTCGAAAGTCGATAATATGTTTTCGCGGGCGCGCAAAGGTCATGTACATGCGTGTATTTATTGAGACCGATTTAATGTTTACGGGGCCCTAGTAAGAGAAAAAGGGAAGAATTTGGTTCCCATTGTTTGACTTATGCAACATGAGGTCATGTTCGTGCGGTAGTTATTGAGACCGATTTAATGTTTTGGGGGCCCGAGTAAGAGAGAAAAAGGAAAAAAAAATTGGTTCCCATTGTTTGACTTATGCAACAGGTACCGGTTGCTTCCGAAAAAATTCGGAAGTCGATGATATGTTTTCGCGGGTGCGCAGAGGTCAGGTACATGCGTATATTTATTGAGACTGATTTAATGTTTCGGTGGCCCTAGTAAGAGAGAAAGAGAGAAAAAAATTTGGTTCCCATTGTTAGACTTATGCAACAGGTACCTGTTGCTTCCAAAAAATTTCGAAAGTCGATAATATATTTTCACGGGCGCGCAAAGGTCATGTACATGCGTGTATTTATTGAGACCGATTTAATGTTTACGGGGCCCTAGTAAGAGAAAAAGGGAAGAATTTGGTTCCCATTGTTTGACTTATGCAACAGGTATAGGTTGCTTCTGAAAGAATCGTAAGTCGATTATATGTTTTTGCAGGCGCGTAAAGGTCATGTGCGTTGAGGTAGATATTGAGACCGATTCAATGTTTCAGTGGCCCTAGTAAGAGAAAAGAGTAAAAAATAGGTTCCCATTGTTTGACTTATGCAACAGGTATCCGTTGCTTCCAAAGGTGTCGTAAGTCGATATTTCATGTTTTTGTGGGTGCGTAACTGGCACATACGGGTTGGTAGTCATCGTAACTACGTTTCTTGTCTACATATGAAGAGAAATAATACAAAACATAGTTCCTTTTGTTTGACTCATGCTACAGGAACAAGCTGCTACAGAAAGAGTTGTCTGTCTGGTTTATCCACGTGTTACAATATTTTCTGGGGCTTTTACACTGTCCATTGATCATCTTAGCATATTTAATGTTTCAATGTGCAGTGTTGAAGCTGGCCTAAACTAGAAAGACAAACCGGATATAGGGTTGTCAACCTGGTAGTATGCCCGAAAACATCCGACCAAGTTCTTCTGTCACCCTGTTTTCTTAAATTCTCGCCCAGTGTCGGTAAATTCTGGCGTGTATGGATGGAGAATGCATGTCAGGTTGCTAAGGATTACATGTCAGCTTTCAAAGAAGACCTATAATCACTTTAAAACTCCCCTCATTGTTTACATCGATGGTTCGGCCGCCATTTTGTTTTTCATGGCCGCCATTTTGTTTTTTCCCTCAAGGAATTATGGGAAGGGGGGGAGATATAATTATAGGTATATATATCCAGCATAATTACCAGTTGCCTCCATAGCACAGTGGGTAAGACCGCTGTTCCAAGGGCCATTTTTGGATCTGGTGGCCAGAGGTTCGAACCCTGGCTGTGCCATTTTTTTTTGTTTTTGTTTTTTTTCTTTTAATTTATTTATTATCATTTTTTTTCTTTTTTTTCTAATTATTATTTGTTCTTATGTCATTGGCCAATTTCAAATATAAGATATTTTTATGGGAAAGATTTTGGTATCCTGCTATATCTTTGGCTGCGCACAAGAGCCGCATATGGCTGTTTCTGCGCAGCGAGAAAAACTGCTACGTATGAGTGGGAAGTCATCAAAGCCAAGTTACAGTTCTCGTCTATGTATTTAGAAGAAAGGGTAGGGCAACAGTCAGATTTCTTTTTTACTTATTCAACAGGAACCGGTTGCTTCCGAAGGCATCAGAACTTTGATTCTATGTTTTTGCGGGCACGCAGAGGTCATGTTCGTGCGGTAGTTATTGAGACCGATTTAATGTTTCGGGGGCCCTAGTAAGAGAGAAAAAGGAAAAAAAAATTGGTTCCCATTGTTTGACTTATGCAACAGGTACCGGTTGCTTCCGAAAAAATTCGGAAGTCGATGATATGTTTTCGCGGGCGCGCAGAGGTCAGGTACATGCGGGTATTTATTGAGACTGATTTAATGTTTCGGTGGCCCTAGTAAGAGAGAAAGAGAGAAAAAAATTTGGTTCCCATTGTTAGACTTATGCAACAGGTACCGGTTGCTTCCAAAAAATTTCGAAAGTCGATAATATGTTTTCGCGGGCGCGCAAAGGTCATGTACATGCGTGTATTTATTGAGACCGATTTAATGTTTACGGGGCCCTAGTAAGAGAAAAAGGGAAGAATTTGGTTCCCATTGTTTGACTTATGCAACATGAGGTCATGTTCGTGCGGTAGTTATTGAGACCGATTTAATGTTTTGGGGGCCCGAGTAAGAGAGAAAAAGGAAAAAAAAATTGGTTCCCATTGTTTGACTTATGCAACAGGTACCGGTTGCTTCCGAAAAAATTCGGAAGTCGATGATATGTTTTCGCGGGTGCGCAGAGGTCAGGTACATGCGTATATTTATTGAGACTGATTTAATGTTTCGGTGGCCCTAGTAAGAGAGAAAGAGAGAAAAAAATTTGGTTCCCATTGTTAGACTTATGCAACAGGTACCTGTTGCTTCCAAAAAATTTCGAAAGTCGATAATATATTTTCACGGGCGCGCAAAGGTCATGTACATGCGTGTATTTATTGAGACCGATTTAATGTTTACGGGGCCCTAGTAAGAGAAAAAGGGAAGAATTTGGTTCCCATTGTTTGACTTATGCAACAGGTATAGGTTGCTTCTGAAAGAATCGTAAGTCGATTATATGTTTTTGCAGGCGCGTAAAGGTCATGTGCGTTGAGGTAGATATTGAGACCGATTCAATGTTTCAGTGGCCCTAGTAAGAGAAAAGAGTAAAAAATAGGTTCCCATTGTTTGACTTATGCAACAGGTATCCGTTGCTTCCAAAGGTGTCGTAAGTCGATATTTCATGTTTTTGTGGGTGCGTAACTGGCACATACGGGTTGGTAGTCATCGTAACTACGTTTCTTGTCTACATATGAAGAGAAATAATACAAAACATAGTTCCTTTTGTTTGACTCATGCTACAGGAACAAGTTGCTACAGAAAGAGTTGTCTGTCTGGTTTATCCACGTGTTACAATATTTTCTGGGGCTTTTACACTGTCCATTGATCATCTTAGCATATTTAATGTTTCAATGTGCAGTGTTGAAGCTGGCCTAAACTAGAAAGACAAACCGGATATAGGGTTGTCAACCTGGTAGTATGCCCGAAAACATCCGACCAAGTTCTTCTGTCACCCTGTTTTCTTAAATTCTCGCCCAGTGTCGGTAAATTCTGGCGTGTATGGATGGAGAATGCATGTCAGGTTGCTAAGGATTACATGTCAGCTTTCAAAGAAGACCTATAATCACTTTAAAACTCCCCTCATTGTTTACATCGATGGTTCGGCCGCCATTTTGTTTTTCATGGCCGCCATTTTGTTTTTTCCCTCAAGGAATTATGGGAAGGGGGGGAGATATAATTATAGGTATATATATCCAGCATAATTACCAGTTGCCTCCATAGCACAGTGGGTAAGACCGCTGTTCCAAGGGCCATTTTTGGACCTGGTGGCCAGAGGTTCGAACCCTGGCTGTGCCATTTTTTTTTGTTTTTGTTTTTTTTCTTTTAATTTATTTATTATCATTTTTTTTCTTTTTTTTCTAATTATTATTTGTTCTTATGTCATTGGCCAATTTCAAATATAAGATATTTTTATGGGAAAGATTTTGGTATCCTGCTATATCTTTGGCTGCGCACAAGAGCCGCATATGGCTGTTTCTGCGCAGCGAGAAAAACTGCTACGTATGAGTGGGAAGTCATCAAAGCCAAGTTACAGTTCTCGTCTATGTATTTAGAAGAAAGGGTAGGGCAACAGTCAGATTTCTTTTTTACTTATTCAACAGGAACCGGTTGCTTCCGAAGGCATCAGAACTTTGATTCTATGTTTTTGCGGGCGCGCAGAGGTCATGTTCGTGCGGTAGTTATTGAGACCGATTTAATGTTTCGGGGGCCCTAGTAAGAGAGAAAAAGGAAAAAAAAATTGGTTCCCATTGTTTGACTTATGCAACAGGTACCGGTTGCTTCCGAAAAAATTCGGAAGTCGATGATATGTTTTCGCGGGCGCGCAGAGGTCAGGTACATGCGGGTATTTATTGAGACTGATTTAATGTTTCGGTGGCCCTAGTAAGAGAGAAAGAGAGAAAAAAATTTGGTTCCCATTGTTAGACTTATGCAACAGGTACCGGTTGCTTCCAAAAAATTTCGAAAGTCGATAATATGTTTTCGCGGGCGCGCAAAGGTCATGTACATGCGTGTATTTATTGAGACCGATTTAATGTTTACGGGGCCCTAGTAAGAGAAAAAGGGAAGAATTTGATTCCCATTGTTTGACTTATGCAACATGAGGTCATGTTCGTGCGGTAGTTATTGAGACCGATTTAATGTTTTGGGGGCCCGAGTAAGAGAGAAAAAGGAAAAAAAAATTGGTTCCCATTGTTTGACTTATGCAACAGGTACCGGTTGCTTCCGAAAAAATTCGGAAGTCGATGATATGTTTTCGCGGGTGCGCAGAGGTCAGGTACATGCGTATATTTATTGAGACTGATTTAATGTTTCGGTGGCCCTAGTAAGAGAGAAAGAGAGAAAAAAATTTGGTTCCCATTGTTAGACTTATGCAACAGGTACCTCTTGCTTCCAAAAAATTTCGAAAGTCGATAATATGTTTTCACGGGCGCGCAAAGGTCATGTACATGCGTGTATTTATTGAGACCGATTTAATGTTTACGGGGCCCTAGTAAGAGAAAAAGGGAAGAATTTGGTTCCCATTGTTTGACTTATGCAACAGGTATAGGTTGCTTCTGAAAGAATCGTAAGTCGATTATATGTTTTTGCAGGCGCGTAAAGGTCATGTGCGTTGAGGTAGATATTGAGACCGATTCAATGTTTCAGTGGCCCTAGTAAGAGAAAAGAGTAAAAAATAGGTTCCCATTGTTTGACTTATGCAACAGGTATCCGTTGCTTCCAAAGGTGTCGTAAGTCGATATTTCATGTTTTTGTGGGTGCGTAACTGGCACATACGGGTTGGTAGTCATCGTAACTACGTTTCTTGTCTACATATGAAGAGAAATAATACAAAACATAGTTCCTTTTGTTTGACTCATGCTACAGGAACAAGTTGCTACAGAAAGAGTTGTCTGTCTGGTTTATCCACGTGTTACAATATTTTCTGGGGCTTTTACACTGTCCATTGATCATCTTAGCATATTTAATGTTTCAATGTGCAGTGTTGAAGCTGGCCTAAACTAGAAAGACAAACCGGATATAGGGTTGTCAACCTGGTAGTATGCCCGAAAACATCCGACCAAGTTCTTCTGTCACCCTGTTTTCTTAAATTCTCGCCCAGTGTCGGTAAATTCTGGCGTGTATGGATGGAGAATGCATGTCAGGTTGCTAAGGATTACATGTCAGCTTTCAAAGAAGACCTATAATCACTTTAAAACTCCCCTCATTGTTTACATCGATGGTTCGGCCGCCATTTTGTTTTTCATGGCCGCCATTTTGTTTTTTCCCTCAAGGAATTATGGGAAGGGGGGGAGATATAATTATAGGTATATATATCCAGCATAATTACCAGTTGCCTCCATAGCACAGTGGGTAAGACCGCTGTTCCAAGGGCCATTTTTGGACCTGGTGGCCAGAGGTTCGAACCCTGGCTGTGCCATTTTTTTTTGTTTTTGTTTTTTTTCTTTTAATTTATTTATTATCATTTTTTTTCTTTTTTTTCTAATTATTATTTGTTCTTATGTCATTGGCCAATTTCAAATATAAGATATTTTTATGGGAAAGATTTTGGTATCCTGCTATATCTTTGGCTGCGCACAAGAGCCGCATATGGCTGTTTCTGCGCAGCGAGAAAAACTGCTACGTATGAGTGGGAAGTCATCAAAGCCAAGTTACAGTTCTCGTCTATGTATTTAGAAGAAAGGGTAGGGCAACAGTCAGATTTCTTTTTTACTTATTCAACAGGAACCGGTTGCTTCCGAAGGCATCAGAACTTTGATTCTATGTTTTTGCGGGCGCGCAGAGGTCATGTTCGTGCGGTAGTTATTGAGACCGATTTAATGTTTCGGGGGCCCTAGTAAGAGAGAAAAAGGAAAAAAAAATTGGTTCCCATTGTTTGACTTATGCAACAGGTACCGGTTGCTTCCGAAAAAATTCGGAAGTCGATGATATGTTTTCGCGGGCGCGCAGAGGTCAGGTACATGCGGGTATTTATTGAGACTGATTTAATGTTTCGGTGGCCCTAGTAAGAGAGAAAGAGAGAAAAAAATTTGGTTCCCATTGTTAGACTTATGCAACAGGTACCGGTTGCTTCCAAAAAATTTCGAAAGTCGATAATATGTTTTCGCGTGCGCGCAAAGGTCATGTACATGCGTGTATTTATTGAGACCGATTTAATGTTTACGGGGCCCTAGTAAGAGAAAAAGGGAAGAATTTGGTTCCCATTGTTTGACTTATGCAACAGGTATAGGTTGCTTCTGAAAGAATCGTAAGTCGATTATATGTTTTTGCAGGCGCGTAAAGGTCATGTGCGTTGAGGTAGATATTGAGACCGATTCAATGTTTCAGTGGCCCTAGTAAGAGAAAAGGGTAAAAAATAGGTTCCCATTGTTTGACTTATGCAACAGGTATCCGTTGCTTCCGAAGGTGTCGTAAGTCGATATTTCATATTTTTGCGGGTGCGTAACTGGCACATACGAGTTGGTAGTCATCGTAACTACGTTTCTTGTCTACATATGAAGAGAAATAATACAAAACATAGTTCCTTTTGTTTGACTCATGCTACAGGAACAAGTTGCTACAGAAAGAGTTGTCTGTCTGGTTTATCCACGTGTTACAATATTTTCTGGGGCTTTTACACTGTCCATTGATCATCTTAGCATATTTAATGTTTCAATGTGCAGTGTTGAAGCTGGCCTAAACTAGAAAGACAAACCGGATATAGGGTTGTCAACCTGGTAGTATGCCCGAAAACATCCGACCAAGTTCATCTGTCACCCTGTTTTCTTAAATTCTCGCCCAGTGTCGGTAAATTCTGGCGTGTATGGATGGAGAATGCATGTCAGGTTGCTAAGGATTACATGTCAGCTTTCAAAGAAGACCTATGATCACTTTAAAACTCCCCTCATTGTTTACATCGATGGTTCGGCCGCCATTTTGTTTTTCATGGCCGCCATTTTGTTTTTTCCCTCAAGGAATTATGGGAAGGGGGGGAGATATAATTATAGGTTTATATATCCAGCATAATTACCAGTTGCCTCCATAGCACAGTGGGTAAGACCTGGTGGCCAGAGGTTCGAACCCTGGCTGTGCCATTTATTTATTTATTTATTTTTTTTTTTTTCTTTTGATTAATTTATTATCATTTTTTTTCTTTTTTTTCTAATTATTATTTGTTCTTATGTCATTGGCCAATTTCAAATATAAGATATTTTTATGGGAAAGATTTTGGTATCCTGCTATATCTTTGGCTGCGCACAAGAGCCGCATATGGCTGTTTCTGCACAGCGAGAAAAACTGCTACATATGAGTGGGAAGTCATCAAAGCCAAGTTACAGTTCTCGTCTATTTATTTAGAAGAAAGGGTAGGGCAACGGTCAGATTTCTTTTTTACTTATTGAACAGGAACCTGTTGCTTCCGAAGGTGTCAGAACTTTGATTCTATGTTTTTGCGGGCGTGCAGAGGTCATGTTCGTGCGGTAGTTATTGAGACCGATTTAATGTTTCGGGGGCCCTAGTAAGAGAGAAAAAGAAAAAAAAAATTGGTTCCCATTGTTTGACTTATGCAACAGGTACCGGTTGCTTCCGAAAAAATTTGGAAGTCGATGATATGTTTTCGCAGGCGCGCAGAGGTCAGGTACATGCGGGTATTTATTGAGACTGATTTAATGTTTCGGTGGCCCTAGTAAGAGAGAAAGAGAGAAAAAAATTTGGTTCCCATTGTTAGACTTATGCAACAGGTACCGGTTGCTTCCAAAAAATTTCGAAAGTCGATAATATGTTTTCGCGGGCCCGCAAAGGTCATGTACATGCGTGTATTTATTGAGACCGATTTAATGTTTACGGGGCCCTAGTAAGAGAAAAAGGGAAGAATTTGGTTCCCATTGTTTGACTTATGCAACAGGTATAGGTTGCTTCTGAAAGAATCGTAAGTCGATTATATGTTTTTGCAGGCGCGTAAAGGTCATGTGCGTTGAGGTAGATATTGAGACCGATTCAATGTTTCAGTGGCCCTAGTAAGAGAAAAGGGTAAAAAATAGGTTCCCATTGTTTGACTTATGCAACAGGTATCCGTTGCTTCCGAAGGTGTCGTAAGTCGATATTTCATATTTTTGCGGGTGCGTAACTGGCACATACGAGTTGGTAGTCATCGTAACTACGTTTCTTGTCTACATATGAAGAGAAATAATACAAAACATAGTTCCTTTTGTTTGACTCATGCTACAGGAACAAGTTGCTACAGAAAGAGTTGTCTGTCTGGTTTATCCACGTGTTACAATATTTTCTGGGGCTTTTACACTGTCCATTGATCATCTTAGCATATTTAATGTTTCAATGTGCAGTGTTGAAGCTGGCCTAAACTAGAAAGACAAACCGGATATAGGGTTGTCAACCTGGTAGTATGCCCGAAAACATCCGACCACGTTCTTCTGTCACCCTGTTTTCTTAAATTCTCGCCCAGTGTAGGTAAATTCTGGCGTGTATGGATGGAGAATGCATGTCAGGTTGCTAAGGATTACATGTCAGCTTTCAAAGAAGACCTATAATCACTTTAAAACTCCCCTCATTGTTTACATCGATGGTTCGGCCGCCATTTTGTTTTTCATGGCCGCCATTTTGTTTTTTCCCTCAAGGAATTATGGGAAGGGGGGGAGATATAATTATATATATATATATCCAGCATAATTACCAGTTGCCTCCATAGCACAGTGGGTAAGACCGCTGTGCCAAGAGCCATTTTTGGACCTGGTGGCCAGAGGTTCGAACCCTGGCTGTGCCATTTTTTTTTGTTTTTGTTTTTTTTCTTTTAATTTATTTATTATCATTTTTTTTCTTTTTTTTCTAATTATTATTTGTTCTTATGTCATTGGCCAATTTCAAATATAAGATATTTTTATGGGAAAGATTTTGGTATCCTGCTATATCTTTGGCTGCGCACAAGAGCCGCATATGGCTGTTTCTGCGCAGCGAGAAAAACTGCTACGTATGAGTGGGAAGTCATCAAAGCCAAGTTACAGTTCTCGTCTATGTATTTAGAAGAAAGGGTAGGGCAACAGTCAGATTTCTTTTTTACTTATTCAACAGGAACCGGTTGCTTCCGAAGGCGTCAGAACTTTGATTCTATGTTTTTGCGGGCGCGCAGAGGTCATGTTCGTGCGGTAGTTATTGAGACCGATTTAATGTTTCGGGGGCCCTAGTAAGAGAGAAAAATGAAAAAAAAAATTGGTTACCATTGTTTGACTTATGCAACAGGTACCGGTTGCTTCCGAAAAAATTCGGAAGTCGATGATATGTTTTCGCGGGTGCGCAGAGGTCAGGTACATGCGGGTATTTATTGAGACTGATTTAATGTTTCGGTGGCCCTAGTAAGAGAGAAAGAGAGAAAAAAATTTGGTTCCCATTGTTAGACTTATGCAACAGGTACCGGTTGCTTCCAAAAAATTTCGAAAGTCGATAATGTTTTCGCGGGCGCGCAAAGGTCATGTACATGCGTGTATTTATTGAGACCGATTTAATGTTTACGGGGCCCTAGTAAGAGAAAAAGGGAAGAATTTGGTTCCCATTGTTTGACTTATGCAACAGGTATAGGTTGCTTCTGAAAGAATCGTAAGTCGATTATATGTTTTTGCAGGCGCGTAAAGGTCATGTGCGTTGAGGTAGATATTGAGACCGATTCAATGTTTCAGTGGCCCTAGTAAGAGAAAAGGGTAAAAAATAGGTTCCCATTGTTTGACTTATGCAACAGGTATCCGTTGCTTCCGAAGGTGTCGTAAGTCGATATTTCATGTTTTTGCGGGTGCGTAACTGGCACATACGAGTTGGTAGTCATCGTAACTACGTTTCTTGTCTACATATGAAGAGAAATAATACAAAACATAGTTCCTTTTGTTTGACTCATGCTACAGGAACAAGTTGCTACAGAAAGAGTTGTCTGTCTGGTTTATCCACGTGTTACAATATTTTCTGGGGCTTTTACACTGTCCATTGATCATCTTAGCATAATTAATGTATCAATGTGCAGTGTTGAAGCTGGCCTAAACTAGAAAGACAAACCGGATATAGGGTTGTCAACCTGGTAGTATGCCCGAAAACATCCGACCAAGTTCTTCTGTCACCCTGTTTTCTTAAATTCTTGCCCAATGTCGGTAAATTCTGGCATGTATGGATGGAGAATGCATGTCAGGTTGCTAAGGATTACATGTCAGCTTTCAAAGAAGACCTATAATCACTTTAAAACTCCCCTCATTGTTTACATCGATGGTTTGACCTTTTACCACCCGTTTGTAATAAAAATCCGTTTTGTAATAATTTATTATAAAACGGGTTGGGTGAACATTATTACTATTCGGGTAGACATTTATAACCCGTTTTGTAATAAAACCCCGAATTGTAATAAAATATTAAGTTTGCAATGAAAAGAGAAAATCTATCATTCAAAATAGAATTGGGCAAGTTATAAACTTTTACATTGTATTTTACCATTATGAAATTGATCTAAACACAACAGTTTTCAAGACATTTTTGATTGGAGTGTATTTTTGTTTTCATCAGAATCAAATTAATATAATGCTACAAAATTACAGACATAATGGTGATACAATTATTACAAAATGAGTTGGGAGAACATTTTTACAATTAAGGTAGAAAATAACGACCCATTTTGTAACAAAAACACGAATTGTAATAAAACAGTTCACAATTGAAAGAGAAAAATTTTTGATTGGAGTGTATTTTTGTTTTCATCAGAATCAAATTAATATAATGCTACAAAATTACAGACATAATGGTGATACAATTATTACAAAATGAGTTGGGAGAACATTTTTACAATTAAGGTAGAAAATAACGACCCATTTTGTAACAAAAACACGAATTGTAATAAAACAGTTCGCAATTGAAAGAGAAAAATTATCATTCTCAATAGAATTGTTCAAGTTATACACTTGTCCATCCTATCTTATGATTATGAAATTGATCTAAACACAACAGGCTTCCAGACACTATAGAATGGAGTGTATTTCTTTTTGAACAAAATTTATCAAATTATTGTATTCCAACAAAATGACTAATATGGTGTTGATACAATTATTACAAACGGGTTGGGAGAACATTATAACAATTCAGGTAGACAGTTACAACCCATTTTGTAATAAAACCCTGTTTTGTAACAATTTATTACAAAACGGGTTGGGAGAACATTATTACAATTTGGGTAGACAGTTACAACCTGTTTTGTAATAAAACCCCGATTCGTAATAAAACTTTAAGTTCACAATGAAAAGAGAAAATCTATCATTCTCAATAGAATTGGACAAGTTATACACTTGTGCAGCTTATTTTATGGTTATGAAATTGATCTAAACACAACAGGCTTCAAGACACTATAGAATGGAGTGTATTTCTTTTTTAACAGAATTTATCAAATTATTGTATTCCAACAAAATGACTAACATGGTGTTGATACAATTATTACAAAATGGGTTGGGAGAACATTGTAACAATTCAGGTAGACAGTTTCAACCCATTTTGTAACATAACCCTGTTTTGTTACAATTTATTACAAAATGGGTTGCGAGAACGTTATTACAATTCTGGTTGACAGTGACAACCTGTTTTGTAATAAAAACCTGACTTGTAATAAAACAGTAAGTTCGCAATGATAATAGAAAATCTATCATTCTCAATGGAATTGGGCAAGTTATACACTTATACATTGTATTTTACAATTATGAAATTGATCTAAATACAACAGTCTTCAAAACAGTGATAAATGAGAGTATTTTTTCAACAGAATTTATCAAATTATTGTAATGGAAAAAGTTGACTAACATACTGGTGATAAAATTATTACAAAACGGGTTGGGAGAACATTATTACAATTTGGGTAGACAGTTACAACCCGTTTTATAATAAAAACCCGTTTTGTAATAAAACATTTAGTTCACAGCGAAAAGAGAAAATCTATCATTCTCAATAGAATTTGGCAAGTTATAAACTCATACATTGTATTTTACCATTATGAAATTGATCTAAGCACAACAGTACTATAATGCTACAAAACAACTAACATAATTGTGATACAATTATTACAAAATGGTTTTGGAGAACATTTTTACAATTCGGGTAGACAATTACAACCCATTTGTATCAAAAACAAAATAAAACATTAAATTCGCACTGAAAATATATCAATCTCAATAGAATTGGAAAAGTTATACACTTGTCCATCTTATTTACAATTATGAAATTGATCTTAACACAGCAGGCTTCAAGACACTATGGAATGGAATGTATTTCTTTTTTGAACAGAATTTATTAAATTATTGTATTGCAACAAAATGACTAGCATGGTGTTGATACAATTATTACAAAACGGGTTGGGAGAACATTATTACAATTCGGGTAGACAGTTACAACCCATTTTGTAACAAATCTCCCTTTTGTAACAAACCCCGTTTTGTAACCGTTTATTACAAAATGGGTTACAAAAACATGATTGCAATTTAGGTAGACAGTTACAACCCATTTTGTAACAAAAACCCCGTTTTGTAACAATTTATTACAAAACGGGTTGCGAGAACATCATTACAATTCGGGTAGACAGTTACAACCCATTTTGTAACAAAACCCCGTTTTGTAATAATTTATTACAAAACGGGTTGTGATAACATTAGTACAATTCGGGTAGACAGTTACAACCCGTTTTGTAATACAAGCCCGAACTGTAATGAAACATTAAGTTTGCAATGATAGGAGAAAATCTATCATTCTCAATAGAATTTTGGGCAAGTTATACACTTATACATTGTATTTTACAAATATAAAATTGATCTAAATAAAACAGCCTTCAAGACACTGATAGATGGGAGTGTATTTTTTTAACGGCTTATCAAATTATTGTAATACAACAAGTTGACTAACATGATGGTGAAACATTATTACAAAACGGGTTGGGAGAACATTATTACAAATTGGGCTAACAGTTAAAACCTAATTTGTAAAAAATACCCGAATTGCAATAAAACAATAATTGCACATTAAAAAGAGAAAATCTGTCATCCCCTATAGAATTTAGCAAGTTAAACCATTTCAACCATTTCAGTTTTTTTATTTATTCATTTATTGCATAAACACAAGATGTTATAGCAACAACAAGTATATGTTTATTTCATGATTTTTCACGTACATATAAACACATAGTTAAGAATTGCCATGGTATCCTTCTTTGTATCTGCTTTTAACACAATGATGGTCTTATTCATGCGGTATGAAAAGCGCTCTTCAGGGGACTCAAACTTGTCAAGAATATCACATTAGCAAATTGCCGACCCTTTTGAATTACAGTAGATGTTGGTTGCATGTGTACATGTTTATCTAACGATATTGTATAGAAAAGCATCGAAAAAATGAAACTTCAGCTGCTACTGAAATGTCATGTCTTCAACAAGAAAATGGAGAGTGTGTGTAATGGGCGTGCTTGACAACGACACTTTGCGACAGCAGGTTGCTGCAAGATTTTGATAGCTCGTGTTGATACGATACATCATTTTGTTGATGGCTTTCGGGCGGCTAGAAGCACCAGTGATCGTCCTCGTCCCGGTCAGAGACGCATTACAACGGCTAACCAGGACCGTTGCAAGTATTCATAATCTCTTTAAGACAGCTTTTTTTACGTCGCCGGAGAAACGTAGTGTTCACAGAAGACTCAAAAGTTTGACATCGCTTGAAAGCTAGGGGTATAAGGTGTCGCCGGTGTAATGCAGAGAAATGATCCTCCCCTACAAAATGACCCATAGGTCATTTCTCTACGAAGAGAAATCATCCATGGGTCATTTCTCTCCGTACAGAAATGACCCATGGAGAGGTATAAAGGGAGAGTTCTGGCACAGGAACAGAATTGGCTGACTATGGGAAATAAAATGGGAAATAAAATGGGATGAGATCTGTCAATATTGGGATTTGCTCACTAAGAGATGTAGATCGCCAACGGACTTTCCCGAGACTTTCCCGAGACTTTCCCGAGACTTTCCCGAGTCTCCTCTTCACACTGAGTTACACACATTCCATCAGCTCCAGCGTCTCCGGTTTCTCCTCCGACAGCTTCCGCAGATGTTCCCCTCCGTTGTGCTTGGCTAACTATCTAACTGAGAAACTGAGAAACTGAGTAACTGAGAAACTGAGAAACTGAGTAACTGAGAAACTGAGTAACTGAGAAACTGAGAAACTGAGTAACTGAGAAACTGACTAACTATCTAACTATCTAACTATCTAACTGTGTGTCTTAATTATCTTGACTAACTATAAATCTAACTGACTTATTGTGTGGCCTTAAATTAAGCGTAAAAGCAGCGTAAAAGCAGCGTTAACTAATTATCTAAGTATCTAAGTAACTGAGTATTTTAATTTATTAATTTATTAATTTATTAATTTATTGATTTATTGATTTATTAATGTTATTAAAAGAGGGGGTAAAGAAGGCTAAAAAGCTTGTTAAAGCATGTTAATCTATATATAATGTGGGAATTATATGTAGATTTTTTATATATTATAAAGTTTAAGTGGATCATCTTTCATATTTGTCAAATAATTCATTGTAAATGAAACAATACTATGAAGAAGACATGTTTGAAACAGTATTTTAATTTCATTTTCTCCCATTTCTCCTATATCTCTCCTTTCCTTATTCAAAAGATATCTACAACTTTTATTTTTTACAATTTCATAAATATCTTGTTTAAACCATTTAAACAAACGTGTCTTAATATTTTCACATAATTTATTTAAAACATGAGATTGAATTGATGCTTCTTGTTCATCAAATATTGACTTTAAAAACTCATCACTTAAATAATCTTTATTATCACTCATCATTATTGTTTAGTTTTTCTATATTTTTTTCTTTCTTATCTTCTTTTAATTTCTTTTTCTGGTCTTTTAATTTTTCTTCATATTCCTGTCTTCTTCTTTCCTCTTCCTCTTCTGAAAAATAGCCAATCGGAACAGTATTAATTTTATCTTCCAAAACAAACCTTACATCTTGAAGTGGATTTAATGCAATTTTACTATATTCTTCCGTATATATTTCATGTTTATCACTTTTAAATCCTTGATACTCCACACTTTTAATTTCATCTTCTAATATACACTTTATATAATCATCAAAACATACATCCCTTGCTTTAATACATGCTTTTACTACACCTTTTAATTTTAAATTTTCTTTTAATTCTATTTCTTTTTTCACCTCTTCCTCTGTTCTAAAAGCATATGATTTTGCACATGTAGACGCGTAATCTTTTATTGGTGTTCCCTTTGTTTCATCTTTGAAAAACCCCAATTTATTTTTGTTTTTCTTTGAAAATAGTGGATGTGACTCTGGATAATTGGAAGTATCAAAACAAGACTTTACATCTTCTTTCATTTCTTCATAAAGATCTTCACTTTGTATATCTAATATTAAAGAATCCGTATCACTATAAAGTAATTTAAAACGATCTCCAAACTTCGGTTTTAAGTAATCATATATTAACTGATACATAATTAATTTTGACATCTCCAAAACATAAAAACCAATAAATATAGGTTTTGTTGCTTGTACCATCGTTCTTTTTCTTGAGACTGAAACTAAGCGTGGTGATAAAATATTATAACCTGTAAACTCTGGATTTGCTATTAGTTTTCTTGCTCGTTCTTCACTATTAACCAGTTCTACATTGCTACGTTTCCTTGGGTTTTCAATTGTTTTACCATATATAGCATTATTACAAAGTTTGAAAAAATTCTGTTTACTTTTCTCTACTGTTTTTGCTCTTTCCTCTGTATTATATGTTATATATGGCTCTAGCCATTGTGAAGATTTAAAAATATAACCTCTATATATCTTTTTAATTTTTATCATATTATGATCTATAAAAAATTTTAACAATTCTGAATAAATTAAATATTCTTGTTTATCCTTTAAATTCAACGTGAGCTTACCCACATTATTAATTTTTACATGTTCCGCGCATGGTGGATAGTCTTTCATATACTCTATATTATCTCTTACAATTTCTAAATCACAGACAACAGCACATTTAAAGTCACTCCATTTATTTAATTCATCTTCTCTCATTTTTCGCTCTATTTCATATGGCACATCACGAGACATTGCATCCCCATATAAATTATTTTTATCAATATAGAATATAAAATTGCTTGGTTTACTTGGATCATAATCACTTAAATATTTATTATTTGCTTTACAATAACGACTTACAGTAAGAGTAACACCCCCTCTTATTCCATTTTCAAAGTCTTCATATGTATCCTGGTTAGTAATAAGTTTTATTTTTTGCTTTGTGAATTTTAACATATTATACCATGCTGCACCAGGTAAGGTATAACCATAAATAAAAGGATCAATCCCAAAGTTTGCTTTGTTTACTTTTCTAAAATTCTCACAAACATCAGCTAAAAAACAAGTGTCTAATAAACAATAATTTTTTTGATAATCATCCATAGTTGAACATTTAAAATCAATCCACGCTTGTTTTGCATGCTCATATTCTTCATCCTTTATTCCTGCTTTCCGTAATGAAGAATAAAAATCTTTTTTATCTGGTAAATGTGGCGTTTTCATTTTATTAAAATTATTACACCATTCATAAGGATAAATCCCCTTTTTTGTTAACATGTCTAATGATAAATCAGGGAAAGCTTCAATTGTAAATTTGAAGTTCTCCTTTGTTTTTGGTGTGTCATTTACTAATTGATCCAATGATGAACTTAGAAACTTAAAACTATCTAAAAATCGTAACTCACATACATAATTAATAACTTGAATATATTTACTAAAACTTATATATTTTTCCTCGCTTGATGGTAAGATTCGCAACTCACCCGGATGTTTGGCTAATTGTAATATACACAAGTGTGCATCATATCCACTTAAATTATGAGCAAACACGGGTATAAATGATGTTGCTTTTTTATTCTCTTTAAATATAGATAAAATTTCTATCAATTTTTTTAATAATGTTGTAACAAACACTTCTGCAACATCTTCATTTTCTTCTTTCATTGTATATGTAATATATTCACTTTTATAAATACTCTCATCACTTGAGATAAAAACAATACTAAAAGCTGATGGAACATGTTTATTAATTTTATTTCCTTCTCCATCTTCCACTGGTATTAATAAACTTTCAAAATCAAAATAGACTGTAACACTTGGCTTTCTTACTGTCTTTGGTTTGAATTGTAAAATATCTGCTTTTCCATCTTCAGCTGGTAAATTTAAAAGTGTTGCATCATTACATTTTTTAATATGTTTGTTAAGCAACTCTTCATCTTTATAGCTTCTCTGACATTTATAACAAAAGTGTAATTTACCATTACGATTGTTAATTTGTGATGATAACAACCGCGATAAGTTGTTTACTAAATAATAATGATCATTATATAATAATAAATAATTTTTTTCTCTGTTTTCTTTATATCCTTTACTACAACCATCAAATATAACTGGTGTTCGTTCTTCATATTCAGCCACACCATAAACAATTAAATGTATATGTGTGTTTTGCTCTTGGAATTTTTGTATGTCTTCTGCCGTTGCTGGATAGTTAATATTATCAAAGTTCGCATATTTATTTGGCTCTTCTTTTTTTATCTTTTTTAAATCTTGTGTTATTCTTCCTGCGTTTTTTTCTGTTGGGTTGAAATGACGTAATATACAATTATAAAAACATTCATTATCATTTGATATTATATGTATTAATGCTTTTTTTAACTTTAACCATTCCGGTAATGTATTTAAACCACATCCACCTTTAAACTGTGAATATTTACCATAGTTCAAATTTACATTTTCGAAATTTAATAAAGACCAACCTGAGCCTTCATATTCTTTTTTATTAAAACTATTTAAAATCTCAGAGATTAATATGTTAAGTAATTCATTCTTATTATTAAACTCATATATCGCATGCGGTTTTGAGTTAAAATAAAACGATTTTATTCGTTGGTTGTCAGTCATCTTACAGCAGACGCTCATTACAACTTTATAACCAGCGTTTTTTTGTAATGATGATAAAGCAAGTTGTTTAAACTTGTTTAAGTAATGTTCAAGACATACGCTTTTATTGGTCTCCGATATTTCTATTAATACCTTTTTAAAATAGCCATTAAGCGCTGATTCTTGAATACTTACTTTTCCTTTTGAAGGAATGTTGTGTTCTTTAGTAGAAGTGGAATTTTCATTTCTCACTTTTACCATTCGTATAATTCCATTTATAAATTCTGGCTTATACTTCATGTTAATATTTAGTTTTAAACTAAAAAAATTTAATTTAAGTAAAATTGATTTTACTTAAAAAAATCAATTTTAAATACTGTACATTATAATTTTAAAATGCCAAAGAAAGATGATAATGCACAACAAAATAAAACTCCTGTTTTTTCACTAGACAAGGAAGTATTGCTTAAAGCTGACAATAAGTCAGATAAATTGTTTTTTTCTTCTGTTCTTCAAAATGGAAAATCGGGAATCTTTACTAATATTTTAAGTAAGACCCCAGACAATCAACCAACACTTTCAACTTTTAGTAATAATACTTATGTTCATATTGAGTATAACGACATGTTTCGTAGTTTTCTTTATTATATGATTGATAACTTTGATGAAGAATATAAATTTCGTATTAATGATGATTACAACATTGAAGCTTTTATTAACGCATGTGAAGCAAAAGGTTATGTTAAATGTAAAGTCGACCTTCAAAATTATAGTCATCCTTCCTTTTTTTCTTCTATTGTTAAGAAGAATGACAAGCGAACACTCCAACCACTTAAAAATGTTGACTTTCTTTATGATAGGATTAATAAGGCTGTTTATTCACTAAAAATCACTGGATTTTGGAGAAAGCAACAACAAATTAAAGGTCAACTTTTGACAACTTCAACTGGTGTAACAATCAAAGTTTTAAGTGTTGCTGTTTCTAAATATACAATTGCGGACAGTGATGAATCACAAAATGAAGAATATGAAGCAAGACAACAAGCACAGCTTAAGTCAGACTGTCTAGATCTACTTAAAGATGATGAGGAGTAAACAAAAAATATTATATATTTTCATTATTGTAATCTACTGCTGAATTGCCATTTTTTTATATTTACAAATACATCTGTAAATATAAATTTTATTATTATTTAATTTATTAATAATAGGGAAAATAAAACTTATCAAACCCTGATCTATATCTTCCATTATCTCTATGACTTGTTTTATCTATAACTGCAAAATTAAAAGGTACACTCCAACAATCATATAAAAAACTTTTAAATTCATTTAAACTCATATCTTTATTGACATAATCATTATGTATATTATTTATATCACGTTCTGGTAGTTCAAATAATATCATAAAATTACAATTGCCACGTATTGTATGTCTTGGCAAACTAAAAAATGATTGTGACAAATAAAAACAGTCACAGTTTCCATGTCTTCCTCTTATAAAGTATTTTTCTGGCGTTGTTTGTTTTTCTTTTAATAGATCATCAAATATCATTAAATTTTTATTATCACTGTTTAATTCTCTCGGATCAATTACATCATCTTCGTTTTCATCAAAACATGGAATAATAACCTCACCTCCTTTTTTCTTACTTTGCTTTTCTTGTGACTTTGCTTCTTGTATAACATCATCATAAGAAAGACCAAGACTTTCAATATTAGACATATTACTAAAAATATTATTTATTGTTTCTTTTTTTAATCCTTCATCCATTGCTTTTTTTAAAAGTTGATATTCAGGTTGTTGTTTCATTGATTTACCAAAAATAAATAAATGGTCATAATCAAGCCAACCTGGCTGTAATATTAGATTTAACATCGTTGTTGTTTTACCAGATCCTGATTGACCAATAATCAAACCTCTAATACTTCGTGGTAATAAAGGATTATTATTCCTTTTTACCTTGTTTAAGTTGCAGCTATAATTTTTTACTTGCATATTTTAACTTTCTTAATTTAGAAACTAAAAAACTAAATTAAGAAAAAATACAAAGATGTTAACACTATCAATTCATTCTTCTATTATATTATTATATACTAGATAATGTAAAACCAATAAATTATCGCCCATCTCACATATTAAATCATACCATTCATTACTATATTTAAGATAATATTCTTCATCTGTTAGTGGTTTAGTCTTTTTATAAAACTCCTTTATCTTTTGAAATGTTTTATAACATTCATCAATTACATCTTCTTCAATTTTATTAGGAAGAGAATAAGCGTCAGCTGTTAATTCTTTTAGTTGCTTTTCATAAGATTCTACTACACTCGGAATTTTACATCTAGTTGTCATTTTTATACTTAATTTAACATTTTTTTATCTTAATTCAAAATTAAAATCATGACAAATAGCATATATTGCGTTAAATGTAGAAGTAAAACAGATACTGATAATATCAAACAAGTAACACTAAAAAACGGACGTCCTGCTTTAAATGGCGTTTGTCCCATCTGTGGAACTAAGAAATTTAAATTTCTTCCACTAAGTGAAAAGAAAGGTAGAGGTATAGTTAATAAAGCTATTAATAATTTACCTATTGAATTACACTTACCAGGTCATAATTTCACAGGTCCAGGTACAAAACTAAATAAACGATTAAACCCAGATCTTACACCTAAGTCTTGGTCAAAGCCTATAAACCGTGTTGATGAAGCTGCAATGCATCATGACATATGTTATTTACAAAACAATGATACAAAAACAAGAAATGATGTTTGTGATGTTAACATGTTAAAAGAGCTTAAAGGTATTTATAATCCTACAATTCGTGAACGTCTTGATCGTTCAATTGTCACTCCTATAATAGGAACTAAAAAACGCTTTGGTATGGGGATAAATAAAAAAAAAAATTTAAATTGATAAACGAAGACTATCAATGCTTCGATTGTAAAAATTATTTTTCTTCTTATGAATCTTCAATGAATCATCGTAAGTTTAACTGTCCTGTTTTGTTTCCCCAAAAAGCAAAAGCAAAAGAAGCAAAACAGTCATTATTAAAAGCTAAAGCTGAAGCTAAAGCAAAACAAAAGGAAGATAAAACAACTTTAGCAGATGAACTACACAGACGAGTAAAACGGTTTTTTCCCACACGTCGCATTATAGTTGACAAAATAAATGACACATGGACTGCTGACTTAATGTACATGCCAAAGAATATAAAAACTGGTGAAACTGTGGATGATGAAGAAATAAGACAAGAAGAGGAACAACGCGATCGCACACTAACAGCAAGCGAAAAACAAACTGGTGATGTTAATAATATTTTTTTAATTGTTTTAGATATTTTTTCACGTTATGCTTGGGTACGTGTTATCCCCAACTCAAAAAGTGAGACTGTATTAAAAGCGTTTAATGATATTTTTAAAACTTCAAAATCAAAACCAAAACGACTATGGACAGATCAAGGAGCTGAGTTTTCCGGGTTAATTGACAAATCAAAAGAAACAGAAAAAACAAATTATCAATGTAAACACTGTGATAAATATTTTAAAACACAGGGTGCATTAACTACACATTTAAATAATAATTGTCCTGTATTACACACAGCAAAAGCAAAGGAAGAACCAACTAAATTAAAGAATGTTGAAATTTATTTTGCTTATGGTAGACATAAAGCATCTATAGCAGAACGTTTTATTAAAACATTAAAAGATAAGATAGGACGTTGGATGACAAATAATAATACAACTGATTATCTCCCTCATTTACAATCTATAGTTGAAGAATACAACAATACAACACATAGAAACTTTAAAAATAATTATACACCAGCTGAAGCAAGAGATCCAAGAAATGAACAAAAAATTTATGATTTATACTATCGTTATCCTCAACCCACAAATTACAAAGATCATATATCACAAAAAACAGATTTAAAAATTGGTGATCTAGTAAGAATACAAAGAAAGAAAGGTGATACTTTACGTGAAAAAGGGTTTACTCCTTCATGGTCAAAAGAAATATTTATAATTAATAAAATTAAAGAAACATTACCAATAACATATTATTTAAAAGACGCGAATGATCATGAAATTAAGGGACCGTTTTATAGAGAAGAACTACAAAAAACAAAATTTAAAATAACGCGTGATATGGGGTTTAATAAACCACGAACTAAAAATAATGCTATGTTAGGTAAAGAAGCAGTAAGTAAAGAAGCAATAAGACAACAAGTAAAGAAACAAAAACAACGAGAAAGACAAAATCCTGAAGCAACAACACAACAAACAGATAAAATCACTGATTATCAATGTATTGATTGTAAAAAATATTTTGCATCAAAGAAATCATTAAAAAAGCATCGTGATAATAGTTGTCCAGTTATAAAAGCTAGACGACAACAAGATGAACCCCAACCTTCAACCAGTCAATCAGCTGATGGTCTAAATATAAGTGACACATTAAAAAATATACCTATAAAGTCTTTAACTAACTTTGAGTTAGAGGCAATATGTAAAAATTTAAAAGGTTGGCGTGGTGTGTTTTCTAGAGACACGCTACCAGATAAATTAAATTTATATGAATGTGGTATTGTTAATCTCGATGATAGTGAAGGTGAAGGCACACATTGGGTATGTTATCATAGAAATAAAAAATTAAAATTCTATTTTGACAGTTATGGTTTGCCACCTCCACTTGAAGTTAAAGATTATTTAAAATCACCTATACTATATTCAACAGATCAAATTCAAGATCCAAACAGCGTTATTTGCGGTCATCTATGTATCTTCGTTTTAGAAAAATTAAATGAAGGTTGGCATATTCAACCTGTTATAAATCATTTATTAGATTTAAAAGAAGAAGGTTATATTTAAAAACATAAACCATGTCATATAATAAAGTAACTAAATTTGGAGAAGTAAGAAAAGAAAAAACACAAACAGATGGTGTAAGTTTACCTTTTGTTGTTAATAATTTTATATCAAAAGAAGGTGGAGAGCTAACTGGTGATTTAAACTTAAACGGTAATTTCATTAAAAATTTACCAGATCCAGTTAATATGCAAGACGCAGCAACTAAAAATTATATTGACTCTTCACAGGGACATTCGTTTTTTCGACGTTCACCAGGTAAAGGTTATATTGCTTCTAAAGATCTTAACATGAATGAACATGCTTTAACTAATTTAGCCATGCCAGTTAATAATCTCGATGCAACAAATAAATTATATATTGATATACAAACTAACGATGTTAAACAAAATCTTGAAAGTCAAAATCCATTTGTTTTTGTTAATGGTGAATATCAAGCGAAACAAAAATTAAATATGATGGGTTATACGTTAGAAGGAATTAAAAATCCAGAACAACCAGAAGATATAGCCACCGTTGGCTTTGTTAATGATAATATTCATTGGGTAAAGAGAAATGGAGGTATCATTGCACAAGATCATGTATATCTGGGACGTAAAAAATTGGGTGGATTAAAAGAACCAGTAACTGGAGGAGAAGCTATACCCAAGTTTTACTTTGATAAAGAAATAGAAGATCTAAAAATTACAATAGATGAAAAAATAAATGAAGTTAAAGCAAGTGCGTTAGCTAATTCAGACGCAGGAAATATAGATGAAGCAGCCATTGATGCTTTAAAAGCTGAATTAGAAAAACAACAGCCCTTTAATACACGTAATGGTAATACTTACAATGCTAAAAATAATTTAAACATGAGACAGAAAAAACTATCAAATTTACCTGAGCCAACAGATGAAAATGATGCAACAACTAAAGCATACACAGATGAGAAAGATGAAGAATTAAAAGAATATATTGATGAAAGCATTAAAAGTATTGATAGTGGATTAATAAGAAGAAACGGAGGCTTTTTATCAACTGACGCAATTGATATGAACACAAATAGAATTAAAAATTTAGGAAGAGCAACAGAAACGACAGACGCGGTAACCATGCTTTATGTAACAGAAGAGATTGATAAAATAGCACAACCATTTATAAGAAAAGACAATGAATATAGAAGTAAAGAACACTTAAACATGGGAAGACAGAGAATAACAAATTTAAAAGATCCAATTGAACCGCATGACGCAGTAAATCAAGTTTATTTAGATGAAAGCTTAAATAATATTAAAGACCCAGTAAATGAACACAACGCAGTAAATAAACGTTATGTAGATAATGTAACATCTAATTTACTTTTACCGGAGAATTTATTATTAAATATTCTTGGATCATCAATAACGTTAATAAGAGCTGAAGCAATTGGACCTATTATAGGAATAGATAAAACAAATATAGTGGGTTTAAATCAAATGGAGAAGATAGGTTTTAATCATAAACATGGCTACTTTTCAGATATTAGAGGTCATAAGTTAGATTTCACAGAGATTTACTTTGGTAAATATGATGGTGGACTATATTATCAAGACAATAGAGATAGAGAAAATTTAAATCAACAAGGTATAACAATAGAAAGGACACCTATATTTTCGGTTCCCCTAAATTCATATATATTCTATTATTCATTAATGGTAAAGTTTAAAGAGAATGTAAGACGTGAAGAAGAAGAAGATATTAAGTTAGTATTATTTGAAATGGAATTAGACAACAACAATCCCGGTGACACATTTGAAACTCGTGACTTATCATTTAAACGTCAACTAGAATTCACAGCAACAGTAAAGCCAAAAGATAATTTAAAAACTTTTAGTTATGCTTGTGGTTTTATTCCTGGATTTTATAAAATTGATTCATGCAGTAGTTTTTGTATTTTGTTTAACTCTTCACATGAGTATATTGAGAGATTTCATATTACACTTGCAATGTATTTAAGGTTTGATTTTGATAAAAATAATTTGCCATTTATTGATGATTATAGACATATAGTAAATTAGCGTCAGCATTTAAAATTAATAAACCTAGTAAAAAGGTTTAATAATTATAAAATTCTTCTTCAATGATAGAACAAAAATTATATGTAATTAAAAAATCTTCTTGTATCATTCTTAAAACATCTTCAATCAAATGCATACGCGCTTCTCTTCTATCATCTCCATCTTCTATAAAAAAGTAAACTTCAACATCAGGAAAATAAAAATTATTTAAAATTTTTAAAAGCATCTGTGACTTTTGATGAACTTGAGTTTCATTTTCATCAAACATAAAAACATCATCATATCTATGTATATATTGATTTTGAACAACAAGACATGAAACCCACATATTAAATGGTTGTTTTGTAAGCTTACGTTTTGACCATTGATACATTAGATAAGAAAAAAATCGTTTACTAAATTTTTCAAATCCTTCATATGAACATACACGTGAAGGTCTAAACTTGTATTTTAGTTTTACATATTCTTCATCATTATCATCATTATATGTTAATGAGTGATTGTAATGATTATCAACTATAGTTAATAAGTCTGTCATTATATGTGTTTAAAATAAAAAAATAAAAAGTTAAATTAAATAAATTTAAATAATAAATTATGGTATCAATACAAATTATACTAAGTGATAATAGCACTGAATTTACAACACATTTTCAACCACCTATAAAGCTTAATAAAGAGTGTGAAATTGCGCTTGCTAATCTTGAGACATATTATAGTATACCAAATATTAAAGAAGGTTTAAATTCTTTTGTTTTAGAAAATAGTAAAAGTGGATTAAAGCGTGAAATTAAAATTCCAACTGGTAGTTATGGTTTAAATGATATTAATAAAGCAATACATACGATATTTAATTTTAGTGGATTGATAGACGCAAATGAACAATATCCAGTAAATATTACAGCAAATTTTAATACGTTAAAAGCAATAATGGAAATACAAGAAGATTATACAGTTGATTTTACAAGTGGTGGATTAAATAAAGTATTAGGATTTGAAGGAAGAAGATATAGAGGTGTAAAAGGTAAAATACATGAAAGTGAGAATGTTGTAAATATTTTGAATGTAAATAGTATATTGGTTAATTTAAATATATGTTCAGGTTCATATGTAAAAGGACAGATGGGAACAACGATTCACTCGTTTTTTCCTAATGTAAATCCAGGATATAAAATTATAGAAAGACCGCCATTTCCGATTTATAGTCCTATAATATTAAATGACATACATAGTATAAAAACAACACTAACAGATCAAAATGGTGATATTATTGACTTAAGAGGTGAAAATTTAACACTAAGACTTCATATTAGAGATATTAAAAATCGTTAAAAACACCATTTAATTAAGATTATAAAACATAAATAAAAAAAGTGATTAAATATATTAAAAAATGACTAATTATATTAAACATACTGTAAATTTGACAGACAAACAAAGACAAAAAATTGCGTCTGCTTATCAAAACAATCAAAAAACAACTATAAGCTTTAAAGCTGAAGATGTGGAAGGTGGTAAAGATACGTTTTACTTCACAAAGGGACAGATAAAAAGAATGAATAAAGCTTTTAATGAAGGTAAGTGTGTAAATATTAATTTGTCAAAAAGGCAAATTGGTTATAATTTAAAGCATGGAGGATTCTTGGGTGCGTTGGCTAGAATTGGAGCTTCAGTGTTGCCGCGACTATTACCGGCTATAAAGCCACTCGGAAAAGCATTTGGAGTTGGAGCCTCGACTGCGTTGGGAGATAAGGCAGTAAAGGGAATATTGGGTGATGGGTTGTTTCTAGGTAATGAAGGAAGAACTGCTAAAATTGAAACTGATGGAAAAGGACTTTATTTGTCGCCAGTTAATTATAGTTTTCCAGGATCTGGTATTTTCCTTGTTCAAGATGGACAGATGATGGATGGATCAGGTATTTTAACAAGTCTACCTATTGTTGGTGATCTTTTAAAAGTTTTAATCTAATAAATAAATAATGACACAACCAAAAAGTATATATTGGATTCCAAAAGAAAATTTAAAATATCCTGCGTTAAAGAAATCAGGAACATCTTGGTTGATTTATACACAAGAGACACTAAAGATAGATTCAAATGAAAAAAAGAATATATTGTTAAACTTTGGTTATAATATGGCGCAAGGTTTGATATTAACCTATGTGACTGATGTAATTAAAAATAACTTGGAAATTAAAACACTAATACATTGTGATAATAAAGTTGATAATATAAAAATCATATTATTTAATTTTTCCAATAGTCCTGTCATTATACCAGAGTGCACACCATTTTGTTTTATAAATTATATAAAGTAAAATAATCATTAATAAAAATGACAGAGATTAAAGAGGATAACAGACAAAGTGCTTTGTATCCAAATATTGCAATGAATGATCCGTCGGCTCCAGTTGCTATCATTGAGATGCAAGATTCGGGGCAGAGTTTTAGGTTAGGTAAAATATCAGATGTTCAGAAGTTTTTAGAAGATGAGATTAAAGAAAGAGGAAGTCTTGAGAAAAAGTTTATGAAGTATAGTAATGTGAGTGATGGAATTGAAGGAGGGTTGAGTGTTGCTACTCTTGGTTTGGGTGGAGGTGGTTTAGCTTTGCTTTCAACTATAGTGGCAATTCCAGTAACATTAGCACTTGAAGCTTGTGCGTTAGTTACAGGTTTAACTGCAGTATCACTTAAATTTTTCACAAGAAGAACTAGAACAAAAGCAGAGAAACATGGGGAAATTAAGCATCTAGCAACATCAAAATTGAATACTGTTAATAGTCATATATCACAAGCTATTAATGATAATAAAATATCACATGAAGAGTTTACATTGATAATGGAGGAGCTTGAAAAGTATAAAGAGTTAAAAAACGAAGTAAGAACAAAGATAAACAAGAAGAAGAAGGAAGAAGAAAAAAACGATCTAATAGAAAGGGGGAAGAGAGAAGCAAGGGAGGAGTTCCGACGATTGGTGGAAAGAAATCAACCATCATCACTAGCATAAGTTTACCAAAAATCACATATAGTTGTTATTGTAAATGTAGTAATACAGAGGATGAAGATATTAAAAATTATAATGTAGAGATTATATGAATATGAATACATTAAGTTGTTGTTGACTTAATATATTTGATTATAAAAAATAAATATGTCGTTTTATACAATAGAAACACCGGGAAATAGAGAAGAAGAGGTTAAAAAATATCTTCAATTAAAAGAGTATCTAAGAGCAAGAGATAGTGTAGATAAAACGGGGAAATATGAAAGGAAGAGAGAGTTACTAAAGACATATAAACCATTGTTAAAGCCATTAACAAAGATACAAACGAAAGTAGAAACATTACCAAAAGACATAGGGAAAATGACGGGGGAAGAGTTTAATAAAGCGTTGTTAGCTTTGCCAGCGCCACAAATTACTAATGTGATGCCTACAATATATGAACCAGTAGAAGAACAAAGAGAAGGAACACAAATAAAAGAAATAAAAGAATTAGAAACAATAACAGGTGATAGATCTGCTGATGGTCTTATTATAAATAGTATATATAAAAATAAATATAAAGAATTTTTTAATTTTGATAGTGAAAACATGCAATTTAGGATAAAAGACGAGCCATTAATTATAAAAAAAGATGGAATAACATTTAAAGATAAAACATATGATTACTCTCCTGAACTTGTTGAATTAATAACAAGTGAGCAAGATGTAAAACATTTAATGGAAAAAAACCCTGAAGCTGTAGATGATTATATTAGTATTTTAAAAGACAGTGATGTTATACATCAAATAACATCAGACGGGATATTAACGACAAATCAAAAATTTCAAAGTTTACCAAAATGGAAAGATTTAAAATTAAAAGAAAATGTATATGATGTAATAAAACCACAACTTCAAATTAAATATAAAGATCAATTAAAAACTAAAAAAGCAATGAAGAGTAAAACAAAAGAAGATGAACCCCAACCTTCAACTTCTAGTGGCAAAGGCATAAAAACCACAAAAAATAATACTGTCTTTTTATCTTCAAATCCTGATACATTGGCTGATCGTTTAACTTTACTATGTGCAAGTCAGAAAGCTGGAAACACTGGATTGAATAATGAAATCATTGATATATGTAATGAGTTAATAAGAATGAAAGCAATGACGCGTCAACAAAAGAATAAGATATTAAAACATTACAGACCATAATAAAAATGAGAAGTCAAAACGCAATGATTAAAAAGTATGTTAGAGGTGGAAGTAATATTTTCACTGACGCCTACAAGAAGTTAAAGAAGACATTTAAAAAATATGCACCACAAGTTTTAAACTTTGCAAAGAATAAAGCTATAGATTTTGTAAAGACAGAAGGAGTAAAACAAGCGAAGAAGCAAGCAGGAAAACAAGGAGATAAACTACTTAAAATGGCGATGGGTAAAATTGCAAATTTAGCTGGTGGTAATGTGAATATACCAGTTATGAAGCCGAGTTATAAAGGTAGAGGTTTGAATTATGTATAAGTAATAAAACACTATAAATAAATAATTAAATATTAAAAATGACTAGTGGAGAAATTTTAAATTGGACAGAAGAAGTTCCCATTGATGAAACGATAGAAGAGTATGAATATCGAAGATATCCACCACAAATAGGAGGAGAGGCAATGCTGAATCAAGCAGGGCAAATTAGATTTACAATAGAGAGTGGAGATATTTTCACTCATCCTCATAGATCATATTTGCAGATAGAAGGAAGAGTAACTAAAAATGATGGTACAAACTATGCAAATGGAGATTTAATAACAATAGCAAATAATGGTTTAATGCATCTTTTTAATCAGGTGAGATATGAGATAGCAGGACGAGAAATTGAAACTTTACTTTTCCCAGGACAAGCAACCACAATGCTGGGTATGCTTAACTATACAGAAGATTTTAATACAACTTCAGGGTTAAGTCAAGGATGGGTAAAAGATAAAAAAACATATGCAAATGATGGAGCAGCACAAGATTTAAATACAATGAATAATCCAGGTTTTAAAAGAAGACATCAATACCTTTTAACTTCAAATGATGCAAACGCAGATAAAGGGAAATTTACACTTAATATTCCTTTAAGTCATATTTTCGGGTTTTGTAATGATTATGATAAGATTATTTATGGAGTGAAGCATGAACTATTTTTAACACGAAAAGTAGATTTAGAGCCTCTTTTTTCTTCAACACTCGCTGGCGTTGGAGCAATAGACGCTGCCAAAATTCATATTTCAAATATGTATTGGTTTGTTCCAATAGTGAAACCTGCAATATCAAATTTAAATAGTCTTATGAATGATATGAGTAAAAACATAAATCTTAAAATTGATTTTGACAAGAGACAGGTTTTTTCAGTTGTTGTTCCTAATGCAGTAAGAGCCTATACTTGGAATCTTACAACAAAAGCCAGCAATGAAAAACCGCGTTTTATTGTTATTGGATTTCAAACAGGAGAAAGAACAGTCCAGGATAGGAATCCTTCAATCTTCGATCATGCAAATATAGAAGAGTTGCATGTGTTTTTAAATAATGTTAAGAGATATCCAGCGTTGGACTTTAGAATGGATTTTACTAATAATAATTATGTTGATGCTTACAGTTCTGCGGCGAACTTTAGATGTTTAACTTCTGGTTTGCCATCTTGTGTTTCAAATTTTGGTATAGATCCAGTTGATTTTAAGTTTCTTTATCCTTTGTTTGTGTTTGATATATCAAAACAGAGTGCAACACTTAAAACTGCGATTACTAATATTACTGTGGAAATGAAATTTAGAGGAGGAATACCAGCAAATACAACAGCATATGCGGTGGTGCTATCTGATAATACATTGTTGTTTAAGAGTGATGGAGAGCAGATAAAGCCGGATTATTAGTTTAATCATTTAACTCATATATAAAAAATCTACATATAATTCCCACATTATATATAGATTAACATGCTTTAACAAGCTTTTTAGCCTTCTTTACCCCCTCTTTTAATAACATTAATAAATCAATAAATCAATAAATTAATAAATTAATAAATTAAAATACTCAGTTACTTAGATACTTAGATAATTAGTTAACGCTGCTTTTACGCTGCTTTTACGCTTAATTTAAGGCCACACAATAAGTCAGTTAGATTTATAGTTAGTCAAGATAATTAAGACACACAGTTAGATAGTTAGATAGTTAGATAGTTAGTCAGTTTCTCAGTTACTCAGTTTCTCAGTTTCTCAGTTACTCAGTTTCTCAGTTTCTCAGTTTCTCAGTTAGATAGTTAGCCAAGCACAACGGAGGGGAACATCTGCGGAAGCTGTCGGAGGAGAAACCGGAGACGCTGGAGCTGATGGAATGTGTGTAACTCAGTGTGAAGAGGAGACTCGGGAAAGTCTCGGGAAAGTCTCGGGAAAGTCCGTTGGCGATCTACATCTCTTAGTGAGCAAATCCCAATATTGACAGATCTCATCCCATTTTATTTCCCATTTTATTTCCCATAGTCAGCCAATTCTGTTCCTGTGCCAGAACTCTCCCTTTATACCTCTCCATGGGTCATTTCACTCCGTAGAGAAGTGACCCGGGTCATAATTCCACGTAGAGAAATAATCCTCTGGGGTAATTTCTCTACGTATAATTATGACCCGGGTCATTCCTCCAAGTAGTGAAATGACCAATGGGTCATTTTGTAGGGGATGGTCATTTCTCTGCATTACACCGGCTGTATAATAAGAACGAAAAAAAGGGCAAAAAAATGATCTTCTTTTATCACAATATTTTGATTTTTATCACCATCTCGAAACTGCGATCACCTTATTTCACTTCCAAAATTTTAAACACAGTATGATTCAAGCCTTAATAAAGGTGTCCGTGGTGAGGTAGTGCGTCGGCCTCGTAACCTAAAGATCCTGAGTTCGATACTCGGGAGCGGGTGTTAACTTCGGGATTTTTCATCGGCCCACACATTCGGCGAGAGAACTGGTGTAGTTCCCACGAAGCAGAATCGAGAGAGATTAGCATAAGTTGTTTGAACTTGTTTCTCAATCGATGTAAAATAAATGTTTAAACTAAACTAAAGGAAAAATATCCATTTTCAACATGACTACAACTTTGTTAGCATAAAAATTAGGTGACGCGTTTTCAAAGCAGTTCGGTATAGTCGATTGTCCCCTTGTCCGTGTGTCTGTAATAAATTTCATGTATACACAGACAAAGCTTCAAACTTAGCGTCCGAAGAGGTCATTATGGAAAATAATATGTTTGTTATGTTATGAAATTTATCAATTTAAGCGTCATTAGTCACGTGCCCGTCACTTGATATTCCCAAAATGCTTTTTTGATTTCTGGCGAGAAATCTAAAAAATGCCTTCAGAGGCTACGTAGCCTTTTAAGGGAACACCATAAAAAAAAAAAAAAATTTGGGTGATTTTATGGTTCTTACTTATTGATGATTTGTTTTGTTTTTCCATATAAATTTCAGTGATATATATTTCTTTTAATTTGGTGAGATGTGAAAATACCTACCTTTAAAGGCGGGTATCTAGATTTTTCACGTCTCATTATATTGAAATATATATATATTACTGAAATTTATACGAAAAAACAATACAAATCATCAATAATTAAGAATCATAACTTTAAAAAAAATTTTTTTTGATGGCATTCCCTTTACAGGCTACGTAGCCTCTTGAGCTATTTTTAGATTTCGTGCCAAAAATAAAAACAAGCATTCTGGGACTGTTAAGTGACTGGCACGTGACTAATGACGCTAAAATTCCACAACATAACAAACATGTAATTATTTTCCATAATGTCCTCTTTGGACGCTATGTTTGAAGCTTGGTTTGTGTTTTCAGGTATGTAAATGAGGGAGTTGCTCATATAAAAATAGACTGTGTTTCCCGTCGATGTCGACCTGGGCTGCAGTAAATCTCTAATTTCTCTTGTTGTCGGATGGCTCTCTACTACTTGGGTTTTATTAATGAAAATTAAAGGCTTTGGGAGTATAAGGATGATTTTTCTGTATTTTTTTTTTAATTTCGTCCCAAACTCTGAAGGGCCACCTTTAAGTGCCAGAAACCTCATATTTCACATGCATTGCTCTAGGTAAAACTTTGATTTGAATACAAAGCCAATGTCATCTTTCAATGTCAAGGCCACATTTCAAGGTCACGTATAGGCAAAAAATTTTAACATTGGGCATAACTTTTGAATGCTAAATGACAGGGCATTCATATTTCATATGTTTATTGCTCTTGGTAAGCCCTTTTATTTGATACAAAAGTCAACGTCCTCTGTCAAGATCAAGGTCACATCTCAAGGTCATTTGTTGGCAAAACATTCTAAATTGCATAACTATTGAATGATGATAAAGCTGGGGAAGTCATGTTACACATGTGGATTGTTTTTGATAAGACCCGTCATCTGTTGATAAGGTCAAGGTCAGCTATCAAGGTCAAGGTTCAATATCAAGGTCACATTTTTTGAAAATTTGCACTTACGTCGACATTGTGGTTTAACAAACATATTTAGTCAATTGTCATTATTCTTTTATTTTATGTTTGATTTCAGTATTATTATTTTCTTTCTTCTTCTTTTTGAAAAAGGGGATGTGTTTGATTTTATTTACAGTAGTTTTACTTCTCGAGTGTTATACTTCTTAGTTTTGAACCCCTTCTAAGCATTTTTAGCTCACCTGAGCACGAAGTGCTCATGGTGAGCTTTTGTGATCGCCCAATGTCTGTCGCCCGTCGTGCGTCGTCCGTCGTGGGTCGTGCGTCGTGCGTCGTCCACAATTTCTTTAAACATCTTCTCCTCATAAACCACTGGGCCAATCTTGATGAAACTTGGCAGGGATGTTCCTTGGCTAAAGCTCTACCAAACTTGTTCAAGAGATTGAATTCCAGCCACAACTGTGGTTGCCATGGCAACCAAAAGGAAAAAATAGCAAAATCTTTGAAAATCTTCTTCTCTGAAACTAGAAGGCGTAGAGCTTTGATATTTGGTATGTAGCATCTCCTAGTAGACCTCTACTAAGATTTTCCATATGATGCCCCTGGGGTCAAAACTGACCCTGCCCCGGGGGTCACAAGTTTGAAACATAGGAACAAATAAGGAAGACTTTAAAATTCTTCTTCTCTGAAACTAGAAGGTGCAGAGCTTTGATATTTGGTATGTAGGATCTCCTAGTGGACCTCTATAACAAGATTGTTCATATGATGCCCCTGGGGTCAAAACTGGCCCCGCTCCGAGGGTCACAAGGAACAAAGAAGGAAAACTTTAAAATTCTTCTTCTCTGAAACAAGAAGAAATAGACCTTTGATATTTGGTATGTAGCATCTGCTAGTTGACCTCTACCTAGGTTGGTCAAATGATATCCCTGGGGTCCAAACTGGCCCAGCCCCGGGGGTCACAAGTTCAAAACACAGGAACAAAGAAGGAAAACTTTAAAAAAAAATATCTCTGAAACTGGAAGTCGTAGAGCTTTGATATTTCATATGTAGCATCTTCTAGTGGACCTCAACCAAACACGATACGATGATCCTGGAGTCCAAACTGGCCCTGCCCTGGTGGTCACAAATTCGAACGTCGGAACAAAGAAGGAAAACTTTGAAATTCCTCTGTTCTGAAAGAAGATGGAAACTTCGTACGTGTGTTCCTTATGATAGTCTTCCAATAACAATATTTTACCTTTTTTTCATTAAATGTCATGTCATTGAAAAAGGGGGCTTGGTGTAAATTTTCAATATGGACCAATCATTATGGACCAATCACAGTCAGTTTGCCCATCCATCCACCTTGACGGATATATTCTAAAGTCCTTTGCATTTATGAAACTTCAAACATGTTTTCCTTAGGATAGTCTTTTTGATACAATTTTCTTCTGTGAGATGTGTCACAGAAAAAGGGGTTACCTTTCACATACTAGACTTGTTGAGCCCTGATAGATCAGTCAAGAAATGTTGCGAGCTGTTAGTCTAGGGTTCCCAGTTTGCATTGGCTTGATTACTGTCTCAGCCAACATCCTTTGACATTTGATCAAAAGTTACTGAGACAAGTCTCATTTGTGTCTTACCAATGAGCGAATGATGTTTTAATCTGTCATTCGACCACCATTTTGACCAGGAAATTAATGCCTGGCCTTCCAAGTTAATTCAATCCTTACCATACAATCCTGACTTTCAATGACCCTGAATAAGAAAAGTTGTGAAAGCATTTTCGAAAAAGAAGAAAATGCTTTTTACATACCCTGTCAGAATTATTTGGCCTTGAACTTTGATATTTGGTATATATCTTCATTGTAGACCTTTACTGCTTAGTACTCAGGTGAGCGATGTAGGACCATCATGGTCCTCTTGCTTTTCTTGGCAAATGATATTTAGGAAAAATATGTACCTAATATGTTTGATTTTACTTTGACATTTCTCTGTCAGTACTATTTGCCGTTTTTCAGTTTGCTCACACTTTGAATATTAACCTTCCACTGCGGGAAATCCTCACTAAGAGTAGATTTCAATTTTTAAAAAAGTCTAACTTCTGTTCTGGTAGAAGTTTAGCTCAAAAGGCAACTTAGAATTTTTTCTCTTGACTTAGCTGTTTTAACCGTTTACCACATAACACTGAGTTTTAACGACCCTTAAATGCATTTAAAAGCATTGCGGAAAATGGAGAAAATGCTTGTAACATCCATTTTATCTTCTTTTCACGGTGTTTTGTGCTCTTTCAAAAACAAATTTCAATTTTTGAATCATTTATTTTGTTGTCTGCAAATATTTGAGTTTGGATTGCTCTAAAAAAATTGTCATTTGGTGAAGAGTTTAAGTTTAAACCTCTCTGTTGAATCAGACATTCTACAAACTTTTCGAAAGCCTTGTAATTCAGTGTTATTTAATTTGGTATGATGCTGACATGACTTTACTAGCCCAACGAAAGCAATAAGTATCGTTAATTCTAAAATTCTGTGGCAAAACGGAGATTTATTGATAGTTTAGTTTAAACATATTTATTTTACATCGATTGAGAAACAAGTTCTTACAACTTATATTAATCTCTCTCGATTCTGCTTCCTGGGAACTACACCAGTACACGCGCCGAATGTGTGGGCCTATGAAAAATCCCGAAGTTGACACCCACGGACACCACACATTTATTGATGTTTTTTTATTCGTTCGAATTGGAGTTCAAATCTTTGTTTAAACATGTTAATTTGTTACATTGTCCGTCGGCCCCGTAATTCGCCCTTTTAATACATATCCGTCTGTAAATTAATTCAGCATCTTTAAATTGCTTATTGAGAATTTATCATCGATAGTAATATATGATTGAAATACTTTTTCCGGAATTTTATTGAGAGAAACAGTCATGACAGCACGATATAAGTAGCCTATCTACTCTACTGTATATGTATTGACGGCGTCTGTTTGTGAGCCCTTGGCAACAGTAACTAAGGAAGTCGGTTTATCTTATCACCACGGATCCATGTATAATCGCCGATTGATCGGTTACTAGACTTCGATGATGTTGAGACCGTGTCGTGTCCTCACTACGACCAAATAATCGCATCCATGTTTTGTACATGTTCAAAATACTGTCGGCAACTGATATGGTCTTGCAAACTTTCGGAGATGCCATTGCAACCCATCGGCGACTCCCTTGCAACTTCACTGTGATCGTCATTTTTTTTTTCCAATCGCCGATCGGTCGCGTCGCAAACCCTGTGTTACCCTAGTCAGATGACGATGTAAATACGTCATACAAAACTTTTGTTCAATACGCTAGCAGTTCCAGTTTATTCTAATTGCATTTTGTCCTTATGACGCATTGTGTGTAAATCTAACCACGTCAATGAGTTTTATAACTTTTTAGAATGTGAACTTTTCCGTTCCGTCTGGCGCTTGCTTAATTTAGTATTGAAGTATTTGTTCTAGATATTTTTTATGTTACAACTGTATATTTCTCTTGAGAGTAAAAAAAAATGAGACCAGTGCCTAAAGCCACGTATTATCTTCTAGTGGACATGGTCAAAGGAAAATTCAGAAAAACAGTTAGAGAGAGAACATGATTAGAAAAAAATGTAGTCGTCCTCTTCTGGCGTAACAAAGACAGGCTTACGATTAAAGTACAAGTACTCTTCCATGACCATAAACGTGTGGTAATTAAAGAACGTATGACAGAAATGGTGCAGAAGAAGAAATCAAAATTAAAAGGGAGTGGAGCACGCTCTTTAGCATACAAAATGAAAGAAAAATTTTCTGGTGTAAGCGAGCGGAGAGTGAAAAAAATTCTAGATCAAAGTGAGACACATGGCCAGATGCAATGTAAATTCACGAACAAAGCCCCTATGAAGTTTGTTCAAGCAAATTATGTTTTTGAGAGAGTGCAGATAGATCTTGTCAAGATGCCTGACGTTGAGATTCAGAATCATAGGTTCAAATACAATTTGACTGTTGTAGACGTATTTTCAAGATATCTTATCTGTCGATCCCTCGAGAATAGATTATCAAAAGTGGTTGCTGAAGCAATAAAGAAGGTGTTTGAGGAGCATGGATGGCCGAAAATTATTCAATGTGACAATGGTCCTGAATTTCGGGGTAATGTTGATAGGCTTTTCAAAGAGAAGAAATTAAAAGTGATAAAGAGCAGACCGTATCACCCTCAAAGCCAAGGAAAGGTAGAACGTCAAAATAGGATTTTGAAGAAGAAAATACGATACGAAATGCACAGACGACGGCAAAGGGGATTTAACTGGGTGGAAGGTCTTCAGGGTGTCGTGAATAGCATTAACAGTCAACCAAAAGAGGTCCTTTCCTATCAAACTCCTTTTACGGTTTATTTTGGTCCGGGATTTGATAAATCTGCCGACGAAATAAGGAAAAAAGCTAAGCAGGCATCCCTTAAATGTAACAAACGCCTTCACACAGCTCAAATGAGAGGATGCCCGTGTACAATCTATGAGAAAGGTGCCCGTATTCTAGTGCGCTATCCTTTTGGAAAGAGAGTGCCATACAAACGTTATGTTTTTGCAAGGAAAAGTAATGAAAAGGTCGCAGGACCTCTCAAGGTATAAAGTTAGGTTTAGGACTGAAGATGGGTCGATTCTTAATGAATGGGTTTCTGTAGAACATATTACAAGTAGAACCTTACAGGAGGAAAGAGAAAGGAGAACAACATCATACCAAGAATTCAAAGAAAGGGAAAAGAGAAGGATGCATAGACAGAGGTTTTATATTCCACTGGAAAGCGATGCCTTTGAAAATGAAAAAAGGGAGAGGAGTGCAAGATTACGCATGAAAAAACAAGAAAGGGAGAGACGAAGGATCCATAGACAGAGGTTTTATATACCCGTTGAACGTCGTGAGAACGACAGCTTATTCGCCAACAATGCTGACATACGAATCGTTGATGATCCTAGCGAAGCGTCGAATTGCCAATTCGATTCAGTTAGCCATCAGATAATAAAAGCAGGTATCTATCGAACAGGCGATCAACTAAGGCAAAATTGCAGTGAATCACATGAAAGAAAATAAAGACCATTACAGAGATTTTACCACGGGTAGTATTGATACTTACCTAAAACGAATGTCAGATACAAATACTTTTGGTGACAATTTAACTCTTCTTGCCCTTGCAGGAGAGCTTAATTGTCAGTTTGTTGTAGTGAACTCGCGTGGTAGATCATATAATCGACTTGTTTCAAACACCGGTGTATATTCAGAAGAAATGTCTACCTTTACTCTAGGGTTTTATCCAGAAATACACTACGTCTCTGTAGAAATAACAAATGGGAATATTCTAACGGGTGTAATAGATGGTCTGAGAGTGCCGAATGTGCCTGAGAGAATAAGTGAGCCGGGTGACGATACAAGAACAGATACAGATTCTCTGGGTGCTGGTGTGCTTGAAAATGAAAGAATCGGTTGTGGTGATCTGAATTGTGATGGGGAAGAGTTTTCCATTAGAGACAATACTGATGATGTTTCTGATAGTGATAATAGTAATGATTGGAAGAATAACAATCTAATAGGCAACAATGGTGCTGATGACAACTCTGACATTGAAAAAAGTAATGAAGAGAATGGGGGTTCTAGCATAGATAGCATCAATGATGATGATGATGAGAGTTATGTAGATGAGATGGGTTCTGTAATAAATGATGTTCCTGGTAATGATGAAATTGCTGAAGAGAATAATGATGACTTAATAGGGAACAATTGTACTGATGAGAAATCTGATATTGATAATAGTAATGAAGAGAAGGAGGGTTCTAATATCGACAGCAACAATACTGATTATGTTTCTGATGATGCGAGTAATGAAAATGAGATGGGTTCTATAACATATTATGTTCCTGGCAATGATGAAATTGCTGATGAGAATAATGATGACTTAATAGGCAACAATGGTACGGATGAGAATTCTGATAATGATAATAACAATGAAGAGGAGGAGGGTTCCATTATCGATGGTAACAATACCGATAATAATGAGAGTTATGAAGATGTGATGGGTTCTATAACAGATGTTGGTCCTGATAATGATGCAAGTGGTGATGGAGATATCCCAATATTGCCATATTTGATTCTTCGCAGGATTATATTCTTCTCCATAACAAATTCTCCTTTAATGCGGTACACCCTACAGAGGGTTAGTGGTCCGTTTGCCGATATAATTAGAGAGCTGGGTTATCCTCGGGCTTACGTACGTCCTAACCAGACACTGTCCTTACCCTTGCATACTTACACAGAGCTTAGTGTTGTACGTCTCAGTCGCATGTATGGTAGACACGGCGGACTCATGGTCAATGTTCGCAACCTATTGAGTGAATCTGGTGCGCGTTGGTTCAGAGCGTGGCTCACATTTTACAGTCTTGGTTTTGGTTGGTTTGATATTGTGGACGTCAGATGGAGATAAAGTATTTTAATGTCATATATATTTCCTACAATGTCTCAAAAGCATATTCCTTAATCCTATGAAAAGCTATCAACAGTAGTTCGTTTTGTTTTGTTTCTTGTTTCCGTGTTCAGTGTAAATACACTTCAAGTTGTAAAACATGATGTAAAATTTAAATCGGGCTAGGTTATTAACCTTTGATGTATAAGCTATACTTAAAACATCTGACGTTTTCCCATTTGCTTCTACTTATGATATATATTAAATGATATAATTTTGAGCTCAATCCGTCAAATGTCAAGGTCACTGTGACCAACTTATTAATAAACAGAGCAACATTGTACGGTTGGTAACTACACACAGAATTGACCAACGTTTGTGAATATACAAAAAATATTTACCTTCGAGTGTAGATGGTCCTTATCTAGTTCAGCCTAATTCGTCAAAGGTCAAGGTCACGGTGATCTTTGTTTAATTGCAATGATAACAACTATTATGACTATTCTGTAGATAATTTTGTTGGGTGTATATTTGATTATGAATACGAGTATGACATTTTTTTCTTTGAAAAGTATCATTCATTAACATTGTTTATCGTCGTAAACCAGTGTACCTTTCACAAAGTGGGGATGTATTGAAAATGTCTGTCGGTAGGTCTGTCGATCTCTCGGTAGGCAAAACATTTTCCGGATAATACCTAGACACAGAATTGACTCAGGTTTTTCAAATCTGGCACAAACATCAATCTCCGGGGAATGATTTTTAGATCCACTCGTTAAAGGTCAAGGTCATAATGACCTTCAACTTATTGATAAATAGAGCAACCTTGTCCTGGCTGATAAATACACAGAGAATTTTTGAAATTTGACACAGATATTAACCTTCAAGTGTAGATGGTGCCTATCGATTTTGAGCTCAACCCGTCAAAGGCCAAGGTCAAGATGACCTCCAACTTAATGATATATGAAGCAAACCTTATCCGACTCATAATGATACACAGAATTGAAATAGGTTTATCGAATTTGGCATAGATATTCGATCTCATAGTATAGTTGGTGCCTATTAATTTTGAAGTCAACCCATCAATGGTCGAGGTCACGCTGAGCATCATCTTTACTTATTGATAAATACTCGTAGAGCAAACCTTGTCCATTTGATAACAACACACTGAATAGACCCAGGTTTGTGAAATTTGACACAGATATTGACCTTTAAGTGTGGATGTATTTTAGTAATTTTAAGCTCAACCCGTCAAATGTCAAGGTCACGGTGATCTTCAACTTATTAATAAACAGAGCAACCTTGTACGGTTGATAACTACACAAATAACTGGCCAGCGTTTGTGAATAATACAAAAATATTCACCTTCGAGTGTAGATGGTCCTTATCTATTTTGACCTAAACTGTCGAAGGTCAAGGTCACGATGACATTCAGCTTATTTTTAAACAAAGCATGCCATATCCGTAACATAACGAGACACAGAAATGACCTAGGTTTAACAAATTTATGATAGACATCAACCTCAGGGTTTAGATGATCTCTATTAATTTTAAGGTCAACCCATCATAGGTCAAGGTCACGATGACCATCAACTTGATGACACATAAACCAAATCCTGTCTGGAAGATAACTAGACACAGAATTGAACTAGGTTTGTCAACTTTGGCAAAGACTATTGTGTGTAGATGATTCCTCTTAAATTTTAGGTCAACCTGTGCAAGGTCAAGGTCACGGTGACCTTCAAGTTGTTGACATATAGAACAAACCTTGTCAGTATAATTACTAGACACAGAAATGAACTAGGTTCTTAAAACTTTAAACCAACATTCATGGTAGAGTTTAAATGATCCGTATTGATTTTCAGGTCAAGCCGTAAAAGACCAAGGTCATGGTGACAATCAGTTTGTTGACATCTCTCTCTCTCTCTCTTAAGATGGAACTTGTTGATTTAAAAGAAGGAAAAAAGTCAAACAGAACTTTTGGGGAATAAAAAAAACGTATGCCAAAGATGAGTAACCTTTTAACCCTTTCCCAAACGACAAACTTTTGGTCTAGACTACCAGTATTTTCTCCTTTTCCCACAATGTTTTCAAAGGGCCACTATTCCAGACCCGTAAAAACCAGGGATTGTTTGGGAAAGAGTTAAAGTAAAAGGTAATCAGAGGTTCAGAGTGCTTTTGTTTTAGTTTTATTCATTTAGTTAATTCAGTTAAAAAGAAATCACGTACAAAAAAATTGAAATACCAAAGAAAAAAAAAACATAAAAAAATAGAAATAAAAAAGATATGTATAAAAAAAAAAAAAAATAATAAATAAAAAAAATGAGAGAAAACAAAAAAAAAAAAAAAAAACCTGCCAGATGGATTCGACCGTGACGAGGTTGGTAGGCTTTCAAACTAACAGAATCCAAATAAATTGTATCGGCTTTAACAAACTTGGGATGTATTGGTTTGCACATGTCGGTCAATCCGGATTGACCGACTCTGTCACAGTGACATTCAACTTATTTTCCACTCTTTTTTTTAGCTCATAGGGTCAAAGGTCAGGGTCACAAGGTGAATTTTTATTCTCAGCTTGTGGCCTCTCTATAAGCCCAATTTCTCCCATTTTTTCTATACTGTATAATTATGTTAGTTGCCCTTGCTGAATCAAGGAATCCTTTTGAATTTGATGTCACTGGGTCAAGGTCATAAGGTCGGATTATATTCTCATCTTGTGGTATCTAAACAGGTCAATTTTCATTTCATCTCTTACATAATTTGCCGGTGAATCGTCCTTAGTATTTCAAGGGACACTTAAGTTTTAGGTCAGATGGTCAAAGGTGAAGGTCTTTCTGTAAAGTTTATACCCACAAATTATGTTAAAAGAATACGCTCCAATTAATAGTCTTGAAGACTGTTTTGTTTAGATCACTCTCAGAAGCGTAAAATACAATGTATGAGTGCATAACTTGTCCATTGCTATTGAGAGTGATAGTTTTCTCTTTTCATTGTGAACGTCCATGTTTTATTACCATTAGCGATTTAAAGGTGGGTATTTAGAATTTTTACATCTCACCAAATTAAAAAATATATATATCACTGAAATTCATATGAAGAAATAATACAAATCATCAATAATTAAGATTCATAAAATTACAAAAAAAAAATTTTTTTGATGGTATTCTCTTAAAAGGCTACGTAGCCTCTTAAGCTATTTTTCGCGCCAAAAATCAATAAAGCATTGTGGGAATGTCAAGTGACTGGCACGTGACTCATAACGCTTAAATTCCCTATCATAACAAACATGTAATAATTATTTTCCATAATGTCTTCTTCGGATGCTATTTTTGAAGCTTCTTCTGTGTATTCCTGTAAGTAAATGAGCGAATTGATCATCTAAAAATAGAATGTGTCTCCCGTTGGTGTCAACCTGGGCCGTAGTAAATCTCTAATTTCTCTTGTTGTCGGACGGTTTTCGACTACTGGGGTGTTATGAATGAAAATTAAAAGGCTTTGGGAGTATAAGGATGATTTTTTTGCACTTTTGTAAAATTTTCGTCCCCAAATCCGAAGGTCCACCTTTAATAGTATTACAAAACGGGTTGTAACTGTCTACCCGAATTGTAATAATGTTCTCCCAACCTGTTTTAAAACAAATTATAACAAAACGGGTTTTATTACAAAACGGGTTGTAACTGTCTACCCGAATTGGAATAATGTTCTCCCAACCCGTTTTGTAATAGTTTTATCACCATAATGTTAGTCAACTTTTTCCATTACAATAATTTGATATATTCTGTTGAAAAAACACACTCCCATCTATCAGTGTCTTGAAGACTGTTGTATTTAGATCAATTTCATAATTCTAAAATAAAATGTATAAGTGTATAACTTGCCCAATTCCATTCAGAATGATAGATTTTCTTTTATCGCTGCAAACTTAATGATTTATCACATTTCGGGTTTTTATTACAAAACGGGTTGTCACTGTCAACCCAAATTGTAATAATGTTCTTGCAACCCGTTTTGTAATAAATTGTTACAAAATGGGGTTTTGTTTCAAAACAGAGTTTTGTTACAAAACAAGTTGTAACTGTCTACCTGAATTGTAATACTGTTCTTGCAACCCGTTTTTTAATAAATTGTTACAAAACGGGTTTTTGTTACAAAACGGGCTTTTGTTACAAAACGGGTTGTAACTTACTGTTTTATAACAATTTGGGTTTTTATTACAAAACGGGTTGTCACTGTCAACCCGAATTGTAATAATGTTCTCGCAGCCTGTTTTGTAATAAATTGTTACAAAATGGGATTTTGTTACAAAACAGGTTGTAACTGTCTACCCGAATTTTAATAATGTTCTTGCAACCTGTTTTGTAATAAATTGTAACAAAACGGGGTTTTGGAACCAAAAGGGTTGTAACTGTCTACCCGAATTGTTATAATATTCTCCCAACTCGTTTTGTAATAATTGTATCAACACCATATTAGTCATTTTGTTGCAATACAATAATTTGATAAATTCTGTTTAAATAGAAATACACACCATTCTATAGTGTCTTGAAGCCTGTTGTGTTTAGATCAATTTTATAATCGTAAAAGAATATGCACAAGTGTATAACTTGACCAATTCTATTGAGAATGATATATTTTCTCTTTTCATTGCGAACTGTTTAATTACAATTCGTGTTTTTGTTACAAAATGGGTTGTAATTTTCTACCCAAATTGTAAAAATGTTCTCCCAACCCATTTTGTAATAATCGTATCACCATTATGTTAGTAATTTTGTAGCATTATATTAATTTGATTCTGATGAAAACAAAAATACACTCCCATCAATAATGTCTTGAAAACTGTTATGTTTAGATAAATTTCATAATGGTAAAATACAATGTATGAGTTTATAACTTGCCCAATTCTATTGAGAAAGATAGATTTTCTCTTTTCATTGCAAACTTAATGTTTTATTACAATTCGGGGTTTTGTTATAAAACGGGTTGTAACTGTTTACCCGAAATGTAATAATGTTCTCCCAACCCGTTTTGTAATAATTGTATCAGCACCATGTTAGTCATTTTGTTGGAATACAATAATTTGATAAATTCTGTTCAAAAAGAAATACACTCCATTCTATAGTGTCTTGAAGCCTGTTGTGTTTAGATCAATTCCATAACCATAAAATAAGCTGCACAAGTGTATAACTTGACCAATTCTATTGAGAATGATATATTTTCTCTTTTCATTGTGAACTTAATGTTTTATTACAATTCGGGGTTTTGTTACAAAAAGGGTTGTAACTGTCTACCCGAATTGTAATAATGTTCTTGCAACCCGTTTTGTGATAAATTGTAACAAAACAGGGTTATGTTACAAAATGGGTTGTAACTGTCTACCTGAATTGTTATAATGTTCTCCCAACCCGTTTTGTAATAATTGTATCAGCACCATGTTAGTCATTTTGTTGGAATACAATAATTTGATAAATTCTGTTCAAAAAGAAATACACTCCATTCTATAGTGTCTTAAAGCCTGTTGTGTTACGATCAATTTTATAATCGTAAAATAAAATGCACAAGTGTAAAACTTCTATTCTATTGAGAATGATATATTTTCTCTTTTCATTACGAACTGTTTTATTAGAATTTCTGTTTTTGTTACAAAATGGGTTGTAATTGTCTACCTGAATTGTAAAAATGTTCTCCCAACCCATTTTGTAATAATTGTATCACCATTATATTATATTAATTTGATTCTGATGAAAACAAAAATACACTCCCATAAATAATGTCTTGAAAACCGTTGTGTTTAGATAAATTTCATAATGGTAAAATACAATGTATAAGTTTATAACTTGCCCAATTCTATTGAGAAAGATAGATTTTCTCTTTTCATTGCAAACTTAATGTTTTATTACAATTTGGGGTTTTATTACAAAACGGGTTGTAATTGTCTACCCGAATTGTAATAATGTTCTCCCAACCCGTTTTGTAATAAATTATTACAAAACGGGTTTTTATTACAAAACGGGTTGTAACATTGGCCGCCATTTTGTTTTTCATGGCCGCCATTTTGTTTTTTCCCTCAAGGAATTATTGGAAAGGGGGGAGATATAATTATAGTTATATATATCAAGCATAATTTACAGTTGCCTCCATAGCACAGTGGGTAAGACCGCTGTGCCAAGAGACATTTTTGGACCTGGTGGCCAGAGGTTTGAAACCCGGCTGTGCCATTTTTTTTTTTTTTTTTTTTTTTTTTTTTTTTTTTTAATTTATTTATTTATTTATTTATTTATTTTTTTTTTTTTACTAATTATTATTCATTCTTATGTCATTGGCCAATTTCAAATATAAGATATTTTTATGAGAAAGATTTTGGATTACCTACGCCAGAAAGAAATATGAAAGGTCGCCAGAGTTATGGGATTTACTATTCTCTTTGAACCCTTCCCAAAATAGTATCAATAACCCAAAAGCGATGGAAGACCATGATCGGATCATAGACGATTCTAAAATTCTTTACAAAAACTGGAAATTCGGAGCAAAAGACACCAATAGCAAACTTTCATCCGGCAACAAGCTTTTACAAAAGAGATGGAATGAAATACATAAAAGACAATGGGCAACTAGATTTCTTAGAATGAGTGACGAAGAATTAGATGATCCGGAAATTCAAAGACAGCTAAAACAAACACACAAAAACAGGAAAGATGATGAAGTCAAAAATGAACTCAAAAAATTGGGGGAAAGATTAGGAATGTCGTTCGAAAAAAAGAAAAAAAGAAACCGACGACTACCGGTCAAGGAACTATAGTCATTCTGAGCGATCCTATGGCTTTAGTCGATAGATTAACGCTTTTACTCGGAAGCAAAAACGCGGGTAATACGGGGCTAAGAAACGAAATCGTATCAATTTCGAACGAATTGCTGAGACAAGGACAAATATCTAGAGAACAATACGATTCGCTATTTCACGACTTGTAGAGATTTTCGCCCCTAATTAAAAATATGATCGTAACGGCAAACCAGAAAGGATATAGAAAACAATATATATACAGGGGAAGCGCAAATTTTTTCGGACCGATAGCGAGCCTAATAGGTAAAGCATTTACTAAAGCGGGTTCTAAAATAGTATCTAGCGTAACGTCGAAAGCTGTTCAAGATATAGCTAAGCACGCGGCTAAAAAGGTCGCTACTGACATCGGAAAAGCGGCTTTACAGAAAGGAAGGGAGAAAGTTTCGGGATTAGTAAGTAAAAGAATCGACGACTTGATAGCGAAAAAGAAAAACGGAGCGGGAATTAAAATAATTTAATCTACGCTATGTAAAAACATGTCAGCTGAAATTTATCAATGGCCGGAACAAATTTATGTCGATGAATCGACCGAAAAATATGAATATGTCGAACACGTTCCTTTAGAAGGGGGGGGATACGCGTTAAATACGGCAGGAGATAATTATATAACTTTGGAAGCTCAAAGCGTCTATACCCACCCGCATAAAAGTTTTTTAAAGATAGAAGGTCAAATCGTTAAAAAAGCCGGGGAAATGCCCTATACCTAGGACGCTAGAAGAATAACTCTCGCGCATAACGGGGTTATGTATCTTTTCGCTAATATCGCGTACAAAATCTCGGGAAAAGAAATAGAAGCCGTGCGATATCCCAGACAAGCGACGACGATGTTAGGAATGTTAAAATATCCTGACGATTTTTCGAAATCGTCGGGATTACTTCAATGCTGGTTAAAAGACGAACATGAGGGAGAAAGCGGAGGATTAAATACGGGTTTCGATCAAAGACAAACATTTATAATGGATAGCAGCAATCCTAAAGGATTTTTTTCTTTTAATATTCCGCTCTCTCATATCTTCGGATTTTGCGACGACTATGATAAGATCATATACGGGGTTAAACAAGAGTTAAAACTCTCGAGAATAATCGACGACGAAGCGTTATTTAAAAGTAGCGATCAAGCTGGCGGTCAAGACGCGTGTCCGGACGGAAAAGTAATTTTAACGAAAATTTCCTGGTGTATGCCTCACGTGAAACCTTCGCTTCAGCAAGAAACCGAATTATTAAATCAGATCGCCAATAGAACGGAAATAAAAATAGGATTTAATCACAGACGTTGCGAATCGGTATCTGTAGGAGCAAATTCGACGAGTTGGTCCTGGATTTTTGCCGCGAAAGCTATAAACCAAAGACCTAGATACTTAATCGTAGGTTTTCAAGAGGGTTCGAGAGTCGGACAAAAGACTAATCCTTCTTCCTTTAATCATTTGAATGTAACAAACGCGGTCGTAAAACTTAATTATAGGCGATATCCTCAAGACGATAAAAGTATGGATTTTAAAACTAATAAATACTCGCGAGCATTTCGCGCAGCCGCTGTATTCAGAGATAATACTGATAACTTACATAACTTATTATCCAACTTTGGAATTGATTATTTGAGATTTAAAACTCTCTATCCGATATTCATTTTCGATATGTCCAAACAAGACGATATTTTGAAAGCCGGAGTAGTTACAGTTCAAGCCGATTTCGTATTCGGAGAAGTCGTCCCCGCTGATACGAAGGCATACTCGTTATTAATATCGGACAAAATATTTTCGCTAAAAGCCGACGGAAGCAAATTCATGTCCGTATTTTAAAAGTCTATATATCTAAATTTTAGATATATAGACTCCGATTTCTATAGGAAAAAGTATTTGGCTAAAGCGTTTTAATATAATATATAAAATGAATGAGAGCGTCAAAAATCCCTCGGATACGATCAAATTTCCGTTAAAAGAATTAGGATGTACGTCGTTAGAACGTGTAATTCCCCATTTAATCGTAGACAATACTTTAAATTCCAACCTCGTTTCGGATATATCTAAAGTAGACTATACGTCCGATCCGAAAGGATTATGCCGTTTAGAACCGTTAAAAGGATTACCCCCTTTCATAGACGATTTATACGTATTCGGATATCTTCACGAAAAAGAAATTATAAGAAAAGGAAAAACCGTTAATTTTATAACGGGAGACAATAGTCCCGCAAAATCCATAGTCACCTATATCAAATCGATTATGATGGAACTTTTCGGTCATCTGAATAAAAAAAAATCGAACAAAAAATAGTTTTTACGTTAAATAGGCATTCAGAAGGGGGCATCGCTAAAGATATTAAAGAAATCGAAAAGAAAACGAATTATAGAGCGTTAAATGGATATAAAGAATACCATCGTCTCGACAGTCCGGGTCAAGAAGTCTTAAGCCCTAAAGCGAATTTTAAATATAAAATAGATACTTCCGAATTACCTATTAAAACCGTATTAAACTCTATGAGTAACATGGAAAATAAACTTAATCGAAGGGGATTCGGTTTAATCTCTATAGACTATACTAGAGATTTTTCGGGAACGTTGGAAAGAAAAGCTTTGTATTCGCATTTTAAATGTTCGGGATTTCGCGATGAAGGGAACGTTTCCAATCCCGAAGAAATTAAAGAATTTAAAGAGAATCCTATTTTACTGAATACGGATCGTAAAGCCGGAAAAAATATCGTTAAATACCTAAAACATTCGGGTAGTATCAGATACGCGGTTAAATATTACAATAAAATCGCGGCTAATTTCGAAGCCGGAAACGTACAAAATAAAGAAGGTAGTCATCTGGCGGAATACGCCCATTGCTATTTCTCCCATCTCGAAAAAATGTTTCGTCATCCGGACGTTTTAGAGAAAGGATTAACAAGATTGGAAATTTCTATTTTCGGATTCGATTGTAACGTAAACTATTTAAAACTTCTTGATAAGGAATTCGGATTAGTTAAAGATTTAAAGATATTCCATATTCAACCGGGCGCGGAACAATGGAAAAGATTAGCCTCGTTGATTAATAAAAGTTTCGTCATCGCGAACAAAACGATTAATACAGTTACTCACGTATGGTACGCATCGAAATTGATGGGAAGATTCGCGGGCGTTACGACTAATTTAAATAAAAGATATCGAGGGTCTAAATCTAAAAGAAATTCGACGACTAAAAAGAAAAAGGAAAAAGATGGGACCGAAGGGAACCCCCCGTCCGAAGGAAAAGATGGGGTCAAAGGGGTCGACCGAAGGGAAGGGATCCCCCCGATAGATTCGAAGAAGTCCGAAGGGAAGGAAAAAATGAAAAACGAGAAACCTAAAGATATACCTAAAGAGAAACCTAAGAAAAAGAAAGTCGAAGGGAAACCCGAAGAAACGATAGATTCGAAGAAGCCCAAAGGGAAACCCGAAGGGAAAAATCCTGTCGTCGCTAAAGATCCAATCGTACGCAAGAAAAGAAAAAATCGTGATCTTACGGAAGAAGAATTTCGTAACGTAATTCGATGTATGACCTCGGATTTCGGTTTCGATAGTCTGCCGATCTATATTTGCGAAATCGAAATCGTCAAAAATGGCGAAGGTCAGAAGTTTGTCGTATCTAAACCGATCTATACTGTGAGACGAGAAGGAAAAACGATATTAATGCCTACGAGCGCTCCTCAGAAAGTATACGACGAAAAGATAGGATAACCGAACGGGGCGTTACCCGATACTAATTATATTCGTTGGACATTTCGCAGAGAAACGAACCGAGATCCGAGTAGTCCGGGTTATAAAAAAATTAATAATCCTTTGTTTTACGAAAATACAGAACGAGAATTAGTCTGGTACCATACGTGAAGGCGTAACGATATATTAACGAAAGAAGAAATCGAAAAAGAATCCGAAAAAAGGAAAAAAATCGAAGAAAAAGAACTGGAAAGACTTCCCGACCATTTGAAAAGGATGAAATCGCTCGCGAAAGAAATAGTTAAGAATTCGGAATTCGAAGAAATATTAAGAAAAATAGGAAAAATATATGTATACGCGTACAAGGAATACCCGCCTAGTAAAACGAATAAAACGGGTTGTAAACGTTTAGCTTACTATTACTATAGCGACGGACGAAAGGAAGGCGACGACAGAGAAGGCGAGAAAAAAGAAAAAAGCGTATGTTTCTCGACTTCGCTTTTCAATAAAATCATGGAAGACGAAGGAGAAAAAATCTTTACGAGTCTTCCGAAAGAAGATACTAAATGTAGATACCATTGCCCCGTTTTCTATATACCACGAGGAGCGATCGAAGTAATTAGTACGGATCTTAAGAAAGACTTACGAGGATTAAAATTAGTTTCGTATCCCGAAGAAGAGCCCGTAGATAGTATAAATCGTCGATTAGCAAAATACGTAAAAGAGAATATTCGAAAAGAAGAAACGAAAAGAAAAATCAAAGAAAAAAGAATACCTACTTTAGAAGAAAAAGGACACTCAGTTAATTTTACAAAAACTGAAAAATTAAATGAGGGGAATACAACTGTTACGCCTATTCGAGAAAAGAATTCAGGGGTAGAGTAAAGACTTTACTATATCTTACAAAAGACGAGAAAGAAAACCAATTTCCAGTTTGGGGGTATTTTTTACGAGACGAATTCGAGAAAATGGACTTGAAAAATAAAATAAGTCCTATACGCGTTAGAATCGGAGAAAAAAGACGTCATCCGAAAGCCAAAATAACGGATAGGTTAGTATTTAAAATTTAATTTAAAAAGAATAAATATCTTCAGTAAAGATATATATCCTACAAAAAATACCTATTGCGGCTTCTATAGCGATTATTTAAACCAGAGAGATGTATAAATGGGGTTTGTAGAACAGTTTTTCGTATTTTCTCGATTCGTCGATTAGTATTTTAATTAATAAAGGTATTTTTCTTTTCTTTTCCCTTTTCCTTTTCCCTCTCCCCTTTTACCCCTCTAAGCCCCCTTCCCAGGGCGCCTTTGGCGCCCGTCAGCCTCAAAACCTAAAAACCTAAACCCCTCAAAAAACTTACAGGAGGTTCCCTAGAGTCTACGACCTTCGCAATCTTTACGACCCTACGACCCTATAGGTCCGCGATCCTATAGGGGACCCTATAGAGACTGCGAGACTGGAATCTTACGGGATTGCAGGATTGAAATCTTTACGAGACTATGGGACTGGAATCTTACGGGATTGCAGGGATTGGAATCTTAACGAGACTACGAGAACTGGAATCTTACGGGATTGCAGGGATTGGAATCTTTACGAGACTGGGAGAGTACAGGGGGTCCTATAGGGATTGGGAGAGTACGGAGATGAAGGGGAGAGAGGGGAAAATCGGGGGGGAAATCGGGGGAAAATAACGGATATTTTATGGGGGGGAGAAAACAGGAAAGGATTTAGAGAGGGGGAAAGGGGAAAACTTGCGATGAAATCTTGCGACGAAAATTTATTCCCTCGTCGGATTATTAATTAAAATACTAATCGACGAATCGAGAAAATACGAAAAACTGTTCTACAAACCCCATTTATACATCTCTCAGGTGTATATAATGCACAGTCAGGCCGTCAGTTTGAATATTAGATGCTTCAAATTACATGTATATCAATCACTTAATAAATATCTTAAATTCTACTTTTTGTCTTACTTATTGATATGTTTGGCCATGGTAAGAAATACTGTTATCATTGTACGAAGCGGTAACACTATGGTTCGAAATGGTTAATTTAAGTTACGAAGTGGAAGATCTATGGTACGAAATGGTCATAACCGGAATGGTACGAAATGGTTATGGTACGAAGTGACTGCATACCATGTCGACAGGCGCTCCATAGAATGGGTATGCAGTCACTTCGTACCATAACCATTTCGTACCATTTAGTTTATAACCATTTCGTACCATAGATTTACCATTTCGTACCATAGCGTTACCATTTCGTACCAGGGTAGAACCTTCTCATACTATGACCAAACATGTAATTTAATGTGACAAAAAGTGGTATTTAATATATTTACTTGGAATAGACCATTGCTTTGGACCTTATGTTATTTACGGGATATTATCATAAATCAATTTAAAGAATCAGTATTGAGAAGATAGGTGTTTGGTCTGTTTGTCTGTAATGCTTGTCGCAAGTTGGATAATCAGAATTAGGAATAAACTGATCACATTAAATTGAACAATTAATCAAAGAATTATAATTGTTTGATTACCCTTGATTGTAAATTGTCTATTTCCTTTTTGTCTTCTTTTTTGTATGTTTGTTTATGGGTATGTTTTGAAATTAGGTTGGCCTTGTATGATGCCGCGACAGGGACAGGGTCAAACGTCAAGGTCAATATGACGATTTTTTTCTTGTAAATACATCATTTTGCACAATATTCATTTACTTAAATTACACACTTTACAAAAGCAGTTCGTATTTCAACGACTCTTGGAGAAACTGCTATGAAATCATCTTAGGAAAAGGAGATAATCAAAAAGTGTTATTGTGCATAACTTCTTGAATAAATATCTAACTTGAATAAATAGCAGTTTTTTGTCTTCTTCTTCTAATATCTTCATAGTGAAAGTTTTTCTTAGTCGAAACTTTGTCATAGGTCTCAAAAAACATGGTACGAAATGGTATGACTATGGTACGAATTGGAAAAATTATGGTACGAAATGGTAAAAATTATGGCACGAAATGGTAAAATTATGGTACGAAGTGACTGGTACGAAATGGTCATGGTACGAAACGTCCGTAGTTCATAGAATGTAGCCTTACATGAAAGCGTTCGATCTCACAAATAAACATGGAGAACACATGGCGAAAATTGTCGGATTCTGTATCTATTTCTACTTTAAACTGTGTAAAGCAGTTAAAGTTTGAAACGCCAACCCCAGTGCAAGCAGCATGCATTCCATTATTTCTGAATCACAAGGATGTGGCAGCTGAAGCAGTGACAGGGAGTGGAAAAACACTTGCATTTTTGATCCCAGTCTTTGAAATGCTTCAAAAGCGGGAAGGCCCTTGGAAGAAAAACGATGTTGGAGCTCTGATTATTAGTCCAACTCGAGAACTTGCGAGCCAGATTTATGAAGTGGTCCTGTGTTTTTTGAAGCATTTCACGAATCTGTCGTCTGTCCTAATCACGGGAGGAAAAGACATGATCAAATATGACGATATCCGTCAAACAGGAGGTTGTGTAGTGCTAATTTTGAACTCTTTTCACGAGACAACAAAATATAAATCTTTACCTAAACACAAATTTTAGACTGGTCCAAATTGAAAGCATTTGCAGGCGAAAAATCAAATGTGTGTCTCAATGGTTAAATATATCAGAAAGGGTAAAAAACATTGAGGGAAAAGAAGAAATTACTAATTACCAGCTCAAAACTCATATATGTCATTTGGTATAGTGTTAAAAATTCAGATGTGCATGATCTATAGTAATATGATTGATTCACTTCTTAAAATGTCTACAGGTAACATTGTTGTTGGCACACCAGGAAGATTAGAGGCATTGTTTGAAGACAGGAATAGCCTTGTTGATATTGCAAGGAGAGTAAAGTCGCTTGAAGTATTAATCTTGGATGAAGCAGACAGGTTACTTGACATGGGTTTTGAGGCCAGCATCAACACCATTTTGAGCTATTTACCAAAGCAGAGACGGACGGGTCTTTTTTCTGCCACTCAAACAGGTAAATAGAGTTACCTAAATTGTTGATCAGTCATTTTTGTTTCATTACAGTGAAGATTAATTGATTGAATGGTGTTTTAACTCTTAACCACACAATCCTGACCCTAAGAAAGGATGCTTTTGAAAACATTGCTGGAAAAGGAGAAAAATGCTGGTATCCAGCATTTTCTCGTTTTCCCACAATGTTTTTCTACCTATTAAAGAACATCTGAGTTGTTATTTGTAAATTCCAATAGCATTTTTATTCCGCCAAGCCCCTGTAGCACAGTCAATGGTGTACAGGACTTGAGAACAAGGGTTTGCTGGTTCTAATCCTCAGCCAATTTCTGTCAAAGGATTGATGATACTTGTTGCGAGAGGATTCATTCCTCTCTCACATCTGATCATTGTCTTGACGTTGGTTACATGGGAAAACAGCAAATGGCTTGGGTGAATAATGTGCCAAGTACTATTAAAAGAAACTCCAGGAAAGCATGGACAGGTGCACTGGCTTCAGCAGTATAAATGAAATAATGTTGAAAATGGTATTAAAGACCAAACATTCAATCAACCATCTTTATTCCATTGCAGATGAAGTTGAAAAACTGATCAGAGCAGGACTCAGAAATCCAGTTCGAATCACTATTAAGGAGAAAACAAAGATTCACTCGGACGTTCAAAGGACCCCATCTTCCCTTAAAAACTATTACATGATCACAGAGAGTGATGAAAAATTGAATCAACTTGTGAAATTTATTCATCTTCATAAAACAGAGAAAATCATGATTTTTTTTAGTACATGTGTGGGTGTGGATTATTTTTGGACAATTTTACGGCAAATTGTGAAAAAGATTCAGGTATGGTCCTGTCATGCATGTCATCTGTCTTAACCCTGTACCACAGAATCCCAGATTTTAAAGACCCTGAAAGGGAAGGCTTTTGAAAAGAAAACTGGTTAGAAGCATTTTCTCCACTTTTTACCCTTATTAAAACAAATATCAGTGTTTTCCTCACATTTATTTTGTTGTCTGCAAATGCTAGGAATTTGGGCAAGTCTAAAATTATGTTGTGTGGTAAGAAATTAATCTTTGGGCCACACGATGGTACTTTTCAGTGTTTAGCTGGATTGTTTTTGAAGAGAGGATAGATATTGTCACAGACCTGTTGTCACTTGGATCTGTGTCTGTATGTTGTCATCTTGCCAATTTTTGGTATTTTCTCGTATCTCTGTTAGTGCTGAAGATATTTACTTCAAATTTGGACAAGCTTTTAACTGTCAAAAGGGGAACTGATACACAATGAAATGTAGCCCTGAAATGTTTTTGACTCAGTTATTGCCCTTTTTCAGATTTGTTGATAAAGCAGCTGCAGCTGAGCATCACACATGCATGTAGTGCTCGTGTTTTCTCTCATATTAAAAAGTTTTAAGTTCTTGTTACTTTGCACCTTATTCTAAATTTTGATTTTTGCCTAAGATTTATGTCTTCAGTTTGTTAACTTACACTTGTAGCCACACTCTGATACTCTTCAATTTGTGAACTTACACTTGTAGTCACAATCTGATACTCTTCAATTTTTATTCTTCTAGATATTTTGTATTCATGGAAAGATGAGGAAACGCCATGGAGTTGTGTCGAAGTTTAAATCTTGTGCTGGGGGAGTGTTGATATGTACAGATGTTATGGCGAGAGGCATTGATATCCCAGAGGTCAACTGGGTCATACAGTATGATCCACCCACAACCGCAACATCTTTTGTACACAGGTGAAAATGTTTTGGATTGTTGATAAATTGAGATATTTTTATTCCTTTAACCTTTTACCAAACAATTTTTAGTTTCATTTACCTTGAGGAACAGGACTTTTGAAAACATGGAGGAAAAGGACAGAATGCTTACATTGTGGGAAAATAAGAAAATGCTGGCAACTGGCATTTTCTCCTATGCCCAGAATGTTTACTGCCTTTTGAAATACAAATCCCACCATTTGAGCCACATTCAGTTTGTTATCTGCAAATGCTTTGGATTTTGAGAAGTCCAAAATGTTGTCATCTATCAAAAGATTAACCCTTTGCCAAACGACAAAATTTTATACCTGACCAAATTCAAAGCATTTGCAGACGACAAAATAAACATTACTAAAATGATATTTGTTGTCCTTGATAGAGTAGAAAACATAGTGGGAAAAGGAGAAAATGCTGGTTGCCAGCATTTTCTCCTTTTTCCACAATGTTTTCAAAACGCTTTCTTCTCAGGGTCGTTAAAAGTTGGGATTGTGTGGTAAAGGGTTAAACATTTTTTACCTCTACCAGAGCTCCATAGAGGGAGAGGTTTTGATTTCAAAATTGAAAATGATCATTATTCTCCATTAAACCTTATGTTATGGGTACTCATTAGAATCGTCTCATCGAGGCAATTCTAATGAGTACCCACAACATTGGGTTTGGAAGAGAAAGAATGGATTTAGAATACCACCACTCCCTCTGATCTGGAGCTTTGTACTACTGTTGTAGATTACTGACTCGGATGTCAGGCTTGGTAGCTATGTTACCGGTATGTATAATTGTGATGTACTCATCCTATCTGTTCATGTGTATGAGATATTACAAATTTGACTACTGTCATGACTGCATAAATCCTTTACTGTTTCCATATTGAAAGCATTTGCAGCTGACAAATGAAATGTAGCTCACAAAAAAGGATTTGTTTTTGAAATGTTTGAAAACATTGGTTGAAAAATCCTGATATCCATTATTTTCTTATCCCCGAACACTTTACCATACAATTATGAGTTTTAATGACCCTGAGAAAGAATGCCATTCAAAAACATTGTGGGAAAAGGAGAAAATGCTGGTAACCAGCATTTTCTCCTTTTCCCCGTAATGTTTTCTACCTCATAATAGAAAAATTTCATGTTTTGAGTAACTTTTAATTTGTTGTCTGCAAATAGTTTCAATTTGGAGTCTTAAATTTTGTCATGTGGTGGAGAGCTTACTCTTAACAGATGACACTCAAAATTTTATACTAGTCCAGATTGGAGCTTTTGCAGATGTTTAATTCAGTGTGGCACAAATGATGGGATTTTCCTGTGAATTGATAGAACAAAATTGAGGGAAAAGGAGAAAATGCCGGTATCCTCAGGGATGTTAAAACATGGGATTGTGTGGTAAAAGGTAATTTAAAGCCATCTGTTTCAGATTGGTAAAAACACCGTATAAGAAATGTTTTTCTGTGAAAGGTTAAACTCTTGTTATTTGTAACACAGGTGTGGAAGGACAGCTCGAATAGGCCAGGTGGGAAGTGCTGTAGTGTTCTTGCACCCAGAGGAGGAAAGTTTTGTTGAATTCATTGAAATTAATCAGAAAGTTCCCCTACATAAGATGGACAAATTACAAGTTGATCATAACTATTTACCAGAAGGTAAGATGACTAACTAGTTACATGTGTCTTCTTTTTCCCTCTAAAGCTTCATGCTCTTTGATTAACTCTTCACAAGAAGACAAAACTTGATTTCATGCTTTTCGGTAGTTTATTGAGAAATAACAGTGGATTATGGTTTGATATTTCATGGTTACGACCATTGAAAATATGGATTTCATTTTTTCTAACTCTTCAATTAAAGGCGGAAACAGCAGTTCCTGGGCACTAGTTACCTAGGTAAACAGTACATGCCATTTAATCAGAGGGAAGGATGACGTAATTTATGTGCATTTACCTTATATCTCTCGCCCTTTACATGATATTGTAATGTGTTTCTATGTGGGGGGGGGGTATGTCACAAGGAATTACCAAAAACATCTGTACTGGATTTTGATGAAAGTCCTAACAAAAAAGGGGTTAGAAGCATGAAATAAATAGAATATCTGGTTTTGTTCGCTGTGAAGGATAGAAATGTATTTCATCTCAAGAACAGCATCAGTAATATTTTCACTTGTGGCTGCACCACTTGTGAAACTATTACCAATGATATTCACTCGATAAAATAAATTTTGATCTTTCACAGAAAAAAACAAATATCCTCTATTTATAGAGGATAGGGCATTATTTTTGAAGCTGACTTGACTGTTGATCGAATGGTGTTGTATGCCACTTTCAACATTATTTCAGTCATATTACTGTGACATCTCACATATTTATGTATGTCCTAGGTTATGCCAGTACAAGGCAGGGGCTGTGAAGTTTCTTGTTTAAGGACACATTTGGTAAAAAGTTAACTTCTTACCTCTTGAGACAGTTTTTGAGCAGACAACTCTCAAAAAATTCAGAATCAATCAATCATTCAGCAGAAATATTGATTATTAGCGTGAATCAAGGTTTGATAAACGGATATGTGTGAAAATATTGTGCCAAAAGGAGAAATTGAAAAAAAAGCAAGCCAAGGCATTTGGTAGGGCTAATGAGTCACCTTTTGTAAAGTTCTACTAGAAGGTTGTTGAATGATTGATTAATTTTCTTGACCAGCCAAGAAAATTTTTAGATTTTTCCATATTAAAAGTGTTTACAGACTACAAATTAGATACTGCTGAAATGGTGGAATTTGTCTTTGAAAGAGCAGAAAACATTGTGGGAAAAAGGACAAAATATTGCCTACTCGGATTTTCTCCTTCACAAGCAATGTTTTAAAAAGACTTTTTCTCAGGGTCTTTAACTCTTTACCACACAACAAAATTTTTAGACTGGTCAAAATTTAAAGCATTGCAGACGACAAAATAAATGTGACTCAAAAATTGAAATTTGTGTTGGGATTGGTAGAAAACATTGTGGGAAATGGAGAAAGTGCTGGTTACCAGCATTTTCTCCTTTTCCCACAATGTTTTCAAAAGGTTTTTTGTTCAGGATCGTTAAAACCCGTGATTGTGTGGTCAAGGGTTAAAACATGGGATTGTTCGGTAAAGACTTTGCTCTTTGCTATTTCAGTTCAAACAATGGCGCTAAATGACAGAGCAGTTTATGATAAAGGAATGAAAGCCTTTGTTAGTTTTGTGCAATCCTACTCCAAGCATGACTGTTATATGATTTTTCAAATGAAGAAGTTAGATTTTGGGCGACTTGCGAATGGTTTCGGATTGTTAAGATTGCCCAAAATGCCAGAGTTAAGAGGAAAAACGGTGGAAAACTTTGATGAAGTTCCAGTGGATGTTGATGAAATACGATACAGGTTTGTAAAACTGCTTTATGAGTTATCACATTGATTAGTCTATAATTAGTCCCATACTGGCGAAGCCGAAGGGGACTTTAGGTTTGCACTCCGTCCGTCCGTCTGTCCATCTGTCCGGCAGTCCGGCAATTCAGTTTTCCGGACTTTTTTTTCTAGACGCTGGTACATATTGAGCTGAGTTTTGGTGTGTAAGTCACCCACCATCACTTACAGATCAAGTTCGAGTTTCGTTCAGGTCCACTCGTTTTTCACGGATTTACTGGCCTTGGAGTTACAAAATTTCACTGATAAATCAGTTTTTTCAGACTTTTTTCCTAATCGCTGGTAGGTATTGATCTCAGATTTGCTGTGTAACTCAACCACCATGACTTACAGATCAAGTTCGACTTTCGTTCTGGTCCACTGGTTTTGTCACGGATTTACAGGCCTTGGACTTACAAAATTTCACTGATAAATCAGTTTTCCAGACTTTTTTTTCTAAATGCTGGTAGATATTCACCTGACTTTTGCTGTGTAAGTCAACCACCATGACTTACAGATCAAGTTCGAGTTTCGTCCTGCTCCACTGCTTTTTCATGCATTTACTAGCCTTGGACTTACAAAATTTCTCTGATAAAACATTTTTCCGCACTTTTTTCTAAACACTGCTACATATAGAGCTGATTTTTGGTGTGTACATCAACCACCATGACTTACACATCAAGTTCGAGTTTCGTCCCGCTCCACTGCTTTTTGACGCATTTACAGGCCTTGGACTTAAAAAATTTCACTGACATGCCAGCGATACATACGGTCGGTAGGGGACTGGGTATTGCTATGCAATACTATCAGAATGTTTGTTTTGATAAAATATGTGAGGCACACTCAGTTAAAAGGTGGTTTAATGCATAAAATTTTGATCCAGGACAGTCTGCATATTCCACATAGGCTGACCTGAATTGAAACTTTTTGCTATTGTTAAATAGTCTGCATTTCAAAGGACCATTCTACCTCCAGAGATTCAGTTGGCTGTAACACAAAATGGATTTTATGGATCTGGAGTTATGTGAAGACTTGCTTGGTATAATGCATCACGGAGATGCAATAAATCTCCTTTTGCTAGAGCACTGCTCTTAATATCTTCCTTGATAAATACCATTTCCTAAAATATTGAAAAGGGGTGCCCTAACTCTTTACCAGGCATCCAAAAATCAGACTGAAATTTATTTGAAGCATTTGCAAATGACAAACTAAAATGCGACTCACATTATTGATTTTTAAAGTGGGGGCAGTTTGGAAAAAAAAAAAAAACTAGATACCAGAATTTTCTCTTTTTCCACAGCGTTTTGTTGTCTGGTAAAGAGTTAAGCTGAAATACTTCTTATTTTCATAAGTGGAACTCTTCAAGTAAAGGTGAGTTTTGACGTACTATCAGGACCATGCTTAACCGTTACCACATAATCCCGAGTTTTTACATTCCTGAGGGATACAGGGAAAAGGAGAAAATGCTGGTAACCAGCATACCCTATCAAAGACAGAAATCATAATTTGAGTTACATTCATTTGGTCGTCTGCAGATGCTTTCAATTTGGTGGGATACAAAATTTTGCCGTTTGGTAAAGTGTTAAACAAAAATCAATGGTATCATGTATGAAGTACAATTAAGACAGTCATTTGTGGCTATGGAGGTAAATTTTATCATGATGCGGTGTCTAACAAGTATATCAGAGCTTTCATTTCTTATTTTCTTTTCCTGTTATGGGTTAGTTATCGATTTGGCTAGATTATGTGCACTGTATAGGTTCTGTTACTATTTCTCTGTCTTGTGAGAGTTGTTCATTTTCGTACCGTATATGCAAAAGAGTTCTCAAAGAAAGACAACTTTGTGATAATGGCCATAATAAGTATTAACTAGTTACCAGACAACAAAATTTGGATAAAAGTGAAAGTATTTGCAGATGATAAATGCAGCTGAAATGATGATTTCTGTCTTTGGTAGGGTAGAAAACATTTTGGAGAGAGGAGAAAATGCTGGTTACCAGTAAATATCTAGCTCTGTTTATACAGTCAAGCTAAACAACCTAATATTAATAAAGTAACAAAACATATCTTTTTAAATTTCAGAGATAAAACGAAAGAAAAACTTCGACAAAAACAGATTGAAGATGGTACTAATATAGGGAAGCAGAAAAAATTTAGACGACCACCCAGATCTAAACCTTGGTCAAATAAAAATGAAAAGAAGAGAAAAAAGCAAGAACAGTCTCAAAATGGGAATGAAAGGAATGAAAAGAATACAATTTCGGAAGAAGATCTTGATGGCTTGAATGATGATTTTAGAATGGTGAAAAAACTTAAAAAGAATAAGGTATGTTCGCCCTGAACTCTTTACTACACAACAAATTTTAGACTTGTTCAAATGGAGATGATTTGCAGTTGGCAAATTAAATTGGCTAATATCATGGGATTTGTGTTTGAAAGGATAGAAAACAGTGTGGGAAATGAAGAAAATGCTGGTTACTAGCCTTCTTCCTCAGGGTTGTTTAAACATGGGATTGCTTGCTAAGACATTACTTGTTTTGCTTGGAGGAAGAGATATACCAGGAAAACTCTCCTCCTATAAACTTTCCTAGAAAACTCTCCTAGAAAACATTAAATTGAGTCTCCCTGCCACTCTATCCCACTTCAATCGGGCCGGTTGAAAACATTGTGGGTAAAGAAAAAAGCACCAGATAAATAGCATTTTTTCCTTTTCCCACAATATTTTATACCCTTTAACTCTCTACCAAACAAAAAAATTTTTGACTCGTCAAAAGTGAAAGCATTTCCATACAACAAATGCAACTCAAAAACTGAAATCTCTTGTTGGAAGTGTAAAAAACATTGTGGGAAAAGGAGAAAATGCTAGTTAACTTGGGGGTGGTTAAAACTCAGGATTGTGTGGTAAAGGTTTAAAGACAAATACCATTATTTTATCACATTTGATTACTTATATCATTTGAAAGGTAAAAGTGACAGAAATACAGACAAATCAAAAATTTTGTTGCATCAGAGAAGGGATGTGAATTATGAGTTTATACTTTCCATTTCAGATTTCTCAAGAACAGTTTGATAAAGAATTTATGGATGTGGATGAATTGTGACTGCAGTTATTGTTATACATTTTAGCGTACTTTCATTGTCGTTATTTAGTTATGAAAAGAAACTATTCATGTTATAAATTGTTATAAAAAAAAAAGTGAATGAACTGATACAAAATAATAAAAAAAAAATGTCTATTGTTGTTAATTGCCTTAAATTTGTCCTTCTTTATCCTTTACCAAAAAAATTCCATGTTTTATTGATGCTGAGAAAGAAGCCTTTTGAAAACATTGTAACCAGCATTGTCTCCTTTTTCCACAATGTTTTTTTTTTTGCCTAGAAATGTCATGTATCAAGGACAGAAATTATATATTTTAGGCTACGTTTAACTCTTTACCACACAATCCCGACTTTTAATGACCCTAGAGGGAAAAGGAGAAAATCTGGTAACTAGCATTTTCTCCTTTTACCACAATGTTTTCTAACCTTTCCAAATCAAATTTTAATTTTTGAGCCAATTTTATTTGTCGTCTGCAGATGCTTTCAATTTGGACCAGTCTAAAAATTTTTCGTTTGGTAATGAGCTAATTTATAGTCTGCAAATGCTTTCAATTTGGTAAAGTCTAAGATTTTATCTGTTTGAAAGAGTTAGTTGCACTATAGTTTCGTTTAGACAAGCAACTTTGTAATCAACAACTTTCCAATAAATCCACAAGTAACATTTTGACCACTTTTAACTGTCTGCACAGTTTAAGGGTTGCTCATACTGAGAGCATATGCACACAAGAAATGATTGGGTTTGTTTCCGTATAGGAAAAGGGAAAAATGTGGGTGCGCAGTCCATAGTTTTAATGACCTTGACAGAAAAGGCTTTTGAAAAAATTGTTGGAAAAGAAGAAAAGGCTCATAACGAGCATATTCTCCTTTTCCCAAAATGTTTTCTTTCATTTCAAAGGCAGAAATGATCTTTTGAGCTATATAGACTTTGTTGTCTTCAAATGCTTTTAGTTTGAACAAGTCTAAATTTTTTTTTGCGTGGTTAATGGTAAAAGCCTTCTTCCCCAGGGTCATACAAATTGTAAGTGCTTTATAAAGGGTCGATTAGAGGCTCTGGGGAAAAGAAAGATAGATATTGAACAAGTAAAACCTGGTTGCAGAGAAAAGCAATAGAATTGCTGCAAATGGAGAAAGCTTCATCAACCCTTCACCGCACAATCTAGAGTTTTAATGACCCTGGAGAATTAACGCTTTTGAAAACATTGTGGGTTAAGGAGAAAATGCTGCTAAGCAGCATTTAGTCCTTTCTCCAAAATGTTTTCTACCCTTTCAAAGACAAATTCCACAATACTAGTCACATTTGATTTGTCGTCAACAAATGCCTTGAATTTGAACAAATCCAAAAATTTTTGTTTTGCAAAAAGTTACTGCTTACCAGGCGAACAATTTTTAGACTTGTTCATATTGACAAATACATGTAACATGTTACCCAAATGATGCACATGTAACTTGTCCTAGAAAGGGTAGAACACATTGTAGTAAAAGTAGAAAATGGTGAGTACCAGCATGTTCTCCTTTTCTCATGGTGTTTTCAAAAACCTCCCTCACAAAGGACGTTAAATCTGGGGATTTTTTGTCAAAAATTTAACTCTTGTCACATGACACAATTTTAGACTTGTTCAAATTGAAAGCATTTGCAGACAACAAATTGAATGTAGCTGCAATGATGGCAATTGTCTGTCAAAGTATAGAAAACCTTGTGGGAAAAGGAGAAAATGCTGGTTACCAGCATTCTCTCCTTCTCTCAAAATGTTTTCAAAGGCTGTCTTCTCAGGGCCATGAAAATTCAGGATTGTTTGGTATAGGTTTATACCTTTTCAAAATAAATATTTTGGAGGCAATCATAGAATCAGCCTATCTGAGGACATGCACATATGTATTTTTGTGTTGCAAGCTTAACTCCTTACCCATCAACAAAATCTTAGACTTGTCCAAACTTAAAGCATTCGCAGACAACAATTTAATTTTGGCTCAAATGATGGAATTTATCTTTGATAGGATAGAAAAGATTGTGAGAAAAGGGAAAATTGCTGGTAACCAGCATTTTCTTCTATTCCTACTTTTTCAAAAAGCTTTTCCTCAGTCATTAAAGCTGGGGATTGGGGGGTGAAAGGTTAAAGAATATTTATAAATGTGGATGTTGTGAAATCAGCTGGCCCGTATATATCTGACGGTGAGCTTAGGACATGCACATTGCTGATTGATCTTTGATCTTTACTGTATTATGTCAATGTTTACTGTATTATGTACTATCATTGTTGTTAAACGAGTTGACTAAAAATGTATGACGTGAGCCTCGACGAGCATCGAATACATTTCAGTCAACGAGTGAGATAAATATGACAATACATAAAGGCGAATGTGAGATTTTATTTATCAAATAAAACGAATGACAGAAAATATCCTGCTTCATCAACTTTAGCCTATACATCATTCACGGGTCCATTTCTTACAGTTGTAGTTTGGTTTCAATTATGTACATAAACAAGTGGATAGTTTGTTGACATTTACACCATAAGTAGAATGAAACAGGTTCTAGAGGGGGTAAGTCCACCTATTTCTGCAATTTTGTTGATTTAAAAAACGTTCACTGCCTTTTGTTTTTGTTTTCATTAAACATGAAAATCAAAAACCTTCCACACATATCGATCTTAGTAAGAATGACGTCATTTTTCCGCAATACGACATAGTAGTACAAACTCCGGCACATGCCCTGGCTGGGTTCTCCGGCTTCAGGCGCTTATGACTAAAAGCTGATTGTAACAGTGACCCCAAAAACAATAATACACTGGTGTATTATCAAAAATAAGTCATGGGTTTAATACACTGCCGGAGCAGGTTTTATGTGATAAAAGTATCTACAAATTTCAGTGTACTGTATTTTCAGCTGTCAAAAGAGGTTGTGTTTATACCTTTGTGATGAGAGAGATAAAGTTTTTCCTCATTAACTCTTTACCAAACAACAAAAAATAGGTCTTGTCCAAATTGAAAGCATTTGCAGATGACACGTATAATAAATGTGACTCAAGAATTGAATTTGTTTTTGGATGGGCAGAAAACATCGTGGGAAACGGAGAAAATAATGGTTACCACCATTTTCTCCTTTTCTCGCTATGTTTTCAAAAAGCTTTCTTTCTATGGGTGGGTAAAACTCGCGATTGTTTGGTAAAAGGTTAAATACCCGCAATCAACAGATGTGCAGTTTTAGATTTGAGACAAAATGCAGAATGAAAAAAAAGTGAAAGGAAATAGGGTTAACTCTTTACCACACAATCCTGAGTTTTAACGACCCTGAAGAAGACAGCTTTTTGAAAACATCGTGGGAAAAGAAGAAAATGCTGGTAACCAGCATTTTCTTCTTTTCCCACAATTTTTCAACAACCTCAAAGACAGATATTGTCGTTTGTACCCAATTTTATATGTCGTCTGCAAACGCTTTCAATTTGGACTGGTCTAAGATTTTTTTTGTGTGGTAAAGAGTTAAGCAAATGTTAATGCTGCAAGGACAATTATGGAAGCATCGTAGCAAATGAAGAAAATTAATTAGAAGTAACTTCTCTATTTCTGTTTGTCATTATGTTTTCAAATCTGTTGTAATGCAAATCTACAGTTTCTCTAGTTTGAATTTGATACATACTGATATAGGAATGTAGAAGATGTTTTTGCAAGAACATATCTAGAAAGGTAAAAAATGTGTAGATCTAAGATCAGACTGGGTGTTCTGTGCAATTTGACCGTGATCCAGGAGAAGGGGATCAGCAAGGGCAAGCTGCCCCCAATATTTTTTAGAAAAGGGTTTTTAGCCTATTTTGCCGCCCAAAGATGGATTTTCCTTCGGCAGTATCCAGGATTTCAACATCAGTGCCCAAAAGGAAATTTTCGAAACCTCTCGTAATGACGAGAATAGCATTTTTCTCCAAGTTCTACGCTTTTCCATTACGGACATGCACACTTTGCATTGCGGGCGTTAGGCCTTTAGGTAGTGTAGCAGAAGTGTTTGATATCAAATTTTTGAGTGAGACGACATCGAACTTTAGGACCGGAAGTATTCTGCTCGGTTTTATTGATCGTCATGGAGTGTCGTCTGCTACGCCAATTATTGAAACGAAATGGCCAACTATTCTCGCAAATCAGCTGAGGGTGAGTCACAAAGTCCTTTAAGAGATTTGAATAACACAGTTTTAATACTTTCATTCTTATTTTGAGTTGTGTATCAGACACGTTTTGATTCTGACGTTTTAAACATATATTCCGCTAAAAGAAGTTGTATGTTCGGATAGCAAAGAATCCAGATAGACGCATGATGAAATCTATGTTTTCAGCCATGGAAAGTTTTCAGTCCGTGCTCTGCGCAAAAAGACGGCTATAAATTTTTATGAATAGGTAAGATCTATATCAGATTGCAGATCTGTGCGGTCTGATCATGGACAGCACAGATTTGATTGCCAATAAGATCAAATAGGCCTAGACCTAGTTGAAACCTACAGTACAGTATTCATTAAATTGCTTATTTACTTACTTGTTTGTCATGTTCAGTTCAGTAGGATAAAGGATTACTGTATATGATTTACAGACATAAATTGCAAGCTCTCAGAGAGAGGGAGAGGGTGGGATGTTCACAAATTATCTCAATTTTGGCCCAGTATTCATTATTGCATTGCCAGAACTAGCTGATTAAAATTTTTCGTCTGATGGATCCATGATTACCTCAAGCTTTGTATGGAGATATGAGGAATGTTCTGTGAAAAGGGGGCTTAATGCATCTGCAAAAAGTGTTGACCCAGGTCTGTCTGTGCAGTGTACACAGGCTGACCTGGGCTGAAGCTTTCTGTTATCAGTCAATTTTCTGCATGCCAAAGGACCATTCTACCTCATTATTCAGTTGTTTGTTAGACAAAATAGATTTTATGGATCCATACTTATGTGATGAGATGCATTAAACCCCCTTTGGCCAGCGTGTGGCTTATATTCATTAGATCTATTTCACAGTTTACTTTTCTTTAATTGGGGCTGAAGAGATGCATCATTCTGATGATGTGAAATAACTACTGTGTACGGGTATGGATTGTCTTAAAGACCCAGTGGCAACTAAAATGTAAACAATGCTGGTGTTAAAATGCATTAAACCATACCATTTAAAAGTATGAATATTATTGTGAAGATGACAATCTGTTATTGTATGGTCAGTCAAAGTGTAAGTTTATGGCAGAAAAATTAATTTTAAAACTAGGTCAAAAGTTGCCAGGTTGCTCAATCTTTTGTTTACCTGACTAACATTTGGATTGACTGCACAATTACAGATGATATTTACATTTAAATGCATTTTAACACCTGCTTTGTATACCTTTGGCTGCTACAGGGTCTTTAAGTAAACTTTCGGTGTCACACACATAAACCGCTTGAGATGGCTGACAATACAACCTGTTGAGACCTTGAGAGATTTTTATCTTGACAGCTTAACTAACACGCTCACTGCGTAAATCACAGACAAGACTGCAAGCTTTGAGAATTCTGATCTTGATCCATGCCATCCTCAAAAGCCCTGTTTGGCACTGAAAGGGACAAGTATTTACAGCAGAGTTAATTTTTTAAAGGAGTTTGCTGAAGAGTTTTCTATCCATAGTTCATTTATATAGTGCCGAATTGATAGTAAAGATCAAAGTACAGGAAATTTAGGACCACATGACAAGATTTTAGACTGCTCCAAATTAAAAGCATCAGCCAATGGAAAATGAAATGTTACTCAAAACATGAAATTTGTCTTTCATAAGGTAGAAAACGGTGTGGGAAAAGGAGAAAATGCTGGTTACCAGCATTTTCTCCTTTTTTGGCAATATTCTCTTAAGTCTTCTTCTTTGGGAAAAGGAGAAAATGCTGGTTACCAGCATTTTCTCCTTTTTCGGCAATATTCTCTTAAGTCTTCTTCTTAAAAGTTGGAATAGTGTGTACAAGAGTCAAGGCTGTTATTGCCCTCAATCTTCCACAGATTCATACAGAGTAGATGTAAACATCAGACTGCATGTTCAGTATAGTCTGATCTCGATCAACCATGTCTGGACTAACTGAAATAACTGATTAACCCTTTACCACACAATCCTGAGTTTTAACGACCTTTAGGAAGAAGGCTTTAGAAAACATTGTGTGAAAACGAGAAAATGCCGGTAACCAGCATTTTCTCCTTTTCCTGTAATGTTTCTTCACTTCTAAAGGATAATTTCAGGTTTTTAGTAATATTTGTCGTCTGCAAATGCTTTCAGTTTGGACAGTCAAAGATTTTGTGGTTTGGTAAAGTGTTAAAGTCGCCAGTATCATTTAATGTTGGATAAAGTTTATGCGTGTATTAACGCCTAAGTTCACAATTTAGTTTTATTGTAGACAATATAGACCATGATCAGACAGCCTCTTGCAGACAGTGTGGATCAAGATCAGACTGCACTGATTTTTTATTTACCTTGTCCCTTATTTTATGAAAAATTCTGACAAATCCATCTGTAAAATTGCAGTGGTTTGGTCTGTTTTCCTCATGAAATAGTCCATTTTGTTTATGTAGCTCTTTAACCCCTTACCAAAGGACAACATTTTAGAATAGTCCAAATTGAAAGCATTTGCAGACAACAAAATAAATGTGGCTGAAAAATCAAAATTTGTTTTGAGATGGGTAAAAAATATTGTGGGAAAAGGAGAAAATGCTGGTTACCAGCAATTTCTCCTTTTCCCACAATGTTGCTAAATGCTTCTTTCTCAGGGTCGTTAAAAGGCAGGATTGTGTGGTAAAGGATCAACCCTTTACTACTCAATAACAACACTGAGAATGAGGTTTTTGAAAACAATTTGGGAAAAGGAGAAAATGCTGGTAACCAGCATTTACTCCTTTTTCCACAATATTTTCTATCCTTCCATTTAAAAATTGATATCTTTATTATTATTATGTTGCAGTCTGCAAATGCTTTCAATTTGGATAAGTCCAAAATTTTGTCATTTGGTAAAGGGTTAAAGGTCAAAAGACCCTATGGATAGTGAGATAAAATGGATTATTCTGCTTTATGTGAAATAAATACTGTAGTAAATGACGGTCAGCAGCAACCATAAGTATGTACAGTTCACCTAACTCTGTACCAAATGACGAAATTTTAAACTGTTCCAAATAGAAAGTGTCTGCAGATGACAGATTAACTCTTTACCAAACAAAAGGATTTTAGACTAGTCCAAATTGAAAGCTTTTGCAGACAACATTATAAATGTGACTGAAAAATAGAAATATGATTTGGGAAGGGTAGAAAACAATGTGGGGAAAAGGAGAAAATGCTGGTTACCAGCATTTTCTCCTTTTCCCACAATGTTTTCAAAAGTCTTCTTTCTCAGGGTCGTTAAAAGTCGGGATTGTGTGGTAAAGGGTTAAATGTGTCCAAGAAACTGAAATTCCAATTTGAAGGGTACAAATACATGTATCGTGAGAAAAAGAAAAAATGCTGGTTACCAGCATTTTCTCTTTTTCCATTTTTTTTTTCAAAAGTATTCTCTGTTAGATTCCTTAAAACTCTGGTTAAAGATCCTAAGAATAGCGAGACCCATAGATTATTTTGCTTCATGTTAGATAAAATGGGCAAGTGGGTAAATGATACACAACAGCAATCTATAATATGTGCAGTATACTGGCTTATAGTTCAGAAAAAAAGATTGCTTGAATGGAGTTTAATGCAGCTTTCAACATTATTTCGGTCATATCATGGTGACACCTTGCTTATTCATGTATGTCCTGGCTTTTACTATTAGTAGGCTAGGGCTCTGAAGTTTCTTGCCCAAATACACTCCCATGAAAAAGCCAGTGCTTCCAATAAGGCTAGACCCCTGGGCCTCAAGGTTGCAAGGCCCACACTTTACCACTAAAATATGGAGGGCCCTTTGAAAAAGAATATAATACATGGCGTTAGAGCAAAATCAAACTTGTGCTCCAGCTAATTTTCCTGTTGCATTGATTGATTGATTGATTGATTGATTGTTTGGTGTTAAACACTGTTTTTAACTTCATTTCACTTATATCGCAGTGCCAGTGCACCTATCCATGCTTTCCTGGAGTTTCTTTTAGGAGTACTTTGCACAATATACTTTCCAAGCCACTGGTTGCTTTCCCACATCACTGTCATCGGAATAATGATCAGCGGTGACAGAGAAATGAATCTTGTCACAATAACCATCCTCAATCCCCAGAAAGAATCGGCTGAGCAAAGGATTCTAACTAGCAACCCCCCAGGTGCCAAGTTCTGTACGCTACTGACTGCACTACAGGGGCTTGGCTTTGGTCTGCTGGTACAAGTGTCACACAAATGTATATTCAGTTCTTTCAGTTCCAGCAAACAAACTTGTAATCCATAAAAAACGCTTTTGCTTTTTTTTTCTTGGAAATGGGGGTGACTTAAATGACCAGAAAAAGACATGTAGGCCTATGAAAATATAGACCACTAAACTTTTTACATTTAATTCCATATTTAATTCTAAGGTTATTTTTATATCTGAAGTCTGAGACTTGCTAATTGTTTGGCTTAGACAGGATGTCTCTATCAGATGACTAGTCTTGCAATTTAGAAATGGGACAATACTAGTTTAGTTGGTGAGCTCAAGAGCAAGTGGTGCAGCCTAATGCCATGAATAAGCACACAACTCTTTACCACTGTGTCCCGAGTTGTGACGATCCTGAGGTAATAACTTTTTGAAAAACTTGTGGGAAAAGGCGAAAATGATGGTAACCAGCATTTTCTCCTTTTCCCACAAGGTTTTCTAGACTTCCACAGACAATTACCATCATTTCAGCTGAATTTAATGAGTCGTCTGCAAATGCTTTCAATTTGGACCAGTCTAAAATTTTGTCGTTTGGTAAAGAGTTAAAACGCTTACTTGGGGATCTAGAAGTAGATGCAGTGATGGCAGTTTGGTAGCTCAGTTGGTAAGATACATAGCTTCCCAGCTCGAACAATTTTTTTCCCAGGACTGATGATAGTCATTATGACAGGATCAAATTCTCTCTCCCCAATAAACATTGTTTCGAGGATGGCTATGTGGGAATGCAGTAAGTGGCCAGGAAAGAATGTTTTGGTAAGGGCTGATGATAGAAACTCTAGGAAAGCATGGATGGGTGCTTTTGCCGCCGCGATATAACTCATAATTTTGAAAACATCAAAAAATGAACAAATATATAACTCATGCTCTGGCAAAAGGGGACTGAATGCATCTCTGTAATGCATTATACCTGGCAATTTCATCAGGTAACTATGGATCCATAAAAACCATTTTGCCTAAAAACCGACTGTATCATAAGGTAGACTGGTCCTTTGACATACAGAAAGTTTACCAATAGCGAAAAGTTTCGGCCACGTCAGCCTGCGCAGACTGTGCAGGCTGACCTGGGTCGATACTTTTCGCAGATTCATTAAGCCCCCTTTTCACAGAGCATGGCTCATGTAAATAAATAGGAAAGAAAATAAGAGCACGGCATGCGGGTGCCAAATCTCGACTGCATTTGCTTTTAGAAACAGATCGATTTCTAGTGAAAAATCTAATTCGAAAAAGGGACATAGTTGTGTCAAAATATTTTGATAGTTACCTGCCCCTGTTGTATGGGTTCCCTTTTGATAGTTAACAACCAGTCTGAGTTTGAAGTAAATATCAATAATGACAGATATTACAGGTTGGCTTCTTTAAAAAGGAAGCCAGAAGAGGTCAGCATTGATCAGTGTTTTCAAATAGTTTATTGGCTTTTAATTTCAGTATATTTTGGTACATGTAAACAAACATGTTAGGCATTAAATAATTTCCGCTAGACTGAAGCCTCTTATGCCTTACATAACAGTCACATGACCTTCTTCCCGGGTTTTCAAGTCGCGTAATCTTTTCGCGCGGCGTTCTTTCTCTTTTTTTTTTAAACGAAATTCTTGTTTTTGCTTAGATTTATCTATTTAATGAAAAATTACAATCACTGTGATTTGCAATCAAATCAATTTAACGAATCTTTTAAGAAATCCGTGATATAAAAAACAAACCACGTCTATTTCCTATTTCAGTTTTTTGATTTCGGTTTATGTATAAAACCATGACTAAACAGACTGTGTATCGGAACTATTTCGCAAAAGGACTGGATTTAGACAGCAATTTCTGAGGCAGTCTTCCTTTTAAACTTACCACTGTTGGAGAGGTCTGATGACCTCTCCAATAAAATGTCAGTTTTTGCACGTCGACGCCGACGCCGACAGGGCTATGACAATACCTCTACATTTTTTTCGAAAACAGCCGAGCTAAAATGGAGGCAAAGTCAGGGAAATTAACGCACAGTCCACTATGCTTATGTATTAGAGAATATTATATGTTCTCCTGGAAAGGCATGTCTACAGTCTTACGTTAGCGTAACTAAAGCAGCATGTTACTATTTGAAGGTGTCAAAATCTGTTTGCGTTACGATAATGTTTATTGCTCTCCGTTCCCAGAGGGGGTTTTGCCTTGTCAATTAATGTGGAACTTATTTTGTTTTATTGTTACACATATACATGATGGCAATACAAACCAGTCTGATAGAGACAAACCTCCAGTCCTAATGTTTACAGATGTATGGTTTCTCAATCATTTGGTGAGGAGGAATGCTATTGGATATAGTATGGCATTATTGTACCCAGTCTAGGACACACTTTACTGCCACACAGAGACCCATTTTAGATGGGTTTACGAGGGTCAGATAGCACAATGTAACAAAAGTCATAGAATACTAGTTAGTTTGGAAGACAAGCTTTAACCGAAGTAAGTTCACGGAATATGCGAAAGTCCAAATAAAAATGTTGTTAACCAATATTGAAGTTATACATTTGAGCCACGCTCTTGCAAAGGGGGACATCTCTGTGATGCTACGATAACAAGCAAGTCATCACATGATTATGGTTCCATCAAATCCATTTTGTATATTAACCGACTGAATCACGCGGTAGACTGGTCCTTTGACATAGAAAATTGACCAATAGCGAAAAGTTTCGGCCCAGGTTAGTCCGCGCAGGCTGACCTGGATCGATACTTTTCGTAAATACATAAGGCCCCTTTTCACAGAGCATGGCTCATATGTTTTGTCAACTACCTTTTCTACACACCTTCAACATAGTTTTATACTATAGGAAGGGAACACAATGTTTTGCACGAATTAAAGCCTTCATTTACAGTCTGGGTGTTTAGCAAAGAAAGAAAGAAAGAGAAGAGAGGAAGGAAAGAGGGAAGGAAGGAAGGAAGGAACAAAAGAAAGAAAGAAAGAAAGAAGGAAGGCAGGAAAAGGGAGGAAAGAAGAAAAAAAGGAATGAAGAGTAAAAGAAAAAAAGTAAATAATGGAAGAAATAGAAAGGAAAGAATAAACATGAGTCAAAAAGGAAAGAAAGAAAGGAGGAAGGAAGGACAGGAAAAAAGGGGAAAAGGAAGGAATGAAGAAAAAAGGAATAAAGAATGAAAGAAAGAAATAGAGAATGAAAGAAAGAGAAAAAGTAAGGAATGAAATAGAAAAAAGGGAAAGAAAGAGACGCTATACTGTGCACAAAATTGCAGTTGACATGCATAGTTCGTTTTAAGAGGAAAAATAAATGTTTCTTTTTTAATTTCTTTTTGTTCCTATCTCTTATTAAAATTATCCAGACTTTATAGAAGTATTTGGGCACATGGAGGTATTTTAATAAAAGTATCTTTGAAGAAAATACTCATCATTCTAAATTTTCTATGTCATAATTTAATCCTTTACTCTTTGACGGCCAAATCAAGAGAGTTAACTGATTCTGTCGACTATAAACACGATTATATTGCAGATTTAGAGACATTTTGGCCATAAAATACAACAAAGTAGTAGACGATGTAGATGAAGGATCAGACTACATATTATGTGTAGTCTGATCTTGATCTACAGCGATCACCAAAGCATTCTAGGCCACCTATAGCACTGACAGAGTAACGGCCATATATTCCATTTTGCGTTGACATTTGTGAATTATTTGAGTCATGCTCTGTGAAAAGGGGGCTTAGTGCATCTGCTTAAAACATCCAACATTATGTAATGACTTGCTTGGTATAATGGATCACGGAGACGCATTAGGCCCCCTTTTGCAAGAGCATAGCTTATTATATGTGAGCGACGTTCCACTTCAACGTAATCTTCAATGACGCCTCGTCAAAGTAGACTTTGAAGTGTGGAAGTCTAAATGGAATGGACATTTCTCGTCTGTGGAATGAGGGGACCCAAATCCCACAGCAATTCAATATACTCGAGAATATTCTCTATATCATAAGTACACCTATACATAACTTTCTGGGTTGACACGTGTGTAAATTATTAAAGTGACGCTTCATGTGAACGTAATTATCAGTGGATGTCTGACATACGGATATTTCTAGTCTGTGAAAATAAAAGGGGGGGGGGGGATTGGCAGGAACAAAATCACATAGCAGTTTCATATTAGGGAACATTTCAATGTTATAAATTCACTGAAACAAAACTGCTGGGTTGACAAATGTGTGAATTGTGAAGGGACGCATTACGTCAACGTAAACTTCAGTGTATGTCTTGCACATGATTTATATTTTAACTTTTGAACTTGTAAATGAGCCATGTTTTGTGAAAAGTGGGCTAAATGCATAAATCTGCAAAAAGTATCGATTCATGTCAGCCGGCACAGTCCGTGTAGGCTGACATTTATCGCAGCTTTTTGCCACGGGTCAATTTTGTGCATGTCCAAGGACCATTCTACCTCAGGACTCAGTCGGTTGTTGAACGGAATGGATTACATTGATTCATAATTATGTGATGACTTGCTTGGTATACTGCATCATCCAGGTGTATTAAAACCCATTTTGCCAGAGCATGACTCAAATGAAATTGACATTTGAGCCATGCTCGTGAAAAGGGGGCTTGATGCATCTGCGAAAAGTATCGACCCAGGTCAGCCTGCGCAGTCCGCGCAGGCTGACCTAGGCCGAAACTTTTCGCTCTTTGTCAATTTTCTGTATGTTCAATTACCAGCCTACCACATGATTAAGAACGTTGTTTAAAAAAGTGGCTATTATTGATCCATAAATATGTGATGGTTTACTTGGTATTATGCACTACGGAGATGCATTAAGCCCCCATTTGCCAGAGCTTGGCTCATTTCTATTCAGAGTTTGATTTGGCTAGAATATCTCCTGGAGTTTGTAATTCTGTCGGACACTGTTGATTGTGCTTGATATGTCGTGATGAAGTCCTAGTTTGATCCCCGCTTGCTGATCGGATCACAGGGACACTGACACAGGGGGAACCCAGCCGAGTACCGGTAAACCGAAGAAATAAAATTAGTAACTGACTTTCACCGTGATCGAACTGAAATATTTCTGAAAACGACTTAAATACCATAGAGTCAAACAAATCTCGCGTCTCCACTGTTCCAGTTGGACTATTGTTTCATTTAGTTTTGACGCGTCTTAAGGTTAAGGCTTAACTAGACGAAAACTTTGAGACTGAAAAATGGCGCTAAAAGGGTTAAAAAAATCCCAAACGACAAATGTTTAGACTCTTTCAAATTCAAAAGATCAACAGACAGTAAATTCAAAATTGGTACAAAATGAACTGAAGCTGTCTGATAGGGTAGAAAATGTTGTGGGAACAGGAGAAAATGCTGATTACTAGCATTTTCTCCTTTACATGCAATGTTTTCAAAAGCCTTCTATCCAAAGGGCTTGAAAACCCTGGATTTTTTTTGCGAAGGAATAACCCTTAGGCTGCAAAGCGCCACTCACTGACATTTTACAGGCTATGTAGATCAACATCAGACTGCACAGAACGTGCAGTCGAATCTTGATTCTACACTGTCCGATACGGAGGCATTTTATTATATACTGCAAAAGAAATAAGTTTGAACTAGCATTATTCTCCTTTTTACTATCGGCTTGGAAGTTGCATTTAACTTATATAGCAGGATGAGGGTTAAATATACCTTTTGTCTGATGTTTTAATGAGTTGAAGTAATCGAAGGCGGAATTGTGTATATGAGAGAAAAAAAGAGAAATAACACCATTATTACCATGTAGAGCCGGGTCAAATATAGTGTATTTAAAACTTTTGGAATTTCGAAATAATGTTATTTCATACTGCATTTTAAATAACTAATCAAATATACTTTGTGTGTAAATGATCTTCAGATGAAATAACAGAAGTAGAACTGAATGCAGTTGAAAAGTAGAGGTAAAATATTTAAATTCCATAAATAAAAAAGGAAAACATTTCACAGGAAGAACTCGAATACGATGTCCGGACTAAAATCAAGTGCAAGACGAAATCTTACCATAGGTAGGAAAATTTCTTGTTTTCGCAAATAGAACGCAGTCTTGTTCAAATATGTCCCAAAATTACAGAAATATATACATATTAGTGATGCTCCATGGAAAGGGGGTTTAATGCATCCTCAAAAGTATCGACCCCATGTCAGCATATGCAATACTTTTTGCTATTGGTTAATTTTCTTCGTTTGTAAGGACCAGTCTACCCCATGATTCAGTCGCTTGTTTGACAAAATGGATTTTATGGGTCTATAATTATACGATGACTTGCTTGACACAACGCATCACGGAGATGCATTAAATTCCCTTTTGCAGGAACATGGCTCATATACTAAGATATCGGAAACGGATGCTATCATGCAGATCTGTTACATGGAAAAATTCAGGAAAAAGAAATGTTATTGTTCTGTACTGTTTTGTACGCCCTTTTCTATCTCTCTATTGGAAGTACAATTGGACAAGCCACAGGTCCCGTATTCACCATTTTAAATTGAACAAAAAGCAAAAAAAAGTTTAGGCCCAGGTCAGCCTGCCCCGTCTGCGCAGGCTGACCTTGGTCGATGCTTTTTGCAGATGCATTCAGCCCCCTTTTCACAGAGCATGACCCAAATGGTTTAGAGCGCAAATTTAGAATGGTTGGTGAATACAGACCAGAGCTGTTTAAGGGACGTGCAATGTATACCATACCAAGCTTTCAACGCAACACCAAAATTAACGGCGGTACGAAATTCCCAAATCTACCTAAATCTCTCCCAAATCTACCTAAATGTTTCCCAGATCAACCCAAATCTCTTCCAAATCTTAACCGTCTATCTGAGATGGTGCCTTTATGTGTAACTGGCCTCAGTTGTTTAATATCGACTGTTTTAAACTAACTTATCCCTTAAAGCGCCGTTCATAATTATGCTTGATTTTCCGGCCAGCGTAGATCAAGATCGGACCGCACAAAACTTGCAGTCTGATCTTTGATGTACATTGTCCGCTTGCCGAGACATTTTGTACAACAGTAACCTTGAAACTGCAATGTCTCTCTAGAGACTGCTTACGTACCACTGTCTTTCAAAAGCTCCCATATTAGACCGCTCTTACAGAAACCAAGTTTAGATCAAAATCTGCTAAGAAATTATAGACCTGTTTCCAATTTGCCGCTTGTTTCAAAGGTTTTAGAGAAAGTAGCCAACTCCCGCATAGAACAGCACTTATCATCAAACAACCTTCATGAAGAACACCAGTCGGCTTATCTGTCATATCACTCAACAGAAACGGCATTAGTAAAGGTTCAAAATGATATCCTGCTATCCCTTGACCACAATAAAGTTACAGTGCTTGTGCCACTTGATCTATCCGCAGCATTTGACACAATTGATCACAAAACTTTACTACAATTTCTTGAAAACAATTTTGGAATTGCAGGAAAACCACTGAAATGGATTACGTCATATCTCAGTGAGCGATACCAAAACGTACATAGATAGATGGAAAATTATCAAAGCCTGTGCTTATGGAATTTTTTATGCCACAAGGTTCTGTGTTAGGACCAAAATATTATACTATGTATACAATGCCTGTTGGCTCACTTTGTAGGAAACATGGACTTGATCATCATTGTTACGCTGACGACCCACAATTGTGTCTGACATTTGAACCAACAGATAATGTTTCTCAAACTGAGACACTAAATCGTATTGAAAGCTGTCTTTCAGACAACGTATCATGGGTGCATTCAAATATGCTTAAATTGAACAGTGAGAAAACAGAGGTTACACTGTTTCCATCCAGTAGAAATTCCCATCTTGTTGATAACATACAGTTTACTATTGGAGGCTCTAAGATCAAGCCATCTTATTGTGTAAAGAATCTCGGGGCTATGCTTGATATTAAAATGGATATGGAACAGCATGTGAATTCTGTATGTAGATCATGTTATGCTCAAATGCGTCAAATTGGACATATCAGGAAATACTTAACACTTGATGCCACCATATCTCTAGTAAACTCTCTTGTTACTTCAAGATTGGATTATTGCAATGCACTGCTGCATGGTGTGCCCAAAAGAATTTTAAGCAGACTTCAGCATGTTCAGAACACAGTAGCCCGCATTATCAGCAGGACCTCTCGTTTCAGTCATATCACTCCAGTACTGAAAGAGCTCCACTGGTTACCCATTCAGTCTAGAATAGAATACAAGATATTGACTTTTACCTTCAAAGCCATACATGGCCAGGCCCCAGTGTACATAAACAGACTTCTTACAGTGTACAGACCAATAAGAAAGCTAAGATCTCAAAATAGTTCACTCACATTAGAAGTTCCGAAAAGCCGAATAACATATGGAGATCGAAGTTTTGTGACTGCAGCCCCCAAATTATGGAATAGCCTCCCGGCAAACCTCAGAGACACTGATTCACTATTTGCATATAAAAAGGCGCTGAAAACATTACTTTTTTATTAAAACTCAGGGGAATTGCTGTGACCAGTCAGTTTCATAATGTCTTTAAAACTTATACTGTCATAATTTATGTGTAGGCGATCATCTCATTTTATGATGTTTTTAACCATCAACTTCTTTTCTTAATTTTTTACAATGTTAATTCACATTTTTTTTTTTTTTTTTTTAAATTAATGCTTGTATCTTTTACTAGGATGTGAAACACTTTTGAGCGTAGTTTTACGATGATAAAAGTGCTATATTAATATGGTATAATATGTTTATTTAGGCTTTATTTATAGACTGAAAATGTTCGCTGGGTTTATTCAGCGCTCTAAGGGTTAACACTAATAATACTGACAAATGTTTGGCTCAATGAAAATTACGTAAATTGATGGCCGCTCATAGCAATCGAACACAGAAAGTCTTGATCGTTAGACCAACGCTTTGAGGTACGACCACAGACACCACCAAACTTTTCACCAGTTTTTAAGAAACATAACATATAAGCTTTGATCGGCCGCTTTATTTAACGTGAAATTTGTGAATAATCTCTACTTATAAGCACCAAAATGATGTTAAAACTTCTGAAAATAGAAAGACCCTGAGAAACAGGAAAACAAATCACTTTACATCTTTTAATCAGACAGTAGTTCTAAATTTATTTACTTTAGGTCACTTTTTAATGGTATTTGTTACCTTAAGGGAGATTTGGGGAAGATTTGGATAGATCTGGGAAGATTTGGGTATACTTGTGAGAGATATGGGTAGATGTGGAAAAGAGTTGGGTAGATTTTGGAAAGATTTGGTTAGATTTAGGAAGATTTGGGAGTTTCATGCCGTCCAAAGTTGCTAGTTTTTTTTTTTCTAGGGCGTAATCATTTCACAACGAATTCCTCCAGCATATGTGAAATTCGCCATGTACATTTCATGATTTTCAGTCTCAGTTGACGGAAAAAATTACAAAACATACCGGTATGTTTGGCGCTAAGTTAGTTTCACGTGCAGCACGGATATCACTTTCTCTCTTGGCGAGTTGAGGAATGGTTTTTCCGTCATTTTAGCGCATGTATTGTACACCTAAGCCGCTTTGAAGATGCCGAAATTGACCACAGAAGCTGGCCAGTCTAAGCGAAAGGTAGATCGTGCCCTTAACTGCGCCCCTTCTACGACTGCCAGACTATGGAGAAAATTCGATTATACAGGTACGCAACGATTCGTTATATCTGTTTACAATTGTTGACAGTATTGGTATGTTAGAGTTTAAACGGGGCGGGAGGGTGAATACTTGAATGAAATATTTACTATCTAATAAAGTGCTGCCTGAAAAAAAAAAGGTAATGTTGATGTTGCGTTTCAAGTTTGGACCAGTCTTAAATTTTGCCGTTTGATAAGGACTTGGTCATTTTTGCCAGAAAAGAAATCTCGCTATATCGGACAGTGAAGGTGCATGTTCTGTGCTGTCTGATCTCATGATGTTCACTGTATACAAAAGCGCTTTCGGTCGCACGCAGCAACCAAATGGCTAATGAGCTGTAAAATGTAATAAATACAGGAAAGCAATGATCAGTACGTCCTTAAACTTGAAAACTGAAAGGTTTAGGATAGGTCTATCAAACCACAATAAGACGATCTTTTAACCCCTAGACTGCTAAGCGCGACTCTTGCGAACAGTGTAGATCAAGATCACACTGCATGGAACGCACAGTGTTATCTTGATTCTACACTGTCCGATAACAACATATTTTTCCCTCAAGAGTAACTTTGAAGTAACGATGATTTGATTTTTACTATCGATTTAAAAGGTTGGTTTTAGTTATTTAGCAGGATAAGGGTTAATAATACCAGTTCAAAAGATCTGGAATGTCTAAATTGTTAACTCTACGTGTATGACCAAGTGAAAAGATTTACGAATGATACCAAAATTCAGACTTTTGAGTCCATTTCCAAATGCAGGTGTATGCACAAACATGTATATATAGTATACCAATTATGTCAGAAATATATAAATTTGTAGACTTGGAATGTTCATTTTGATATTCACAAAACAAAAATTCTGTCGACCAGACCACCCAGATTTATCACATGTTCTGTGGTCTAACTTGGTGTACAGCTGACGGTCATGCATCCTGAAAATAGAGGAAATAGTCACGACGTATTAACTCTTTCGGCGCCAAATAAATCAACTCGACCTCTTTGGACGGCTGTTAATACAACCCATTGAGACTCAGAAATTTTTATCATATAGGCTTGACTAAACAAGCGGATGGCATAGATCAAAGATCAGACCGCACGTTCTGTGCAGTCTGATCTTGATCTATGCCATCCGCAAAAGCCCCTGTTTTCGCCTATGGCGCTGAAAGAGTTAATTGTTTAACTTTTTACCAAACGGCAAAAATTTGCACCGGACCAGATTGAAAGCATTCGTAGACGACAAATGTTCCTTAGTTGATTTCTGTCTTTATTGGAATAGAAAACATTGCGGGAAAAAGAGGAAAATGCTGGTAAGTAGCAGTTTCACTTTTTCCCTCAATATTTTCTACTCTATCAAGAACGAATTCTGTCATTTGGGTCAGCTTTAATTTGTCGTCTGTAAATGCTTTCAATTTAGAAAAGTCCAAATTCTTATCGTTTTGTAAAGAGCTAACTGATTTTCAGCGAGCAAATCCTGAATTCTAGTTCGACTCAAACTGGGTGGAACTCAGAGAGAGACAGAGAGAGATGGGCAGGGCAGAGCGAGGCTCAAAACATTGATATGAATAGCAAAATAAATACCTGACAGGTACAGAGCTAGTGTTTATTATCCCCGACATCTTCTCCGTTTACCAGGGCTAAGGGAACTCTAGCAAGGGGTAGGGATGAGAGAGAGAGAGAGAGAGAGAGAGAGAGGCTTAAAGTACTGATATGAAAACCAAAATAAATACCTGACATGTACATAGTTAGTGTTTATTATCTCTGACATCGCGTCTTCTCCGTTTACCAGGGCTAAGGGAACTCTGTAGCCAGTTGTACATATCTGCTACAGCAGAATAGTGCTCTGTCTGACAGTGGAATCCGAGGTTAACGTTGCAGCTTCTCTTCCTGAGATAGGTAAATATATTTTTTAAAAAACCGCATAAACAATAAATAAATAAATAAATAAATAAATGTCTTGAAACACTGAATTGAACAGTAGACAGGCAAGTCGAGGCTCCGCCCCTATCCCGTGACCCCGCCCTTGGGCATTGTTTCATAAATAAGATGACGGACAAACTACATCTATGTGCATTACCGTATGAACCACGCACTGTGAAAAGGGGGCTTGATGCATCTGCAAAAAGTATTGAACCATGTCAGCCTGCGCAGCCCGCGCAGGCTGACATGGTTCGAAACTTCTTGCTATTGGTCAATTTTTTGCATGGCCAAGGACCAGTCTACCTGATGATTCAGTTGGTTGTTAGACATTTTTTTTTATAAATCTATTTTATGCCTGGTAAAATACATCAAGGAGTGGCATTAAGCTCCCTTTTGCCAAAGCATGGCTCATTTGTATACTTGTTGAACATTTTCTGTCGTATTAACTCAAATTTCGACAACGAAGTCGGATTAAAAAAACATAAAAAAACTACGATAATTATTAGACAGGAAATAATTTGAACCACCGTAATATTGATTGTTACCAGCATTGTCTCCTTTTCCTATAATGTTTTCAAAAACTTTCTTTCTCAGGATCGTAAAACCTCGGAAAGGACTGAGGGCTAAGGTGTCAGATTTTGTGAAAAGGTAACCGTTTTTGTATATTTATAATCTAGAAATTTTACTCTAAAAGGATCCCCTAGGCCTCATTAAGAAAAGTTGCGCTTTCTAATCGTTCATGAGATTAAGTTTTTCATTCCTCAAAGTGGATTTATCAGTTTAGATTCGCCAAAAGGTGTGTATAAGTTGGCTTACTTAAATTACAAGGTCTTACATGTTTTAAACTGTATCGCTTGAGAAAAATGTCTGTTGAAAACCAATCACTTGGTTTATATTTAAGAAAAGACTCTTCTCTCCTTCAAAAAGCATATTATACTTAAAAAAAAAAATCTTTGTACCAAGCAGCAAAAAAATGTTAGCCCGCCAGTGAATTTAAGAACTTGAATAATATTCTACAGCATGGTCAAAATCATGAGCCGGCGGGATATATTTATATTTTTTCCATTTTTCAAATATTTTTGGTCAGCATCTGCTCTGAATCAACCACAATAAAAAAAAAAAAAAGTCGTTCTGCAGTTACACCCATTTTACAACTAAAAGTTTGAAGACATCAAAACACTTTAGGTTCCTTATACACTCTATCCAAATCTGAGAGCACATAGTTTATATCAAGAGAAGTAAGATGTGTGGTATCTTTGGCCATATAGACTTCATACAGGAAAAAGGGTAGAAATAATTTTGGTCATTGCAGCGAGAAATTTTGACAAAAAATCTAATATAGACGTGTACTCTTTAGCGTTGGAGAGCTACTTTTTATTGCGGCACTGCTTTTCCGTTGACAGTAATGCGTTTTGCACTTCCGACTGATCACCGTAACGACAGTTTGCCACGTGACACGCATATACCAACAGCTGAAAATACACACAAGTGAGTGCACATAGTGCACCAGCAGAAAAAAGGAACAACGTTGGCAAAAAAAACTTTCAGTAAAAAAAAATCATTTAATTGTTCCCCTTTGGGGGGAAAAAAATGTTACTCCGTGGAATTCCAGTGCCCTCGATCGGGACCGGTTTTTTCCTCCAATTTTCTAAATCACATTTATTTCTCGGCAGGATATTGCTATTCATAAAAAAACTGTTGAATTTGTTTGTTAATTTAACATCACACTGTCGTGAAGGCATAAAACTCGGCTGCAATAGTAAATTGAGTCGTGTGACAAGTAAATAGACCGAGCGATCACACAATAGACGCTCTCGCTGCGAATTGACAAATGAGACACGGACTCGCTTCAATATGGTTACAGTAATCAGTCGTTAAATGAGTCTGAAGGTTCAACGATACTCTTATCGTGCTTAGGGCAACAACTTATGCTTACACACAGTGTATATCCAGTATCTGACTACACAGAATGTGCAGTCTGATCCTGTATTGATATTGCCTGATACCTAATGACATGTTCTCGTCGACATAACCCTGAAATTGCAATTATTTCGATCTTTCCTATTGACTACAATGTCTGTTTTATTATCCAGGAGTCTGCAGCTTGAATTTAACGGAAAGAAATAGATCTGGTTAGTGGCAGTGTCGTTGCCCTCACCTCTTTACCATACAGTCCCAAGTTTCAACAACCCTAGGGATTAAAGTTTTTGAAAACATCATGGGATAAGGAGAAAATGCTGGAAGGCAGCATTTTCTCCTTTTCCCATTTTGTTGTCTACTCTTTCGAATACAAACGCTATCATTTCTCCTGGATTTGATTTGTCGCCTTCAAATACCTCCAGTAAAGATGAGCCTAAGATTTTATCATTAGGGACCGTATTCACCAACCATTCTTAAGAAAACTCTCTATCTGATTCTCAAGAATTTTCCAGATTTAGAAAGTAACACAACTTCTGATTGACTTAATCAAATGGTTTAGCCAATCAGAAGTAGTGTTACTTTCAAATTTAGAAAACTCTACAGCAGTCTTAGATTTTGTTATCTGGTAAAAGGTCACACGTTGTTTAGAATATCAACCCTCTACCACACAAGCAAGAATTTTAACGACCTGAGAAAGAAAGCTTTTGAAAACACTGAGGGAAACCAGCATTTTCTCCTTTTCGGAAAATGTTTCCTACTTTTCCGAAAACAAATTTCGTTTTGAGTAACATTTACTTGTAGTCAGAAAATAATAATAATAATAAAATTCCATTGTTTGGTAGAGAGTCAAATAAAGTTAGTAATCGACCCCTTATTCTCATAACCCAGCGCCCAAGATTAACACTTTATCAGAAGACAAAATTTTGGACCTTTCCAAATCCATAGCATTTGCAGTCGACAAATCAGATGTGGCTCAAACTGTGAAAATTGTTTTTGAAATGTAGAAAAAGGAGAAAATGGAAAAAGGAGAAAATGCTGGTTTCCAGCATTTTTAGCTCACCTGAGCACGAAGTGCTCATGGTGAGCTATTGTGATCGTGCTGTGTCCGTCGTCCGTCGTGCGTCGTCCGTCGTCAACTTTTTACCTCGTGTACGCTCTAGAGGCCACATTTTCAGTCCAATCTTCATGAAACTTGGTCAGAATGTTTGTCTTGATAAAATCTCGGACAAGTTCGAAACTGGGTCATGTGGGGTCAAAAACTAGGTCACTAGGTCAAATCTTACAGAAGCCTTGTGTACGCTCTAGAGGCCACATTTTCAGCCAGATACTTGTGAAATTTGGTCAGAATGTTTGTCTTGATAAAATCTCGGACGAGTTCGAAATTGGGTCACGTGGGGTCAAAAACTAGGTCACTAAGTCAAATCTTAGAAAAACCTTGTGTACGCTCTAGAGGCCACATTTTCAGTCCGACCTTCATGAAACTTGGTCAGAATGTTTGTCTTGATAAAATCTCGGACGAGTTCGAAATTGGGTCATGTGGGGTCGAAAACTAGGTCACTAGATCAAATCTTAGAAAAACCTTGTGTACGCTCTAGAGGCCACATTTTCAGCCAGATACTTGTGAAATTTGGTCAGAATGTTTGTCTTGATATAATCTCGGACAAGCACAGAGTTGGGTCATGTGGGGTCAAAAACTAGGTCACTAGGTCATATCTTAGAAAAACCTTGTGTACGCTCTAGAGGCCACATTTTCAGTCAGATACTTGTGAAATTTGGTCAAAATGTTTGTCTTGATAAAATCTCAGACGAGTTCGAAATTGGGTCATGTGGGGTCTAAAATTAGGTCACTAGGTCATATCTTAGAAAAACCTTGTGTGTGCTCTAGAGGCCACATTTTTCAGTCAGATACTTGTGAAACTTGATCAGAATGTTTGTCTTGATAAAATCTCACACAAATTAAAAACTGGGTCATGTGGGGTCAAAAACTAGGTCACTAAGTCTAATCTTAGAAAAACCTTGTGTGAGCTCCAGAAGCCACATTTTCAGTCAGATACTTGTGAAACTTGGTCAGAATGTTTGTCTTGATAGAATTCGGACAAGTTTGAAATTGGATCATGTGGGGTCAAAAACTAGGTCACTAGGTCAAATTAAAGAAATGCCTTGTGGGTACTCTAGAGGCCACATTTTTCGCTCAATTGACTTGAAAATTGGTCAGAATGTTTTTCTTAATTAAATCTCAGAAAACTTGAAATTGGGTCACCTAGAGTCATAAAGTAGGTCACTAGGTCAAATTAAAGAAATACCTTGTGGACACTCTAGAGGCCACATTTTTCACTCAATTGACTTGAAAATTGGTCAAAACATTTGTCTTAATTAAATCGTAGATGAGTTCGAAATTTGGTCACCTGGGGTCATTTTGCCTATTGGCTCAGGTGAGCGATCCAGGGCCATCATGGCCCTCTTGTCTCCTTTTCCCACGATGTTTTCAAAAGCTTTCTTCAGTAGGATCGTCAACACTCGGGATTGCGTAGTAGGGTAAAGGAGGTAGCATAAGGAATGGATTTTATATCCGGTAAAACCAGTTCAAAATATCCCGGTAAAAATGACAAGGTTATAGCTCTCACTCGATAAACCTTTCATTATCAGTTTATATTATTGTTTATGTTTGGGATAACAGGTTTAAAATCACGTACCGTGACGAGATAATTTATAAACCCAACTCGGTGACGTTATATTATCTCGTCAGGGTTCGTGGTTTTAACATGTATTTCCTAAAAATATAAACTGTTAGTGAAAGGTTTATCGAGTTATAGTTATACAAATGTTGTTGGTTTTTAAACATTGGAAAAAAGTAGTATGATAAGATATGCATTCAAACCCTTCACCAAAGAATTGCGTGTTTCAAAGACCCTAAGGAAATGGGATTTTGAAAACTTTGAGGGAAAATGAGAAAATGCTGGTAACCACCATTTTCTCATTTTCTCACAATGTTTTCAACAGCCGTCTTTGTCAGGGGTTGTAAAAACATGGAATTGTTTGGTTAAGGGTATGTAAAAATTCGAGTGACTACACCGATATCTCGAATTGATTTTTTTGTCCGTCTCAAAATCGAAGTATTCGCGTACTTTGAGTTTTCCTTCAGCTTCCTTCGATAGAGAAAGATTTAGTTACTGTTTATAAGGGAAATGCAATAAATTTGACAGCACATCAGTTAATTTCATGAGGGAGTTCTTAAAATTTTCGTCTTTTGCTCTATAAAGTTGAGTTATTAAAATATGATTGACAGATACTATTTTATTAAGAGTTAATTCTGTTTTATGCTACTAGTAATCGTAGTAAAACCTCATTCCGCAGTTTGATAATCTTTCCTCTCCCCCTCCCCCCTTTTTCCACTCTCTCTTTCTCTAACAGCCGATGCTTGGTAAGGTTATTGTGCACAGTAGCTTACGAGTGTGCGCCAAGTAAATATACCCTGTAGTTTTGCATTATGTACAGGAATGTTTTACTCAAAGATACATCCTTACAGCCTGAGGGGAGGAACGCTGTTAAATTTTGGTAGACTTTAGAATGGTTCAGAATTTAGTCAGCTGTGTAAACATAGATAGATGGCCGATATATAATATGGTGTAAGGGATAATTACATGAAAGAATGTACATAATATGCGTGAAAATGGAAAGCTTGTACAGTGGTTACTTTTTCTACAGTAAGCTCAGTCCACGATTTACTGGGACAAATCTCGTGTAATATGGCGTGCAACACACGAAAAGGGGCCTTCAGACATTTGCATAAAGTGTTGTCTCGGATTAGCCTGCGCAGTCCACGCAGGCTAATCCGAGACAACACTTTACGACTACATAAGATTTTTTCATACAGTAGAATTTCGTGAAACAGAAAATCACACAAAAACGGGAAGTGTCGTCTTGGATCAGTCACAGACTGCACAGGCTGATCTTGGACGACTCACTTTTACGCATATGTCCGAAGGCCCCTTTTCTTGTGTTGCACGCCATTTAATAGAAAAGGAATGCAGGAATAAGAAACTATGCGACCTTTAGTCCGTTACCCGACAGTCCGCATATTAGGTCTCCCATTTGAGGCTTTAACTAAGGAAAATCTTACTGCCGAAAATCTCGTTTTGATCAATATTCATGAGCTAACAGAGTGACTGTTTAAACACACAAATGGCTTGTAGCGTGTCAATTCATTGGTCAAAAAGAGAGCAAAAATGTTACTGAGCCATTGAGAAATGATCTCTTGATTCTTCTTGACAGCAAGATTCTGTCAGCCAAATGTTTCACGGTACATAGATGAAGTGTATCATAACCAAAGTACTAAACACAAAGTTACCAAACAGTCCCTTGTTTTAAAGACCATTGAAAGCTAAAGTTTTTGAAAAACATAGTGGAAAAATGCAAAAGGTATATTAATTGTTCCAACATCCATTGGTCAAAAGTTCCCCACAATGTCATAACGTAGCCAATGGGATTGCTCTTTTAATTATTCAGGAGAACGTATGTTTATCAGTCAAATGTCCCACAGTACATTGATGAGGTGTAACGTGAGCAAGGTATAGAGCGTAACCGATTATACTAACGCTTCATTAGTCAAAAGTTCCCTACAATGTCATAACGGAGCCAATGAGAAATACTCTATTAAATTTTCAAGAGAACGAGAGTTTGTCAACCAAGTGTCCCGCGGTACTTTCATGAAATGTAATGTGATCGAGGCATAGAGGGTAACCCCGGTCATGCTATTAATCCTGAAATAACAATTTATTGGTCGAAAAATCCTCAATATGTCATAACGGAGCCAATGAGAAATGCTCTATCAATAATTCACGAGAAGAAGTTTGTTTGGGCCAAATGTCCTACGGTACACAGATAAAGTGTAGCATTTATAATCAAAGTAATGTGGATAACAGATGATTGTGCAAGCAAGGCTGAGGAGAAATAATTATCATAAATTGAAAAGCTTTGTTTTGAAAAAAAAAAAAAAAATCTTAGAAAAGAACAATTGCTTTTCACAAGCAATTACTCATTTAAACAATATTACAACGGCACTTTCTTAGCAGTTTCTTTTTCTGCCACAGTGTTTTCAGAAATTGTAAGCAGTACGTAAAGAGAGTGTTTCTCCGGCGTTATTCTGGGCCAGTCGCAGAAGCGACATTATTTATTGATTCTTTACCTTTCATCTTGTAAAGATTTCCTGGCTTCCTCGATAGAAGATAAAATTTGTTGTAAAAGTTCCTGTTTTCTCTTCAAGTCCTCTATGAGCCTGTAAAAATGCATCAATAAAAAGGGAATCATATTAGCCCATCAGAGGGGAAAAATGCGTTAAGACTGCCCTTACGGGCAACCAGAATTTCTGCTATGCTATTTTCCGAAATAAATAAAAAATAAGAAGTCCTTTCTAGTCCAACCAATGCTTTGATATAGACGGATGAATTCGATATTTCACATGTATGGATAACTGATATTTTACCGTCTTTGTTGGTTACCAACTAGCCTGGGTTTCAGTCCTATCATTTTTTCCCTTTTTATATCCGGATTTTACTGTGTCAAAAATGAGTCATTTTTGAGAAAGTGAAGTCCGGATATAAAAGAAGGAAAAAAAAAAATGATCAGACTGGAACTCAGGCTAGGTTACAACTGAAATTGCATCAATCCGAAAGTCTACTCTCTTTCAACCAAGTTATTCAACCGTAACGCTGTTTTCAAGTTTCTTACACTGCAAAGCATCGAAAGGTTTTTGTAACAAAGACAGTTTCTTCTTACAGTTTGCGTTTTTCCATGTCATCTGTGTCACTTCCGGTCCGTTTTACCGGTTCTAAAGGATTGTGGATCAGATCGTCTAGAAGTTTTTTCTCCTGAAGTTTGTTTTCATTGTCCAACACAGAACAGATACTGTCGGACATCGGTCCCATTACTCGGCATTCGTCCAATCTGAAGTCGTAAATACTGGTTTGAGTTGATTCTAGCCTTGTTTTTAAGCACAAGCGGGACTCAATGACCTCATGATTGCGAACAGCGTAGATCAAGATCGGACTACACAAAACGTGCAGTCTGATCTTGGATCTACGTTGTGATCTCTTCGAAGAGTAAAATTTTTACATTGTAATCTATGTTTTTTCATGATTGTTTGGAAATCTTTGATTTATCTAGCAGCTTAAGGGTTTGCAAAGTTCAAAACTTTTTTGAACTTGTTTTCAGTAATTGTTAACCTTTGGGCAGATACCGTCGGGCATCAGTACCATAACTCGCACTCGTCCAGTCTGAAATCGTAAATACATGTTTGAATGGATTCTAGCCTTGCATTCAACAATTGTTAACCCTTTAAGCTGCTAAGCGCGACTCGCTGACCTGTTGCGGACAGTATAAATCAAGTCAGATTGCACAGAACGTGCAGTCTGATCTTTGATCTACACTGGCCGATAAGGAGATATTTTTCTCCAAAAATAAGTTTAAATTTTTCTTACTATGGGCTTGAAAGTTTTATTTAACTTATTTAGCGGATAAGAGTTGAATGATTAAACTACAAATGATATTCATCATCATGTCATCATCTTCTTTCATGATGAAGTTGATGATGATTATGATGATGATCATCATATGAATTATAATGGTTCTCCCGCATCATTATCATCAGAGGTTTAGAGGTGCCGATGACACCACAAAGCACCACAGGTTCTGTTGATCCACGACGGCCATGGTGTTTACGGCTTTATACATATAAAGAAATGGAAATCTTATCGTGATAACAGGAATGATTTCTCCTTTCGAGCATTTCTTTGGTGTTGTAACAAACTTTTCAATAATGGTCTGTTGTAAGCCGTAAAATGTCGACCATATGGCCTCAGTAATATCAGGAGCTAAAGTTTTCAAGTAGGAGATGCGTGCTGTATCAATGCATACGATAAAACATCCGTAGAAAAACGAGAACATTATTCTAAATTAATGAAAATGGACATTTTATTACTATACGAGATATCATAGCATTTCGAAATTTGTACCGTTTTGGCTTGTATCATTTACACAATATCCCACAATATGATATCATGCTAGACTGCACCTCCGATGCAGTCCAGTCCCGTACTCACCAACCATTCTAAGAACGTTCTTAGTCTCTTCCTCCAAGATTTCTATATCGGAAACTAACACAACTTCTGATTGGCCAAACTATTTGTTTTTGGTTTTATCAATCAGATTTTTTGTTAGTTTCAAACCAAGCATATTCTGGATAATAAGACTTATAGAATGTTCTTAAGTATGGTTGGTTAACTCTTTACCTCACAATGCCAAGTTTTAAGGACCCCGAGAAAGAAGCCATTTGAAAACATCTTTGGAAAAGGAGAAAATGCTGGTAACCAGCATTTTCTCCTTTTCCCACAATGTTTTTTACCCTATCAATGACAGAAATGATCATCTTAGCTACAGTTGAATTGTCATCTAAAATTGCTTTCAAATCGGACCAGTCTGAAATTTTGCCATTTGGTAATGAGTTAATGCGAGCCTTGTCCTCAAAGCAATTAAGAATACCCCATGCATAGTGAGATATTTACAAGGACATTGCATCAGAGTGCAATATTTAGATCGGACTGCTCAGCGCGTGGTGTTCATCCATACGAACATTGTCAACTATTTATCGTTAAATTAGGCTATTCTATACTAAACATCTTTTAACTATTTACTAGGCGACAAACTTTTGCGATAATCCGAATTGAAAGTGTTTGCAGGCAAACAATTAAATGAGGCTCTAATAACAGGATTCGTCTTTGAAAAGGCCCGCCCGGGTAGCTTAGTGGTTAGTGTATCCGTCTGGTGACCTGGTGGTTGCAAGATCGATACACGGTTGAGGCAAACTTCCTTTCCGGCGATTTTTCGTCTCTCACCTGAGAAAAGTAGTCAGTGACTTGGAAAGAAAGTTGTGTCAGAACTGGTGTGAGAAAGCCAGGGAACACATGCCTAGGTGTACTGACCACCCTGATTTGACCTAAGCTGTTAAAACGGCATTAAACTCTAATACGAGGGACACTTTTTAAGTTCGTAGAGTAAGCCTCTAACTTTTTAACGCAATTATGAAATTGCACGATTTTTTACACAGAACTTGCGTAATCATTCCTCTCTCGAACGGTGCCACGGTATGCGGTGTACTAGGTCCACGTGCGCGCTGCGCTGGGTATTTTCAACACGTGGTTTTATACACTATAGTAAAATATAGCGTTCAATATGGATGTAAAAATCTGTGAACAGAGGGCATATTGTAAGATTCGAGCACAGCTCGGGTTTCCGCCAACAGAAATTCATGCTGATTTGCAAAAAGTTTATGGGAATGGTGCTTTAAAATATGCTACAGTTTGCAAGTGGGTACGTCGCTTTAATGATGGTCGGGAGTCAATTGAAAATGACCCTCGGGTGGGAAGGCCGGTTTCCGTTTTGACGGAAAAGAACGTTGCTACTGTGAAAACGTTAATTGAGGAAGACGCACGTTATACCGTGCAAGAGATAGAAGAATTAAGTGGCATTCATTCGTCAAGTGTTTTGAAGATCTTACGTGAACGACTTGGGCTACGTAAGATCTGTGCGCGTTGGGTGCCCCATTTGCTCACTGACGAGCAGAAACAAAGTCGGGTTAGACTTGCATCGCAAGTTATAGAAAATATGATAAATGTGACCCACGTCGTTTGGAAAAGATAGTTACAGGTGATGAAACCTGGATCTATCATTTTCAACCCGATTTTAAGGCTAAAAATAAGGTTTGGGTTTCATCTGAGGGCGACAGACCTGTCATTGCGGGCCGTTGCAAAACATCAAATCGCATGTTGTATGCGATATTCTTTGATTCGAAAGGTCCAGTCCTTCACATTCCAGTCCCGAAAAGTAGTTCTGTCACTGGAAAGTTTTACAGAGAAAGTGTTCTTACTCAACTTGTTAATTTCTATCAGAAACGCAGACCGCGCACCGGTGTCTGCAGCATCAAATTACTCCATGATAACGCACCAGCCCATAAATCCGCTACGGTACAGGAATATCAGAAAGAATCTGGGCTCGATGTCTTAGATCATCCCCCATACAGCCCTTACCTGTCCCCCTGTGACTTTTGGTTGTTCCCAAGACTAAAGGAAATGCTGGCAGGGCACCGTTTTGAATCCCGTTGTGGTATAGGCAGTGCGGTCTACCAGTGTCTGCAACATATACCTAAAGAGGACTACGGGCGGCGTTCCGGAAATGGGTAGATCGCATACCGTAACACCATTCGAGAGAGGAATGATTACGCAAGCTCTGTGTAAAAAATTGTGCAACTTCATAATCGCGTTAAAAAGTTATAGGCTTACTCTACGAACTTAAAAAGTGTCCCTCGTACAATCAATCAATCAATTAATGTCTTTGAAAAGATAAAAACATTGTGGGATACAGAGAAAATGCTGATTTCTCATATCTTGTCTGTTTCCTACAATGTTTCCAAAGGCCCTCACCATCAGGATCGTTAAACTATGAATTATATATATGGTAAAGGCTAAAACTGCTAGATTTGGATTTAATTTTTTTTATTTCGAAAATCTGTTTCATTTATCGAATGGCAAAGAGATCAAGCATGCTCAAATATTATTGTACAGGTTAGCAATCACTTCTGACGTTATTTGTAGAGTAGTATTGTCGAGATATATCAGGGACTTTTCTCAAAAATAATTGTTTGTATGTTTATGTTTTCCTCGTATAGCTCCAACTCGATAAACCTTTCATTAATGGTTTATATTATTGTTTGTTTCAGGGGATAGATGTTTAAAACCACGAACCGTGACGAGATAATATAAAAGTTATGGAGTTGGGTTTATAAATTATCTCGTCACGGTACGTGATTTTAAACCTGTTATCCCAAACATAAGCAATAACAAAAAACTGATAATGAAAGGTTCATCGAGTGAGGGCTATAATAGGAAGGTCAACACCTCAACGTTTTTAGTTTAAACCTGTGTATTTTACATCGATGGTGAAACAAGTTCTACAGCTAATATTAACCCTTAGGCTGCTAAGCACGACTCGATGACCTTTTGTGGATAGTGTAGGTCAAGATCAGACTGCACAGAACGTCTACATTGTCCGATACGGTTTTTTTTTTTTTTTTTTTCGGTAAAATCAGCTTTGACACCGCAATATTTGGGTTTTACCATTGAGTGGAAATAATCGTTTCATTTATTTAGCAGTTTCAGGGTTAATCACCCTCAATGGTTGCTTCCTGGAAACCTTAACCTGTACACGGGCTGTGTGATGAGTAACTCCAGAGGTTGTCCCTATCCATCACGGGATTCGAGCTCCTAACCTTCGTTTTCTGAAGCCAACGCTCTACCCCTTCAAAAATACTTCCTTTATTTTTGCTCTTCGTTACAAGATTTAGCAATTCTAGTATTTGAATAAACTGTAGACTTTTTGGCGCGGAAAGTAGCTAGTTGAATAGTCACTTTAATGAATAAGACAACGTCACTGGTCTTCAACAAGCATTTTAAGTTCATTTCTCATCATTGAATTGCACATGTACTCATTTTGAGTCCATTATAATTCATTTCATTTTCAATTTATGAAAGTCCTTCTTGTGGTTTAATAAAGTATTATTCCAGATAATTGCGAGTTTACAAAATTACGCAAATGTAATTCTGAAAAATCATGAAATGTAGTTAGCAACCGATTTTACAAGCATGTATCACCATTCTGACGATTAACATTAAATTCGTGTTATTGTCAGTCCAAACAAGTCGAGCTGTCTCTAGAATTTGAACATACGATTTATTGGATTGAAAGTAATCTTTGCATTTACAAAAGTAATTTAACAGAGTAGTAAAACGTTTCACCCTCCCAGATATATGAGGTCAAAGGCTAACCGAGTGTTGTTACTTAAACAAACTTTTCGTACTGATTAATCATGGCAAGTTTAAATGCCATCTGGCATGCGATTCTGACGAAGAAATATGTTTTATTAAGGTTTTTGTCCAATAGGCGGTGTTGGTCACCTGACCTGGATTTTAAGTGCACTAAGGCAATATTTGCTAGATGAGCGATGTGAACCTCTTTACCTAAATGCTAAAATTAGAATTGAGCCATGTTCTGTGTAAAGGGGGTTTGATGAATCAGCAAGACGGGCCGATCCATGTCAGCCGATGCACTCCGCGCAGGTTGACATGAGTCAAACCCTTTTTGCTATATGTAAATTTTCTGCATGTCAAAGGACCATTCTACCCTATAATTGAGTCGGTTGTTGGCCACAATGGATTCTATAGATCCATAATTATATGATGACTTGCTTGGTACGATGCATCATGGAGATATATTAACCCTTTTTTTCCCACATTTAAGTATAAGAGACGGAGAAAAAAGATATGAGAAGAAAGAAGCGGAGAAGAAAATGTTAACTAAAACATGTTTTTTTATCTTATCATGATAATGCGATTAAAAAAATGAAAATAAAAAAAAAAAGTCTCTATGAATCATAGAATCAGACAACCGTGCAAAAGGAATGTTCATACAATAAAAAGCGCTTTCAATACTTGTCATCGCTTACTTCCGGGAAAGCGTCACTTGAACTCGTGAATAAAACAGCCTGCTTTGATTCATGCAAACGTTTTTTTTTTGTGAGCTCACCTGAGCACGAAGTGCTCAAGGTGAGTGTTTGTTTTAGTGCCCAAGGTGACCTTTTGTGATCTTGCTGTGTCCGACGTCCGTCATGGGTCGTGCGTTGTCAACAGTTTGTGCACTCTGGAGGCCATGTTTTCTGTCTGATATAACTCCAACTCAGTTAATCTTTCATTTACAGTTAATATTATTGTTTGTTTTTTTGGGGATACATCTTTAAAACCACGAACCATGATGAGCACCATCTAGTTTGGTTTATAAATTATTTCGTCATGGTACGTGATTTTAAACCTGTTATCCCAAACATAAACAATAATATAAACTGATAATGAAACGTTTATCGAGTACGAGCTATACTCATGAAACTTGAAGAGAATGTTTGTATTGCTAATATCTCGGACAGTTTCGAAATTTGGTCAGGTCAGGTCAAAAAGTAGGTCACTGGGACAAATCTTAGAAAAACATTGTGTACAATCTAGAGGCCAGGTTTTCAGTTGGATGCTCATGAAAATTTATCAGGATGTTTGTCTTGATGATGTCTCTGACAAAGTCGAAATTTGGTCACGTCAGGTCAATAAGTAGGTCACCGGGTCAAATTCCAGAAGAAACTTTTTGTGAACTCTAGAAACCAGGTTTTCAGTAAGATACTTGTGCAACATGGTAAATACGTTTGTCTTGAATATATTTCGGACAAATTTGAAACTGTGTCACGTTGAGCCAAAAAGTAGGTTACATAGACAAATATTAGAAAAACGTGTGTGCATACTAGAGGCCACGTTTTCAGCCTGATACTCATGAAACTTGGTCAGAATGTTTGTGTTGGTGACATTTCAAACAAGTTCGAAATGAGGTCACGTCGGGTGAACACGTAGGTCAGGTAACAGTCACTGCGCTAAATCTTACAAAAACCTTGTGTACACGCCAGAGGCCAAATTTCCAGTCCGATACTCATGAAATTTGGTTAGAATGTTTTTTCTTGAATATCTTTTGCACAGATTTGAAATTGAGTCGCGTTGGGTCAAAAGGTGGGTCAGCGGGACAAATTTTAGAAAAACCTTGTGTGCATTCTAGATGCCACATTTTCAGTTGGATAATCATGAAATGTTATCGTAATAATTGTCCTAATGAAATATTGAACAAGTTCAATATTGGGTCAAGTCGGGTGAAAAAGTAGGTCACTGCAACAGATCTCAGAAAAACTTTGTGTGCACTTTAGAGGCCACATTTTCAGTAAGATACACATGAAACTTGGTCTTAATGTTTGTCCTAAAGATATCTGGGACAAGTTCTAAAATGGTTAATGTTATGTCAAAAAGAAGGTCACTGGTATTGCAAATCTTAGAAAAAAATTGTGTGCATTCTCGATGTCATATTTTCAGTCTGAGACCCTTGAAATTTGACCGTGTATTTTACATCATCACAACCAGAATGTCATCAACTTGATCAATCCAAGATCTCTGTTTACTCTGGTAAGCGCTTTAGCGCCTACAGCCCTCTTATTTACTTTAATTCCACATTAAACGCAGATTTATGACATTAATTTGTCTTGAACCAGACCCAGTTTGAAACCAGTGGTTGCAAAAGGATCTGCTTTGAAGTATATTCCCTTTTGCTCATACTATATTTCGCGAATTTTTGTATAGAGCCTAATTAGTGATAGTTATCAATTTCTGATTGACCCTTTACGACACAATTCCGAGTTTTAACTACCCCCAGGAAGAAAGCCTTTTGAAAACATTATGGGAAATGGAAAAAAAAATGCTGATAGCCAGCATTTTTTCCTACCAGCATTTTGTCCTTTTTCCCACAATGTTTTCTTCTCTGCCAAAACAAATCTAAATGTTTTAGTCATATGGAATTTGCGGTCTGCAAATGCTTTCATTTCGGAAAAGTCTAAACTTTTATCGTTTAGTAAGGAAATGTTTTCATGGTCCTCCGCTCTAGATATATTTCAAGAGAAATTATTTTATAGAAAAAGAAAAATACGGAAAAGAAAATAATTTAACCTTTTTTTTGTACGAACGGTTCTAAAATCAATAGTCCTCCATTTACAACATTTTCACTCGTCCTTTGAGTTCAATGAAAGAAATCTGATTGCGATTCAAATTTTATTTACATATTTTTGCAATCATTGCACACTATTAATCAACTTAATTAAATTTTAAACGAACTATTTGTTATGGGTGGACTGAATGAATGAATTATACGACGTTTGTAGTACACGTTCTTCTACATTTGATTTTTGTGTCTCAGTGAAAACGGTGAGAATTTTGTTGTACTGCTTCTGCAAGTGATGAAATACCGAGGACACCTTCAGGTAAATTTGCAGATAGCGAAAATCAAGATCGAACTCCACTGAAGTGATCTTTGATTAACATTTTCCGATACTTTATAAGGGTTTATACTTTATTACTTTAATGAGTCTAGAGCACAGCCTGTTAGAAGAGGAATGTTCGAGGTTTTTAATGGAAAAAAAATATTTTAAAAAACGCCATCTTTTTCCCGAACTAAATACATGGGTTGCTATGCGTATGTAAAAGATGTCTCCAGCTATAACCCAATCACATCTACCTGTCCGAGTATTATCCACGTATTGTTTACCAATGTTTAGACACGTTGGCTTCTTTAAAAAAGAAGCCAGGAGCGGTCAGCATCAATGTGTTTAGTTTATTGGCTTTAAATTTCAATATATTTGACAACATGTAAACAAACAAGTAAGACATTATATGATTGCGGCTGCATAGAAACCTCTTATGTATTAAATGACAGACACGCGACCTTCCCGCGTTTTCAAGTCGCGTGATCTTTTCCGGCGGTGTTCTTTGTCTTTTTTAACGAAATTCTTTTTTTCCCCCGCTTAAATTTTATTTGTTTAATGAAAAATTACAACTGTTGAAGAGGTCAGTTTGTCCTGAAGATAATGACTGTAATTGAAACTATCCTTTGAATAGAAATAATGAATAATTGAAACTATCTTTTGAGGTTAGGCAAGAATTAGCTCCCTTTTAGTTTCCGTTTTTCGATGAGATGAATGATGGAACAGAAAATTGAAGAAGAAAATATTGAAAATAATCTTGGTTTTTGTATCGACTGTCGAAACACATTTGCAATGAAATCAGTAGGCCTACAAAAATCTTGTTTTTTTTTTTTTTTTTTTAAATCCGTCACATAAACACACGCGTATTTCCTATTTCAGTTTTTTGATTTCGGTTTATGTATAAAACCATGACGAAACAGACTGTGTATCGGAACAATTTCGCAAAAATAAAAAATTGGATTTTGATTGCAATATCTGAGGCAGTCTGCCTTTTAAACTCACGACTGTTGGAGAGGTCTGATGACTTCTCCAATAATAAACCCGTTGGTAGTGTCCATCTGCGTTCGTCAAGTTAATGCGACTGTGTTAGCCAATGTCGTATGAGATTTGTCCCTCGTGATAGTATTTGTGTCCTTTTGTTGGTTAGTTATTTATAGGAAAATAACTACAAGCATTCAGGTATTTCGCGAGTGCCATATATAGTAGCCGTGTCCAAGCCTATTTAGACAACAGCACCAACTGACTGAAACACAAGTTTATTGTAAAGCATGGAATCTAACATTAAACATTAGTAAGACTAAAGTCGTGATTTTAGAAAATGGTCGCCCAACCAATAGAACATTTTATTACGACGGACATCCGCTATCGTCTGTGGCAGAGTTCAAATATTTAGGATTAACGTTATTTAAAAATGGAAAATGGACCCGGACACAAAAGAAACTTACAGAACAATCCCAATATCCCTTACATAATTTATTTACAGTTTTTAACCAACTTGATCTTACCACAAAAAACAAATGTCAATTATTCGATACCAATATTAAACTATGGGGCAGAAGTACTTGGGTATAATGAGTGCAAAGATATAGAATCCTTTCACTGCAAATTTATTAGAAAAATACTTCATGTCCAAAAGAGTACAAATCTTGGTGGTTTATATGGAGAAGTAGCGCGTTATCCAATGAAAATCAGAAGACATGGTAATGGTTAAATATTGGTCAAAACTGCTAACTTTACACAATAATAATATAACTAAAAAGATTTATAATATGTTAAAAAACGAAGCAAATAATAACGAGACATTAATAGGAATAAATTGGGCCTCGCATATGAAAACTTTGCTTGACAGACTGGGACTTTCTAATTTGTGGGCCAATCTAGACACTGTAACCATCAACTACATTTACGTAAAACAACGGACTATAATAATTATATACACACTTGGCATTCTAACATCCAGGAATTTAAAAGGCTAGAATCTTACAGTAAATTCAAGGAAATTTTTGGATTAGAAGAGAACCTTTCTTAAATAGCTAATAAAAAGCATAAAACATCTCTTACAAAATTTAGATTATCAACACATGAGTTACTTATCGAAAAGGGAAGACACCTGCACATCCCAAGAGAAGATCGGTTATGTAAATACTGTAACATGAACTTGGTCTAAAACGAATATCACTTTCTTCTCGTCTGTCCGAAATATGCTAATCTAAGAAAGGAATATCTCACAAATTATTATTGCCGGTGGCCTACAGAGGAAAAATTTAAGAACTTAATGTCTTCAAGATCACAAAATACCTTAATTAATTTATCAAAATTTATTTACTTTGCATTTGAGTTAAGATCGGAATCCGCGAAGTCTGATTTTTTATCAATTTTTCATCAATTTTTGTTCATCTTTACTATGTTCTTACTTTTAATCAGCTAATGCCAGAAGTTACACTTTGATTTTTCGTATAACTTCTCAGAAAAAACTACAAAAACGAAAATTGCAAGTTCCTTTGAACAACCACAAATATACTATCTGGCCGTTATTTGTAAGTCGATCCTACAGTTTTTATTATTTATTTTCTCTTCAAATGAATATGTTTCTTTTTTCTATGCATGTGTAAATGTTGCTTGTATTTACATACTGTCAGCTAAAAGTTTTTGTAATTTTATGCTGAATAAACTGAAGCAGAAACTGAAACTAGTGCATTTTTTGTTTGTACTGGAGTTTAACGCTGTTTAAACAGCTTAGGTTATATCACGTGCACCTACGCCTGTCTTTTCTGGCTTTCTGACACCAGTACTGACACAAATTTCTTTCCAAGCCACTGGCTGCTTTTGTTACATGCATCGGAGATGAGGGGCGAAAAATCGCCGGCAAGAGAGTTTGCTGCAGCCGGGTATCGAACCTGTAACCACCAGGTCACGAGTCAGTTACGCTAAGCACTGAGCTACCCGGCTCTGCCTCGGTGCATTTGATATTTATACTACTAGTCCTTTGCCAAACAATCTGTTTTAACGACCCTCAGGAAGGAGGTATTCGAAAAAACTGTAATAGAAGAAGAAAACGCTGATTATCAGCAGTTTCTCATATTCCAAAATCATTTACAACGATTTCAATAACAAATCCATCAATGCAGACTCATGTAATTCGTCTCCTGCGAATGTATTCAAGGTGAACCAGTCTGGATGTTTGTCGTTTGGTGAATAGATAATGCTCTGAAACATTACGAACTTTGTTGAAAATGTGAAATAAACGGGGAAAATGTAATTAAAACACCATTGAAAAAAAGGAAGGAACAAAAAGAAAAACTCACTGTCTAGCTGATATGTCAGAATGTACGCTGCGAATTGACCGTGAGAGTGTATCAAGTTGTGCATGTACTGTGTCTAGGTGGTTTATCAAGCTGAAAATAGAAAAAGAGATATGAGCCATGCTCTGGCAAAAGGGAATTTAATGCACCTGCGCGATTCATGATAACAAAGCAAGTCGTCAAGTACATGTAGTTATGGATACACACACTCTGTTTTGTCTAACAATAGGCTGAATCCTGGGGTAGAATGGTCCTTTGACATGCAGAAAATTTACAATGCGCAGGCTGACGTTGGTCTGTACTTTTTTGCAGATGCACTAAACCCCTTTTCACAGAGCATGGCTCATGTATCATGAGATTTTTTAGGTACAGAAGAACTCAATCATTTAATATTTTAATCGGCAATATTTGTCGTTTTGTGTTTCAACAAATTAGACATTCGTGATTTATAATGTTGTCATTGGTTTTGTTTGAATCGTTTTTTGAATCGATGCATGCGCCAATTCTTCACACTCACTCACCTTGAGGAGAGATGGTCTTTTCTTTTTGTCAGCCGGCTTTTTTGATTTTCAATAAATTAAGACATTTCATTGAAAACCAGACTGACTTAAAATGTCTTTGTCTCACCAGCGTATGAATATGCTTTTCGGTGAATATTATCGAGACATTTGTTTCTTGAATTTCTTGAAAGAAGTAGTGAAAAATCGGTAAATACAGTTAATTGCTAAATAATTCAGCAATTAAACATATTAATTGAACTTTTCAGTGATTATACATTTTAATGACTTAGCATACTCTATTTATAGAACTACTAAATGTACTCGTAGATTTTATTTTTAGAAATATTGCAACTCGGTCATATCCTATTTTAAACTCTTAAGAGCATATGCCACAGTTCTTTTGTACGGACAGAATTTTTTTTTTTTTTTCATTTTCGCTCAGATGATGATATGTATGTGGAGTAAAAAAGTGAAAAGAAATTCGTATGTTGCGGGACAAAATACAAAGATACAGTTCTAAGGAGATCTCTCTTCTCATAATTAGAGAAAATATGCTTTAATTTCACCCCCCCCCCCAACCAAAAAAAGAAAGGTTCTTAAAGAAACAAACGCTGCTCAAATAAATGATTATTCTTAGAAATGGGATATTTGCCAATAGCAAACAGGATTCATGGAAAGAATTAAGGCACTAGACATATCACAGAAGCAATTAGAAGTGTTCTAACGTGTCAACAAAAACATATTTTCTGATCATTTTTCTGAGGGGGGAAAAATAGCCGACAGATTTAAAAAATGCACAGAAAGAGTATTTTCTAATGTATTTTACAAAACAAATCTTTAAAAAACAGCATGTCAAATGATGCATTTTTAGGAGATAGAGTGCATTTTTAGAGTTATTGACTACATGAATTACCTCCCTTTATAATAAAATGTCTCTTTTGAAGTGATTTGGCTTTCTGATCATTTCTAAATCTCCCATTTTCCTTCCGTGTCTGTGATTTCCATGTTTTTGAAAGGCAGTCGACATTTACAGATAAAAATATGCTATCACACTTCCGTAGTAACCCAATGGAATATAATAGAGTTTAAAAAAAAAAAGAAAGATGCGCGCACAAAAACAATGCACATTAAAGTTCGTGGCATATGACCTTAATATAGCCTTTTCCATTTATGTAAAATTGGAGAAAAAAAGTTTATGTAATCTAAGACACCATTGACGAGTAAATCTATTTTACTTTTAATACCAATTCATCAACGGTATGTTATGTCGAGTCAATGTTATTGAGATACCTGCTATGAACTTCCTGTGGCGAGCTGTATGATGTTACTCGCGTTGCCGTGGAGATCAAAAACGCTAGGATGGAATAAATTATGGGGATCTCAAAACCCACCATATTTTAGGTTGTGGCTCTGAATTTGTTCTTTAGAATTTTGCCCTTGTTCGTCTTTGACTGTGTTCTGGAAAAGATAAAGATTTGTGCCAATTAATTAAGTAGGGAGAAATAACATCAAAATATTGACATCGATTAAGAAGAAGAAGAGGAAGACAGAATGAACGGATGAAAGAAAGAAAGAAAAAAGAAAACAAAAATATCTGGGGTTTATGCAGAAAGGAGTCAAGTAAATATGTCAACCCATTTCCCGCTAAACAAGCTAAAAAAAAAAGCTTTTAAGCCGACGTTAAAAACCGAATAAGGTATTTCAAAATTATATTTTGAAAAAGAAAATAATCTCATCGGACGGTGTAGATCAAAGATGAGCGTAGTCTGATCTTGCTCTACACTGTCCGCTAAAGGTCAGCGAGTCGCGTCTAGCAGCTTAAGGGTCAAAAGTGAAAAGGTGACGTTTGTCTCCTGTCTACATCAACTCCACGATTATCGAAGAATGGATCTTGGTCTATTTTGTTTAACCGATTCAAGTACGCGTTTTGTCTTTCATACAAAAGTAGAGAAAACGGCTCTGCAAGTAAGAAATGACACAGAAGTAGAAATGTTTTCGAATTGGCAAGCGTTTTTTTTTTTCGGGGTAGCTGAATGTGCCGGCCTTGACATACTGTTTGGTACTGAAAAAAGATGAATAAATAGAAATTTGTGATTGGTCAAAAATGTAGACATATTTATTTTAAGGGCCCCTGCCTGTTGGCGGGCAAACTTACGCCGTCTATCTTTTTTGAAAATATGTTTTGTTTAAACTGGTCGACTCGTCGAAAATTTGTTTTGCATGAAAGGGTAAAAAGTCAAGATATACCTCAAATAATTTTCATGAGCTAGTCTTATTTTCAAGACTTCTTTGAAACGCACAGTGCCGCAAGAACGAAACTCGCATTGATTTCTCTTACAGGCATGACTTACAAAGCGGACGGTATAGATCAAAGATCAGACTGCGCGTTCTGTTTTCCCCTGTTTTCGCCTATAGTGCTGAAAAGTTTGAAACATATGCAAGCAAAGGTACACATTAACTCTTTCGGTGTCAAATACATAAATTCGACTTCATTCGGCAGCTGAAAATACCATCCGCTGAATGTCAGACAGGTTTCAATTTTTAGGCTTGACTGAGTAAGTGGACGGGATAGATCCAAGATTCGACTGCACGTTCTGTGCTGTCTGATCTTGATCTATGCCGTCTGCCAAAGCCTCTGTTTTCGCCTATGGCGCTGAAGGAGGTAAAACAAATGAGCTTTGCTCTGTGAAAGGGGGGGGGGGGGTTACTGCATCTGTAAACAGTGTCGCTTCAGGTTAGCCTGCGGAGTCCGCGTTGACCTGTGTTGAAACTACTTGCTGTCCGTCAGTCTTCTGCTCATCAAGGGACCAGTCGTTCACAGGATTCAGCCGGTTGTTGGACAAAATGGATAACTAACCCATAATTATATGATGACTTGCTCGGTATAATACATCACACATGCATCAAACCCGTTTTGCAAGAGCATTGCTCATGTACAGAGAAAAGTCCTGGTCGGGTAGCTCAGTGTTCAGCGTATCTGACTCGTTATCTGGTGGTTGCGGGTTCGATACCTGGTTTGGGCAAACTTTCTTTCCGGCGACTTGGTCTCTCACCTCTGATGCATGTGAGAAAAGTAGTCAGTGACTTGGAACGGAAGTTGTGTCAGTACTGGTGTGTGAAAGCCAGGAAACACATGCGTAGGTGGACTGACCTAAGCTGTTAAATCGGCCTTAAACTCCAATACAAACAAACAAAAAACGAATAGATATTTAGAAAAAAAAAATCTGCGTCAAGATATATATCTTCATGCAGTTTCAATACCATTCATTGAAAAGATAATTTTAGACAATTTGATACAAATGACGCTCTTATTTCAACAGGAAATGAGAGAGTATCGTTGCAATAGATACTATGTGTTTTAATGGTTCTTTGATATTTTCATCTAAAGTTTGGCTGTTTTGATCCCTTTTATATTACACCTGATATTACGCAAGTACGTTTCTTTTTTTTTTTTTTTTTTTAATCTACCTGTAGTGATTTGCTTTCCAAAACATTGTGGGAAAAGGATTAGTATACCATAAGCATTAAGTTCTCTTTTCCACCAGGGTTTTCATTTAATTGATAAAAAAGGCAGTATTCATTTATTCAAGTACTTCATTTCCGTTAAACAAATACAGACTGTTAAACCTTTACCAGACAATACCATGTTTTAACTACCTTGAGGAAGAAGCCCTTTGAAAGCATTGAGGTAAAAAGGAGAAAATGCTGGTAACCAGCATTTCCCCTTTTTCCAAAAATGTTTTCTATAGATCCTGCTAAAGCATATCTCACAGTTTTAGCAAGAATTAATTGGTCGTTCGCAAATCCTTTTGATTTGGACCAGTCTAAAATTTTGTCATTTGGTAAAAGATTAAGATAAAAACAATACAAATACGACTTTCGAAGCCCATTTACTTAATGGCTTTTGTAAACAAATGATTCTTTGTCATTCCTTTCGTTTAACTCTTTACCAAACGACAAAATGTTAGACTGGTCCAAATTGAAAGTATTTGCAGACGACCTATTAATTGTTGCTAAGTGATGCTTTCTTTCTTTGATGGGGTAGAAAACATTATGAGAAATGAAGAAAATGCTGGTTACCAGCATTTTCTCTTTTCCCAAAATGTTTTCAAAAACCTTCTTCTTCAGGGTCGTTAAAAGTCGGAATTTTGTGGTGAAGGGTTAAAGGCTTTTGTAAACATTGTGAGAAAAAGGAGTAACCGCTTGTGATACATGTACGAAATGACTGTTTCTTCATCCAAGAAATACTTTTTCCTTTCATTTTAAAGCTTCTCGTTTCGTTTACACTTTCCATTTGTTCGAATGTTTCTCTGTAACACAATAGAAAAGACATTTCTCTATTTTGATATGTCTCAAAGGCACCTGTAAAACCCGGGATAATGCTTTTTTTCCCTGTCTAGAAATGAGCCATGCTCAGTGAAAAGGGGGCTTAAGGCATCTGCGAAAAGTATCGGTTCAAGTCAGCCTGCGCAGTCCGCGCAGGCTGACCTGGGCCCAAACTTTTCGCTATTGGTCAATTTTCTGTATGTCCAGGGAACAGTCTAACTCGTGATTCAGTCGTTTTTTGAAAAAAGTGTTTATTATGCATCCATAATTTGATGGCTTGATTGGTACAATACATCACGGAGATGCATTAAGCCCCCGTTTGCCAGAGCATGGCTCAAATACTTTTACGTACCCGAAGAAGGCTGTTTCTTTGAAATTTAAGCCTGACGCGAACTGCGATGTCGTGAAAGAACAGACCAACCAGTCAGCATGACCGTGTAGCCTGATCTCAGTCTTCTTTCATTGCCGACATATTGTCTTAGCGACGGACGGACAGACAGACAGACAGGTAGTTGTAATGTTTCTGTCATATAAAGATTACACTCAGTGACTGTACATAATATTCGTCACATAACGCACTTATTCTGTCCTGTGCTAACAAGATTATCTCGGTCAATAACAGATCGAAGAACGAAAGGCTAGAATAATTGTAATTCTATTACTATAAAGCATTATTGGTACGCTGGTTTATGAATTTTGTCCAAAGGGCGTTTACAAAGGTATCATAAACTCTCTCATAAACTCTTTTACTGCCTAGCAAAACGACTCGTCTCGCTTTGGGGTTTCAAAATACAATTCAACTGTAAATTAAATGACCTGTTGGTTATAGATGTGAATGAGGTTACTGGCGGTTGTATGTACAAGATCAGAATGCACGTTCTCTGCAGTCTGATCTTGATGTATATCGTATGCAAAAGTTTTTTGTATTAGCCTTCGCAGTAAAGAGGTTAAACCCGTGTGAAACTTTCATTTGTCTCAATATAGAGGGGATACGTTGATTGATTTATGGTTGTATAATGTCACTTCTATAGAATTTTTTATTACGAGCCAGTTATTTAGGGCGGAACAATACAATTAGACATTAGTGTATATTATATTTTCCTTTTTTTTTTCGTTCAGTAGGATTGACCTATTGATTCTGAAGTATAAGCAATATTACCATTTATGTTTCTTAACGATGACGATGTTTTAGTCTGTTATAGTAAAAACTTGAAGTTCATCCACCGGAAGTACGGGGTGTATCACCGTAAACAGAATATACTAGTATATACCTCCGCGGTAAAAAGTAAAACCCCGGCGCCATTCTAGAAATTCAATAACTACTACTTTCAATACGGTAACCCTTAGACTGCCAAGCGCGAATCAAGGACCTTTGCTGACACCGCACATCAAGATCAGGCTGGACAGAACGTGCAGTCTGATCTTAGATCCACACTATCTGCTATGTTACATATTCTAACGGAAACAGGCTCGAAATAGCAGTATTTCGGGCTAATCTTTCCATATCAAAAAATGGTCCAGATCATTATTTTGTTGCTTGAACCCTTTACCACACAATCCCGACTTTTAACGACACTGAGAAAGAGGGCTTTTGCAAACATTGTTGGAGAAGGAGAAAATGCTGGTAATCAGCATTTTCTCCTTTTTCCGCAATGTTTTCTACCCCTCATAAAAAAATCAATTTTTCAGTCACATTTGTTTCGTCGTCTGCAACTGCCTTCAATTTAGATTTTTCTATTTTGTTTCATAAAGCGTTAAGGGTTAAATGTACTGTCTTACCAGTGAAAAATGTCATCGAATATAAGTAACGCTTCCAATAGTGTTACATACTGTTGTCGCTGCCAGATAAACCATATACCGGACAACAAATTTTAGACCAAACTGAAAGCATTTACAAACAACATATTAAATGTGACTGTAAAAATGAAATGTGTCTTTGATAGGATAAAAAACATTGTGGATAAAGAATAAATGCTTTTCCCACATTTTTTTCAGAAGCTGTTTTCTTTAGGGTCGTTTAAACTCGAAATTGTTTAAATCTTATCTTTATAAAAATTAAAAGAAAACATGCAACTCTTTCTCTCTCTCTCTCTCTCTCTCTCTCTCTCTCTCTGCCCTCAGTGCTTTGATATAAATTGTTAAAAAAATATTCGGTAAGAGATGCGATTCATGGAAAATAAAAAACAACCCCAAAAGTCGATTCGATATAACGTAAGTTGCCGTAGCCTATAGCCTTATTGACTGTATAAATCAAGAATAGACAGAATGTATTCTATGGATCTACAATCTTCGAGGAAATTATTCCGAAGAGAGTTACGCCCAGCACAGCCTTGGAACTGCGAGTCTCAAGTCTTAAAATAGTCTTTGTTGAAAGTGAAATTTAATTTTCCAATCGTTGTAGGAATGTCACGGGTTAAAGAAATAATTGCATATTTTTTAAAAGTCTAGTCCCTTAGCCCGGGGCCATCATGGGGAAAAATAAAAATTGAAAATTATTACAAGTCGTTAGCATTATAATTTCTGATTTTAGTACCCTTGCCTGGGGTTGATCATTTTAACCCTTTACCAGACGACAAAATTTTAGAATTTTCCAATTTGAAAACATTTACAGACGACAAATTAAATGTGCCTAAAGTGATTTGGCCTATTTTTGAAATAATAGAAGGCATTGTAGGAAAAGCAGAAAATGCTGGTATCCAGCATTTTCTCCTTTTTCAACATTGTTTTCAAATGTTCTCTTTCTAAGGTTCACTAAAAGTATATAACCCTTGTGTTATAAAGGGTTACCAAATAGATTCATTATGAAAGATGAGTTGTTAATGTTGATTTTGACTTGGCTAATGGACCAATCAAATGTGCTTGAAGTAAATGACGCAGTGTAATTCTGGGCTTCAAATACACATATCATTGTCACAGAAATTAAACTATCTACTTTTTACACATATAATAAAAGTTTTATTTCAAATTCAATTGATATACGACACTGTTTTTTACAAGACCATTTTACAACTGGTCGCTACAGGACGTCAAAAGCAATTACGAGGTCAGGGTGCGTATTCACCAACCATTCTTAGAAATATTCTTAGTCTTATGCTGAAGAATTTTCTAGATTTGAAAAAAAAAACGCAACTTCTGATTGGCTGAATCAAATGGTTTAGCCAATCAAAATTTGTATTACATTCAAATCAAGAAAATTCTTGAGAATAAGACGAAGAATTTTCTTAAGAATGGTTGGTGAATACGGACCCAGGTCTGTGTTAACGAGTTCTTACGCATTTAGTTTTTGTTAACCTCTCTATAGCCGATAGCTTTTTGAAAAAGACAGTCCCTCACAAAAAGATGACATTCAATAATATAAATATCAGAATTCTATTTTCTCAGGGAACGAATCATTTACAGAGCTTTTCCATTCTTCATAAAGGAAAAATAAAGAGTTGGCCATGGTTATTATAAATGGTGTAAGAAAACAAATTGCAAAATAAGCTATACTATCGAAGGGAAAATCACGGCAAAATCACAGACTATGCCTGATTCAAAGGTTTCCAAGTGTAATGATTTATAGGCAAATTATTATTTATCGTATATAAGCTACCAAATTGGGCAAGAAAAGGTGATTTAAGGTCGCATTTATTGCCCTTGCCTATAGAATATTATCTAAAAGTTTCCAGCGAGCTCGAAGACATTTTTAAGACATACAAAAATCTCAGTAATACCGACTGTCTATATGAAGACGGGGAAAGATGTATGTCCACATTTTGCCGTTTGAATCAGGCACGTTTAGCTGCTTTATGTTCTCTACAAACCACGTAAACCCTTCGAATGGCGGTAAACACCGTAATAAAGTTAACTGCGGATGTGATATCATATTTCATCACGTAAAACCTCCTCCGGCAGTGTAATAAACCCATGACTTATTTTTGATAATCCACTGGTGTATTAACGTTTTATGGGTTCCGGTTCTGATTAGTTTTTAGTCATGAGCGCGTGAAGCCGGAGAAAACAGCCACAGCACGTGTACGACTACGCCCTTTCGCAGAAAAATGACGTCATCGTGCGGAAATAGTTGGACTTACCCCCTCTAGAAACTGTTCCATTCTACTTTCGGTGTAAATGTCATAGAACTATCTACTTGTGTATGTACACATTTGAAACGGAACTACAACTATAAACATGGACCCGTGAATGGTGTGTATGCAAAAGGTGATGATGCAGGATCTAGTTTGCCTGTTATTCGTTTTATGTGATAAACAGAATCTCACATTCGTGTTTGTATTATCATTTCTATCAAACTCGTTGACTAAAACGTATTTGACGCTCGCCAATTCTCGCGTCATACATTTTTAGTCCACTCGTTTGATTAAAAATGATTATACATAAATACTTATGTAAAATCGTCTATGTATATAAAGAGTTTTTTCGTTTGAGTAAATTTGTCGAGACAATGAAAACATGTATTTGAAATTCGGCAAACCTCTCCTATTACTCTGTCTGTCTGTCTAAACCCCTTGCCAAACAAACTAATTAATGTTTCTTTCCCTGAGGAAAGAAACTTTTTAATACATTGAGGGAAAAGGAGATCAACATTCTCGTCGTTTCTCACAATATTTTCTGTGATTTCAAAGACAAATTCTGTCATTTGAACACCTTTTTATTTGTCGTTTTTAAATTATTTCAGTTTGGACAAGTCTTAAAATTTATTGTCTGGTAATGAGTTAACCTTTGCCACACAATCCCGAGTTTTAACAACCCTTTGGAAAAAGCATTTTGAAGACTTTGCGGCAAAAAGGAGAAAATGCTTGTAACCAGCATTTTCTCCTTTTTCCACAACGTTCTCTACCCTTTAACAAGACAACTTTCATAATTTTTGCAACAGTTAATTGGTCGTCTGCAAATGTTCTCAATATGGCCAAGTCTTAAAAGTTTGTCGTCTTGAATGAGTTCACACGCAACAGAATGGCATTGATGTCAAAATAGTGTCGAAAGCCAAACGGCATTGATATAAAACCACTGTACCAGACATGTCAAAAACATCATTTATTTATCTTCTCAGACAATCCTCGCATTTCCGAAGCAATTCTTAGACCAAAAACAGGTTTGAAAGGCGAAGAAAATTGAGGGTTATTACGAAACATTTTCGGATCATTTGCCGGATCGACCTGTCTTCAATTGAAGCCGCAATGTTTGGGCTTTTAGTATTGAGTAGAAATTTGCGTTTCATTTATTCAGCAGTTTAAGTTTAATAAAATCCATTTTGTCAACCAACCGACTGAATCCAGAAGTAGAATGGTCCTTTGACAAGCAGATTAACAAGTGGCAAAAAGTTTCGATCCGTGTCAGCCTGCACAGGATAACATGAGTCGATACTTTCTTGCAGATGCATGAAGCACTCTATTCACAGAGCATGGCTCATTTGTTAAACCCCCACCCACACCAACGAAGGAGGGGTATACTGTTTTCACCACCTGTCTGTCCGTCCGTCCGTCCGTCAATCCATCTATGTTTTCGCTTCCGTACTCTGACTCAAAACCGTTGGACCTAGGACCCTGAAACCTTATACAAGTGTTGCACATGACCCAGGGAGGTGCCGTATTGCTTTTGGGTCAAGGTCAGGGTCAGGGGTGAACTTTGTTTTCGAAATCATTTCCGTTCTCTGATTGTGCTGGTTCAGTGACAAGGTGCTGGTGCGGGGTATTTGTCCGCTTTGCGACAGTTCTACTTTCTAGCTTGTTTGTTTTTGAAGAAAACGTCGAGGTGTTGTTAAAGTCGTCTGTCGTCGATTTCGTCGTCGTGCAAAAACTGACATTTTCTCATATCTTTATAAACACTGAAAGGTGAAGATATTTACATCAAACTTGAGCTAATCGAGCCCACACATTAAGGGCAGATAACTCTCATTATATATTGACATAGTTATCGCCCTTTTCCACAGAAAAAGCAACAACAGCCGGGCGTCCGTGCTCTTGTTAGACCTCTGGTTCTACTTATTGGAATTTCGAGTCGTAATTTCTATTTCGATTATCCTTAATATATAAATGAGCCATGCTCTGCAAAAAGTATCGACCCCGGTCAGCCTGCGCAGACAGAAAGAACATTCTTAGTATTATTCTTTAAGATTTTCTACATTGGACAGTAACACAACTTCTGACTGGAGTAGTATAGGAGGGTAGACCTCGGACAAAATCCGTTTTGTCCGAGGTCTACCCTCCCTGAGTGCCATTTTGTCCGAGGTCTACCCTCCCTGAGTGCCATTTTGTCCGAGGTCTACCCTCCCGGGGAGGCAAAAGACCGGTCAAAATATCAAACCGGAAGTAGATGTCCGCTTTTTCTGCCCCCCCTCCTCACACCACTGCAAAAATGTAAAAAAACAAAAGAGGAAACCGGAAGTGGAATTCCTACCAAAGAATGGTGTGTCACCATGTTTTGTTCGGGTTGATCCTGCATTTTGATTGGTCGAGACGTTTCCCCACCAGAAATTTGAATTGAAAACGTGTGACACCACGAACTGGTTCGAAAAGAAGGTGTACCACCATCTTCACTCGGTTTGGTCTTTCTCTATCACCGTGTTGGACTTAGTCTTTTTCTCTATTATCGTTGGGTTTAGTCTTTTTTCTCCGACTTTGTTCGCTCGTCTCGAACTTTCTCTATCACCGTTGGACTTAGTCTTTTTTTCCACGATATGAGTTATTTTCTCTCCTCATGCTGACTCAGGTAGAGAGCATCGTTGAACTTAGTCTTTTTTCCGTCTTTATTCGTCTCCATCTTTCTCTGTCACCATTGGACTTAGTCTTTTTTCACCACGATATGGGTTATTTCCCCTCCTCAGTTTGGTTCAGCCAGAGATCATCGTTGGACTTAGGCTTTTTTCTCCGTCTTTGTTCGTCTTAACCTTTCTCGATCACCGTTGAACTTAGTCTTTTTTCCACGATATGGGTTATTTCCCCTCCTCAGTTTGGTTCAGCCAGAGATCATCGTTGGACTTAGGCTTTTTTCTCCGTCTTTGTTCGTCTTAACCTTTCCCGATCACCGTTGAACTTAGTCTTTTTTCCACGATATGGACTATATTCCCTACTTACGCTGGGTCAGACAGAGACTATCGTTGAACTTAGTCTTTTTTATCCGTCTTTGTTCGTCTTAACCTTTCTCTATCACCATTGGACTTAGTCTTTTTTCCACGATATGGGTTATTTTCCCCTCCTCAGCTTGGCTCAGACAGAGAGCATCGTAGGACTTAGGCTTTTTTGGAGAGTTGTTCTTTCTCTCTATTACCGTTGAACTTAGTCTTTTTTCCACGATATGGGTTATTTCCCCCTCCTCATGCTGGTTCAGGCAGAGATCATCGTTGGACTTAGTCTTTTTTCTCCGTCTTTGTTCGTCTCAGGCTTTCTCTATCACCGTTGGACTTAGTCTTTTTCTTTGACTCCTAGTAGTATGATCTTTTAGATATTTGTCTGACGAACTCAGTCTTTTTTAAAAACTAGCTTTAGAGATAAAGATCGTATTGCTTTGTAACTTGTCTATAAGATCTGAGAGCTGAGGTGATGTATACCACTATTTGCCGATTTGATTGAATTAGTCAGACAAGATTTGACACTTTTATGCTATACGCTATCTTCCGAGTTGGTCAGAGATGACTTATAGCATAAATCCTTACCATACAAGCATCGTGTTGGGGCTTAACCTTTTTTGAGTTAATTTGAATTGAAGTATATCGTTTGGAATGTAACTCTTGGAATGTAACTCTTGGAGTGGTACTCAGTCGTAAAATTGACAAGTCTCGAAGATAGGACTTTCTGGAATGAATGTTAGCTCTGAAAAGAGCTGTTTTTTACCATTCTCTGGATTGGAATTAAATTAATCATCCGAGCAAGTTAATTCCAAAAATCAGAGAAAGATAGAGGATTCTAAACCTCTTCATCATCAACTCATTGGTTGGTTGATATCACAGACTCCCCAAAGATTGGATCATCAGTTGGCATAACCCAAAGATCGGGGTAGAAATTAGGTGCTGGGTTCTGGGTATAGGGGTTATCCCCTTGTCTTGCAGAGAACTCAGCCGACGTCTTTGTCTTTTGACGTTTTCTCTTCTCCTTGTTCCTTCGACTTTTACCAAATAGTCCACAGCAGAATCTGAACAAACCCATCGTGGAAATGAAATGGCATATAGAGAAATTTGGTGGTTTTATAGCTTAGTGGAGGGATTGACCTACTTTTCGTCTTGGAATTAAGAGTACGAACGTGGGCGAGACCATGTAGATAGAATATAATGTACTATATGATCTATCTACATTTTTTTTTCCAAGACTGATATTTTGTGGAGGAATTATCTTTGTGGAAAAAAGAATGAAAAAACACCATTTAAACAGTATAACTTTTATTTGAACAGAACTGAACAATGAACTGAGCAATGAACATATTTACAACAAACACATAGATAAAAGAACTATTATACATTTATATACTATTTGTGGGGAAAAAGTCTCTGAGCTTTATTGAATAGAATTCCATACTGCTGATTGAACCATAACACTACATCTCGATCGTTTCGTCGATGTTCCGTTGAGAGGAATTTCTGTTGAAGATATTTCTGTATGTTGTATCCTCTGGCGGCAGCATCCAATACGAAGATACAGTAAAATCCGCAAACTTTTCCCTGTGGACTCTGAAGAGTTTGTCGATTGTATCTCCACGAATAAGAATGATTGTCTAAAAAGTTAATGATTTCTGGCTCAAGTGGTGGTAGTCCGTAGGGATCAAAGTATAGTACATCACCATTATTGTTGAATATCACGGCTACCCAATGTTCTCCTGGACCGGTTGATTTCTCTGTGTTCACAATGTAGGCTTTCACATGATTGGGTTTTTGTCGAGGTAACTGATCTTTTGCACAGACTTTTGCCTGTAGATTTTTTATCCATGTTCCGTGATCCAATATGTATTGAATTTCAGAAGTATACATTTTTTCTAATCACTTTCTCCCCAGGATTGTTTTACTTTGTCACATCAGTATTGTAACCACGACTCCGTGAATTCAGATAAAATGTTTTGTTTTATATTTCGCCATAATCTGTAGGCTTCCACATAGTCACTTTCATCGAGTTTCATTTCTATGAGTTCAGGATACCATTTCTCCATGATTTCGTATGGATTTAATTCCATCATGGCTTTTTCTATGAACATATCTGTATGTTCTTGTCTATCCTTGAATAAACACAGTTCATGCTGTGTTTGACTGGGATGATCCACTTGACATCCGTAACACTGGTTGGTAACTTCACTGACAATAAGATTTTTTAATTTTTCAGTCATATGTTTTTCGAAGCTGTTGTGAATGTCATTTTTCCGAGTAGAGATGCACTTCGACACAGAATATTTCACTTTTTCTGCTTCTTCTCTAAGTGTTATAGCAAATCTGAGTCCCAACATTGTTTTTTAGTTCTTTAGTCCTGTAGATAGTCCTGAAAAGGACTGTTTTTCAATAGTCCTGAAAAGAACTGTCGTTTTCGATATTATATTCCTTAGTCCTGAAAAGGACTGTTTTTTGTGAAAGCTATCTTTTTGATCAGAGAGTTTCTGTTGGTTTTTCCAGGCTTAATAATCTGTGATAACTTCTCTCAAACTGTTGATTTCAATCTGATTGTCAAATTCAGCAAAGACAATAACGTTGATAGCTGCTGTCAGAGCTTGACCAAACTGAAGTTCAATTCGAAGATTTCCAGTTTTTATAGGATGAAGTTGTCCTTCTTCACTACCTTGATCCGCTGTCAAATCGTATCCCCACAAACAGTATCCACCAACATAGTCTTCTTTACCAATATTAAATGATTTATTAAGTGCTAAAGATGAGTTAGCCTGATACAATGATAGAAAGGATTTCAAATACAATCCTGCTTCAAAGTTAGGTTCAAAGGGTCTGTTATGAATACTGTGACCATTACATGATACATCAATTTTTGACAGATTAAAATGTTGAAAGAAAAATGGATTTCTGTTATAAGCCCCATTATAATCAGTATTTGCTACCATTGCAATGAAAATGCGTTTTGGAAGTTGTCCTTGAAACAGATGATCTTCAACTTTAGACTGAAGACCTGTAGAAATGGTAAAAGTTTTTACTTCAACCCTGCGAATAGGAATTTTCATGTTTTGCTGAGCAATAACATGATTTAGATCATTTGCAACAACAGGCAACAATTCGACATTTCGCACATGAAGACTGACTGTTTCCAGTACAATTTTTGGATCTGGTGCACCAGTACCTCCTGTGAGACAAAAGTTTAGCGAAGACCTGTTTAATCTAAGTCTGATTTCAATACCATTGGGTAAATATTTTTCTTGTTGAAACAGATCAAGATGCAAGCGTCCAAAAAGTTCGGCGGTTCTACTTCGTTCAATTTCACGCATTCTAGCTTGTAAACCTTCATTAGTTCCATCATGGTTGAGTGAATTGAAATGAGCAGAGGTGTCTTCAATCCAAAGATTACCAGCTTTCAAATGCGTAGTCTTGCTGTCAGAATTATATGACATAAGATTTTCGATATATGCTCTGTATGGATAGGTATCTGAATTGCTGGTGATTAGTTTATTATTTAGATACAAATCGACACTGCTAAACAAACTGTGCAGGAAGTTGTTTACAGGGGCCACATTTGTATTAGCATCTAAATCAGTACCGTCAGCTTGAACGATTTTGTATTTGACATACAAATACGATTGTGACAAATCTGTCCAGTGTTCAGTTTGAGGTGGTATGATGAATTCTATCGGTGCATAGTTTGCCAAAGACGATATTGGAAAATGTTCAATCCACTGACTTTCTTGCATCGTTGTCATTGTAGGTGGTACAGAAAGAACATCAAGTTCTGACTTACTGCATTCACAAGAACCGTTTTGCATCATTTTTTATAATTCAAGTAGATGAATTCAATATATGAATCCAATATATTAATCAAATATATCAAGAGGTCGTCTGTCTCTTTGTCTTATGATCTTACCACTGTGAAGGCGGTAGGGGGAATGACGTGGTTTTCGTGATTTTCTTTTATTTATCCCTGGTATTAGCTTTTCTGCTAGATCATGAATGGCTTGTTTTCCCCTTGAAATTACAACTTTTTTAGGGTTTTCGCCACGTAAAAGGATATCTTCTACTACGCCTATTCCTTGTTTGATTCCTTCTTTTTTTACAGCATTCAACCCAGATTTGACCAAGGGTTTAAGCAATGGAGTCACTACTTTAATTGCTGATCTAAATAGGGAACCTAACCCATAGCCATACTGATGTTTTACACCACGATAAACTGGTAGCATTTTTTACCAAATATTTTATTTAAATATTTATTTGTCAAATATTTTTATTTTTTCTGTCTGAAATGTAACTTCACTATTGTCTTACCAATAATAAAATGAAACGGTATGCCAGAATCCCCTGTTATTTGAATGTGAATAGTATTGAAATCAGATTTCGAAACGGGGACGTAATGCGGTAATGTGATTTCATGGCTGATATGTTGGGTTTCATAATTATTTTCACCTGATATGTTTGCTTTGAACGGAAGAACACGAAGTATGGGAGCAAGTGTATCACCCACTATAGTGTGTTCAGCAACATCTGAATAAACAAACAGATGATTGTAGCCAGCATCAATGTTAGGAGTGTATTTAAATACATCTAAAATATTTCTATTCGAATAAATTATCTCATATTTGAATTCTGGTGATCCTCCCAGTTTTAAAAACAGCTGGGGATGAAATTTGAATCCTGTTCTTGTTATATTTACGAACCCCAATTTTGGACGTTTGCTTGAGGTTGAATAGCTAATAGACACCCCGATTGAATGCTTCTGAAAGATTTCACTTAGGTTATTTTGAATCAATTCTTCCATTACCTCTATAACATGTTTTGCTGAAGTGTAACTACCCGGTGGAAAAGTAAATCCAATTGACCATTTTATTGCTTCACCTTTTGCGTTTCGTTTTAATGGAATTACCTTCATATTATCTCTTCTTTTATCTGCCGCTGCTGCTGCATTGTATAAATTAAGATCTGCAGTTATAATTTCGAACTTCGCTTCTTGTTCACTTATGTTTAAGAACTGAGAGGGGGTAATAAGATGAACTAATGCAACTTCCCAAGTTTCCTTGTCAATATGAACTGTCTTTGGTAAATCAACCTTAAAACAACATTGGGTGTTGTTCGGATAAAGGTCCATGGAACTATCGCTGGGTAGAGTGAGATAAAACGAATTCATTTTTTAAATATTTTATTTTTTACTGTCAACGAAATCAACCCCACTAGATGTTTTTTGTCCAGACTTTGTGAATTTTAATCCTGGTGATGGAAGAATATACCCGAGTGAGCTGCTTAACAGGATCAACCACAATTCACGATCTTGACTTTGAATACTTAAATGTACTATTGAGGTTGCAATAATTGCATAAATGACTAAAATCTGTGAAATATAGGTAAACTGATTCTTTGGGACACGATTTCCACAGCAGTTGTAATTTTTAGTACTAACACTATCGACACTTTCTGTCCCAGTCTCAATGTTTGACTGCGAATTTATCATAATTGTATTGTCTTTTTATTTATAAAAATCTTGTAGATAAGACTTTTTTTCCCGATCAAGATACCAAATAGGATTCTGGTATCCAACTTTGAAATTTTTTTGGATAGCCTTTCCAATTGACTTTTATTTCTTTGATTAATTTTTTACCCTTACGTCTTGTGCGTCTATCAAGAACTGAGTCAATCTCATAAATATCATCATCTTTTATTAATTGAAGTTCATATTCATAATAAGTTCCTAAAATCTGTTCTCCCAGCAGATCTTTTACTTTATAGGTAATAGGCGGAAATGTTTTGTTGACATGGCTGATTTCAAATATTTCTTGCGTCCAATTCGGTAAATAGCCCTTATCAAATGTACGTTTTGTTTTATTGATTCGAACATGATCTCCAATTTTGAATTTCGACTTTTTTGTCATTACATTTGCCGATAATTGAGGATACAGATTTCTTGAAATCTCTGCCTCATTGGATTTTGTTACCAGTACAGGAGATGTTTTTATACTTCTGTGAAAAGTATGGTTGTAATTCTTAACTAAAGAATTCAATACGTCAATGTAACGCCTTGTTTTCTTGTACGTAAAGTATTTCCACATTCTCGTTTTCAAAGTTCGTTGAAATCTTTCAACAATACTTGCTTTTGTCTCTGGATTTTCAGTGGTGAAAAAATGAATCTGATTCTTTTTCAAGTAGTCTTGAAACGATTTGTTTTTAAATTCCGAACCTTTGTCTGTTTGAAGCGCCAAAGGTTTACGTTTTGATTTCTGAACGATAGATTGAAATGCTTTGATTAAAGTTTTACCCGTTTTGTCTGGAATAGGAATAACCCATGAAAATCTCGAAAACACATCAATCACACAAAGTAAATATTTCTTGTTATTATTTTGTTTTGCTAAATGTTGCATGTTAGCCAAATCAGCTTGCCATTGATAATCTATACCACCTACAATAGTTTTTCGTCTTTTGAAACGACGACGAATCGGTTTGTGTAAGGTGTAGGTGGATTCACCCTGTAACCATTCTTGAACATCTTTGTATCTTATTCCTTTCAAAACAGATTTCGCAGCGTGATACAATTGCTTTACTCCACTAAATGCTACAGTACTTTTAGGATCATAAAACAACTTTCTTAACACATAATCAAGTTTTGACTTTACCATGCCTCCCATGACTGAAGTGTTTTACGGCTCGGAGTCTTTTTTATAGACTTTGGGGGAGTTAGCAGTTCTTTAACATAGAATTGCTTCAATCGTTCTCTTTCTTCAGGTTTCATGTATGGAGATTTTTCTTTTATTCTTTTCATACTTCTTTTTATAGGAGTTAACTTAGTACTTTTTCGTACGCTTTTTGGTGTGTGAAATAAGTAATCGGAATCTCCATAGGATTCTGCATGGGAATCTTCATCTTCGCTCAATGATTTACTCGGTGATTTATCATGGACTTTTTGTATCCATTTCCATCTGTTCAAATTGCCAATAACTTCTTGAGGTATATTACTTTCATGTAATGCTTTTGAAAATGTTTTCCAACCTCTGGGCTCGATACCTTTTCTTTGACGTATCGCATCATTGACAAGATCAATAATATTGGAGCCATGGATGCGTGTACCTTTATATGACACCACCCCTTGTTCGTCCCAAGTTAAATTATCGTTGTCTTTTATCATACTCAAAAGTAACTCAGCTTTTCTTTTCATGGTTTTTGGTACACTTTGCAAAATTCGATCATATAAGACAACAGATTGCAGTCCAACAGATGTTGATCCCTGTACACTATCATCAGTTTTTGGAAGAAAATTGATCGAAGTTGGTTTTGTTTTCTGAAGCGAATTTTGTAACTTAATCAAAGTTTCGCCATATCTTTGAGCCTTTTCTGTTTCTGACAGATCGGTACTTTGTAAAATCTGACTCATATCTTGTCGAAGATGTGATGCATCTGCAACTTGTGGATTAGGTGGTAAACGAGGTTTTTGAGCTTGTTCGGCTTTCCATCGTTTCATATTTTCTAAGACCTGGAAAGGCACGATAACCATTTTTCTAACAGACATAATTTCTTATCTATAAGATTTTTTATCTACAAGATTTTTTTTGTCTACAAGATTTTTATCTATAAGATTTTTTTCATTGAAAATTTTTTATCTACAAGGCTTTTAGAGCTCCTCCTATTCCTCCGATAACGGCTTTTCCTAACAAAGGTAATAATGCAGGTGCAAGCAATGAAAGAAATCCACCTTTTTGATTTAAAATTTGTTTTTTATCTTTTACAGAGACCGATTTTGAAGCTAAACGTCTGAGATGTTGTCGGCTTGAATACAACTTCTTCTTCTGATCTGGTGATAAATGTACATTGCCTTTTAAAACATTATGACAGCATTCCGATATACACCTTATCGCTTCTGAGGGTGAATCTTTGACAAGCTTTTTACGTATTTTTGGTGTAGCCTGTATCATGGCCATAACCATCGAGCCGTGTTTTTTTATCAGAGGTCTTTTCTTCATGTTGACTTTATCACTATTTCACATCAAATGAAAATAAAACTTCCATGTCACTATCATTTATACCTGATGTTTTATCATACTGTCTTTTTTTACAAAAGAAAACTACGAATCGGAATCAGTGAGTTCTTCATCCTCGCTTTCTTCTACATCTGACCCTCTGTCGGGCAGAGGAATGGTTCTTCCACCACCAAGATGAATCAGACGTTTGTCATAGTCAACACGTTATTTTCCTGTGTCAAGGTTATATTGGATTATATCCCCAAACAGTCGATCTTCTGCCTTTCTACCTTTTTTATATTTAGCTAATGTATTTGGAGACCATGAGGCGGATGGAATGGATTGAAACTTCAATTTTTTCCCTGGTTCTATAAATTGTGAATACTTTGTTCTGAGTTTTTGCATTCTTTCACTTAATAGTTCCTTTCTGGATTTCGGATAGCGTTGATGTTCTGAAATGCTGCTTCCTACAGGTCTTCGCATAGTAACAAATCCTTCATCAAATATAGGTGGTGAGGTGGTGGTTCTTTCATCAATCATAGGTGATGAAGTGGTAGTTCTTGCATCAATTATAGGTGGTGAGGTGATAGTTCTTGCATGCGTTTTCGGGGGTTTTCTCTTCTTTGGAGATTTTTTCTTCTTTGGAGACTTTTTCTTCCTTGGAGAATTTTTCTTCTTTGGAGATTTCCTCTTTCGCGGAGTACGTTTTCGAGGTTGCCTTTCATCCCCAAATTTCCTAACGGTTTTAGTTCCATCCCATCTCAGTAAACTTCTGATAATAACACCACCTAGAAATCCACCACCTCCAGGTTTTAAAATAATTCTACGTTTAATTTCCTCATCAATATTCGGATCTGCTAACTGCTCGATATCTGCTCTATGTTTTGTCATATACGTGGTGGTTTGTTTTGGTAATTTGATTTTATCTTCAAGGATATTTTGTGCTGCTAACGTAAACCATTTTAAAATTTCTTTTAATCCTGCTTTCAAAACAGATTCTCTTTCATATCTATTGGTTTGTTGACTTAAATTTCGCAAAGCAGCTAAAATTGAAGTTGGTGTGGTTGGTAAAGCCATGTTTACTCACTGTCGCCTATTGATAGAATGACAATATAAATTAAAATGAAGTCATTTTTATTTTAAAAAACATTATAACTATTAAGCAGGGGAATAAACGGTTGGACCTCTTTCGTCTTCTTCATAACGATGAAATATATCTGTTCGCAGTCTTAATTCTTTATTTGTTCGTGAATGGAAATCGATGACAAGATATCCATGATCCATCGATGTAGCGTCATCATAAGCAGACAGTAAATGTGGAGCTTGCATTTGGTGAGCTAGTGTTTTAATCTGATTTTTATCTCGCTCATTTCGAAATAAAATCATGTATCTTGAATTAAGACTGATGGTTCGACTCGATTTCGATTGTTGAAACATATTTTGTGTGATATAAATCACGGTTGCATTACGGTGATGTCCTTTTCTTGTAAACCAAAGTTTAATTTTTTCCTCATCTTTTTCACCCAGCATATCATCAAAGACGATTAAATGCGGTATAGATACATCGCTGACAAGCTCGTTTTCATCGTCAGGAATTCCTTCCACGAATTTTATTAATTCAAACTGCGAATTGAATTTCTCCTGCATAAGATTGTAAGCATACTGCCATTCTTTGTAACACCAGACAACTCTTTCAGGAACGATATTGAACAAATCTTCTCGATAGTCAATTAATTTATGAACAAAGACTGTTTTTCCACAATTACTCGGCCCTGTGATGAAAATATTACATGGATGTTGAAATAAAATACTTTGCGCATTCACCTCCATGATTTCTTTACTTTTCTCTTTAAGGGTTAATAATAAAATGACAACATAAATAACAATGAAACCATTTTTATTCAAACAGTTCTTCCAAAAAAAAGATCAGTCTTGGAAATTGTAGATAGATCATATAAAAATTGTTATGTTCTATCTACATGCTCTCGCTCACGTTCGTACTCTTAATTCCAAGACAAAAGTAGGTCAATCCCCCTACCAACCTATAAAACACTGGCGATATTTCTCTACAACCATTCAACTCTCGTTCTCTCGAGTAGTGCAAAGAAAAAATTTCTATCGATTGAAAAAACCTGTAGACAGAAATCTTGTAGTGAAAAATTATGTCAAGTGAAATGCTGCCATTACCAATAGAGCTACGTGAAAAAGTTTATAGAGAATTCATCCATTTGCATACACTCAATGAACGAATACAATTAGCCATTAAATTCAGCTGTGTGAAATTTTGGATAGATAAATTGCATAAGGGAGTTGCAAAAGGAGAAACATCCTGCAAATTGTATGGGATAAATAGCTTTATTATAACATTGGTGGACGACTCAGAATTCGATCTCAATCTCCAAGCTTATTTAACAGCTTGTTTGTGGAAAGACAACTATATTGCTAAACAGATGCGAACCACAAGTCGGTGGCAGTTCATTATCGTAGGAAGAACAGAAGAATGTTTTCTGAACGTGGTGAAAATGAAATCAGTTCTGCTTAACTTTTACTTACGCTATACAAGAACAAGAGATAATACAGAAGACGTGGATACACTGGAAGGCTATATTCTATTCGATAGAGATGTCACAGAAGAAATCGTATATTCAACTCTTTCAGCAAAACACGTTTCTAAATTCTTTTTTCCATCAAATGGAATAAGTGAATACTGTGATTTGGATAGTATATATCAAATGTTTTTGGGTAATGACCAACTGCATAAAGTTATTGTGGAACATGAAGACAAGTGGAAAAATCGAGGTATCTGTGAATTCGCATTGTAAAAACTTTGAATGAATCATGTATTTTATTGTAAGAATTGTTTTATCATTGTTGTAGATAAAAACTGTATTGTTAATAATGTTTTGTATATATATAATGTATCTTCAATATTGTTTTGTAAACATTGTCTTTGTAAAAATGTTATAGTGTTAGAATGTTTTGCTTTTAACGATGATGTTTTAAGAACTTGAATAAAAAATGATTAAAAAGTCACATGTTTTGATTCCTTCCCAGGAAAAAGGGAAATACACTAATAAAGATAGTCTAAGACGAACAAAGACGGAGAAAAAGACTAAGTCCAACTTTATCCTAATAGAGAGAACGGGTAAGTTGAACGAAAGCAGAGAAATGGCTAAGTCCTACAGACGGTGGGACAATCTCACAGAATAAAGACGGAGAAAAAAGACTAAGTCCAAAACGGTGACAGAGAAATGGCTCAGTCCTACAGAGATGGACGAAGACGGAGAAAAAAGACTAAGTCCAACGATGGTCTTTGCCTGAGCCGTGTCATTACGACCCCATTTCTACCAGATCATGACTCATAAACACCTGACCGCGGCATATCTGAATCATATCGTTACGACCTGTGTGCGCGCGTGCGCAGCTGCATTAAGACCCCTTTTCACAGAGATAGTTAAAAAGGGGCTCTGACCGTGGCATGGGGGGGCAGAAAAAGCGGACATCTACTTCCGGTTTGACATTTTGACCGGTCTTTTGCTTCCCCGGGAGGGTAGACCTCGGACAAAATGGCACTCAGGGAGGGTAGACCTCGGACAAAATGGCACTCAGGGAGGGTAGACCTCGGACAAAACGGATTTTGTCCGAGGTCTACCCTCCTATACTACTGACTGGCTAAACCAAATGGTTCAGCCAATCAGAAGTTGTGTTACTTTAAAATTCAGAAACTTCTTCAGAATTAGACTAGGAATGTTCTCATGGTTGGTGAATACGGACCTCGGTCTCTTTCGTCGGCGCTGAAAACACAACCAACTTAACCTTTTACCAAACAATCCCATGTTTTCACAACCCTGGGAAAGCGGCCTTTTAAATACATTTTGAGAAGAGGAGGAAATGTTGGTAACCGGCGTTTTCTCTTTTCCCCACAATGTTTTCTATCCTGTCAAAGAACTTCAGTTCATTTGTACCAGTTTTAGGATTGTCGTCTGCACATGCTCTCAATTCGGAAGAGTTTAAAATTTGTCTTTTGCGAAAGAGCTAAACCGAGAATAGCGTTTCTTTATATCATATATTTGACCTAACAACTGGACGATAAAGATCACAAATCGAACTGCACTTTGTGTGCAGTCTGATCTTAATCTTTGCTGTTCACAAGAGTTCCTGTTTTAGACTTATGCACTGAAAAGATTTTTAACTTTTAATGGTAACTAAATTTCGCTTAACCCTTTACCACACAACCCCGAGATTTGTCGGCCCTAGAGAAGAAGACTTTTTGAAAACATTGTGGAAAAAGAAGAAAAACGCTGGTAACAAGCATTTTCTCCGTGGTTTCACAATGTTTTCTACAATTTCAAGGATAGAAATCATCTCTTAAGCTTCTTTGAATTTGCCGTCTGCAAATTCTTTCAAGTTGTTTGAATCTAAAATGTTGTCGTTTGGTAAAGTGATATAGTGAGGTGATATATGTAAAGTGAGACTATTGAGCATGCAGGTTAAGATTAAACCTGTAATGAGCCATGCTCTGGCTAAAGGGGGCTTAATGCATCTCCATAATACATGATACCAAGCAAGTCATCACGTGATCATGGATCCATACAGTCCATTTCGTCTAACAGTCGACTGAATCATGAGGTAAACAGGTCCTTGGACATGTAGAAAAAATACCAATAGCAAAAAGTTTCGTCTTAGGTAAGCTTGCGGGGACTGCGCAAGCTGACCTGAATCGATACTTTTTGCAGATGCATTTAGCTCCCTTTTCACAGCGTATCGCTCATTTCCATATGAATTCAAACTATCCACGCCGCTTTGCACTTGGCGGTTTCTGAAAGCATCCTGGGAATAAGAACGAAAGAATTCGAAAAAATTTCCGTAATGCGATTCCGAGCGGGAACGTGAAATAAGATTCGAATTACATGTATAATTATGGGGGTTTTTTTTGTTTTTGGTTGATGTATTAATACTAGTAACGTACGTAAATCCTTTACAAGAAAAATGCTTAAATGCATTCATCAAGAAACAAAATGAGTATCAACCCTTTACCACACAATCCCGTGTTTTAAGAACACTGACCAAGAAGCCCTTTGAAAACATTGTGGGAAAAGGAGAAAATGCTGGAAATCAGCATTTTCCCATTTTCTACATTGTCTTCTACTCCATCAAAGAGAAATTCCATCAGCTGAGCCACATTTTAGCAACGAATTGTCATAAGCAAATGCTTTCAGTATGGACAGGTCTACGTTTTTGTCCCGTGGTAAAGAGTAAATGAATAGACAAACTATTAAATGAAGGAAGGAAGGAAGGAAGATAGGAAGGAAGGAAGGAAGGATTTATCGCTGTTAGAGTAAAAGAACAAAATAACTTTATGCTCTGAAGTTTCAAAAAAAGAAAAAATCGGTCCTAACGTAGTTTTTCATGATTACACGCTTGCGCGTTTGATATTATGAGCGTTTCGCCCTTGCTTAAAGTCCGTGTTATGGATAGTTTTGGAAACAAATACGGTAAAATAAGAGCAGTCTAGATTATAATGAGCAGTGGCTCCTTTGTCCACAGCGTTTTCCATGTCATTTAAATAAAAAATATCCTTTAAAAAGATAGACGGCGTAAATTTCCGCAAATAGACAGGGACCCTTAAAATAAGTATGTCTACATTTTCTACCAATCACAAATTTCTGTTCATTCATTTGTTATCAGAACCAAAAAGGTAAAAGCCAGCACATTCAGCCACGCCGAAAAAAGAGTCAATCTACTTTCTCTTGAAATATTTCTCCTTTGTCTCCGTGACTCACAAGGACCTGCAATGTCTGCAGAGTGCCGAGCACTCGGTGGCTTTATGTACACCATACGATGTTACCATAGTATTATCATAGGTTTTGAAGCCCGGTCGGGTAGCTCAGTGGTTAGCGTATCTGACTCGTGACCTGGTGGCCATGGGTTCAATAACCGGTTGAAGTAAACTTTCTTTCTGGCGATTTTCGCCTCTCACCTCTGATGCATGTAAGAAAAGTAGTCAGTGACTTTGAGAGAAAGTTGTCAGTACTGGTGTGAGAAAGCCAGGAAACGCATGCGTAGGTCGTGATATGACCGAAACTGTTAAAACGGTGTTAAACTTCCATACAAACAAAAAAGTATCAAAGGTCTGAACGGTCATTTAACAGTAAAGCTCGGGATTGTGTGAGAAAAGATTAACCCTTTACTTCACAATCCCTGGTTTTAACGACCGTGATAAAAGACTTTTGAAAACATTATGGGACAAGGAGAAAATGCTGGTTACCAGCATTTTCTGTTTTTCCCACAATGTTTTCTATCATTAAAAAAAAAACTATCATTCGAGCCACATTTAAATTGTCGTTTGTAAACGCCTTCAAACTAGACAAGTCTACATTTTTGTCGTACGGTAAAGAGTTATCTTTTTCTCTTTTGTCTCCGTGATTTACATGGGCTAGTGAATTTCTATGTCTGATATTCTCCTGTGTGGAAATGGGTTATCCCTCAAACTCTAAATGCTTGAAATTGATAATCCAAGCCATACTTTGTGAAGAGAGGGCTTAATGCATGTGCGAAAACTAACCATCCAGGACAGCCTGCGCAGTCCGCGCAAGCTGACCCGGGTCGAACCTTTTCGCAATTGGTCAATTTTCTGTATGTCCAGGGACCAGTCTACCCGATGATTCAGTCGGCTGTTATGGATCCATAATCATGTGATAGCTTGCCATTGGTGCAATGCATCACGGAGATACATTAAGCCCCTTTTGCCAGAGCATGGCTCATTACTATTTTTAGACACGAAAATGTCTCGAAGTAGTTGACGAAGGTAGAGTCACGTCACATGATCAGTCTGCACGTTATGTTGTGTGTGATATCGAACTAAAAGTCTGCAAAGTGTCAGGCGCTCTGTGAATTAATCCATTCAGCGCCAAAGGCGAAAACAGAGGCTTTTGCAGACGGCATAGATCAAGACCCCAGGATATGTATTCACCAACCATTCTTAAAAACATTCTTAGTCTTATTCTCCAGCATTTTGTAAATTTGAAAGTAACACAACTTCTGATTGGCTAAACCAAATGGTTTAGCTCATCAGAAATTGCGTTACTTTCTAAATCTATAATTAGATCAAGAATGGTCTTAAGAATGATTATGGTGAACATGGACCAAAAGTGCATAGAGCGTGCAGTCTGATCTTGAATCTGTACCGTCCCTTGTTTAGTCAAGTATGTGCCAAAAAAAAAAATGAGTTTTAGTAGATTATATTTTCAGCTGTCGAAAGCGATCGAGTATTATGTATGTATTTTACTCTGGGAGAATTAGTAGACACAATGTCACCATATTATTCTAATAACGCATTGTCTTTTTAAGATTTTTTTTCAGAGTACATATAGTTAAAAAAGTCCGGTATTTTAAAGGACTAGTGAAAAGGGTGTTTGAAGACACTGTTGGAGAAAAATATTGGTGACCACAATGTTTACCACTCTTCTAAGACAAATTCCATCATAGTCACTTGGTTTTTGTTTGTCGTATACATTTCCTACCGATTTTGACGAGTCTGTTATTTTGTCAGTTGATGTAGGGTTGACCTTGGGCCAATATATGGGGTTCGTGCGGAAAGACGACGATTGTCTTCAATGTTTTAAACTGCCCTTGTCAACTCTGTGCACTAATCACTCCCTATGCTACAGCTCTTACTCGATAAACGTTTCATTATCAGTTTATATTTTTGTTTATGTTTGGGATAACAGGATTAAAATCACGTACCGTGACGAAATAGTTTATAAACCCAACTTCATGATGTTTATAGTATCACATTTTGGTTCGTGGTTTTAAATATGTATTCCCAATAAACAAACAATAATATTAACTGTTAATGAAAGATGAAAGGTTTATCGAGTTGGAGTTATAACTGTCTCTAGTTGAGATAATAACTACAAAACAAGAGGACCATGATGGTCCTATATCGCTCACCTGAGTACCAAGCAGTAAAGGTCTACAATGAAGATAAATACGAAATATCGAAGTGCAAGGCCAAAGCTCTAGGTCTTCTTGGTTTAGACAAGAAAATAATCTTTCTTAACCAAACCCGGTTATAAAAATATTTGTGAGAAGTTTGAATGATATTTGTCCAATAGTTGTTGAAAAATAGGGAGAACAAGAAATTTCATCAAAGGAAAATAACTTTGTAAAAATTCAATGATATGCACATTCTTGCTTGGCACCGAGTCTCTCTAAAGTTTGAATGAAATCTGTCCTGTAGTTGTTGAGAACTAGCTCTGACAAGATAATGCTACAGAAAGACTGATGGATGGATGGATGGATGGATGGACCGACCAGCTGACTCCTATATACCTCCAGAACAGAGTTTTGAAGGAATAATAACAAAGCCCTAGGTCTTTTGGTGTGTGGCAAAAAGTTGCCTGATTTGAACAAACTTAGTAGAGAATGTTTGTCGATTCAAGACTTTCTATACAAGTTAGTATTATAATGTTGTTAAATACACCAACAACTACAGTGGTTGTCCAGGGACATGTTCATGGGTAATTGCTATTGTAAACACATAAACAATGTATTTACACTTGCAATAATCTTGCACCAACCTTTCAATGCGTCCAGCTTAAAAAAAATTGACCTTCAAGTGTGACATTGACCTTGGCCCTACCTGAACAGATCTTTCAAATGGTACTTCAATTCATGGTGGAGTATATGCCTAAAATCTATCGGGGGGCGGGGGTGTCATAAACTCATTTATAAATTAAGACAAACACCACAAACTGAAGAACAAAAATTATAATGACTTCTAAGATTTACAAGATAAAATCTGTACTACAGAGTTAAATGAATGAACAAAAATGAACTCAAAATACAATGAACACTACGTTCAAAGATACATCCTAACAGCCAGAGAGAAAAATGCTGTCAAAGCCTTTAACCCTTTACCACATGGCAAAATTTTAGATCTGTCCAAATTGAAAGCATTTGCAGACAACATTTTCATATTGGCTCAAGTGACACAATATTTCTTTGATAGGGTAGAAAACTTTGTGGGAAAAAGGAGAAAATGCTGGTTACCAGCATTTTTTCCTTTTCCCACAATGTTTTCAAAAGTTTTCACAGAATGTTTCTCATCATGTGACCTAGAACATATTGTCAAGGTTCTGCAATTTATAGCTGCATCATGGAAAAAGGGGTCTTCATGTTATATTTCATTTTTCACCAATATCTCTTTAATTTCTGGACATATCTCAACAGATTTGGATGAAATTTTCACACATCAAGTGACCTAGCGCATATTGTCAGGGTTTTGGAATTTATTGCTGTGTCATGGAAAAAGGGGGCTTCATGTCAAATTTAAACTGCATCCGTCCGTCCTGAATAGATAAAAGGAAAAATGATCAGGTGGGAACCAAGGCTAGGGGTACGCAAGACAGGATGTTTTATCAGACAGTGTAGATAAAGATCAGACTGCAGTTGGATCTTGGATATACATGTATATGCCTTATATTCTACAAGATAGTATTGCCTACAACACAGTCTTGAAATGCATATTACTTGGTCTATCTTTATCTCTTTACCAAACAAAAATTTTAGACTGGTCTATAATTCAAAGCATTTGCAGACAACAAAATAAATTTGTCTCAAAAAATGAACTTAGATTTGGGATGGGTAGAGAACATTGTGGAAAAAGTTTTAAAAAATCCTGGTTACCTGAGTGCTTGGCCCAATTGAGATTTAAACTTGACATCCCTGCATAGCTAGCCCTGTAGGTAATGAGCTAACAGGCTTGGCTCAAATCATTAACAAACAACAAAATTTAATCCTTGAACCCAAAGGCCATTTTCATTCCAAAATGAGTCCAAGATGATAACAACTGCGTGGGTGCCTTCTGTCTGCAGTGTTTCAACAAAGCAGACAGTATAGATCAATGATCGGACTGCACATTTCGTGCAGTCTGATCTTGATCTACACTAGACACAAAGGCAACTATAGTAGTGAAAGGCGCTTAAAGGGTTAAGACTTGTCAAATTCAAACCATTTGCTGACAACAAAATAAATGTGACTCAAAAATTTAAATCTGATTTTGGTTGGGTGGAAAACATTGTGGAAAAAGGAAAACATGCTGGTTACAAGTATTTCCTCTTTTTCCCACAATATTTTCAAGAGCCTTATTTCTCACAGGCGTTAAAACTTGGGATTGTGTGGTAAAGGGTTAAATAGAACAAGGCTTTTAAAGTTCATTCTGTATACCTTTATGTCCTTTTTTGACCCAGGGGCATCATTTGAACAAAATTGGTAGAAGTCCACAAGGAAATGCCACATACCAAATATCAAAGCTCTAGGCCTTCTAGTTTCAGACAAAAACATTTTTAAAGTTTGCTCTATATACAATTTTGCCCAAAATTGTGACCCCTGGAGTTAAAGGGTTAATTCAATTCTTTTAACAACTTTGGTAGAACTTCACCCAAGGAATATGCCTGTCAAGTTTCAACATGATTGGTTTAGGAGGAGAAAATGTTTAAAGGAATTGTGGAAAGACGGACGCTGGACAACGACGAATCACAATACCTCACCCAGCACTTCGTGCTCAGGTGAGCTAACAAATAGGCCTTAACCATTGTCTGTGGTTTGTGATAAACAACATAAAGATGAAGTTTCATAACATTTTGTCCTGTAGTTAAAGAGATATTAATCCATAATGAAAATATATGTGAAGCCCCCTTTTTCCATGACACGACATGTAATCAAAAAAGCTAAACTAATGATATTGGCGGACTATCATACGGAACACATGTATGAAGTTTCACAAATTTTTGTCCAGGATTTTGAGTTGAAGATACATGTTTATTGATCCTTATCAGAAATATACGTGAAGCCCCTTTTTCCTATGAGACAGTATTTGATATCAAAAAGAAGGAAAAAAAAAAAACAATAAATATCAGCGGACATCATTAGGAACACCTGTATGAAATTTCTGTTAGTTTTTGTCAAGGATTTTAGAAGATACCTGTCCTGAAAGATGGACAAACAGATGGTCATTGGTCCATGACGAAATTAAACATTTAGCCCCCTTTTTTCATGACATGGCGTTTCATGAAATAAAAACAAATAACTATTGTCTGTGGCTTGCAATAAACAATAAAAAGATGAAGTTTCATGACATTTTGTCCCGTAGTTAAAGAGATATTGGTCCACAATGAAAATATACGTCAAGCCCCCTTTTTCCATGACACAGCAATAACTGGTCCTATTAGACCTACAATCGAACTCATTCGAGATCTTACAGTCATATATATTTTGACCAAGTTTGGTGCCGATTGGTTTAAATTTGTAGATGCTAGAGTGTAAACAAAGTCAAATGTAGCAATTTTTTTAATTCAAGGGCAAATAACTCCAGTCGTTCTGGTCCGATTAGACACATAATCGAACTCCTCCGATTTCTTATGGTCATATATATTTAGACCAAGTTTAGTGCTGATTGGTTAATATTTGTAGATGCTAGAGTGTAAACAAAGTCAAATATAGCAAGTTTTCTAATCCAAGGGCAAATAACTCCAGTCGTTCTGGTCCGATTAGACACATAATCGAACTCATCCGAGATCTTATGGTCATATACATGTTGACCAAGTTTGGTGCTGATTGGTTAATATTTGTAGATGCTAGAGTGCAAACAAGGTCAAATATAGCAATTTTTCTAATTCAAGGGCAAATAACTCGAGTCGTTCTGGTCCGATTACACCCATAATCAAACTCGTCCGAGATCTTATGGTCATATACATTTTGACAAAGTTTGGTGCTGATTGGTTAATATTTGTAGATGCTAGAGTGTAAACAAAGTCAAATATAACAATTTTTCTAATTCAAGGGCAAATAACTCGAGTCGTTCTGGTCCGATTACACCCATAATCGAACTCATCCGAGATCTTATGGTCATATACATGTTGACCAAGTTTGGTGCTGATTGGTTAATATTTGCAGATGCTAGAGTGTAAACAAAAAAATGTGGACGGACGGACGGACGACGGACGGACGACGGACGCCGAAGGACGGTGAGTGATCACAATACTCATCCTGAGGTGAGCTAATAAGGTGATGCATCACTCAACAGGATCAGGATAAACGATAAGGTGTCAATACGAAACGAATGCCCCCCCCCCATCCCCCTGCTCCTCCTTCCGCCTAGGCAGTAAATGAAGTAAGGAAACGGCCATACTCCGCATGATTATTTGTGGATTTTACTCCACATCGAAGTTGGGCAAATACTTAATGACCATATACCTTTGTTAAATTGTGAGTCTTCTTTATAATACTTTTTTTTTTCTTAATAGATAAATAACAGAAGAAAACACTTGGCAAATACAGAAGTTGGACAGGGGTCATACGTGCCAAAATAATTTCTTGGGTTTATCCAAAATCGAAAATGACCTATGTTACAACATGATTATATACCTGTTTATAAAGTACGAATTCATTGAAATAATGTTTTGAAAAGATAATAGATGGAAACCAGCAATTGAAATACATAGACACATACATAAGTTGAAAGGGCCATTAATTCAATAACAACAGGTAATATTATGATAGGTACTGTTCATGTTCGATTTTGGATTCAAGTCCAAAAATTATCCTAGGAGTTATGGCCTTTTTTAATTTATCATCCTGCAAAATGATGGTTTCCGTTCCTTATTTTTTTTTTTCAAAATGTTATTTTGTAGGATTCATATTTTATACACAGGTGTACTCTTATATTAATTAAATGTTGGTGTACCAGCATTTTCTTTCTTTCCGATAATGTTTTTAACTTCGCTTTTCCTCAAGGTCGTTAAAACTCTGGGATGTGTGGCAAAGGATTAAAAATTTTATGACGGCAAAAGCAGACGACAAAGTAAATGTGTTAATAATTATGAAGATGGAATTTTTCCTGAAAAGATAGAAATCACTGTCGGCAAAAAAAATCTGTTACCACCATTTTGTTCTGTTCCCAAAATATTTTGAAAGTTTGTCATTAAGGAGGTAAAAGCACGGTGTCGTCTGGTATACAGTTAACCCTTGACTTCACGATCCCGAGTTTTAACGAGGCTGAGAAAGCAGGCGTTTGAAAGTATTGTGGGATAAGGAAAAAAAATGCTTGTTAACTTTTCACTTTTTTCTCACAATTTTTACGAACCTTCTATAGACAACTGCGATAATTTGAACAAAATTGAGTTTTGTCGTATGAAATTCTTCCAATTTGGACCAGTCCGAAATTTTGTCGTCTGGTAAAACGTTTATACTTATGATGTCCATTATGAACGGGATAGGTCTAGATTGATCGACCTGTCCTTGCAATCTGATCTTGACTCATTTTCCTCCATGTCAAATGTACTATCTGTTAGGGTTGCTTTACCTGTTTATCGAAGCTGCCTTTCACGAAATTTGCGTACGCAGTTTAGGTAAGTAAGCATCAAGTCTGAAACCAATTTCAACAAACTGCATAACTTTACGGTTTGAACAAATATTTGCATAACTTTACGCCAGCACACACCTTTGGTTAAAGCAGGGATCGTATGTGTTCATATACAATCCTAAATGGTTTGCGTAAATCTACGCAGTTTATTGAAACGCAGCCCTGTACCAGATATTGAAACAGACGACCATTGAAATATTTTCAGGGGTCAAATAAAATGTAGCTGAAAAGGTCTTTGGAAAGGTAGAAACTATTGTGAGAAAATGTGAACGGTGTTTTCTATACTTTTAAAGACAATTTATAACATGTGCAACATTTGATGTGTCGTCTGCAATTGCTTTCACTTTGGACCAGTCTAAAATTTTGCCGTCTGGTAAAGGGTAAAAATAAGGAAAGAGAACCCAAATCAACTCTCCCTCAAGCGCCCGTTTTCAATTTATTCGAGGAAATTGCTTCACATGTTTAGACCTATAAAACTTTAGTGACTGTTGAATTATAGATAGAACATGCAAATAGAATCTAAACCCAAAGGACCTTAAAATAGACGTGAATCAATTTTGGACATTATAGATTAAGACCAAACTGCACCGAAGGTGTAATGTTGAGAGTGTCTGACAAAAACAACAATATGATTGTTTAACCCTTTACAGGATGACAGAATTTTAGACTGGTACAAGTTTAAAGCACTTTCAGATGGCAATTTAAATGCTGCTCAAATGATGGAATTTGTCCTCTAAAGAGTAGAAAACATTGTTGGAAAAGGAAAATACGCTGGTTACCAATAGTTTTTTTCTTTTCCTACAATGTTTTCTTAAGCCGTCTCTGTCAGGGTCGTTAAAACTCAGAACTGGTTGGCAAAGAGTTAACACAAACTAAAAATATCAATTTCACCCATAGTTAATCATCTTAGTTGTAAAAATGATCAATATAGTAGAGTTTGTAACTTTCTACAAGGAATTCATTTATAGACGTCTGTTATTAGGAATATTCCGATTCTTTTAACGATTTGACATATTGAATGATATAGTATATCGTGGCCACGAAATAATTATGCTTTTCTCGCATGTCCCCTCAATTCTGCTCTAACTGATTGATAAGAAAATTTTTAACACATAATATCCCTTTTCAGTGTAATATAGCGGTTACAAATTTTCTTATCTTACACACGTTTAGGGTAGGATTCCGTGATGTCATGTGTGAGTAACCATCAGGAGCGTACCGTTGTACTAAGAACTCGTGAGTTTTCTGAATACCGTAACTGTATATGTACGTTTAGATTTACGAAATTCGTAAATCAAGTCTTACTTAACGGTCGTAATTTTGTGAATTTACGTAATTAAAAAATTCTATGACTCGAATGCAGATATGTAAGTAAACAGTGTCTTTAAAACGCATTCGGCAGCTCTTTGGTGATCCGTTGATCAAGTCCCTCAACTGTATAACGGAGCTAGATATGCACCCATGTATGCACCTGTACACGATACATTTCTTCGCCGGAAATACGCCGTTTTACCGTTCTCAAAATTGTAAGGCTTCTCATAAAAAAAGAGTCACAATTTTCTGTCGAAATCGTTCTAAATATATTTCCGTTGACAAACAGTGTGTAGAACTACATTCAATTTTTAACGAGGTTTATCAGTTCCGTTGGAAGTTTTCACTGACAGATTAATAGATGTGAATTATTTCACAGCGGTTGTTTTTAACCCCACTAATCGCCAACGAATATCAGATTTTTTTTAACCTATAACGATATTTCACAAACTATAGATCAGAGGATGCAAAACCATCTATAGATGGACGCGCGGTAACAACCATTAAAAAAAAAAAACCTCACTCACTTTCAAGAAATACATACGGAATATTATGTTGTAGTGTGTTTCCTGGGGCTTGTATTTACTTCGAGCTGTGTGGGAAAATTTGATATTGCGCGAGACCGAAGGTCGAGCGCGATATCAAAATTTTACTACGCAGCGAGAAGTAAATACAAGCCCCAGGAAACACACTACAACATAATATTCCATTTATTATATACCTAAACTACCAAAAACCAAAATATATGCATTTAGTGACAATTTTATTCGAAAACGAAGCATAGTTATAAGAAAAATTGGTTTAGTAGGCGTTAACATCTTTTTTTCATGAATGGCGGATGAATTTTATTTAGTATTATTTCCACCACGCCCATTGTGTTAACATATAAAACAATAATATTCGATCTAGCAGCCGACAGTTGATGTCACGATAATCTCGTTTAATATTGCGTTGCAATTGTACTTTTTTCAATAAAGGGCAAATAGTTGATTAATATTATTCGTATGTTTTGTTTTAGACTTGGAATAATGCTTTAAATTTATTTTGGGGCAGATCTTCACACACAGAAAAATAAGATTTGGCGTTACTAAAAATAGATTGAACACGTCTTGAGATCATGCTTGATTTTACTACGTTGCGTAAAATCACATCGAGAATGACGTCATCATACCATATTTGGAACCGTATTCCACTGAGTGGAATACGAATTTTTTTTCCGTCGTGTGTGATTTTAGCCGCGTGCGACGCATGTATTTAACCCGGAAAACTTACAGGTATATAACAAGTACAAAATGACGTCACAGCATTATGATATCAAACGTGTGTAAGATAAGAAAATTCATAATGGATACATTATAATGAAAACAAGGGAGGTTATGTGATAAAACTACTCTCCATAACGTACACACATTTGAGATAAGCATTGTGTGACGTCATTTTTATACTACATGTACTTTCGAGGAAGTAAGTCGAATTTTATTCATGGAAATGTATGAATGCATGAATGTAGGTTTTACATATTCTGACTTATGACTCGCGAGATATCGGTAGATCTGTTTGGTTGGAAGCAGTTACATTCGTTGGCTTTTTAGATAAAATTTTAGTCGTCTATAACGATTTGATTAAGCTATGTCTATTAAGTTATTTCAAGGTGCGCCTTTTCCAGATTCGTTTAATAAAACTTTATGTCAAAGTCAAATTGTGTCAGATGCCAAAATGCCATGTTGTATATTTCTTTATGAGATCTATTTTCGTTTTTCTTTTTTTAAACGAAAGAATATGTATAACACTGACGCGAAAACGTGCAAAAACTGATACAAAAAAGGGCCAAGTAAATTTCTGAGCTCGTTAGAGTTGCCACACCTAGAAAATTATGATAAATCGGAACGCCATTAATCATGTCCATTCAAAGAGGCCGTCACATGACGTTAGATTTACGTCTGCAAGGTAATTTTCGTGGGTCGTTCTGTCAAGATTTTATTTTGCTCTGTTTATTGGAAGACAAACTATCTGGCAAAAGAATTAAATGTGATTCTTTCACAGGACTATTTGTTTTTAGATATTTATAAAACATTTTCGCCATGCTCTTTGGAATGGGGGTTTAATGCATCTGCATCAGTATCGACCCAGGTCAGCCTGTGCAGTCCGCGCAGTCCGCGCAGGCTCACCTGGGTCGAAACGTTTTGCTTTCGGTAAATTTTCAGCATGTCTATGATTCAGTCCATTGTTAGACAAAGTGAACTTTATGGATCCATAATTATGTGATGAATTGCTTGGTATAATACACAACGGAGATGCATTAAACCCCCGTTTGCCACAGTATGGCTATTTACATTGGCATACTGAGCTATTTTTGGGGGTCTTGCAGCACTACACTTTTCCCGTTAACAGGCAACCTCATCTTGTAATAACATTCTCAAAGATACATTATGTTCATGTATTTGACCTCAACTAATCCAAATTTCAGATTTAAAAAAAAAAACGCGTCTACAGCTTTATATAAGACGGTACAATGGATTAAAGAGTACAAACTTGAAGGAAATGACAAATACTTAATGTATTTGTACTTACGGTCGGTAAGTGGGCAGCCAAATAGACATTTTTTTTAATTTGTCTAAAACAGGGCATTAACTCTTTACCAAACGACAAAATTTTGAATTCATCAAAAATAAAAACAATTGCAGACCGTAATTTCAGTGTTGCTCAAACTATGAAAACTGTTTTTGAAATGGGGGAAAAACAGTGTGGGTAAAAGAGGAAATGCTGGTTACCAGCATTTTCTCCTTTTGTCACAATTTTTTTTAAAACTGTATTTCCAATGATCTTTAAAACTATGGATAATTTGGTAAATGGTTATCTTATCGCCTCACTTAGATCAAGGTCAGCGTCTTGCAGCAATCAACTCTCAAAGTATGATCAAAGGAGAAATGCACTATACTTTAATGTGGAGAAATGTCTAATGTTGAATATTCACAGTTCATATGGATGTTTCCAAAATCTTCCGCAGCAAATTTTGCTTTAAATTCAACGCCTTACCCATGAGGTCAAAGAGGACTCTCCCTTGAGAAGAAAAGAATAGTCTATGGTCGAACTTTACTTGCTTTGTTGTCCATTGAGTAGCATTGACATACGTGCGGGGATGCAGGAACATATAAAGTGACAAAATTGGATATTTGTAGATAGAATAAATGATATTATCAATGCGCCTTAAGCTAGCTCATGAATTGGGGGGAAAATCAATGATCAAGTACGAATGTAGTGTCATTCTAGGTGTATTAGGCCGGGCCCTGTTGTATAGTCGGTAGCATACAGGACATGGGACTAGGAGGTGGTTGGTTCGAATCCCTACCTCGGACAATTTCTTTCCAAGGATTTATGATAGGCATTCCTTTCTCAAAGCTGTTCAATATTTCGACGATGGTTATGTGGGAAAGCAGCCAGTGGCTTGGGAAGAATATTGTGCGAAGCACTGGTAAAAAGACAAAATGTTGATAGGTGCACTGGCTGCCGCAATATAACTGAAATAATGTTGAAAAAGGCTTTTAGCGCAATACGATCAATATATTAAGGTGTTTTAATGCTTGTTTATATTTGGGCTATGCTCTGCGAAAAGGGGGTTTAATGCACTTTTGTAATTCGTAATACCAAGCAATTTGTCGCATAAGGTAGACCAATTTTACCTTAAAACCTGTGGAACCACGAGATGGAATGAAGTAGAATGGTCCTTTGGTATGCAAGAAATTAAAGAATGGAAAAAAAAAAAAGTTTCGACCCAGATCAGCCTGCGCGGATTGTGCTGGCTGACATACGTCAATATTTTCTGCAGATGCATTAAACCCCCTTTTCTCAGAACATGACTGTTATATGAGCTGCGCTCTGTGAAAAGGGGGGCTTTATGCATCTGTGAAAAGTATCGATCCAGGTCAGCCTGCGCAGTCCATGCAGGCTGACCTGGGCCGAAACTTTTCGCTAATTGTCAAATTTCTGCATGTCCATGGACCAGTGTACCTCATGAATCAGTCGGTTGTTATACAAAATGGATTTTATTGATCCATGATTATGTGATGACTTGCTTGGTATCTTGGATGACGGAGGTGCATTAAGACCCTTTTGCCAGAGCGTGGATTATATATCATCTTCATAAGTAAATACTCTGAATCCAAGGACTGTGTTTACCAACATCTTGCTACCATTCCTAATCGAATTTTCAAGAATTTTCTAATTTTCAAAGTTACCAATTTCTGATGGGCAAAACCAAACTTTAATGGTTTAGCCAATCGGAAATTATGTTACTTTATAAAACTCGAAAATGTATAAATAGTTGATGAAATGGACCCACGGACAGTTTACCAAACATGCTAGATTGTATCATTGTTTTAATTCTCAAGAAGTCCAAAATTTCAAAGTGACACATCTTCTTATTTGATAAATCAAATGGGTGGGCCAATCGGAAATGGTATTACTTTTGAAGTAGAGAATAAGCTTAAGAATTCTCCTTAGAATGGTAAGTTTATATCGACCCTGATGTTTCCAGAAATACCGGTAAAGATATACAATTGAAAACGACGACTAATGAGCCATACAAGTTGTTATGCTACTTACTTATATAAACTAAATGAATTATTTGATTCCTGAAATCTTTTGGCATATATAATCAAAGCACTGAAAGCACAGAAGTGTGTGAAAATGTCAAAGCGCTAAATGAATGAAATAGACTCTTTTAGGCAGGGAAATGTATCAAAGGAGCAGACAGTGTAAATTCATGTCGCACGATCAGTCTTACTGATAAGCCATTACGGCTGTAGCATTGCTCATTTATATATAGTAAATTAATTGTTTGAGTCCTGAAATCTTTCCAAATATGAAATCAAAGTACAGACAGGACAGATTATATATATATTTACATAGCAACTTCTTCAGAGAAAATACGAGATCATTTACTTATTTGGGGGCAGTTCAGAACTCAGTCTGATGTTGGATTACACTGTTCAGTATATTATGTATCTTGTTGAGCCATTGCAGCAGTATCTAGGTCTCTTAACTTTGCTGACCCGAAGTGATCTACTTTAATCATCATTAGTGCTTTCCGGGTGAATTTTTCTTAAAGCTGAAACTGTATATGGTGTCCAACCAAGTAACCCAGAGCGTCCTCATTTTATCCCCGGGACAAAGTGCTTAGGGTGAGGGTTAATTAAGTGACTGTCTGCTGTCCGTCGTCCGCAGTATATAGTCTACAATTTCTTTGTAATATTCTTTCAGCAAAAATTTCATCAAATCTCCATGAAACTTTTGAATCTGCGCCATTGGGATTTAAAATTAAGTCGTTTAATTGTGCAACTCTATGGGGCCTAAGTTGTCAATGGGATATTTTGAATATATGCTCTTTTACTATTTAAAACAGATTAAGGTTTTGGCGTAAATGCTTCTGTCATGGAAATGAACCATCTGTCGAAGGAATTGTTGTAAATGCTCTCGGCGAAAAAACATTTGAAAAAAATTTAAAAACGACACGGTTTCCTAACAAGGGATGAATCTCGTATCCGAAATTGCAAATTTATTCATATTGCAACCACGTCAAACATGCACCAAACAGGCACGCTACGAGCACTGTTAAAGATAACCTAATGGCATTGGCGTCAACACTTTCAAATAACAATTATCATCCATGTACCATCTGTCAAAACGGGTCATTAGATATGCTCTTTGTTATTTATTTTCTCTCTCCATATTCCAATAGTGGACCCTTAATATTCAAAGATTATGTAAACTTGTTGTTGTAGCCAGTTTAGATTCAGATCAGACTGCACTGTCTTCACTGTCCAGTAAATTGTAATATTCTTGCCAGAAGTAGTTTTGAATTTCACGTAAACATACTTGGAACATTTTTGAAATTACCAAAAGTACCATTCTATGTATTTAGTAAACCAATTGGTAATTTGATAAATGTTAAGAATGAGTGATACAGGCAATCGTCAAACTTTTCATGTTCACCATGTCTTGTTTATTCCCTCACAAAATTTGAAATATGAAAAGCTGAACTACTAATTTGCGACTGACAGTTTCTATTTTGTGTAGCTTTGATTTTTCCCCATTAAATCTGATCATTACGAGTTTGAACTACAAAGGACTAATGTTTAACTTATTTCCATGTATTTTCTTTATTTTATTTATAAACATTTTACATTTCTAAATAATTTGCATGTATTGCATTGTTATCACGGCCGTTTTCTAAGAAAACGTCGAGGTATTTTTGTAGGCCTATCGTCGTCTGCGTCTGTGTCCGTGTCGGCGTGCAAACACTGACATTTTATACATGTAATATCTCTCTTATTACTGAAGATATTTACTTCAAACCTGGACAAGTTGTTAGCTATAAAAAGAGGGTCCCATGAAACAGGGACAGGCAACCATCAAATATGTTTTACATAGTTATGCCTCTTTTTCGACTTAGAATTTTCTGTAAATCAAGCAGCTGCAGCCGAGCGTTGGCACACGCATGCTGTGCTCTTGTTTTTGTATCTTGAGCACGGAAAATCAACGATTTGGCTTATAATGTTTCAATGCTTAGCAGCAAGACTGGTTGTCGGTATTTTATCTAAAAGGGCCTTGTTCAGAAACCATTCTAGAGAACATTCTTATAGTCGAATTCTAAATTTAGAAAGTAAAAGAATTTCAGATTGCCAAAACAACTTGGCTTGGTCAGTAAAAAATGGCATTCATTTAAAAATCAGAAAATTCTTGAGAATCAGAATTAGAATCACTTTGGAATGGTTGGGGATTACGGCTCAGGCACAAGAGTAGGTCATTGCATCCGGCCAGCATTTTCTCCTTTTCCCACAAAGTTTCCTACCCTTTGAAATAAATTAATCATTTGAGAAGCAGTTCATATGTCGTTTGCAAATGCTTTCAAATTGGACAAGTTGAAAGGTTTGTCGTTTGGTAAAGAGTTAAAGGTACTGCAGGCAATACTTCTAACATCGTTTGGGTCATTTAAGATACATTTTTGAAATTACAATGCAAAGACTGTGTCTCAAAAGTTTAGGTCTTTACTGAAAAAATAACATTTAGAATTGTCTAAACTTAATGCATATGCGTACGAAAAAATTGAATGCGGCTCAAATGATTTGATTTGTTTTTGAAAAGGTTTGAGAAAACAACCTGAAAAAAGAAGAAAATGCTGTCATGCAGCAGTTTCGCCTGTACCAAGCTTTTTCTCGGGGTTGTTAAAACACGTGATTGTTTTGTAAAGGGATAATTATAAAGTGTCTCCAAGTACCGGTAATTTGTAGACAGATGTTGACTTTTGGCCTTTACTACCGATCTAACGCTTCTTTTGAACAAAAGGTGCAAATACATTCGAGGCGCTCTGGCAAAAGTAGGTTTAATGCATCTCCGTGATGCATTATATTAACTCTTTACCACACGACAAAATTTTAGACTAGTCCAAATTGAAAGCATTTGCAGACGACAAAATAAATGTGAATCAAAAATTGAAATTTGTTTTTGGAAGAGTAGAAAACATTGTGGGAAAAGGAGAAAATGCTGGTTACCAGCATTTTCTCCTTTTCCCACAATGTTTTCAAAAGGCTTCTTCCTCAGGGTCGTTAAAAGTAGGGACTGTGTGGTAAAGGGTTAAGCAAGTCAATCACATAATTATAGATCTATAAAATCCATTTTGTTAAACAACTGATTGAATCATGAGATAGACCAGTTCTTCGTTCTGCAGAAAATTTACCAGTAGCGAAAAGTTTCGATCTAAGTAAGCCTCTGGGGATTACGCAGGCTGACCTGGGTTGATACTTTTTGCAGATGCATTACACGCCCTTTTTACAGAGCTTGGCTCATATGATATTAAGTATGATCTTATGTCTTAAGATTTCAAGTTAGAGGGCAGAGACCATATTCCCAAAGGGGAAGGACGGAAGGATAGATAGATATGCAGACATTTTTTTGTGAAACAAATTTAGAACCCACTCCTTCAGTATTGGCGGTATGCGAACAACATGCAGACCCTCACAAAGGCGAGAAAGAATCCATTTGTAAACTACCATACTTTAGTTTAAACATATGTGTCATACTTTCGGAAAAGGGGGCTTAGTGCATGTACAAAACATATCGATTCATGTCAGCCTGCGCAGTCCGTGCAGGCTGACATGAATCGAAACTTTATGCTACTTGAAAATTTTATGCATTTCCAAGGACCATTCTACCTCTAGATTCAACAAAGTGGATTTATGGATTCCTTATTACGTGTGGACTTGCTTGGTATAATGCATCACGGAGATGCATTATACCCTCTTTTGCCAGAGCATAGCTCATATCTATTTTTACATCGGTTGTGAACAGGTTTTTACAACTTCTTTCAATTTCTCCAGATGATTGCTTCTTGGAAACCTGTACCACCTTTTGTGCCATGATGTGGGTAGTTCACTTGTCACAACTCGGCCGATTCCGTTACTACTCGTCCGCATCAAGGAGGTTTCCATTTCGGAATACACATACTTTCAGTCACATAATCTTAAACATGGCTGCGCCCATGAAACGTGATTATCAACGACAACAGAAACCACATTAAAGTTGTCAACATATATCAATGTGTCGGTGAGAACTGCGAATGGAATTGATAAATCATGTTAAAGATGAAATTTACAAAACTGTTAGTCCTCGGAAATGTATAAAGATTTCAATGGTATATTATGACTCGTATATTCTTACTTAAATGCAACCTTAGAATTTCGGGGACGGTAAATCGGTCTGTTTCCGGCGTAGAAATGTACCGGATATTACCCATTGTAGATCACCCGAGGTTTGCCGAATGATAACATGCTATTTGAGAGAACAATGGCTTGTTTGAGCCCAAAATGATTGGCCATGAATTATGAATTATGCCATGCTGAACATTCTCGTTGCTTCACAGTGTTATTACACAGCACTCACCGCTGTTGATGGATGGGCTGCATGCAAGGGTATCTCTTTTCATTCTTAATTACTTCACCCATTACCACACAATCTCGGATTTTATCGACCCCGAGAAAGAGAGCTTTTGAAAACATCGTGGGAAAAGGAGAAAGTGCTGGTAACTAGCATTTTCTCCTTTTCCCACAATCTTTTCCGCCCTATCATGCACAAAAATCATCATTATAGCTGCATTTGATTTGTCGTCTGCAAATCCGTCCAGTGTAGTTAGGTTGTAAGCTAGAGCTTCTCTTTTCATTCTCAATCACTTGACTTAACCGTATATCACACAATCCGGACTTTTAACGACCGTAAGAAAGAAAGCGTTTGAAAACAAGCTAACGAACTTCAGCCTACACCAGTGTGTGTGCCAGCAACAGCCATATCTCGGTACACTAGCATACACTGGCATACACTTGGGTCATACAATTATTGTGTACATGCACCTTTAGTCTTGTTTCGAGCTGGTAAGTCGGCATCCCCTGCATTGGGTGTTGGGTGCATTAAGGGCATATGATCCCCGGGGCTGGACAATGGAACAGGGAAGATCACGTAATACCAATCAATAAAAGGATGCATTCATTCTTTTATATACAACAGATGTATCAATTAGTTACGTTGTTGGGTTAATTGGCAGGCGAGTAGGTCTGTCTCATAACATACATTATTTGATTTAATGTATTTCTATTACAAAGAAGAATGTTATCTCAAACACGTTGGTTGAAAAGTACTACTTTACTTTGCAGTTGTCCACGTGTCACATTAACATCAGGAGAGTGATGTATCTTAGTTCATTTGTGTAATTTATTCATGAAACGTGACTACCACGTGACATGTATTTTGTAGAACGTGTTAAGAGTTACCATGTTTTCGAAACAGTTGTAGCTACATGTACAGTAAGAGTTCTCATACGCCTTCCAAAGTTCAAGAGCGTAACCCTGGACCGTATCCGCCAAAGAATTCTTGATATAATTCTCAAGGATTTCCTAAAGTCAAAAGTAACGCAATTTCTAATTGGCTAAACCAAACTTAGGGGTTTAGCCAATCAGAAATTGCGTTACTTTGTACATAAACAATCTACAAATGTGAAGACGAAGGCTTTCATTAACATTGTAGGAAAAGGGGGAAATACTGGAAGTGCAAGATCTAAATTGTCGTCCACAGATGATTTCAATATGGACGAATCTTAACCCTTAAAGCGCCTTTCACGACAATAGTTGCCTTTGCGGCCAGTGTAGATCAAGATCAGGCTGCACAAAACGTGCAGCCTGATCTTTGATCTACACTGTCCGCTTTGCTGAAAAACTGTAGATGAAGGCAACCAATAAATGGCACTTATTTGGGTCTTATTTTTAGAATGAAAATGTCAGACAGCTTTATTCGGCGCTCTAGGGGTTAGTTAACTTGTTATATGGTTAAGAGTAAACTGTGTATAAGGCTAAGTTAGTTAACGGGGAAAATATGTTATCCATAATTCATTGGTGTTAGAGGCAGGACCCGTGGTGTTTTTTGTCCCTACATGGGTTCACTAGTGTTTCTTACATCACCCAGACGTTTATACGGTTGATGAAAGGAGGCGAAAAAGAAGACATCTTGTCTTATTTGACACAATGGGGGTTCAGTACTTGTCAGGTTGGAAGATGGAATTAAGATGTATTGCTTATATAGGATGGCAGCAAAAAGTTTCAACGAAAAATGGGAAGGAATATCAAAGTCCCGAATTATAGGGAATCAGGTTTCCGTTCTTTTTTTTTTTTCAGTCCTTTATCAAACGTTGAGGGGAAAGAGTTTTGAAAATATTGTGGGCAAATAAGAAAATGCTGGTAATTTTCTCCTTTTCCTACAATGTTTGATATCTTTCCAAAGATAGTACTTATCAGCAAAATTTCGTTTTTTTTTTTTTTTCAGCATATATGATTTTAATATGAAAGAGTCTGAGAAAAAAGGCCTTCAAAAAGATTGTGGATATAAGAAGCAATACTGGTAAGCAGAATTTTTTCCCTTTTCCTACAAAATTTCATATCCTTTCAAAGACAACGCTTATAAGTTGAGCAACGGTTCACTTGTCTTATGCATATGAGCCATGCTCTGCAAAAAAGGGGGTTTAATGCATCTACAAAAGGTATCGAACCAGACCAGCCAGCGCAGTCCGCGCGGGCTGAACTGAGTCGAAACTTTCTGCTCTAGGTCAATTTTCTGATTGTCTACTTTATGATTCAGTCGGTTGTTAGACAAAAACTATTTTACGGATCCATAATTTTTTTTGATGACTTGCTGGGTATATTGCATCACGGAGATGCATTAAGCCCCTTTTCCCAGAGCCTGGCTCATGCTTTCAAGATGGATGGGTGTTAAAGTTTGTTTTCTAGTAAACGTTTCAGTCGCACAACAGAAACCAGAGCTCATAGATCTATTAAGGCAAAAAAAAAATCGGAATTTAAGGTACAATATCTCTCTGATTACACCAGAGTCAAAACTAATTTGATTTTTTATACCGACATTAGAGATCTATAACATGCTGAGGTATAACTATAATAGGCTTTGTTGGCAGTAATTCGTCCTGCATTTCCGGTTCAACAATAAAATATAGAACGATAGATAGAACAATAGATAGATTGACAGATAGAAAGATGGAAAGAATGAAAGATGGACGTACAGACGGATGAATGGATGGATGGGGTAATTGGTCAGGATGGCAGATAGACAGACAGACAGACAGACGGACGGACGGACAACGAACGGACGGACGTACGGAAGACAGACAGAGTTTACTTTAAGAACATTGTCGCATCATATATAGGTACACTAAAAAAGTTCAAAATAGAACGATGGAAGGCTAAAAATCAAAAGTAAAAGTCGTGGAAAGAATACATGATTTAATTGCTGACATCTAAAACTGTTTTTGCGAAGTCTCTAAATACAGTGACAAATCGATGCATAAATCGGATGAATGGTTTGCTGTCTTTTGTATCTTTCACGATTGCCAAGTACTAGGTAGTTAGAATAACTTGGAGGCTTTAATACAATTGCAAAAAAGTATCGACCCATAGCTGCCTGCGTAGTCTGCGCGGGCTGACATTGGTCTAAATGTTTTGCTCTTTGTAAATTTTCTGCATTTTAAAGGACCATACTACCTCATGATTCATTAGGATCTCAGACAAAAGTGTTTTCAAGGATCTATAATTATGCGACGACCTGCTTAGTATGGTGCATCACGGAGATGTATGAAACCCCCTTTTCCCAGAGTGTGGGACTCTCAACCTGGAGGTCCCGGGCTCGAGCCCCACCCGATCCGCTGGGTTTTTCGTGGGAGTGTCCTTGGGCAAAACACTTCAGAGCCCTAGCCAAGTACTGGTGAATTTGTGAGTTGTTGCTGTGATATGACTGAAATAATGTTGAAAGCGGCGTAAAACACCACTCAATCAATCAACCCTTACGCTGATAAGTAAGTGAAATGAAACTTTCAGGCCCACAGTAAAACCCCAAAGATTGCTATTTCAGTCATTTTGGATAAAAATATCTTCTGTTAGCTAGTATAGATCCAAGATCAGACTACACGTTCTCTGCAGTCTTATCTTGATCTGTACTGTCCGCAAAAGGTCATTGAGTCGCCCTTAGCAGCCTTAAGGTTAAGATATTCAAGAAAAAAGGCTTTTCAAAAGAAATTACATGTAATTAAATATTCAGTTGTATTTATTGAAATTCTGTCGATTCAGCCTCATGTTAGATTTCATGTCATGAAAAATACTCTATATAAAGTGAGAATGATCCCGATAATGTTCCTTCTGCCATTCACAGAGAAATTTACTACTAACGGTCTTTTCCAAGAGATGATTTACAACGACAAACATAATAAAACTCCCGTGATTTTATATTATTTTAGTGATTTGAAATAGTGAAGCTGATGAAATATTCATACAATTTTACCATTTTCAAAAGCTGTTTACCTAGGCGATTCACTACGTAGGAATAACAATGACACTCAGGCCACAAATGTCATTCTCATATTTCATTGAACCATGCTCTGGCAAAAGGGGTTTAACTCTTTAGCGAAAGATAAGATTATAGCCTTCTCTAAATTGAAAGAGCTTGCAGATGACAAATTAGTTGTTATTCGAAACATGAAATTTCTCTTTCAAAGGGTAGAAAACATCGTGGGAAACCAGCAATCTAGAGTCGTTTTACTCTTTACACACAATCCCGACTTTTTAACGACCCTGAGAAAGGAGCCTTTTGAAAACCTTGTGGGAAAAGGAGAAAATGCTGGTTACCAGCATTTTCTCCTTTCCCCACAATGTTTTCTACCGTTCCCAAAACAAATTTAAATTTTTCAATCATATTTATTTTGTCATCTGCAAATGCTTTCATTTTGGACCAGTCTGAAATTTTGTCGTTTGGTAAAGAGTTAAACTCGGAATTGTGTGGAAAAGAGTTAACACTTAAGCTGCTGAATAAATGAAACGCAAATTTTTACTCAATACTAAAAGCCTAAACATTGCGGTTTCAAACTTGATTTCATCGGAAAGAAAAATACCGCATCGGATAGTGTTGATCAAAGATCAGACTGCACGTTCTGTGCAGTCTGATCTTGATCTACACTGTCCGCAAAAGGTCAGTGGGTCGCGATTAGCAGCTTAAGGGTTAAAGCATCTCCGTGATGCATTATGCCAGACAAGTAATCACATAATTATGGATCCCACATATCCATTTTGTCTAACAACCCGCTGAATCTTGGGATAAAATGGTCCCTTGACATACCGGGAAATCTGTCCATGGCAAAAGTTTCGACCCAGATGTGAAAAAGGAGAAAATGCTTGTTACCAATTTCTATTTTTAAATTAATGTTAAGTATGAGAAATATTTGTAACAGTGGAGATTTGAGGTATCGAAAGTTGAATATTTACCTTGGGCGGCTTCAGATATATTACCAAGGGCAACTTTAACATCCGTGGAAGACCTCCAGTATGGATTTACTGACTAGATTTCACTTTATAAAGCAATGGATGGTGATTGCATAAGCTCATTACCACCTTATAAGCCAACATGGCGGTTCATTAACACTCACGGACAGATATCGCAGTAATACATGGTATTTTATTAACAAAGGTGCTCAAGATTCATTGAAAAGGTATAGTGTTGCTAACACGTTGGATCCAGCAAACAAAGGAAGCGTTTTATATCAGTCTGTAAAAGCTTGTTTAGCTCTGTACCACACGACAACATTTTAGACTAGTCCAATTTCAAAGCATTCGCAGATGCCCAATTCAGCTTTGGAACAAACAGGCTTAAGCCATCTGATAGAGCAGCAAACATTGTGGGAAAAGGAGAAAATGCTGGTTACCAGCATTTTCTCCTTTTCCCACAATGTTTTCAAAAGGCTCCTTTCTAAGGGTCGTTAAAAGTCGGGATTGTGTGGTAAAGGGTTAAAAAAGGCCATTACTGATGTACGTAAATGGCGCGTTTTATACCATAGATAACACTTTGATGGAAAATTTATATGAGCCATGCTCTGGCAAAAAAGAGGTTAATGCATCCCCGTGATGCATTAAACCAAGCAAGTCATCATATAATTATGGATCCATAAAACCAACTTTGTTTTAACAACCGACTGAATCTGGACTTACAGTGGTCCTTTGATACACAAAGAATCGACCGATAGCAAAAAGTTTCGACCCAGGTCAGCTGACGCCGATTGCGCAGGCTGACCTGAATCGACACCTTTTTTTTTATAGATGCACTAAACCACTGTTTCGCAGAGCATGTCTCATATATAGCTTTAATTGTTGGAATATTCAAGGGGATTTACTATAAGGCTTTCTTTTGAAAAAAAAATGCTATTTTGCAAATCTATTATATCTATACGGTTATCTATATATGAGCCATACTCTGGCAAAAGAGGGCTTAATGCATCTCCGTAATGCATTATACAATGCAAGTCATCACATAATTACAGATCCATTATATCCGTTTTCTCTAGCAAATGACTGAATCCTGACCTAGAATGGTCCTTGGACATGCAGAAAATGGACCTAAAGCAAAAAGTATCGGTCCTGGTCAGCCTGCGCGGCTGACCTGGGTCGATACTTTTTGAAGATGCATTAAGCTCCCTTTTCACAGAGCATGGTTCATATCCAGTTTACACAAGTTTGCTGATATTAGACTAAAAGGGAATTAATGGTCAGTTTGACTTTTCTATAGAACGTGTCTGATCATACTCGACAGTAAAGAATCTCGACAGCTGAAGGTAGAAACAGGATCAGTCCGCACACTTTGTGCATTCTGATCTTGATCTACACTGTCCATTAAAGAAAGTCTAATTGTAATGGGCTCTGACACACATAGCCCCCATATGTACACTACATAACATTGTGTCACGTAGGGGACACACAAACTATTAACTCTGCAAAATACAAGAAATAAAACCTTCAAGCCGATAGTGAAAACCCAAATTTTCCTATTTCAAATGTATTTTTGGGTGAAAGATATCTCCTTATCGGACAGTGTAGATCCAAGATCAGGCTGCACGTTCTGTGCAGTCTGATTTTAATCTACACTGTCCGCAAAAGATCAATGAGTCGCGCTTATCAACTTAAGGGTGAAGTCCTTACTAAACAACGGTATTTCAGGCTGGTTCAAACTGGAAGCATTTGCAGCCGACGAATTAAACACCGATCAAATGATGGGATCTCTCTTTAAAAGGGTAGAAAGCATTATGGGGAAAATGACCAATTGCTGGTTACCAGCATTTTCTCCTTTTCCACAAGGTTTTCAAAAGATTTATTCTTCAAGGTCAGGGTCGTTAAAATTCGGGATTGTGTGGTAAAAGGTTGAGAGAATTGGATTAGGATTGTTTTAGAGGATCTCGGAAATATAATTACTGCGAACATTTTTGTCTCATTTTTTCATTATCTCCCTCTTGTTATCATGAACACAGTCTTGCTTCACAGTGCCAGATTGTCAATCAAAAACATCTTTTACGATGAAGACATCGTATTTTTAGGATATGGAATCGTTTTAATAAGCCATTTTTCTTCCAATAAGGAGTATTTTTATATTTACTTATGCTGTTCTCTATAATGTCAGGTTTCCATAACCATGTATGCTAGTAGTCAATTGGGCCACTGGTCTAAATTACCGCAGCAAAATATTTGTTATGTATTGTTAAACTATATCTGGATTAGCACTTAGCAGCTTAATGGTTAACTCCTAACCATAAAACAAAATTTTAGACTTGACCAAATTGAAAGCATTTGCAGACGACAAAATAAATGTGACACAGAAAACTGAAACTTATGGAATTGTAGAAAGTATTGTGGAAATAAGGAGAAAATGCTGATTAATCAGCTTTTTCTTCGTTTTCCACGATGTTTTCAAAAGTCTTTTTCAGGGTCACTTAACTCAGGATTGTTTTGGTCGAAGGTTATCTTTATACCAAACGACAAACTTTAAGGCATTTACAACTTGAAAAGTTGAAACTCAGGAAACACTTGAATATGTGTGCTGTCGCCGTGCTATGGCCGAAATAATGTTGGAAGCCGCGTAAAATGCCATTTGGTTAACAAATTGAGATCACATAAAGTTAGAAACTAAAACTGAAAAAAATGGAAAATGGTTCAACCGATTAGAGTTGTCCTCAAGGGTAAAAACATTGTGGAATAAAGAGAAAATACTGGCCACCAGCGTTTTCTGAATTTCCCAGAATTCTAAATTTTCCTATGCCTGCTTTCTTGTGGTCTTGAAAACAGGAATTGTTTGGCAAAGTCCTAACCCTTTACCGCACAATCTCGAATTTCAATGACCTTGAAGGATGACAAAAGGAGACCTTTGAAAACACTGTGGGAAAAGGGAAAATGCTGGTAACCAGCTTTTTCTCCTTTGCCCACGATTTTTGCTACCCTTCCCAAAAAAGATTTTAATTTTTGCGCCACAAGTCATTTGTCGTCTGCTAATGCTTGTAATTTGGACAAGTCTAAAATTTGTAATTTGGTAAAGAATTCAGGAAGAATATTCTTGTTTTTAGCATATCCATTCTTGGAAAAAGTGAGTCTCTGACTTCATACTTGGAATAAGATTATTTCTCACTCTGACGCCGTAATGACAGATCAATTCAAATTCACTTCAAATTCTAAAATTCCAAGACTATGCTTCTAATTGGCTGCTACAGAGCGTCGCAACCAATCAGATGATTTGTCTTGAAATCTTAGAATTAAAATAAGACCAATACAATGTAGACAGAATGAACGGTTTGCAAGTACAGGCTGGCCCAACGATTATAACCAGAGAAGAATGTACATAAAATTCATTGAATCCTGTTCAAGATTTTAGTTTTTACGTTCTAGCATTTTTGCTGCACAGTAGAAACGTAATGACATCCTGTGCTTTAGTTCTTCACCAAACGCCACAATTTTAGATTAGTCAAAATTGAAAACATTTGCGGGCCACAAATTAAAAGGCGGTTCAAACAACGGGGTTGTCATCAAAAGAGTAAAAACAATGCGAGAAACTGGAGATAAAATGCAGGTTGTCAGCATTTTCTGCTTTTCTCGCGATGTATTAAAGTTTATCTTCCACATGTATCAAAGTTTATCTTCCACATGGTCGCAAAAACACGAGATTGATTGTCAAAGGGCTATGTTCCTTGATTTCTATATGAGCCATGCCCAAAAGGGAGTTTAATGCAACTCCGTGATGCATGATACCAAGAAAGTCACGGCATAATTATAGATCCGTAAAATACATTTTTTTATAACCGACTGAACCATGGGATAGAATGGTCCTTTGACACACAAAAACATTTATCAAAAGCAAAAAGTTTCGACTCAGGTCAGCTTGCGCAATCTGTTCACGGGTCACTACTTTTTGCAGATGCATTAAACACCCCTTTCACAAGGCGTGGCTCCTATGCATTTCTATTTGTCTCTCCTCTGTATTATCCCAAGAAAATGATTTAAGAATAGTGCTGTGAGATAGAAAATAGCGCATCGCTTGAATTCATGGAGCGAAACTTATTTATTCCTACATCATTTTCGTCGCATATCAAACTAATATGAGCTGCTATGACTTCGTTATAGTGTACGTGAATGGTTCAAACACAGCTCATGTTTCAAAGTATAAAGTAAAGCCTTAATCTTACAGCGGCTTTTGCTGCTATTGTTACCTTTGCGGCCGGTGCAGATCAAGATCAGACTACACAAAACGTGCAGTCTGATCTGTGATCTACATTGACCGCTTTTTTAGGCATTCTGGGTAAAAGCAGTTTTGAAATTGGTGTTATTTGGATCGTATTTACTATACTGAAAGTGTCTTTTAGGTTTGCACGGCGTAGTAAGATGAAGCGAAAACGTCGACTGCATAAAAATTAGTTCAAATTGTAGGTGTTCTGTACGTTACCCTTTTTACCTTATGAACAGCAAATCAGGTCTAATTGTGACGTAACGTTATGAAAAGCAAATCAGGTCGAATTGTGACATTACGTTATGAACAGCACTTCAGATCTAATTGTGATGTTACGTTATAAACAGCATTTCAGATCTAAGTTTGACGTTATGTTACGAACAACATTTCAGGTCTAATTGTGACGTTACGTTATGAACAGCATTTCAGTTCTAATTGTGACATTACGTTGTGAACAACAATTCAGGTCTAATTGTGACGTTAGGACTTTAGAGGGGTAAACGACGCACATCCTTTCCCAGCTACTGTCTTTCAGCAAGAGAAGTAGATATTAGCGTTTAATACTGCGTGTTTCTTGCCAATTAATTTTTCGTCATGAAAGGTCATTGATAAACAATGATTTGAGCTACACTGTATGAAAATGGGGTTTAATGCATCTGTCAAAAGTATCGAAACATGTCAGCCTGCGCAGAAATGGGTCGAAACCTTTACTTACTAGTGGCCAATTTTTCTGCAAGTCAGAGGATCAGCCTACCTTTTGATTCAACCGGTAGTTAGACAAAATTGGTTTTATGGATCCATAATTATATGATGACTTGTTTGGTATAATGAAACACGGAGATGCATTTAACCCATTTTCTTTTCAGAGGGCTTGTCATAGTAGGAAATTTCTTAGTATCAAATATGCGGGTGACTACTTTGAGAAGCTGTGGATATAAATTCAGGTCTAATTGTAACTTTATGCCATGACTCGCGTCTGGTATACGACGCCTACCCTTTCCTAGCAACTGAATCAACATTCATTGCAAATGATTTTTCCCCCATCGTAATCGTGAATTTCACCTGATCGATATAAAATGATTCTATTCAGCCACGATTTTGTATATCAAAAGTCGTACCACGAAGTAATTATCCAAGGTTATGCAATCGAGAGTTTGATGTTTTGGTACTCTCACAAACCTGTATCAGACAGTTTCATAAGACAAATTTACGAGAGAAGAAAGTATTCATTGGCCCGATGTTCCCATGGGTTTCTCCACTTTCTGTGAGGTATATTCAGTCCTTTCCATTTGGTTTGAATTTCATCCCGCCCAGACATTATTTGTCATTAATTTTTAAACTCTTTCTGTCTATGTAGACACTGATCATCCGTATATGACTCGTTAAAGCAGTATAGCATTAAATTTTGACCATTTTTTTTTTCGGGTGGGGGTTATATTTTGTAAGATGTTAATATGTATTTATTCCTTGTTATGCTATAACGGCTAACACGCTTTTAATAGGATGGGATTTTTTTATGCAAATAATTTGTCCAAAACTGGGTACATGTAATTCTTTGTGTTCTTTACGTAGAGTTGAACGGTGCTCTGGGAGAAGGGTTTTTAATGCGTCTCTGGTTAGCGTATCTGACTCGTTACCAGGTGGTTGCGGATTCAATACCCGGTTAAGCAAAATTTTCTTTCCGGCGATTTTTCGCATCTCACTTCTGATGCATTTGAGACAAAGTAGTCAAAGACTTGGAAAAAAAGTTGTGTCAATACCTGTGTGAGAAAGCCAAGTGCATAGGTACACTGACCGCTGTGACATGGCCTGAGCTGTTAAAACGGCGATAAACTTTAATACAAGTACAAAATTATACCAAGCAATTCATCACCAATTATGAATCCATAAAATCCTGTGTGTTTAACAACCGACTGAGCGATGAGGTAGAATGGTCCTTGGACATACAGAAAATTGACGCAAATTGGCAAGAATGTCGATGGTCTTGCAAATGCATTAAGCCCCTTTCAGTTTCTTACAGAGCATGGCTCATATATTTCTGTCTGTATTTTTGGTTTTAGAGCCATCGTTGCACTTAAAAAAAAAATGAACCGTCTGTGTTAATATTTTCTGAAAAAAAAAAAAATGAGAATGCCACTTTAAAGACCGTTTCTAAAGTTAATTACAATGTGTACTTCGAGACAAACCGGTCACATATCAAGCCTATTAATTTAGAGAGCTGTTTAATAACATATTTTTCGTTAAGTTTATCACAATCTGTGAAGAATACGATCTTCTAGAAAATTGAAATTTGAATCTTTATACTTGTAACTGTAACAGTATTAACTCTACCGAACGACGGAATTCTAAGCTTTAACAAATTAAAAGCATTTGCGAACGCCAAATTAAGTGTGTCTCAAATGATGGAATATGCTCATTAAAGAATAGAAATCATGGTGGGAAAATGAGAAAATGCTGTTCAGCAACATTTTGTCCTACAATGCTTTCAAAAGCTTCTTTCATTAAGGGAGTTAAAATCGGGATTTTTAGTATAGTTACACACCATATAAAAAGCTACAGAGATGTATTTAACATGTATAAAGTTATTCGCCACCTCAAAAGTTACAGACAGAATACAACATCTATATAGTGACACACCATTTGAAAACTGGTAAATACATGTATGTATATAGCATCTGTAAAGTTACACACAATCTGAAACCTCTGTAAAGTAACACATCATATGATAAGCTACAGATGTGTTTACGTTATCTGTATAGTTACACACAATCTGAAAAGTGCCACATATGTACATAACGTCTGTAAACTTATCTGAAAAGTACCAGATATGTATACAACGTCTGTAAAGTTACACATCATCTGATAAGCTACAGATGTGTTTACGTTATCAATATAGTTATACACCATCTGAAAAGTGAAAGATATGTATATAACGTCTGTAAAGTTAAACACTATCTGAAAAGTGGCCGATATGTATACAACATCTGTTAAGTTAAACACTATCTGATTCAAATGTGTTTTCGTTATCTGTATAATTACACAGCATTTTAAAAGATAAGGTGTGTCTACAAAATGCGAGCTCGTGTGTGTGTGTGTGTGTGTGTGTGTGTGTATATATATATATATACACACACACAACATCTAAAAAGCCTAAAAGTTGTATAAAACATTTGACCCGTGCTCTGTAAATTTGCGAAAAGTATCGACCTGAGTCGAAACTTTGCTTTTGGTAAATTTTCTGCATACCAAAGGACCAGTATACCTCATCATTCAGTCGGTTGTTCGACAAAATGGATTTTACGTGTCCACAATAATTTCATGACTTGCTTGGTATCATGCATCAGGAATATGCATTAAACCCCGTTTTGCCAGAGCATGGCTTATATATATACATATAATTACACACCATCTAAAAAGCAAAAAGTGTATTCAACATCTATGATAGTTATAGATAACACATAACCTCTGTATGGTAACACACGATCTGAAAAGTGACAGATGTGTATACATCTATAAAGTTACACATCATCTGATAAGCAACAGATGTGTTTAGATTATCAGTATAGTTACACACCATTTAAACGTTACAGACTGTCCGCATAGTATACTATAGTGTAACGGCCATTTTATGTCACTTTATTAGAGCCAAACCAATTAGTTTTTCGGCAGGAAGATATAGAACAAAACTTAATTGAATATTACTCGTGAAATGATGTGTCTTCTTTATCTAATGACAAGCCAGAAGGTAATATAGCCATGAGGTACATAGAATATGCAAAATACAATGGCAAACTCAGTAATATATAAGAAGAAGTCATATTAAGTTACCCTTTTCCGTCATTACTTGTTTGAAAAAAAAAGATAAACAGTTGGACTGATGGGGGATAAATCCTATTAAAAATCATTTACATACCACATTGCTAGACTCTTAAAGACGCTAATTCAAACAATTTTGCAACATTTTGATTCGTATCATAATTCATCGAATGTAGGAAAGAAAGTATCAAGAAAAAAAAAAAAAAAAAAAAAAAATCAGGAAATAAAGTATCAGAAAAAAGTATCAGGAGAAAAGTATCAGTTGCCAAAAAGATATTAACTTTAACCTTGTATGGGTATGTGATGTAAAAAGTATAGTTGACTTTTATTCTAAAATTTTATTTCTACATGTTTTTATTTCTACTTTTTCTGTCCTTAAATTGAGCAGAAATGTCCAATCACTCATGATTGATTGTTGATACCTGCTAGAGATGGGTGTTTAACAATAGTAATTAAAATGTTTTTGATTTGTGTTTAATAATTTGTGTAGTTTTTGTAATTTGTAATCTGTATAATCCTAATTGAGGTCTAATTTTCATTAAGTCATTGATTTGTAATGTGTTGTCTTTAATAATCATTTTATTTCATTTCTGATTGATCTTTAATTTTCAGCTATTTGGTCACCTGCTGCAAATGTCAGAAGCAATTTTGCCTTTTACCACAATGAACAACGTAACAACGTAATACTAGATTTAAACAAACCTGACATTAATTTGCATTAAAACACTGTAATAGAATGAGAAATTGCTTCTTTAAGCAATTTCGCCATTTCCCACAATAATGTTTAACACACAATAACGTTTAACATAATCCAACATTTAAACCAATCTGACATTAATTTGCATTAAATATATTGTGATAAACGCAAATTTGCTTGTAACGAGCAGTTTTACCTTCTTCTATAACAATCTTAACATTACCCATATTTTAACTACATGTATGTATGACAAAAAATACATTATATGCTCTCTTTACCAAAGCTGATACATTTTTTTTTCTGATACATTTTTTCCTAGCAAAAATTGATTTTTTTTCCTGATACTTTTTTCCCTGATACTTTCTTTCGGATTACCTAATCCACCATCACTCCATCGGTGTAGTGCGAAGAAAATACATATGTAAAGTGATTGATAGTGAATTATCATGTACAGATGCATTTTTGAAAATAATACATGTATAGCGCATAAGTATAAAAATTAAACAAATATATCAGCCATGTTCTATGGAAAGGCTAATCTGGGTCGAATCTTTTTGATTTTGGTAAATTTTCTACATGTCTACTTTCCGGATCCAGTTGATTGTAAGACTAAATGGATTCTATGAATCGATAATTATGTGATGACTTGCTTCGTATAATGCATTGCAGAGATGTCTTAAGCCCCTTTTTCACATAGCTCAGCTCATATGCTATCTATAACGAAACTACAGACCTAAATATACATGTTCAATAATTTAGGAACTCATAATACCCTGTTGGTGTTGTTGTTTTGGAATTTTTGTGTATATATACGTGGCATAATATATACTTTTATGTATAGGTCTTATTCAACGTATTTCTTTCGGCAGTTGGTTGCCCAATTTAATCTATTTGATATATGATGATCATCTTTAAGCACTGGCGTCGTTTTCACAAACAGATCTTTGGAGAGTGACCTATTTTTCCACTGTTTTCCCGCGCATTTAGGCATTACCAAGGGAGTAATTTGGCTCAATTATTCACCGTATCATTGGTTATTTATCGTTACAGATGTTCTTTTTTCTCAATGAGAAGATGAATGTGTTTCTATGAAAGATTCATGGAATCATGGAAAAAGTTCTTTGACCGTTAGCATACTTTTGCAGAGCTTAAGACTTTTTTTTGCCGACATAGTAGATCAGGATTAGACTGCATAAACATAAAGTTTGATCTGATCAGACTGCATAGAAATTAAGGTGATGTTCGATAGCACACGGGTTACCGGTATTTTCTCCTTTTCCATAAATGTTTTCAAAAGCTTTCTTTCTCAAGGTAGTTAAACCTCTGGATTGTTTGGTCAAAGTTTAACTTATTTCCGTGTATGCTATTGTAGGCATTTATGACTTAATAGTACTAAGGACACAACAGTGAGAGTAATATTGAATGGACAAGAACGAAAAATGTCTCTTTTGAATTAATGATAATAGTAATTGTTATTATTATTTTTATTATTATTGTTGTTGTTGTTGTTGTTGTTGCAAGTACTTTCTTCTTTGTCAAAAAAGCTCTCAGTGCTTTTTGTCTACTCCAGTAGGTGGATGGTATTCATATGAAAAGGGATAAATAACCAATCCTAGGACATCCGCGCCTCTGCTTGACAAAGATTGGCGAATAAATACAAATCTTTATCAAATGAAAGAGTTTTAGACTCATCTATATAAAGCTTCTATCTTTCAGCGATCTTTCTTATTTACACACGTTCGAGATAAGCACATAGTGCTGTATTTGATCAACATTCTATAATGAAACGCCTCATTTCTAAGACATTGCTGACCCAGATTTCTTTGTGAAATTACCTGTCAGAAATGATCAGCGTGACAAAGCTGCGGATTTTTATCATCTTTAGTTCCAAAGGAAAATCATCATAAGCAAGTTTCTTTGGAACTATTTTTCGTCCATAATGTACCTGTCAAAGACGCGAATAGGCTTCACGTGAATTTCAATACATGTAGGCCTATGCTTTAACACATTATGAATAAAAATTCTTGAGACACAGTTATGTGCAAAAAAAGAATATGATATAGCTTTTGAGGTAGAATTTTATTAAACTCGTCTCCAAAATATGTTAATAAGCTGACCAAAGGCTCGCTTAATGACATTTCTTCTAGACTCATTTAATAAGATTTAATCTCAAACGCTAACTCATGTCAGATCCAAGTTTTCTGCTGCAAATTTGTTTCATGGTGTAATGGGTAGACATAACTGACCTCGTGGCGAGAGTGATAATTAGCGCCTCACACATCATGGAAACGAATGTGTTAAAATAATTGTAGACTCACTATTCAGCTTTAACGCTGTGGACACGTCTAGATATAATTAACAAGGCACAACCATATCTAATGTACAAATATATTTGTGCCATGCTCTAAAGAGAAAATGGAGCTTAATGCATCTGCAAAAAGTATCGAACCAGGTCTGCGCAGGCTGACCTGGTCGAAGCTTTTTGCTATCGGTCAATTTTCTGCATGTCCAAGAACCAGTTTACCCCTGGATACAGCTGGTTGTTAGACAATATAAACTATGGATTCATAATCATTTGATTGATCACGGAGATGCAGTAAGCCCCAATTTGTTAGAGAACGGCTCAGTAGTGGGCTCTCTATTCAGATTTAACGCTCTCGACAAGTCTAGGTATAATTAACAAGACACAACCAAATCTAATGATGCACAAATATAATTATTTCAATAGAAATGATTCGCACTGCTTAGTACGTTAATTTTTTTTTTTTTTTTTTTTTTTTTTTTTTATTATTATTATTAGTAGTAGTAGTAGTAGTAGTAGTAGTAGTAGCTTTATTTCCCACTTGTACATACAAGTACATTGTGATTACAACAACATAACAATAACACAATATACGTGAAAAAATATGGGGGAAAGATACATGTATGTATCAATTCATACACTCTAGAGAAAATAGACAAAATATAGGAAATATTCGTCGCAATCGGTTTTACGGAGGAATGTGAGATTTTATATTAAACGTTATGGATTAAGTGTATTCCTTTTTTTCAAAAGCTAATTTTATAAACTTACAAAGATTAAACAAAACATCATAATCATTACTTTTCATTAAACATATAAATTTGTACACGCTTGGTCTAACTATATAGTAATTTTCTATGAATTGTTTGCGTAAACCTGAAAAGAAAGGACATTCAATGATAAAATGAAATTCGTCTTCAATTGAGTTTAGAGCACAATGACGACATATTCGTTCGTGTCTGGGCAATCTTATCCTACCATGTCTCCCAGATTCAATAAGTAAATTATGTGATGATGTGCGTATTTTTGTTAACTGCTTTCTTAAATTTCTTGGTAAAGATTTAATTCTTCAAATACGCTATCATCATTTTCAAAATCGTGATTCAAAATAAAATCTTCAACCTCTGGTATATTAACTTTTTTCATATCATCAAATATTTCAGAAAAACGTCTACGGAAATCTGATATATCTATATCTGCATATAGTTTACAAGTTTTACGTTTAAAGAAATTCCAAGTCTCTGGGTTGTTTTTTCTTCAAGTTTTCAAATTCTTTTGATTGTTTAACTTTGAAAGCCTTCTTTTTCGATTTTACTAATTTCTTGTATATTGATCTTTTTTGGCAAAGTGATTCTCTATTTTCAACTGATTTGTTTGCGTTAAACAAATTCAGTGCACTCTGATAGACTCTCCGTGCTTTGATACATTCACTATCAAACCATTGTTTATTTAAACTATGTTCAGTGCGACCTTTAAATGTCGTGCATTTGAAAAGTGGATCGGCTGCTTTACTTATACTATTTGAAAAAGCAGAAACCATTTCTTCTACACTGTTTTTATTTCCCTGTTCAACATTATAAATGGTTTCATTTAGCGACTCAATTCAGAAATGATATTACGTCGAAACAAATCTCTTTTTTCATCCGTCCATTTAAAGTAAATACTTTTTTCATCATGTCTACTTTTATCAGCAGGAGCAAATGGAAATCGAACGAAAAAAGATAATGGTGCATGGTCACTATACATATTAAACTTTCCGATAGAAAATTCATGAATAAGTGGAAAAGCATGTTTAAACAACAATAGGTAGTCAATGGTACTACACGCATGCTTTGCGAAATAAGTAAATGTACCCCTGTTCTTATCGGACCCGAGTCTACCGTTACCAATACTAAGTGACGTCGATTTACACAAATCCAATAATGAATTACCTCTTGTGTTACATGTACAATCCATGGAGGCCCTAGAAGTGGGTTCATCTGTGGAAACATCACTAAAATTTAAACCGTCTACATATCTGTCAAAATCAATGTAGTCTAATTTTTGCCCTACCCGAGGGCTTAGTTTTTACTTAGTTTTCATTTCAATACCAGTATATGCCAGGTCTATTGAAATACCTACTGCTTAAGCATTTTGGGTTGTTGATTCCTAACACTTTACCAAACAACAAAATTATAGAGTTGTCCACATACAAAGCATTTTCAGATGCTGATTAATTGTGGCTCAAGTGATAGGATTTGTCTTTGACAAAGTTTGAAGGAAAAGGAGAAATAGAGGATCTTTCATGAGTGTTTATGTTTTATCATTATTATCAACGAGTTGACTAAAAATGCATGACGCAAGCCTTGGCTAGGGTCAAATACATTTTAGTCAACGAGTTTGATAAAAATGATAATACAAACACGAATGTTAGATTCTGTTTATCACATAAAACGAATGGCAGGCAAAAGTTATCCTGCTTCATCACCTTTAGCCTATACATCATTCACGGGTCCATGTTTAAAAGTTGTAGTTCGGTTTCAAATGTACTTACACAAGTAGATAATTCTTTTGAATTTACTCCGAAAGTAGAATGAAAGTTTCTAGAAGGGGTAAGTCCAACTATTTCCGCAATTTGAGTGTACACTCGAATCTTGGTCTGCACTGTTCGCGGGGGTCACAGACGTTATTGGATATAAATAACGATTGTTGTAAGGATAGAGGGAGGATGGCCACGACCTCCCCTATCCAGTATACGTGGCTAATAAAGTTTACAAAAAAAAAAACTATTTCCGCAATTTTGTTGATTAAAAAAAAAATCAGCATTTCTTGGTTTTTGAGTATACGACTTGGCAAAAATGACGTCATTTTTCCGCGGAACGGCGTAATCGTACGAATTCCGACACGTGCTGTGACTGGTTTCTCCGGCCTCTTGCGCTCTTGACTAAAATCTGATCAGAATCGGGACTTAAAAAACGTTAATACACTGGTGTATCATCAAAAATAATTCGTTGGTTTAATACACTGCCGGAAGAGGTTTTATGTGATAAATTGCTTGTAATTTCAGTGTGTTAAAATGTTATGATAGTCAGAAAGCTTAGTACTTAGCTAGTCACTAGGCAATGCAGAGACTGTGCCTTGCGCTTGTAAATTCCGGGAAAGACTTGAATGAAAGACCTATCGAGCTGATATAGCTGAAATACAGTTAAATGCAACGTAAAAACCCATTCCAAGCATTTATTTAGACCAAGGTTGTATTTTCAGGAATTTTGGACAGTCGAATTTATATGAGCCAAGTTCTGTGAAAAGGGGATTTAATGCATCTGCAAAAAGCAGACTGCGCAGACTGACCTGGGTCGAAACTTTTTGCTCAGTTTTCTGCATGTCAAAGGGCCTCGTGATTCAGCAGGTTGTTGTACAAAATGTATTCTATTGATCCATAATTATGTGATGACGTAATTGGTATAGTAATCACGGAAATGCCTTAAACCCCCTTTTGCCAGAGCATGGTTCATTTCCTTCTACCCCCCCCCCCCACGTAACGAATGTTTTATTGAGACGGGGATGGAATTGTGTTGGGGTTACGTATACAGGAATCAACCTGTCTGTCTGTTCAACCCTATATATACATGCTCATGGACCATGGATACTTTCTGGTGCAAGCCCTCAGTTTTTGCTGTCCTTGTCTTGAAACTTTCCTATTTTATCAACCAGAAACTAAACTTTGAATGTAAAAGACACAGTTTTTGCATGTCGAGCCTGAATGGTTCAAGAATTATCTCCCGTTAAAAGTGGATACGTTTGTATGTAATGCACGTCTTCCAACTCTGTAGGAGCATTGAGAAGATTATTCACCCTTACCAAACGATAAATTTTAGATCTGTTCAAAATAAAAGTATTTTCAGACAACAAATTAAATGTTAATAAAACATGAAATTTGTCTTTCATATATAGGTGAAGGGTTAAGTCACCTTTTGTGAGAAATGGTTGAAAAAATAGACATAAAGTGTATGGTTTATCTCGAAAAAATCGAAAGAAACAGTTCTTAGAAAATTCAAGACAAAAATATACAGACAAGAAAAACTAAACTCCTTTTTACATGTGTTTGACGGATTCAGCACATTGGTGTAAAAAGGCGTTGTTTCCCATAATTATTTTTCCATTTTAAGAAACGCCCACTTTTTGTCGCTATTGTTGTAGACAATTTTGAAAATTCACAGACAGTTGTTGTCCTTCACGAAAAAAAGATATTTTTATTTACCACCAATTTCGTCTGTTAGGTGCAAAGCAATATATTTCGTCTTCTAGTTGAGTTAGTACCTAGACAAACATAGTTCTTGTCCATGGAACAAAATTCCCGTTTCCATCAGAGATGCAAGGCCATTATTTATAGACGAACAGAACACACCCCAAAATTATGTTTTCATAAAAACGCACAACAATAGCATGTGTTTGTCCATAGTATCTTGTTGTTCTCCTTATTATCATATACATGAAAATTTTGCAGCTAAAGTACATGCATCGCACGCAGATAAAATAACACACACGACAGAGAAGAATTCCGTATCTACACACTGTGAAATACGGTTCCAAATCTGATATGATGACGATTTGATTGGTCAAAATGTTACTCTATAATATTCATCCCCCATTCATTAAAACGAAGGTACTGGCTACCGTATCATTATTTATTTATTTTTTTTATTCCGATTACCGTTATCGAATAAAATGTCAATACTTGCAAAATTTTGTGTCTGAAAGTGGTAGGTACATAATAAAAAGAATATATGTTGTAGTAACTTTCCTGGTGCTTGAGTTTACTTCTCGCTGTGTGAAAAAACATGACATCACGTTCGACCTTCGGTATCGCGCGATATCAAATTTTCTCACGCTAGTAGTAAAGGAGGGTAGACCTCGGAGTCGGTCCGAGGTCTACCCTCCCTGAGTCCCCAGTTCCCCCTCCCAGTCCCTAGTCCAACCGCCATGGCGGTTGGACTAGGGACTCGGAGGCCAAATTTTTGTCCCTAGGCTCCCCGACCGCCAGGCAAAGCGTCAAACCGGAAGTGGATGTCCGCCATCTTGGATTTTGTTCCCAGTCCCTAGGCTACCCTCCCGCCAGAATTTTTCGGCACTTTTGGCGGTCATATTGGATTTGTCCTACACTGCCTACCCTAGGGCAGACACTATGGGGCATAATGGTCATGTGACGTCACAGGTTGGACTTAGTCTTTTTCTCCATCTTCGAGCGTGTCTGAGGCTTTTCTCTACCATCGTTAGACTTAGTCTTTTTTCCGTCTTTTATTCATCTCTGTAGGGCTTGGGTCTTTCTCTGCCATCGTTGGACTTAGGTTTTCTCTTCGTCTTTGTTCACCTCATTCTTTCTCTATCACCGTGTTGGACTTAGTCTTTCTCCACGATATGGGTTATTTTCCCTCTTCAGCTTGGGCCGGGCAGAGATCACCGTTGGACTTAGTCTTTTCTCCACGATGTGGGTTATTTCCCCTTCTCAGCTTGGGCCAAGGCAAAGACCACCGTTGGACTTAGTCTTTTCTCCACGATGTGGGTTATTTCCCCTTCTCAGCTTGGGCCAAGGCAAAGACCCTCGTTGGACTTAGTTTTTTTTTTTTTTTTTTTTCCACGATATAGGCTATATGTCGAAAGAGGAGTGAAGAGGAGGAAAGGAGGAGGATGGAGGAGGTAAAGAGGAGGTAAAGAGGAGTGAAGAGGAGGTAAAGAGGAGGATGGAGGAGTGAAGAGGAGGTAAAGAGGAGTGAAGAGGAGTCACCTCTCTAGGCATGGGACAAGCTTATCCCATACTGCGGTTACCCCATGGCCTCAGGCTGGTAGACTTAGTCTTTTTTCACGATATGGGCTATATACCATCTCACGCTGGTTCAGCCAGAGAGTATCGTTTTAGTCTTTTTTTCCACGATATGGACGATATTCCCTCTTCAGCTTGGCTCAGGGCAAAGGCGACTGTTGGACTTAGTCTTTTTCTCTCCGTCTTTGTTCACCTCATTCTTTCTCTCTACCATCATTGGACTTAGTCTTTTTTCCGTCTTTGTTCGCCTCAAACTTTCTCTAGCACCGTTGGACTTAGTCTTTCTCCACGATATGGGTTATATGCCCTCTTCAGCTTGGACCAGGCAGAGATCACCGTCGGACTTAGTCTTTTTTCCGTCTTTGTTCACCTCCATTTTTCACGATATGGGCTATATTTCTTCTTCAGCTTGCACCAGGCAGAGATCGTCGTTGGACTTAGTCTTTTTTCCGTCTTTGTTCGTCTCAGGCTTTCTCTATCACCGTTGGACTTAGTCTTTTTTCACGATATGGGCTATATTCCCACCTCAGGTTGGCTCGGGCAGAGAGTATCGTTGGACTTAGTCTTTTTTCACGATATAGGCTATGCCCCTTTCCCTCTGGGGATGTGGACTTAGACTTTTCTCCATCTTCGATTAGGAATTGTAGATAATTACTATATTCTATGTGAAATAGAACGTGATGTTCTATCTACATGGTTTCGCCCACGTTCGCTGACTCGGAATTTTAACGGAATTAACATTAGCCAATCGTTAGTTTCGTTACATTTTTGGAGGTAAGGCTCTTAGGTATTGTAGATAAATCATACAGCACGTTATGATCTATCTACATGCTTTGGCCCACGTTCGCGCTCTTAATTCTGTATCAAAGTAGGTTAATCCCCCTACCAAGCTATAAAGCCAGCAGATTTCTCTATAGACCATTTCATTTCCACGATGAAGTTGTCCATAGTGAGTCTTTTTTTTGGAAGTACTTAGTAATGCTTGTACTAAGTTATACTACTAATACCAAGTTGTTGTGGTGGAAGTACTTAGTAATGCTTGTACTAAGTTATACTACTAATACCAAGTTGTTGTGGGTTATTTGGTGAAAGTTCGAGAAGGAAGTGAAGGAGGCTACAGTCTTTTCAGACCTAACCAGGTGAGTGGGCTAACCAAGACCAAGAAAGGTTTTTACTTTTCTTCAAATTGTCAAAAAACAAAAAAGTCAAGTCCTATATGTTTTTATATCTTTATTTAAAACATTCTGTACAATGAAACATTGAACTGCAGAAATATGTATATACAATGAAACATTGAACTGTGAGAATAAATCATTTCCATAATTGGGTCATTGTCTGACTTATCATCAACCCCTAAAACAATGTCTAAAAGGCTGACTTACCATCAGCCCTAAAACAATGTCTAAAAGGTTAGTACCCTAGTTAGTATCCTATTCAAGTAGATTCTTCAGACAGTACAAGTAGCGATGAAATAATTCAATCCATATCGAATTTTAAGTATGAAAATATATATACAATGAAACATTGAACTGTAGAAAAATAGAATCGTTTTGAAACAGTTCTTTGAAACAGTTCTTTTGAAAATGTTTTTTACAGGCACATTTTTCTTTTTTTCTTCGGGATGTCAGGCTCACATTCACTCTTGCGTTTCTTTTCATTGTTTTTAATATCATTGTTTTCATCCTTGTTATTTTTCAACACAAGATCTGGACAGCTTTTTGCACTGTGTTTTTTTTTATTTGTAAAGGAAGCAATTCTTCTTCTTGTTTTCTCTTTTCTCGTTGATTTTCTTGTTGATTTTATCGTTGATTTTCTTTTCTTCAACTTGTGAAGAAAGTTTCTTGTTTCCAATCGCTGAAGATTTTTGAGACCTCTGTTCATTGATTTGATTCTCTCCAGTCGCTGAAGAAAGTTTCTTGTTTCCAATCGCTGAAGATTTTTGAGACCTCTGTTCATTGATTTGATTCTCTCCAGTCGCTGAAGAAAGTTTCTTGTTTTGGGAGCTTTGTTATGATTTATCATGTATGTCTATCTGAATTCTACAGATTTCTGTATCGCTGATTTCTGTGTTGTCATGCTCCATATTTTCAAACTGCTTTTCGATCTGATTTTCGATCTGCTTTTCGGTCTGATTTTCAGTCGATGGCTCGTTGATTTTCTTTTCTTCAGATCCTGAAGAAATCTTGCTGTTTTGGTTCTTTCCAGACGTTGAAGGGGTTTTCTTGTTTTGGGAACTTTTCCCCCTTTCCAGACTGTGACGGTTTTGTCTTCCATCTATTTTCGTCTACTTTATAGGATAATAGAGACCCAACGTATTTCATATGTTGAGATTCACCACCCGTTTCCGTTGTTGGTGAAATTTTGACATCGTGGGTGTGGGGGTCCACGAAGACAAAAACGAATTTCCACATCTGATTTTCTTTCTCTGGACATTGTCTGGCCCAATGTCCTGATCTGTCGCATGTAAAGCAAATATTCGTTGTCATATCATCCACTCCATGGCGTTTGTCGAATGTCTCTTGATCCAGAACTCTGGTGATACGATAGACGTCTTTTTCTGCAGAATGTTGGTGGGATAGAAATGATCCCACGTAGTTTCCAGTAGGGTAGACTTGATATCTTGGCGGTATATTAATGATCTCATAATCGTGAGTGTATGGGTTAACATACAGATATATTCTCTTTGGTGTTGTGCTTTGTAGCTTGAACCCACTCATTTTCTACCAGTTGTCCTGTTTGAAATCTTTCCGAGGAATGATGGAGATTTCAATCGTAACGTCTCTTTTTATACACGATTGGCCTGAAAAAAGATATAAAAAAGCTAAGATTTCTTGAGTTCTGGGTCATTGTCTGACTTATCATCAGCCATAAAACAATGTCTAAAAGGCTAGTACCTTATTCAGACAGTACAAGCGACGATGAGACTATTCAGGGCATGCCGAAAAAGAGAAAAAAATTACTACCGGCAAAGAAAAGAAAAAGAATCCTAGTCTACCCAGACAGTAGCAGCAATGATGAAAGCGACGATGAGAAATTTCCACCCAAAAAGAGAAAAAGTTTACCTTTGAAAGAAGAAAGTGACGGTGAAGCCAAGAAATCTTTGAAAGAAGAAAACGATGGTAATTTCACCTCAACGAAGGAGAAATCTGTACGAATGAATGTGGATTGTACCAGCGAAAACAAAAAATCTTTGAAAGAAGAAGACAAAAAATCTTTGAATCATGCTGGCTCGCTTTCAACCAAGAAAAAACCTGAGCGAATGAATGTGGACTGTACCAGCGAAGACGAGAAATCGTTGAAAGGAGAAGACGAGAAATCATTGAAAGTCTCAACAAAGAAAAAATCTTTGAAAGAAGAAGACAGAAAATCTTTGAAAGAAGAAAGTCATGCTGGGCCATTTTCACCCAAGGAAGAAGAAAGTGAAGACAAAAAATCTTTGGATATGAAAAGTCTATACGCCTTAAAAGAAGTGGGAAAAAAGAAGTCAAGAAAATTCAATACAGATTCCCATGTACTGGAGGCGTCTTTTAAGAAACTCGATGAGCTACAACCCCAGCAATTGACCGTCTTATTTGACGATGTTATCCGACAAATCGTTCAAAAGTTAAAGGCTGAATCGAGGGATATGATTAGAATCAGCATCAATCACCCTTCATTGGATATGGGAATTCATATTCCCTTTCTATATGTGGAGGAGTTGGAGAGTCATACTATGTTGGACGAGATTGAAAAAGTTCTACAGTCGAATGAGGAATTCGTCTTGAACGATGGCCGCATGACATTCGATATCACGCATACGATACCCCCAAGTGGAAGTGGCAAAAGACTTAGGGCCTCAGAAGTATTGGATTCGAAAGTTTTCGTAAAGAGGAAACATTCGGTTATTGAAATTAACAATCGTGATCATCTATGTTTTGCAAGAGCCGTTGTTGTGGGGATTTGTTACCATGAACGTGAAAACACCCAAGAATGGAACCGAAGATGGGATAACATCAAAAGATCAAACAGATTACTTCAAAAGACTGAAGCCGAGAAATTGATGAATGAAGTTGGAGTTTCGCCGACGCAACCTGTAGGTCTTGAAGAATACAAACAAATTCAAGATTTCTTGTATGAAAAAGACTATGTTATTAAAGTCCATCAACAGCAGTCGAGAGTGGAAAAAGTATTTGAATATCCAGAAGTGAAAGACGATAGTAAAATCATACATTTGTACTTTCATCAAAACCACTATGATTACATCAAATGCATCACAGGATTTCTTGATTGTGCTTATTATTGTGAGTTCTGCGACACACGTTACAACAGGCGGGAAGACCATGCTTGCTCAAAGATCTGTAAAGGTTGCTTTCGTGCTGGAAAATGTCCATCGGAATCAAAAGAGTATGTCTGCTCCAATTGTCATAGACGATTTTTCAGTGCAGAATGCTTGAAAAACCACAAAACGCTTCAAGGTAAAGAGAAGAAATCCATTTGTGAAATAGTGAAACTTTGTTCAAAATGTGGAACCCAGGTTTTTGTCAGAAAGAGAAATCATGTATGTAAGGGAAAGAAAAAGTGTCACCTCTGCAAGAAAATAGTTGACTTCTCTCATCGCTGTTTTATTCAACCTTACCAGAGTAAGATGAAACACGACAGCGATGATGAGACGCGTTCTACCATAGCCAAAAAAACCTTTGTTCATCTTCTTTGATTTCGAATGCCAGCAAGACACGGGTGTACACATTCCGAATTACTGTATTGCACACCGAGCCTGTGCTGAATGTATCGATAAGCCACTTGATTTTCGTTGTTCCACATGCAGTGAATTCGAAGAAGGAAGAGAAGTTATTTTTCAAGGAAAAGAAACTTTGAGTCAATTTTGCAGCTGGCTCTTTACAAAACATCATAAAGGAAACACAGCTGTTGCCCATAATCTCAAAGACCATGATGGTCAATTTATTCTCAACCACATTATTAACGTTGGGATGAAAGAACCAAAACTGATTATGAATGGAAATAATATTTTGAAGTTAGAACTGAATGGTGTGTGTTTGATCGACTCCTTCAATTTCATGAAGTTTGGGTTGGCGAAATTCCCAGAAACGTTTGGACTTCAAGAAATGAAAAAAAACCTACTTTCCTCACTGCGCAAATACAGACGAACTCTGGGATTACGTCGGTCCATACTTGGACATGTCTTATTACAAACCCGACTCAATGTCTGAAGAGGATCAATCAAAATTCATAGCCTGGTATAATGATAAAGCTCAAAACGGTGAGGAATTCAATTTTCAAAAAGAGATGGAGTTGTACTGTCGATCGGTTGTCGATATCCTAAGACGAGGATGTGGTGAATTCAGAAAGTTCTTCATCGAACAGAGTGGAATTTGTCCATTTTCAGAAGCGATCAGCATTACCGACGCCTGTAACAAGAATTGGCGAAAAGATTATTTGCCAAAAGATCAAATACCCATCATTTCAAACAAAGACCCAGTCAGACGTCGCTTTTCTATGAAAGCAATACGTTGGATTCAAACCATTGCTAAGGAAAAGGGGATTCATATTCGACATGCCAAAAATGGTGGCAAATTTCGGATAGGGAAATACAGTGTAGATGGTTTTCACCACAAATCAAGGACTGTCTATGAGTTCCTCGGCGATTTATTTCATGGCTGTCAGACATGTTTTAAGGATCGGAAATATATCAACCCCATCAATGGAAAAACAATGGATGAATTGTACAACAGTACTATCGAACGATTAGAAACCATCAAAAGAATGGGATATAACATCGTGACCATATGGGAGCATGAATTCGACGCCAAGATGAAGAAGGACAAAGAGTACAAAAAAACCATTGAAAGTCTATACCCGATCTGCGACCCCATCGATCCAAGAGAGATCCCTGCTGGAGGTAGATGTGATGCAATAAAAATTGCCTATGATGTTGAGGAACGCAGTGAGAAGGAAATCAAGTACATTGATATTTGCTCTCTGTATCCTTACGTTTGCAAACATAAATTTTACCCTGTAGGCCGCCCAACAATCTTGACCGGTGAGAACATTGACATGAAGAATATTCGTCAGTACGAAGGACACATTAAATGCAAAGTTCTACCCCCAACTGGATTGATTCATCCCGTTCTTCCAGTTCACTGTAACGGCAAGATGATGTTTCCACTTTGTATGAAATGTGCACAAGAAAACTCAAACGTTTGTAACCATAAAAAAAAGACAGAGAGAGCATTAGCTGGAACTTGGGTTACATTCGAACTGTTCAAAGCTCTCGACTGCGGATATCGGCTAATGCAAGTGTATGAAATCTGGCATTTCGACTCTGTTTCGGACCAGTTCTTTAAAGGCTATGTGGACAATTTCTTGAAAATCAAGCAAGAAGCCAGTGGATATCCCGGTTGGTGTCAGACAGACTCGGAAAAGGACCAGTTCATTCGCGAGTATGAGGAAGCCGAAGAGATTCGTGTCGATCCAAAATGTATTCAAAAAAATCCTGGCAAAAGTTCATTTGCTAAGATTATGCTGAACTGTCTTTGGGGAAAATTAGCACAGCGTGAGAACATGGGCAAGACGAAATACATCAGAGAACCATCTAAATATTTCGACTTGATTACCGACCCGAAATACACGGTAAAGCATGTGGAAATCTTTGACAACGAGTGTCCATTCATTTTGGTCAACTATGAAGAAAAGATGGACTTTGTCGAAACGCATGCGACAGCCAATGTTATTGTAGCATCCTACGTAACAGCTTATGCAAGACTGGAATTGTACAGCGTTCTTGAAAGATTGGGGGGTAGAGTTCTGTATTTCGATACAGATAGTTGTATGCACATTCATGATCCTGAATTGTGGAACCCTCCCATTATTAACAGCAGGCTAGGAAAATGGACCGATGAAGAACCTGATTGCAGAATTACTCATTTCAGAGGGTTAGGTCCCAAGAATTACGCTTATAAAAGCAAATGTAAAGTCAAGGGAATTACTTTGGATCACAATACAAATCAGATGGTAAATTTTCGACACCTGTTCAAAATGTGCTTTGGATCGTACAGTAGAAATCAAAGTTCAGTATGACTGTAGAATCAAAAGGCATAGAGACAGAACAGTGACCAGCGAACCACAGTCAAAAAACGTTTCGCTCTGTATACACCAAAAGAGTGATTGTAAACGATACTGTACCCTATGGTTATAAAAGTTTGAGGGTATAAATAAACTGTAAGAAAACAACATCGTGTTACATTGAAGTGAACGACCAAAGTAAGACGTTTTTAAAAAACAGTTTTAAAAAGAGTGGAAAAATGAACATCTGCACAAAGTTATTGTGGAACATGAAGACAAGGTATCTGTGAATTTGCATTGTAAGAATTGTTTTATCATTGTTGTAGATAAAAAAACTGTATTGTTAAAAAACTGTATTGTCAATGTTTTGTAAGAAACTGTCTTGTTAAAATGTTATAGTGTTTTTTAACGATAATATTGTTAAAACTGTGTTGTTAAAAACTGTATTGTCAGAAATATGTCAATCATGTATTTCAATCATGTATTTGTAAATATATATAATATAGTGTTAGAACATTTGCTTTGTTTTTAAACGTTACTGTTTTTAATGATATTGTTAAAAACTTTTGAATGAATAAAGAAATGATTTTTAAAAAAAGTCGCCTGTTTTTTTATTTCTTCCCAAAAAAAGTTTAGACTTGGAAAAATGTAGATAGATCATAACATTCTATGTGAATGAGATCATATAGTACATTATTTTCTATCGACAATGCCTACAGAAAAGTCTAAGTCTACGTCCCAAGACAAGTCCCCTCGACCAAAAACTATAAAATGCTGGCGAACTTTCTCTATAATCATTCGACTCTCAATTCTCGAGTAGTACGAATAAAACAAACTGTTAACTAGTACGAATAACTGAAAAATGGATTCCAACTTAGACGTTTTAGACGACTCCTTACCACAAGAAAACCCCGTCCTAGACATCTCCTCACCACAGCCTGAAAACAGTAGAGATATTCTATCGACAGCTATGAATTCAACATTCATTGAGCCGATGACAGGATCGGTTAATAAAATTGAAGAAGAAATAAGCCAAATGATTTCAAACCAAAATTCTGTGATAACTCAGATTTTAGACGAAGTGAAAATATTAAACAAAAACATTGAGACATTATGCCTACAAAATCAACAGAGTCAACAAGATTCATCTGTAAGACAAGATTCATCTGTAGATGTAACGATTCCAGCCCAGGTTAACTTTGATAAAACTAGTTTTCAAAAGTTAACAGCTTCTATCGTCACTCCTGTAGAACATCACTCAAATCAGACAAAAGAAGTCAAGCCAAGAAGAAAACGAAAAGCAGAGAAAGCAGAGAAAGACGATAACCAACTTCACAAAAAACAACGATTCGAGCCCAGCTATGTAACACCAACCCTGGTAGAATATGGATAACTTCAAGGACCTCAAGATTCCGATGATCCCAAAAGAACCAAAGGAAAGCTCTCAATAGAGGAAAGATCTCAATAGAGGAGGAAAAAAACCACAGAAATCAAAAAAGATAGCAAGAAAGAACCAAAGGAAAGCTCTCAATAAAGGAGAAAGCTATACCAAAAAACGAAACAGTCCTTTTCAGGACTAACCAATACCCAGGAAGTCTATCTTTTGAGAATTGTCAATTTCACGATTGTATCCCCAGAGTTGTACTCTTGCAGAGAAAAACTTACAGACAGAAAAAAGTCGTAGACAAAAATTTTTCAAATAAAAAAATCTCACAGAGAGAAAAAAGTTGTAGACAAAACTTGAAGAGAAGAATTTTTAGTGATAGAAAAACTTTTTTTATCGATAGAAAAATTTCGGATAAAATTTCGGATAAAAAATTTTTACAATTAAAAATTTCGGATAAAAAAAGTTTTGCAGATAAAACCTAGGGACGAATAAAACTAGGGACGAATAAGACTAAGATCGGATAAGTCTAGATGATCTGATTCCTGAGAAATGCTGGAAAAACCCATTAAACATGATTTGGTTACATTTTCGGAAAATGACGTCATGTCTGATTTCCTGGAAAGTCGCGTATAGCACAAAGGGAGACAAGTCTTGTCTGACTAATTCAACCATGATACGGTATATAACCAATATCGTGGAGAAAGACCCAAGCCCTACAGAGGTGAATAAAAGACGGAAAAAAGACTAAGTCTAACGATGGTAGAGAAAAGCCTCAGACACGCTCGAAGATGGAGAAAAAGACTAAGTCCAACCTGTGACGTCACATGACCATTATGCCCCATAGTGTCTGCCCTAGGGTAGGCAGTATAGGACAAATCCAAGATGACCGCCAAAAGTGCCGAAAGATTCTGGCGGGAGGGTAGCCTAGGGACTGGGAACAAAATCCAAGATGGCGGACATCCACTTCCGGTTTGACGCTTTGCCTGGCGGTCGGGGAGCCTAGGGACAAAAATTTGGCCTCCGAGTCCCTAGTCCAACCGCCATGGCGGTTGCACTAGGGACTGGGAGGGGGAACTGGGGACTCAGGGAGGGTAGACCTCGGACCGAGTCCGAGGTCTACCCTCCTTTACTACTCACGCTGTTCGATTTAATACAAGCACCAGGAAAGTTACTACAACATAATATTCTGTATCTATTAAGCACCCATCAATTCATCTATATATTTCACCTACTCGTAATCACCTTTTTATCATTACCTTTATCATTATCATCCTGACTTCACTTTCTCTTTACATTGGAAGGTTAACGTTGTAAAATAAGTTTTTTTTTTTTTGTCAGGTTGATTACCATTTGAAAGAACGTCTTAATGTTTTACCTTCCGAAAATAAAGTTATTATTATTATTATTATTATTATCTATGTTGGAGAAATGGCATTGACTCTTCTCCTGCTGTTGGCGACCATAGATGATTTTTGTGGAGAGTGTACAGCAAGGTCAGCCTGCACACACGTGCAGCCTTGATCTTGCTGTACACTCTGTCAGTGCTCTACCAGTACTTTTGGTCATGTGAACCCAATCCAAGACCAATAGACCTAATGCAATTTATATTTTTATGGTCAACAGTTCAAATTAGGCAGGATAGGGTTTAACGTTTCCGAGATCGATTGCTTGCAATAGAACTTCTGGACACTTCCGATTAACCCTTATCCTGCTACATCAGTTAAATAGAACTTTCAAGTCGACAGTAAAAACCCGAATAATGCTATTTCCATTTTTTTTTTTTTTTTTTGTGACAATATAGATCCAAGATCAGACTGCACGTTCTGTGCAGTCTGATCTTGATCTACACTGTCCGCAAAAGGTCAGTGAGTCGCGCTTAGCAGCTTAATGGTTAAATATTTCCCAAAACCACAATATTTACAACCGTACATATTGAAAGTACATGATGGGACTTTGTTTTGACAAAATGGGGTGGGGGGGGGGGGGAAATCTCAAAATGTGTTCAAAAGAATTCTACTTTTGGTTCGTAAAAAAAACTGGACTGTTTTCCAAAGAGTCAAGGGTAAAAAGAAGTGTGGGAAAATGAGACAAAAAAGGTAACCAGCATTTTTTCATTGTCCCACCATGGTTTTAAAAGCCTTTTTTTCATCAGTCTTAAATACTAGATTTTCTTATAAATAGTCAAAAAGTATGACAGATATACGCTAACTCTTTAACACACGATCACTAGTTTTAACTACCCTGGGAAATAGGACTTTTGAAAACATTGTGGGTAAAGGAGAAAATGCTGGTAACCAGTATTTTCTCCTTTTCTCACAATGTTTTCCACCCTTTCCAAGGCAAATTCCAACATTTGGCTAATTTGTCTTCTGCAAATGCTTTCAATTTGGACTAGTCAAGTCTAAATATCTGTCGTTTGGTAAAGAGTTAATCGATACATTTAAGTTATTTTTAACCCTTTACCGCACAATGCCGCCTTTCAGCGACCCTTGGAAAGAAGTCTTTTGAAAACATTGTGGGCAAAGGAGAAAATGCTGGTTACCAGCATTTTCTCCTTTTCCCACAATGTTTTCTTTCCTATGAAAAAAATGCACCATTTGAGCCAAATTAGATTTGTCGTCTGCAATATATTGTACTTACTTAGATAATACTAGACTCTAGTGATTGGCATCGACAGTGAATCAGATAACTGCGATGTTCTCATAACTTGTCAAACAATTTATCAGTAGTCAAGTTGGTTGTGCGTTTATTGGCAATAAAAGAAAACAGTGGATTTCGAAATTTGTTTCAAAATCGACATAAAACTTTTTTTTAACGTTTCCAACGATTTGTCACATTATTCATCAATCGTCAAGTACATTTGTTAAATGTTTATTGCCAATAATAGAAAACAATGAATTACAGAAGCCAATAATCCAGAATGTTGGACGGTCGGCGACAAGAATTTATGTGTACACTTTTGTCACTACTTTTATATCGGTTTTATGAAGTTTACACCAACTTGATCTGGGCTGCGTCTCAATAAACTGCGAAGATTGACGTAAATTCTCTGGGTTGGAGATAAGCACATACGATCCCTGCGTAAGTCTAAGGTATGAGCTGACGTAAAGTTAGGCAAATTTTTACTCTTATCGTAAAGTTATGCAGTTTTGTCAAACTTTTCAGATTTGTTGCTTGCTTAACAAAACTGCGTACCCAAATTTCGCGCATACGCAGTTTAGTGAAACAGCCGTGGCTTCATATTCACCGACCATTCTCAACCCTTAGCTGTGGAGCGCGAGTCAAGGCGCTTTTGCGGTCAGCGTAGATCAAGATCAGACTGCACAGAACGTGCAGTCTGATCTGGGATCTGCACTGTCCGATTAGGAGATATTTTCTCCTACTGATGATCTGGCAATTGCAATATTTGGGTTTTTGCCTTTGGTTGGAAAGTTTCATTTGACTTATTTAGCAGGTAAAAGATTAAAAACATTGTTAGTCCTACTCTCAAGAATGTTCTAAATTTGAAAGTAACATAACTTTTGATTGGCTAAACCAAATGGTTTAGTTAGTCGGAAGTTGTGTTATTTATTAAATCTAGAATTAGACCAAGAATATTTTAAAGAATGGTTAGTGAATACGAATCCAGGAATTGGTGTTGACATTTGTTGCAATTTCACTCTTTACCAGACGACCAAAAAATTCGACCTGTCCGGATTGAAAGCGTTTGCAGACGGAAATAAAAAGAGGCTCAAATGATCGTCAATGGATATTGGTTACCAGCATTTTCTGGTTTTTCCAACAAACAACGTTTATAGACGTTTTCTTCCCCGACTGTCGTAAAACCCAGGGTTGTTCATTAAAGAATTAAATCTGTACCAGGCCACAAAATTATGCACTCTTTCATATTGAAAGCATGTACAGACAGATTAAATGTGGCCCAAGATGGAATTTATCTTAGAAAAGGTAGAAAACATCGTGTGAAAAGGAGAGATATAAAGATTTCCAGCATTTTCTGCTTTTCCCCCTATATTTTCAAAAGCTCTCTTCCTATAAGGTCATGAAATACATGTTTGTTAAGTAAAGAGTGATATGAGAAATTCAAATTAAACCTTTACCACACAATCCCAAGTTTTAATGACCCCGAAAAAGAAAGCTTTTGAAAACATTGTGGGAAAAGGAGAAAATGCTGGCAACCAGCATTTTCTCCTTTTCCCACAATGTTTACTACCCTACCAAAAAGAAATGTCAATTTTTTAATCACATTAGTTTTGTCGTCAGTAAATATTTTAAATTTCGACAGTTCTAAAATTGTGTCGTTTGGTAAAGAGTAACAAGCAGAAGAAAGATAATTCTTATACTGCAAATCCAAAGCTTTGATCTGAAGAATAAATGATGCAATATACGACAGTATAGATCCGAGATCAGAGAGCGCAGTCTCATCTTGGATCTGCATTGTCCACGAAAGTACCTGACATTGTCCTCAATACTCTAAGGGGTATAAGCACGATGATATATTATATACATGTACTTTGTACGGTCAGTATCTTTACATACATGTGTATCATAGCGTATATTAACCTAGGACCATAATGCAATTCTAACTGTCAATAGCTAAAAAACGGCTAGGAGCTTAGCAGATTTTTATACCCTCCTGTCTATATAGTAGAAGAGGTAGACTGGTTCCACCATGTCTGTCCGTCCGTCCGTCCGTTCGTCAATCCGTCCGTCTTGTTTTCGTTTCTGTGCTCTAACTCAAAAGCTGTTTGACCTAGGACCCTGAAACTTTATACAATTGTTCCTTGTGACCCAAGGAGGTGCCCGGTATTGTTTTTGGCTCACATGGATCAAAGGTCAAGGTCAAAGGTGAATTATGGTCACAGGGGAACATTGTTTTCTGATTGTGCTGCTTCATTGACACGGTGATGGTGGAGTATTTTTGTCCGCTTTGCGACAGTTCTAGTTTCAGTTGTTGTTTTAGGCTGTGTTCAACTAACTTATGCTCTGTGAAAAGAGCTTTTAATGCATCTGCAAACAGTATCGACCCATGTCAGCCTGCGCAGTCCGCACAGGCTGACATGGGTCGATGCTTTTGGTCAAGTTTGTGCATGTCTAAGGATCATTCCACCACATGATTTAGTTGGTTATTAGACAAAATAGATTTTATGGATCTATAATTATGTGACGTGGCGCCGCCACAATGTTTTACCGAAGCTTAACGTAGGTGACAATAATTTACCGTAGTTGCGCATTCTTAGGAGTAGGTGATACCCTAGTTAACTGAATGTAGTAGACCGAACTTTCACATAGGTCAACCTACTTAGACTTTCTATAGTTCCTCTTTTTGCCAATTATGAACCTACTTCGAACAAAAGGTAAAAGGCTGGTCAACGAGCCACAGGGTAAGGGGGCAAAAAGTAATGGACAATGACGATGAAAAAAAAAAAAACGTCGTGGACAAAAGAAATTTCGGTCATTCATTGATCATTTGTTTACAATCACAAGCACACTGGTTTATTAGTAAAGTTATCCCTTTCTTCATTATGACAAGGTTGCGGACAGAGAACACTAAGAACAGATTGTTATGTTGTGGACAGTGAAGATAAAGATCAGAATGCACAGAAAGTGTAGTCTGATCTTGATTCCTCACTGTCCGATATTTTCTTTGATATTCTTAACAAAACTGCATCGAAATTTGGATATGCACTCCGTCTTTACTGGCTGAAATTATTCGTTGCACCTATACGGTTCTATCAAAGGGCTAAGCATATTAAGTTTGTAGGCGAAATAAAAAGGTTATCTATCCGCCCCGGGGGTACGTCATGACTAGAAAATAATCAATGTCCTATATCTGTGACTGTCTCATACTTGTCCATATTATTGTGACCACCAACCGACCCAACCGATGGATGGGGTGGAAATGCTGTTTGCAATTTGTCAATAGAACGGTATATTTGGGAAAGAAATTTAAAAAAAAAAAGTTATAGATATTCAAGAATGAGTTTATAAACGGCAAATAATCAATATTCTATATATGTTGTTGTTCCATTCTTGCAGTAAATTTCATCTAGGCTGTTTTCAAAGAAACGTCTAGGTACTGTCATAGCCCTGCTGACGTATTTTATACTTATGATCTTTCTAAATTGAAAGTTTTCCCCAGAGTTTTTAAACAACGTGTAATTGATTGTTTCATGCATGAGTGGCATGAGTCTGTTAATAGCAGTTCAATATTAGCAGAATATAAGTTTTTCAAAAGTGGTTTTACATACGAATATTATCTGGACTTGGTACCTTATGACTTAGGATTCTATATTACAAAACTGAGATTATCAGCTCATCAGAAATTTAAAAAGAAATCTTTGAAATATCTGTGTCATTGCTGTACAAGAAGGGCATATAAAGTTTTGACACAGTTTGTCCCGTTTTCGACTTGGAATGAAAATTCTGTTTCTAAAAGCATCTGCGGCCGGGCGTAGGCACCCTGATGTGGTGCTTTTGTTTAACCTTTTGGCTGCCGAGCGCGACTCACAGACCCTTTGCGGACAGTGTAGATCAAGATCAGACTGCACAGAACGTGCAGTCTAATCTTTGATCTACACTGTCCGATAAGGAGATATTTCCCCAACTCCCATAAGTTTGATGTACCAACATTTTGTTTTCTACCATCGGCTTGAAAGTTCCATTGAAGTTATTTAGCAGGATAAGGGTTAATGACCCCCATCCGCCCCCGACATAGTAGGTGTTGGTGGTGTGTATCTGTGTATGTATGGGGGCATGGGGAGGGAGGAGGGTTACCAGGATTTGCTATGCATCCCCTTATGTTCTTTCGTCTTTCTGTTAGCATATAGTCACACGATTCGTGTTTCTAATTCATTTCCAACTTTTAACTCTTTCGGCGCCAAATAAGCAAACTTGGCTTCTTTTGATGGCTGTAAATACAATCCACTGAGTCTCCGGAAGATTTATATCCTATAGGCTTGACCAAACAAGCGGAGGGCATAGATCAAAGATCAGACTGCACGTTCTGTGCAGTCTGATCTTGATCTATGCCGTCCGCAAAAGTCCCTGTTTTCGTCTATGGCGCTGAAAGGGTTAAACGTTTTGACATACAATGATATGGGCAGCGCTCTTGCAAAAGGGGAGAGTTAATGCATCTCTGTGATGCATTATAAGACATGATTATGGGTCTGTGAAATACATTTTATTTAACAACCGACTGAATCATAAGGTACAATGATCCTTAGCCACGCAGAAAATCGACTAGTAGCAAAAAGTATCGACCCAGGACTGTGCAGGCTGACAGTGGTCGTAACTTTTTGTCATAGGTCAATTTTCTGCATCTTAAAGGGCCAGTGTACCTTATTATTCAGTTCGTTGGATCTGTAACTATGTGATGACATGCTTGGCACAATGCATCACGGAGGTGCATTAAACCCTCTTTGCCAGACCATGGCTTAAATGTATTCACGTATTTGACCTTATTTTAGGATCTTTTATTAAGTATCCAATTTCCAAATATCGTGTTTCGATTCGCCAGTCTTGTGCCAATAACTGATTTTTTTTTTTTACATTTCCAACTTGATATACTACTCAAAATTTGCTAAGGATCAAATTTTATAACTTTTTCAACCTTTATTACGTTGTGACGACAGGAAATAATGACCCCTTTTTTGAGAACGTCACTTAGTCACGAATTCGGTGCAGGCTGAGCTTGATCTGTGCCGTCTGCAAAAGCTCTATTAAATCAACATCAGTAGGCCTACTGTAGAGTTACAATCCAAAAAGCCACAGCTATGCCATTAGCTCCCTCGTGTGCATCATGATAATGGCATCTAATTATATCAAACCATTGACGTATAACGCAACTTTAGTCGAACACACAATAACATTACTCATTTTTATACAGTCTGATCTTTAATTGACACCATTTAATATCTTAATGCTTTGCGAGATGTATTAAATACATATTGCCAAGTTCTTAATATATTTCACTATTTTTTTTTTTTTTTTTTCGTGTGAGTGATCGTTCTTGTTTAGTATCTAATTCTTTAATGAATAGTTCTTCATGCATTGTAATGTTAGTCCAACCAAAGACTTACAACATATACAAATCATACATAGTAAAACATTTGAGGTATTGTCGTCTTGGGCAGTTTGTATGTCATGGTTGGGGAGAAACCAATCGCTTTTAATAAGCGGCGTATCCTCCAGCAACTTAGAGTCATGTTTTCTTTTTTTTTTTTTTTTTTTTCTTCCGCAACACACGGGACCTCCGTGGCTAAGTGGTAAAGTGCAGGACTAGTGACCTGGAGGCCCAAGGTTCGAGCCTTACTGGGTCCACTGGATTTTTATTGAGAGTGTCATCGGGCAAGACACTTTAGAGCCCTGGCTAGCACTGGTGAAACCCAGGAAATACACGAATATGTGAGCTGTCGCCGTGAAATGACTGAAGTAATGTTGAAAGCGGCGTAAAAAAACTACTCAGTCAATCAATCAATCAATCAATTTTTCAGCGACAGTACGATGATATCATTTCATGTAATTTGATATTCACGAATGACTATAAACTGTTGTAAGTTTGTCAATAAATAATTCGTTCTATTTAACAGGATCTAAATTTAGGAGAGAAAAGGACTAAAGAGCATTTGCAGACAACAAAGCAAATTTTGCTCCAATAATTGGATTCAGCTTTGAAGGGCAGAAAGCATTGTGGGGAAACAAGAAAATGCTGGTGAACCAGCAATTTTTTCTTTTCCCACAATGCTTTCAAAAGCCTTCTTCGCGGTCATTAAAACTCGGGATTATGTGCTAAAGGGTTAAAAAATATTATTTTTATACCATTGGCCCTTTCATTTTAGGAGCTGCCACGATAACACTATTACTCTCATGCTGTTCATGCTACAAGCTTAGATCGTACATGGGCCTGTATTGTCATAGACTTTTTTTTTTCAGTAAGCTTGTTAGCTCGCCTGTTTTCGAACAAACATCGAGGTATTGTCATAGCCTTGTCGTCTGCGTCGTCATGCAAAAACTTTCACATTTTATAATATTACTGAAGATATTTACTTAAAACTCGGACTGGCTGTTAACTATTCAAAGGAAAATCTATACCAGCATGGCAGGTAACCATAACATTTTTTGACACAGTTATGCCCTTTTTCGACCTAAAACTTTCGCTGAAAATCAATCTTTTTGTAAAAGTAACCGGAGCCGAGCGTCGGTACTTGTTTAGAGCGGTGTTTTTAGTTTTTAATACTACTAAATGTATTTTCTTAGCAAGTGTGAAGAATCTTTACAAGTACGTTCATAGAAAGGGAAAATTGTGATGTTTAAATAGCGGGATGGTCGTTTTCAAAACGGGGAACTCCGTGCTCTTTTTATGAGACCAGATATGACGTCATAATTCATATTTGAATATGATCGGCTACTACATGATCGACGTGTGTTATAGATCAAGTGATATTCCCACAAGGCTGTTGCGAAATTCCGGCACGAATCTAAAACTACCTCAAAGAGATTAATTAGATATGTACCACCGTAAGGGAATACCATTTAGGCCACGCTCTGAGAAAATGGGGATTATTGTATCCGCAAAAAAAGTATCAACCCATATCAGCTTGCGCAGTCCGCACAGGCACGGATCGAAACTCTTTGCTATTGGTGAATTTTCTGCATTTCCAAGGACCTTTTTTTATCACATAACTCCCTTTGTTTTCAATGTAATACAGTCATTACGAATTTTCTTGTCTCACACACATTTGAGATAAAAAATAGTGCCGTATTTGGTCAGCATTTTGTGATTATACAACTCATTTCTAAAACATCGCTGACCTAGATTCCCGTGTGAAATTTATGGTCAAAATTTGTAATCATGATGAAGTTGCGAATTTAATCAATTTTAGATTAAAAACGAAATCAACATTTGCAAGTTTCCTTGGAACTATTTTTCGTTCGTAGCCTGTCAAAGAAGCGAATAGGCTTCATGTAAATTTCATTACACATTGTACATGTACGCCTATGTTTTAACACATCATGATCTATACATGTAATTCTTGTTAAACACTTATGTGATAAAAAGAGTCCGACATTCGTTGGCTTTTGATGTAAAAAATTATTAAACTCGTCCACAAAAAAATGTTACTAAAATCGCCAAAGGCTCGCTTAACAACATTTTTCGTAGACTCGTTTAATAAAATTTTATCTCAAACGCCAGCTCATGTCAGATCCTATATATCTCATGATTCAATCGGTTGTTAGACAAAATAGATTTTATAGAACCATAATTATGTAGAATTGCTTGATGTATTGCATCACAGACATTAAAACTTTTGCCAGAGCATGGCTCGTTCAATTATTTTCCTTTTAATTCTCTGCTTGTTTATTGATGGTTTGCTAACTCTTGCCATACCAATAGAGCGATAAAACATTTTTCAAGTTTAGTATGATTTCACAAAAATTAATTGGCCTCCTTAAATTCGTTCACAACCATTTTCGACTTAGAGAAACGACAAACTTTTAGACTTGTCCAATTTGAAAGCATTTACATGCGACAAAATAAATGTGACTCAAAAGTTGAACTTTGTCTGTAGAAAAGTAGAATACCAACACAGGTTACCAACAATTGCTTTTTATCCGATAATTTTTTCAAGCCTTCTACCTCAGGGTCGTTAAAACTCGTTATGGTGTGGTAAATGGGTTAAAAAAAGTACTTGATGATTGGTGAAACCAAGGAAACATAAAAATAAGTGAGATAACGCCGTTAAATCACTGAAATGTTGTAGGCAGCGGCGGAAAACATCATAATAAAAGATCGTCATTCATCTATATGAGTCATGCTCTGTGAAAAGGGGGCTTAATGCATCTGCGAAAAGTACTGACCAAGCTCAGCCTGCGCAGGCTGACATAGGCCGAAACTTTTCGCTGTTGATCAATTTTCTGTATGCCAAAGGACCAGTATACCTCATGAGTTAGTCTATTGGTAGACAAAATTGATTTTATGGATCCATAGTCATGTGATGTCTTGCTTGATATCATGCATCACGGAGATACATTAAGCTCCCTTTTGCCAGAGCATGGCTCATACATTTTCTCCCTGTGATTGAATTGGATAAAGGCAATGCCTGTACATGTAACTGGTGAAGTGCGCAAAAGCACCTAGGTTCGTGCATAGGGAGCCAAGGGTTAAAAAATCATTTTTTTTTTTCAACTGAGCGGAACGTTGTCGCTTCCTGACATGAAAGCCCATGTTAATGTACCTGTGCTACCCAGCTAAAGTCGGTCGAAGTACTGTACAAGCATTTCCACCCTTCACTGTTTCAGTGCCACCCACCTCTATCAACTCTTACCAAACGACAAAATTTTAGACCAGCCCAATTTTGAAAGCATTGGCAGACGACAAATTAAACGTGGCTCAAAAACTGAATTATGCCTTTGGAAGGATAGAAAACATTTCGAGAAAAGGAGAAATGCTGGTTACCAGCATTTTCTCCTTTTCCTGCAATGTTTTCCGAAGCCTTCTGCGTCAAGGTCGTTAAAACTCGTCCAAATTGAAAGCATTTGCAGACAATGAAAATGAACCCGAATCAAACATTGAAATTTGCTTACAGAAGGGTTAATAGCAGTTTCTCCTTTTCACACAATGTTTTCAACACACTCCCCCCCTCAGGGTAGATGAAACTCGGGATTGTATGGTAAAGGGTTAGGCAAGCAAGCTGTATTAAGCAAGCACAAGTTGAATTCCCAGAGAAGGCAAATATGATGAATTGTACCTGCAAGCACCTATCTTAAGCCCTTAGGTGCTTGTTGAACACAGGTTTCAGTGTATGGGTCCAACTTCTTTCGACGATTGAAAATACGATCCATTTAAACTCAGAAAGTGTTGTCTTATAAGCTTGGCTTGAAAATTGTCTAAACAAGTGGATCTATGCCGTCTGCAGAAGTCCTCATTTTAGTCTATGGCCCTGACAGTCTCAACACCTTACTACAAATTCTCGACTTTTAATGGCCTTAGGGAAGAAGGCTTTTTAAAAAACCTAGCGGGACAAGGAGAAATGCTGGTACCCAGCATTTTCTCCTTTTCCCACAATGTTTTGTACTCTTCTATAAATAAATTTCGATGCTTGATTCGGATTTATTTTGCCGTCTGCAAATGCCTTCAACTTGGACAAATGTAAAGTTTTGTCGTATGGTAACGTAGCTTGTAGATTAGCATTTTATATTTCGATTTCTGCCACCTCGACCAAAACTATTTTCGAGGATCGAATAAAGTCTAGGGGTGCTAAATAAATGAGCCATGCTCTGGCAAAATGGGATATAATGCATCTCTGTGATGCATGATACCAAGTAAGTCATCATGTAACGTTGGATCCCCTAAAATCCATTTTGTATAACAAGTTATTAACAACCGACTTAATCTTGAGGTAGAATGGTCCTTTAAAATGTAGAAAATTTACAAATAGCATAAAGTATCGACCCATGTCAGCCTACGCGGAGTGTGCATGATGACATGGGTCGATACTTTTTTTCAGATGCATTAATCTCACTGTTCACAGAGCATGGCCCAACTGAAATGGACAAATATATATCACAGTGAAAAGTTCGTTGCAACTCCAAACTATCTTAGAGAAACTAAATCAAATTTTAAAGATATTGGTCATCGTAGATGCAAGATCAGACTTCAACCTCTTTGCAGTCTGATTTTGATCTGTATTGTGTGGAAAAGCACCTAATGCTGTGCTAAGCAACTTGTTTTTTACCAGACGATAAAATTTTTAGACTCGTTTAATTTCAGAGCTTCAGGAGACGCCGAATTAAATGTAGCTCAAATGATGGATTTTTTGCGTCAAAGCTTGAAATGCCTTTCACAACTATAATTGTTTTTGAGGCCAGCGTACATCAAGATCAGACTGCACTTAACGTGCAGTCCAATCTTTGACATACACTGTCCGCTTTGCTGAGACAATCTGGACAAGAGCAACCCTAAAACTGCTGTCACTTGGTTCTTATTTCTAAACTGATAATGTTCATCAGGTTTACTCGGCGCGCCAAGGGTTAAAATGGGTAGAAAAAAATTAGAGGCGGAAAAACAGAGCATGCTGGTACCAGCATTTTATTCTTTCCCCCACGATATCTTTTCGGCCCTCAAAGTCATTAGTCAAGCCCAGGTACCTCAGTCGGTAGCGTACTATGACTTGAGAACAGGGAGTCGCTGGTTCGATCCCGGGCTTGGCCAATTTCTTTTCGAGGATTGATTATAATTATTGTGACAGGATCCATTCCTCTCTCACCGCTGACCATTGCTTCAACGATGGTTATGTGGGAAAGCAGCCAATGGCTTGGAAAGAATGATGTGCGTAGTACTGTTAAAAGAAACTCCATGAAAGCATGGATAGATTCCCTGGCCGCCGCGATAGAACTGAAATAATGTTGAAAATGGCGTTAAACCTCAAACAATCAATTACACTCAAACTCATTAAAACACAGAATTATTTGGTAAAGGGTTAAGGATTAAAACGCAGACGGTGAAAATTATCCAAAATGTCAGATCTAGCATTTTTCTGATTGTCTTTTCACCTTCGAGCGGTTCAACACGATATGGCTGAGATTGATTTGCTTTGCATTGCAATTAACCCATAATCCCTCGAACCTGGATCACTACCGTCTATTGCGAAGGAAGACGATCAAGATCAGACCGCACTCCCATGCTCATACAGTCTGATCTTGATCGGCTTCCTGCAGTATTCAATGGATTAGTTGAAATATACAATGAGAGGTTTTTTTTTTTATCAATGAGAGGATTTCAAATAACTGGTAGGTATCGTTGGTTATTTTAATTTAGCCGGATTTAGGTTAAGGGACGAGAATTTCATTTCTGGTGCGAATTCTTTTTTATGGTTGTATTACAGTAGAAAATTAGAAATAGCGGAAACTCGGAAGTATTAAATGCCTCTTGGTTATTCTCCCGCATTACGAACGAGGGGGGGGGGGGGCGACTTTTCTCTCCCCCCTCTCTATATTTGATTATAGATATGATCCATGCTCTGGCAAAAGGGGGTTTAATGCATTTCAATGTTGCATGATACCACACCAGACATCACATAATTATGGATCCATGAAATCCATTTTGTTAACAACCGACTGGGTCATGAGATAGAATGGTCCTTGGGCATGCAGAAAGTGACTGTTAGGAAAAAAAGCTTCGACCCATGTCAGCCTGCGCGTACTGCGCAGGCTGACATGGGTCGATACTTTTTGCAGATGCGTTAAGCCCCCTTTTCACAGAGTATGACTTAGATTACTTTGGAAAGCGTGAAATCTGATTTTAAGCCTAATCTTATGTCACTTTGTTCGCCATTCGGATTGTATAAGACGAGATTTACATGTAATAACATTTTAGAGGAAAATTTATCGAATGCATGCGATCTTGGAAACGTTGCAATAATTGTATTTGAATTACGTACTAATTCAGATTTAAAATACTGTTAGCGCATTGAATTTACTCATGTGGTAGCCTGTTATTATTACGCTGTCCAAACGGATGTGAAGGTCGCATTCCCGTCAACCAAATGTATTTCCGCGATGAAAAGTAAATATTCTACGTCATTCGTGGAAGTCAGTAGTTACTAACTCGAATTTGAAATCAAAAGAAATCTGTTTCTGTGACTTTTATCATAGTCGGCATTCTTCGTTTGCTGGAAGAAAGATTTTTTAGAAAAAAAACCAGGGGCTTCAAAATCATGAAGCACTCCGAATCTAGAGTGCTATTTCGCCCTTAGGCTGTTAAGCGCGACGCAGTGTAAATCAACTGTGACAGTGTAAATCAAGATCAGATTGCAAAGAGCGTGCAGTCTGATCTTGGTCAACAGTGACCGTTTTTTCCATCGACAAGAAATAGGATCAAATCTCAATATTTGGGGCTTTTATTATCCTTTGGATTTTTTAAAAAAAATTTCAGCAGTTTTAGGATTAATGATGGAGTTTTTCTATTTATAGATTAAAACAAAATATATTTTCCTGTTCCCACTTGTCTACAAAACGCACTTGGGTATTGTGCGTTACGGACGCTACGCCTTTATTTAGTGCGCAGTTTTCAGTTTCAGCCGGAAGTGCAGGACAAATTACCACTAGTTAATTGTATTTTCCGCGATGAAGAGTAAATCACAGATGTCATTCGCCGATTTTGATAATTATTAAGTCGAAATTTCAACAAGAATAAAATGTCATCTAAAGTCAGTAGTATGTAGCATGACTCGGCCTTTTGTATTTTGCTGAAAGGTTGTAAAACCCCTAGGCTGCTAAGCGCGATTCGCTGACCTTTTGCGGACAGCGTAAATCAAGATCAGACTGCACAAAACGTACAGTCTGATCTTCGATTTACTCTGTCCGATAAGGAGATATCTTTCCTACAATAATACTTTTGAAATAGGAAAATTTGGGTTTATGCTATCGGTTTGAAAGTTTCATTTCTTTTATTTAGCAGGACACGGGTTAAGAGTTTTGTTTTCTATACTATTTGTTCCACATTCTTTGTTGGCCAAGCCCCTTTCTCTAGGTATTTTGACGTGAAAAATTGTCGTTATCTATATCAATATTTACTTGATGAAAAAATTTGTCTTTGAAAGGATAGGAAACTTTGCGGGAAAAGGAAAAAAAAAAAAAATGGTTACCTGCATTTTCCCCTTTTCTCACCATATTTTCAAAATCATCCTTCCTCGGGGTCGTTAAAACACGGGATTGTTTGGTAAAGAGTTAAATGGTTCTACTAAAACTCCCGATTTGCCCGGAGAGACAATACTGTCTCAATATACGTTATATATGGACCATCAGATAACTAGATCTACAAGCCGTTGTTGTCACGAATCTTAGAAAATTTTTATGGAGTCAACATCTTGCTAATTGCCATAAGAGGCTATCCGATCGCGATATTTGTTTGTTTGTGTTTCGTTCGTTTGTTTAGTGTTTGAAACCGTTACAACATTATTCCAGTTGCATCGCGGCGGCGAATGGACCTATTCATGCTTTCCCTGAGTCTTTTTCTTTTACGTATACTTAGCGCAACACTCTTTTAAAGCCACTGGCTTCTGTCCAAGGTAGATATCGTCGAAATACTGCTCAGCCGTAAGAGAGGAATGAATCCTATCGCAAAGACTATTTTCAATTTTAGGAAATTAATTGACCTTGCTAGGAATCGAACCAGCGACCGTGACCCCCCTGGGTTTCAGTCCATATACGTCAGCGACTGAGGTACGAGGCCCGGCCCTATCGCCATATATGCAATATCTAGATCCACGAGTCTATTTTGTCTTAGATCTCGAGAAGTTTCTATAGATTGTGAGAGCATTGTGAGACATGAGCCTTCAGTATTTACCTTGCTCTAGTCATAGTTTCCATCGTGATTATGTGGCGAAGCAGCCAGTGGATGGGAAAGATTATTGTGCTATTGTGTAAAGTATTTGTGGGGAAAAAAACTCCAGGGAAGCATAGATATGTGCACTGGCCGTCGCGATGTCACTGAAATAATGTTGAAAACAGTACACTAGACAAAAAGTTCTAGTGAAACTTGCATATTGCCCTGAGAGGCGATTCCATAGCTATATATGGACCTTGCCCTGTGAAAAGGGGATTTAATGCACCTGCGAAAAATATCGACCCAGATCAACCCGCGTAGTCCGCGCAGGCTGACCTAGGTCAGACGGTTTGCTTTTTGGTATATTTTCTGTACCAATCTGTCAGTTGCTTGTTGCACAAAATGAGTTTTATGGATCAAGTGTTGCCTTGCATGGTATAATGCTTCGTGCAGATTCATAAAACCCCCTTTTGCAAGAGCGCCGCTCATATTGTACTTTAGGTCATAGTTTATATGGCTGTTCACCTTATAGAAGCTTCTCGAGATCTAGGACAAAGCAGACTCCTAGATCTAGATAGTGTATCAGATCCATACTCTGTGAAAAGGGGGCTTAATGCATCGGAGATGCATTAAACCCCCTTCTCCCAGAGCGTGGCTCGAATAGATATGAAGTACGTGCGATATTTCATTGACATATATCTTCTGAATGAACGGGAAGGAATTGTAGGCTCCTATAATTATAGGTGGACGGACTGGGACGGTGATCTATGTATAGCACTGAACCTATATATAGGGTGGCAATGAGATGGGGCGTTTTCGGTGAATGGAACGTTTAAAAGTCTACTGTTCTGCAGGGTCAAGGTTGTTTAAGACAATATTTCGCAAAAAAGCGGACAATTATGGATTTCAGTTATCTTAAATAGACAGTGAGTGGCCAGTAATATTTCATCAAGTTCCGAATTTTCATTGACTTACATTTTTCAGAAAATTAATTACCCCTACCTCTGATCATTCAGTCATAAGGAAAACTATACTGGTAGAAAGCGAGGTTACTCGAGCTATTTGCATGTTTCGCGTTAAAAAAAATCCACTGTGAAATTCATTTTGCTTCATTTTCATATAAGTTTCATGACTAAAGCTTCAGTTTTTATCACACAGTGAATTAAGAAGTAAAGTTGGAAATACATGTAAGTCAATGGGTATTCGGACTTTGATGCAATATATATGGCAACTAACTGAATTTTCTTCACTAGAGCAATTCTGTCGACCATGCGAAGTGCTCTGCTGTACGACGATGGTGATGGTGTGTAATTATTGTTGCCACAGACGAAGTGTGTGTGTGTGTGTGTGTGTGTGTGTGTGTGAGAGAGAGAGAGAGAGAGAAAGGGAGAGAAAGAGAGAGTGTGAGGGAAAAAAACAGACAGGTAGGCAGACAGACGGTCGGACAGACTTGCAGGCAGACAGAGAGTAGTTGTTAAAATTACCGTAGACATGCTTTAATAAGTTGGAACACGAAATCACAGAAAAGACATTTTGTGATCTATGGCTTTGACTCCCTGCCCTGCGCCCACATCATTGGTAAATTATGGAATCCTACCCGCAGAGAAAATTTGAAATCTCTTAACAGATGCATCCCACACGACAAATTATTTTTGAATTTTGAAATGCTTGTTGCGGTTTAACCGTTTTCCAAACCTTCCCTTGTTTAAACGACCCTGAGAAAATAAAAGCTTTTGAAAACAATGTGTGAAAAGGAGAAAATGCTGGTAACCAGCATTTTCTTCAATTCCCACACTGTTTTCTACCCTTTGAAAGAAAAATTTAAAGTTTTTAGTAACCTTTAATTTGCTTTCTATTGGGACAAGTTTAAAATGTCGTGTGGTAAAGAGATACGCGTTTTCCAAACATCCCATCCCCGTGTTTTAACGACACAGAGGAAAAAGCTTGAGAAACATTTTCTTTTACCCAAAATGTTTCTTTTTTTTTTTTTTTTTTTCTTTTTGAAAGCCATTATCTCAGATTTTGGCAGCATGGACGTTGTCATCCGCAGTATTGTCAAAATCTTAAATGCCTTAAATTTTGTCGTTTGGTGAGGGGTTAAATTTCAAACAGACACAAATATCGAAAAAGCCATCTCGGCCATATTTATACACTGGCAATTACCGTCACAACGATTTGAAAAATAAATGAGCCATGCTCTGGAAAAAAGGGGGCTTAATGCATCTCCATGATGCATAATACCAGTCAAGCCATCACATGATTATGAATCCAAAATAGCCATTTTTTTTAACAGCTAACTCAATCATTGGATAGAATGGTCCTTGTGCATGCAGAGAATTGACTTGTAGCGAAAAGTTCCGGCCCACGTCAGTAAGCCTGCGCAGTTAGCCTGCACAGTCCGCGCAGGCTAACCTGGGTCGATAGTTTTCGCAGATGCATTAAGCCCCTTTTCACAGAGTGCGGCTCAGATATACACTGAATGCTGTTTTAAGCCGCTTCCGCCCGGCCGGGTAGCTCAGTGGTTAGCATATCCGACTCGTGACCTGGTGGTTGCGAGTTCGATACCCGATTGAGGCGAACTTTCTTTCCGGCGGTCGAAACTTTTTGCTTTTGGTCCTTTTTCTGAATGTCAACATTGACTTTGTCCAAAAACGGTCTGTGAATCCATTCCATGATTCACAGACTGTTGTTAGACAACATAGTCAGCATGCTCACTCGGAATTAGTTCACAAACATGTTTCGTCAGAATTTCAAAAGTGTGACGAGACTTCTTCAGTTATATCTTGGTATATAGGTGTAATCAAACTTTTCAAATTCAACTTCTAACATTACAATGATATCACTGCAACCAAAAACAACATGGAAGAATGATAGATAGACAATGAGAGACTGATAAAAGACGACAAGAAACACAACGAAATGAAAAGAAGGAATTATAGATATAATGGGGGGAAAGATACGATAATAACAAAACTAAAACCAAAAAAAGTATTATCTTTATCGCACAAGTTTCAATTAACATGAATTGCGAAAATCGTCTATTAGATTTTCGAAGTTTTTACATTACAGTTATCGTATTTAATAAAATTTTTAAAAAATGAAGTCAGGGATAATTCTAATATAACAAAAGAATAAAAGGTACATGGATATAGTATTAGTGGTCACATTAACGAATGATCATTTCGTCTTTATTCTTTATCTAAATACATATTAAGAATAATATTCTATGCAGCCGTTATGACTTAAACAGACACATCAGATGAAAATAAAGATTTAAATTATTTTGGGAAAAAAGTAAAAAAGCAATCATGAGTAACAGCTACAAATCATATCAACTGTTTCAGAAAATCTTAAATATTTCACACACAAAAACTGGACAAAACTTTCAAGCGACAGAATCGATTATAAATCAATTGATTAATAGAGGTGATTAAAAAACAAAAATTGAAAATAACAAACATCGTATGAATTAACTTTCCAAACCTTTCTAGTTCAAAGTGGATAGTCTACTATCGCCTATCTACTCGGTATCCAATAGACGTACCATTGGTCGTAAATCCGCTCTCGCCGTATGTTTCTCTCTACAACTGGTTGGCTTTACCTATATATACGTTATAGTAACAATAGAACTCGATTCCAATAAAGCACCGAAAGCACAACCATAGAGACAGGCATTTTTTCCATGCAGCTGAAATAGAACGTAAATTATGAAAAATAGCACTGAATTGCAGATACTATTCTTTCAGGTTATAAACTTGTGTTACCAATTGATTGATTTCTCGAATGGCGTTTTAGATTTATTTTTCATTGTAGCATAACAGTAACTTGGCAAAAAATGCACCTTGCAATTTCTCTCACCGCTGAACGATGTGTTTATTCGTCCTGAAAAAATATTAAATCTTTACCGAACGAAAAAAATTTACACTGGTCCAAATTGATAGCATTTGCAGACGACAAAATGTACGTGACTCAAACACTGAAATGTGTTTGTAGAATGGTACAAAAAAAAATGTGGGAAAAGTAGAAAATGCTGCTTACCAGCAATATTTTCAAAAGGCTTCTTCCCCGGGGTCGTTAAAACTCGATTTTGTTTAGCAAGAGTTGAAGAGCTTTCTGGGAAATAGTAGTATCAGAAACTCCAGACAAGCATAGATAAGTGTATTGTAGGGTCCGTATTCAGGAACTTTTCCTAAAACCATTCTTTGTCTAATCCTCAAGAATGTTCCTGATTTGAAAGTAACGAAATTTTTTAATTGGCTACATCAAATGGTTTAGCTGATTGGCTAATCCATCCAAATGGTTCAGCCAACCAGAAACTTTCTAAATCTGGAATAGAATGAAAATACAATTTTTCGAATGGTTTGTGAAAATGCACACTGCAGATGGCCATCATATGACAGGAATAATTTTGAAAACGGAGTTAAACACCAAATATTACACATGAGGGATGGGGGGTTATGAGCAAATTGCCGCAGATGACTTTTAAAACATCGTTGTAACTGTGTAGCTGATAGATAACCGATTTGAAATAACTTAAATGTGAGCCATGCTCTGGCAAAAGGGGGCTTAATGCATCTCCGTAATGCATTGTACCAATCAAACCATCACATGATCAGGGATCCGTAAAGTTCATTTTGGCTAACAACTGACTGAATCATGAGGTAGACTGGGCCTTTGACACGTAGAAAATAGACCAATAGCGAAAAGTTTCGGCCCAGTTCAGCCTGCGCGGACTGCGCAGGCTGACCTGAGTCGATACTTTTCGCAGATGCATTAAGCCTTCTTTTCACAGAGCATGGCTCACATATGAATTCATGAAAAGGCAATGGTGTGTGTGTGAGAGGGGATGAAAATCGGTTACCAGCATTTTTCCTCTATGATTTTGAAACTTTCGAATTCTAGTAGAAGACGAAAGAGATCGTCTTCAAGTTAAGATATATTTTCTCTTTGAGCGCTGTACAAGGCAAACGGACATTTTCAGTGTAGAAATAGACCCCAAATGAAAACAATTTCAAGATTGCAAACAATAGTTTTCCGGTATGTGTCAGGAGAGTGTATAAACCCCCCCAAAAATCGCTTTTAAGGTTACAATTGCCCTGAATGTCTTAGTGTAGCCGACAGTGCAGACCAGTGATCAGACTGCACGTTTTTTGCAGTCTTATCATGATTTACACAGGCCGCAAAAGCAATTATAGTTGTGCAAGACCATGTAACCTTTAATTGCTAAGTCAGTTAAATAAAACTTGCAAGCCCTTCAAGTAAAATTCCAAATATCGCTATTTCAAAGGTATTTTTGGGAGGATAAATATCTCCTTATCGGGACATAGATCCAAGATCAGACTGCCGGTCATGTGCAGCCTGATCTTGATCTGCACTGTCCGCAAAAGGTCCTTGAGTCGCGCTTACCAGCCTAAGGGTTAAGGATAAGACATGTTGCCATGATGGAACTGATGTTGGATAAGGGCACCGTGACGTCACAGGAGTCTGTTAACTTTTACGTCAGAATACTTCTTTCTGTTGTTGTCTATTTTTTACGCCACAGAATTTCCATCTGTCGCATATTTTCTTCCGACAATAGTTGAGAGCATTTTATGACAAATTGAGAATTTGTCGCATATTTTCTCCCGACGATAGTTGAGAATATTTTATGACAAATTGAGATTTATCTTGTTTTCGTCAGATGTTTATCCATTTCACTCATATAAAACACAGTATGGTGACTCTTTGGATAAAAAAGAAGGAAAAAGAATTTTTTTTTTTTTTGACAATAATATTTAATCTTTGAAGGCTCAATAGCGGCCAAATTAAATGATGGGGGTGGTACAATGCAACTGAATTCAAATAATACCATTTAAAAGTATGGAAAGTATTGTGAAGATGACAATCTATTATTGTATGGTCGGTCCAAGTGTAAGTCTCTTGAAGGAAAATAAATTTTAAAATTAGGTCAAAAGTTTCCACGTCGCGTTATCTTTTGTTTATTTTTTGCCTGGCAGCGACGTACACTTGGACATCTTCACAATAATTTCCATTCATTAAAATGGAATGTTTTAAATTAAGATGCATTTTACGCCGATTTTCATATCTATGGTTGGAGCCACATTTTATTTGTCGTCTAGAAATGCTTGTATTATAAACATTCCTAAAATGTTGTTGTTTTGTTTTAAGTGAAGAAGTAGGCCCAACGATTCTGCCATTTATTGCAACATTCTTGTTTCTGAAATGATCATTTTCCACCTCAGATGCACGGAAAATTTAGTACATAACTTATCTCTTCACCAAACAGCAAAATTTTAGGCACGTCCAAATTCAAAACATTTGCAGACGAAGAATCAAATATGGCATACGTAACTCCTATTGTACACGTAAGGGGTAGAAAAAATTGTGGAAAAGAGGAAAATGCTGGTTACCAGCTAAATTTTGTCGTTTGTTAAAAGGTTAAACAGAGTAATTTCGCCATTTGTTTTTATGTATCCTTACTAATTCATTATGACTCATTGGTCATCCCGTCTTCGACTTGCTTTTGTGCAGGGTTTGTGTCCATCAACAACCGTAAAAGTTGTTCCGATTTATATCTCGGCTGTTTTCGCAGAAAACGTCGAGGTATTTCTAATAGCCCTGTCGTCGTCGTCGTTGATTTCCAAAAAAACTTTGCTAACTTGGTAATTTCTCCGTCATAACTAAAAGTATTTACGTCAAACATGGACTAGTTGTTAACTATAAAACTTAGTAACCCTTAAAATAATTTTTACTCAGTTATATCCTTTCTTCGACTTAGATTTTTTACTGAAAACCAACATTTTTCTAATATCTCTGTCATTACTGAAGATTACTGAAGACTTCAAATTTGGATAAGTTGTTTACTGTCAAAAAGGGGAATCCATGACAGTATGGTAGATAACCCTCAAAATATTTTTGACACAATGATGTCCCTTTTTCTACACAGCATTTTCGCCATCCCTAAAAGCAACTGCAGTCGAGCGTTGGTACCCGCATGCGGTGCTCTTGTTATTTCAAAAATCCATAACTGGCCATCTGATTGACTCAGACGTTCTGTCTCAGCCAACCAGATTCTCAGTCTTGAAATTCAGAATTAGAACTGAATTTAGAATGAATGGTGAACAAAAACCCATAACTCTTTGATAGCAACGAATTAAAAATGATATGATAAATGATATTAGATACTTAATGTAAACGTGCCTCTTGAAGAAGAGCTGATCTATCTCCAAGGCATGTCAAAACCTGGCGCCTTTACACAAAACTGTAAGGACTTATATTGCGTCATACAACAGCTACCCGTGTTAACCATTTACCACACAATCCCAAGTTTTAACAACCCTGAGAAACAAGATCTTTTCAAAACATTGTGGGAAAAGGAAAATATGCTGGTAACCAGCATTTTCTCCTTTTCCCACAATGTTTTCTAACTATTCAAGGACAAATACTATCATTTTTCAAACCCCTTGAATTGTAGTATGAAAATGTCTAAAATTTTGTGATGTGGTAAAGTATCATGTGAAATCGACAGATTACAAAGTACTTACGTCATAAATACATTTTTTACCTTAAAATTTTGCTATTAAGTTTTATTTGCCATATGTATGTAGCAGAAAAACTTATAGAAGCCATAATGACGAATGGGGAAATCCACAACAGGGTGCTAGACATTGATGGCGTCAAGGCAACCTGTTGGCTACATTTACGTCAAAGAGCTTTTTGGGTTTCTTTTATAACGGCTGTTGTTTCCTGTGACGTCGCTTCAGATATCGCATGTAAACATACTGACAAATGTAGGCTATTTAGATTTTCCAATAATTTTGAATAAATGGTGTTTGGCGTTTTATGGCGTAGAGCTAAGTTCGTATTGCACATTCAAAGCTAAGTTCGTACAAAGACGAGTTTTTTTTGCGGGGGGGGGGGGGTCGAGGATTAATTAAACCTTGTTTGTTTGAATGGTGTTATTACTCACGCTTTGAATAGTATTTTCCGTCATGTCATATCATTCCTGGGGTCCTGCCTGGCTCAGTGATAAAGTGCAGGACTTATGACCTGGAGGCCCTAGGGCAAGACACTTCAGAGCCCCAGCCTAGTACTGGTGAAACTCAGGAAATACATGAAGATATGAACTGTCGCCGTGATATGACTGAAATAATGTTAAAAGCGGCGTAAAACACCATTCAGTCAATCAGTCATGTCATTCCTGGCTTTTACCGGTATTAGGCAGGGGTGCTGCACTGCCTTGCTCGAGGACACCCCAGTGTGACCACTGCTGCAATCGGATATTAAACAAGTTTTCCGTGACCCGTATTCACCAACCGTTAAAAATTGCGTATTTAGTCTAATCCTAGAGTAAGAAAGTAATACATTTTTTCATTGGCTGAACCATTTGGTTCAGCCAATCAGAAATTGCGCTAAATTCAAATTTAGAAAATTCTTGCCAATTAGACTATGAATGTTTATCAGAATGTTTTTTTGTGAATACGGACCCTAATTACATATCAAACCCCAAGTGACCAAAAGATAATGAAGATAAAGATTAATCAACGCTTTACCAAACGGCAAAATTTTGGACTCGAACAAATTGAAAGACTTTGCAGACGACAAATTGAATTTTGCTAAAATAATGATTTCTGTCCTTGATAGGGTAGAAAACATTGTGGGACGAGGAGAAAATGCTGGCTACCAGCATTTTCTCCTTTTCCCACAATGTTTTCAAAAGCCTTCTCATTCAAGGTCGTTAAAATTGGTATTGTGTGGTAAAATACGTGAAATATTTTCAGACTGTGTTACTTTGTCGATAAAAGGACGAAAAAGTTTAAACAAACATTTTTTGTAGTCATAATCTCTCTCAAAAGCCAACTTTAATACTAGTTGTTTTTTTCCTTTCAGCGTCTGGAACTTTGACAGGCCGTACAGTAACACATTGTCAGACTCACAATGATATCCGTTCTTTTAAATTGTATGCATTACATTTGTCAAAAAATTTGATTTTGATCCAAAAAATGTTTACTTTTTGGCCGCTTGTGGGCCTTCAGGTTGGAATTTTTTTAACTCAGGCATACATGACCCATGAATGGTCATCTTTTACATTTATAGGTAAAATATTGATTCGTCAGAAAAAAATGCCTTCTGTTGGCTCTCAGTTTTCTTTAATAACAGTATATGAACCACGCTGTGTGAAAATGAAGTTAAATGCATCTACAAAAAGTATCTCAGGTCAGCCTGGGCAGTCCGCAATCCTGTTATTGGTCAATTTTCTATGCGTCACAGGACCAGTCTACCTCATGATTCAGTCGGTTATTAGACAAAATGGATTTTATGGATTTATAACTTTGTGATGACTTGCTTGGTATGATGCATCGCGGAGATGCATTAAACTCCCTTTTGCCAGAGCAAGGCTATATGATTTTTGCCATTTAATGGTCAAAGGGAAATATATGTAAAGAACGTTTTGCTAATGACACAATGTGAAACCGTATATTTCCCATTTTGTTACCTTGCTGCGGCGTGGTTAGTTTTGTGAAGTCTGATCTTGATCTATACTGTCCGCAAAAGTCCATGTTGACGTCTATAGCGCTAGAAAGGTTAACACTTTACCAAACAATTCCGTGTTTAAAGACCCTGAGGGAAAAAGGCTTTTTAAAGCATTGTGGGAAATGGAGAAAATGCTTGGAATGTTTTATACCCTTCGATATTTCGAGCCAAATTAACCCTTAGGCTGCTTAGTGTGACTTAAGGACTTTTTGCGGTTAGCGCAGATCAAGACCAGACTGCACAGATCATGCAATTTGATCTTGGATCTACACTGTCCGATACGGAGATATTTTCCCCAAAATATACCTTTGAATTTATAACAACCTATGGGTTTTTACTATCGGCTTAAAAGTTTCATTACATTTATTTAGTATGATAAGAGTTAAGCATGTCGTCTGTAAATGCTTTCAATTGCGACAGGTCGAGAATTTTCTTGTTTAGGAAAGAGTAAAGATACTTGGGCGACACACGAGTCATTTTCAAATTTCGCAGAAATTCTGTGGGAAATGGAATTTCACGGTCACAACTTTTCATCTGTATCTGAACTTGAGTTTGATTAGAAGACTGGCACTGCCTCTGCATGGGACTGCTTTTAAATATCATTTGAAAGGGATGTAAATGTCGAAAAAAAAGATTTATACATGGAAAACTGGCTAATTTCCTTTGTCCCAAAAACTAAAACTATTATGTTAGTACTTTGATCTGAGTTCCAGTATGAGTAACTGACATAAATTTTGTTTTTGCATTAAGAATTGAGTTTTCCGTGTATTATGCATGCCAAAATATTACATTCTAACAGTGATTTCAGTATTAAAGAGCACTTATTAAATTGTCCCAGTGATAAAGGTCACTATTGTAACAATATCCATTTACACAGAATAATTTCTATCCTCTGCAAGTTTTACTTAATACTAGCATTCCAGCTGAAGCGTAACTATCCTTTGAGATAAACCAATGGCTGCTGAACACATGCTTCTGTACCAATCCAGAGAAAATTTCGACAAAATAGAGGTAAGTGACTGCGTAATTTTTAAGTGTGTCACTTAATGTAACAGATTTTCATATTTAAAACGTCTAATCTGTATAACTTCCTATGGTAAACATAAATCTGCATCTATTTCTTATTCATTTGACCACAAAAAAAACACCACAGACCCTACCTATTTTTAGAAATTCATATAGATTTGCTTGTAAATCACTATTGTAACAGGTCACTATTGTAACACCAATTTTTGTTACAGTAAATACATATTTTGATACAAGAGTGACAAATAGCCAGCATTTTTCCTTTAGTTCACTTACCAGGTGAGTTAGTTACTATATATGTCATATAAGGGAGTCTTTAAACCTTACTGCTATATTACGGTCAATTTTCATTAAGAAGCTAGAGATTTAAACAAAGATTTTTTTTAAATGACTTAGTTGGTGTTACAATAATGACATTCTACTGTTACAAGAGTGACGAAATAGTGCAGTAACAGATGTTTTGTTACATCTAACATACAGAGTGAAGGTTACTGACTTGTCTTACAAATCAAACTGCAAATTTGGCTAATAATTGCATTAACCATAAATTGTCTGTCTTGTTGTTGATAAGAACAATGGAAATGTTACTTGAGTGACATCTATATAATGAATAGTCATAGACTATTTTAGTTTCCTAAATCAAAACCACAAAATACTTTTAATGTGGAGTGTTACATGAATAAGTCGATAAGTATGTGTTCTTTGTAATATGCACTCACAGTTCAATTTTTTTTTTTTTTCCAGAAAAAATGGGTATGTCCAACGCAGAGAGACAGAGAAAATTTAGGCTTTTACGTGATGCTGATCCTGAACGTAGGCAAGAGTTTTTGAAAAAGTGTAAAGAGAAATACCAAGAGGACAAGAGGACAGGCAAGAAAAAACTGGTGAAAGATATGACAGAGCGTGAGAAAAGGGCTGCAAGGAAACAATGGAGAATTCGACAATATAAATCAGGCAGAAAACTAAAGAAAGCAAAGAAGCCCTAACAGTCACCCCATTAAAAGCAACCAGTGAATCGACAGAGGCCACATGCTCACGACAGAAGACTCAGAGTAAGAAACAAAAATCAAAAAGTATTGCCAAGTGTTATAGAGATATTAGGTCAAAAGATACTGAGATTGAAAGACTTAAAAGAAAAGTTGAAGTATACAGAAAGAGATTGTCAAGAGCACACTACCTCTTGCAAGAGAGAATTTGTTGTTCAGCTGACAGACTGAAAGAGATATATGACCATGACCTAAATAAATATTGCAGACACATATTTACTTTTCATATGCAATGCAACTACTATAGAAAAAGAAAGGAAACAATGGGTGAAAATGAGTGTATTATTCATGTGGATTTTAGTGAAAACTATGTTTGCAAAATGGCAAGAGAAGTTCAAGGTATGCATTTTGGAGCGTCAAAAAAACAACTGACCCTGCACACAGGAGTAATACATGTGAAAGATAAAGAAGCGGAAACATTTTGTACAGTGTCTGACTCTCTTGTCCACAATCCATCTGGAATATGGGCTCATGTAAAACCTATCCTTCAAGATGTCAGAAAAAGGTATCCTAACATAACCTCTATCGAGTTTTTTAGTGATAGTCCGACTGCCCAATACAGACAAAAGGACAATTTTTATCTTGCATCGAGAGTACCCAAATTTTTAGGATTTGAATCCATGAAGTGGTCATATTTTGAGGCGGGACACGGAAAAGGTGTGCCAGATGCTGTTGGTGGGGCTATCAAGCGAGCTGCAGATAACCTGGTGTTACATGGGACAGATACTACATCAGCTGAAGCATTAGTTGATCAACTTAAGGGATTAAAGTCAAAGTTAATCTTGATAAAGCAGTCAGAAATTAGAGAACAGGAAAATTTTATGCAAGGTAAGACACTATCACCTGTACCAGGAACATTAAATCTTCACCAAGTGGTGGCTGATTCACCAGGGAAAATATATTATAGAAGGCTAAGTTGCATGTGTAGTGGGAATTGTGAAAGGTGTCATGAACCTTTGGAATTCTTTGATTTGATGCAACAAAAAGAAAGAAAACAAAACAGAAAGAAACTTAAAAGCAATGAGTCTGATTTCAATGATAAACAGAATGAGCACAAATCAGATAAAAAGAAATGTATGGTGAAAGATAGTAGTGGTGTTTATGATGCATGTACTGAAATGGAAGAAACATGTGATAGGAATAACAAAGATCGTGATTCATATGAGGAGATGGAACAGATCTCTACAAGAAAAGCCACATTCCAAAGTATCCTTACGGAAATGAACAAATGTACATCCTACCTGAAGTTGCAGCAGAAATGCCAGGAGTATGATAAAGCCATAAGAAAATTTCACATTGAATGTCAAAGAGCAGTCATTGATGAGATACACTCTAGTTTGAAAGCTGATATTGATGCTGTAGAATATATGCCAGATGACATAAAATCTAACTTTGAATTGTGCCCGTGCTCTGTGTGTACTGATGGTAACTGTCTACCATCTTCAGGTAGTGTTCTTGCATATGGACAAAGAGGAAATGAACAAGAAATACGGGTAAGAATAATAAAGGAACTTGTTGAAAATGAAGAAACATATTTAGATGACAAGTACCTTGCAAGAGGAACTGGAACAGAAAAAAATGATAAAGCATGCAGTAAGAGTTATGCACAATATTCTGATAAGTATGTCCCAGGGATGAAGCTGACCAAATCTTTAATTAAGAGAATTTATCAAGAAGAGGTTCTCTCACTTACAGAGGACAAATCATTTATGGGGATTTGGCAATTGCATGCTTTGTCTTCCATCTTAAAAGCTCCCCTATACTCAGTGTATCCAAAGCTGGGCAATCCATCTGTTCGCAGAGATCTACATAGACTAATTGAACCCATCAAGAAAGCAGAACATGGACCGGTTTATATAATGTGGACCTCATGCAGGACTGACATGAATAAAGAACATTGGGTACCAAATCATTTTGTGCCACTGCTTCCAATAGTATTTGCTACCGATTTAAATGACACTGTGAGTGGGGTAGATGAATATAGAGAGCAAAGTACCAAATATGTAGATGTCAACAACAATGAAGATGTTGATACATGTAACGAGGAAATAACGATCCATGTATATAGAAAAGAAAATGGTGAATATGATTTACCTATTAGCGAGGTGCCTCTGATTACCAATGATTCAGATAAAGAGAAAAGAAGAGAAGATACGTCAGAAAATATTACAGACAGGGGTCCTGAAGAGAAACATGATCAAGATATTGAACACTCTAAGGTTAATTTAGAGATCAATAACAATGATATTAATCAATGGGATGCAAAGTTCCTAATTGGAAAGTATGTATTGGTAAAGTACAGGGAAAAGCTGTACCCAGGATTGGTAGAGAATAAAGATGGAAATTTAGTTCAAATTAAGTGTATGAAAAAAAGTGGACAGGACCGAGAAAATAACTTTATATGGCCAAAGAAATTGGTTGATCTTAACTGGTATGATATACAGGATATAATTAGAATAATTCCCAATCCAGAGAATTATCTCGGCCACCACTTCAAATTAGATGACGAGTTGTGGAGGGTTTTTAGGCAGTTACAGTAAATTTTTAGAGAAGACATGAGAGTTCTAGTTAATTTAACTCTTTACCAAACGGCAACATTTTAGACTTGTCCAGATTGAAAGCATATTCACCCGACAACTAAAACGTGACTCAAAACTTAACATTTGCTTTGGGAAGGGTAGAAAGCATTGTGGGAAAAGGAGAAAATGCTGGTTACAAGCATTTCCTCTTTTACCCACAATGTTTTCTAAAGCCTTCTTACTCTGGGACGTCAAAAATAGGGATTTTGTGGTAAAAGGTTAAAAGCTGAGTAAAAGTTCATATGATATTATCACTCAAGTAACGGAAGCTGTCACAAGTGTAACAGCCTTGTCTCTCTTGTAACACACCTGTTTTACTAATATTTTTCTTTGCAACAACAAATTTGTGAAGTTATTTTTCCTGATATATGCACAAGTAAGCATAGAAAATGTTTTAAGTTTAAAAATTGTTATGTAGAATAATGTCTAAAAGGAAAGAAAGTACAAATAACATTTCAAAAACGAGTCTGTTTTCTTCAGTTGCTGAAAATGCCTTGATTTGAAGGCAGAAATGTATTTTGGACAAGATTGAACCCATTTTATTTTGAAAATAGTATTATTCTTTGATTTTAAGTTTGTATGGACCATCAGAATGCATGTGTTCTATCAAAAAAATAAAATTGTTTCTGTGTTACAGTAGTGACTTACTCATTAAAGGTGCTAAACAAAATATTATATGACAAGCCCTAGTTTGGTATTTAAGGTCTGTAACTTTGATTTTTTACTTGACAATTCAGTCTAGAAACGGATAAAAGCAAATTTGCCTTTTTAGCAGGACCTTCATTTTTTGCCAAACAGGAGTTCAAAATTTCTACAAATTTTGAAAATGACTCACACAGTTCTGTGTTAACCCTTTACCACTCAATCCCGAGTTTTAACAACCCTGACAGAGGAGGCTTTTGAAAAAATTGTGGGAAAAGGAGAAAATGCTGGTAACCAGCATTTTCTCCTTTTACCACAATGTTTTCTACTCTATCAAAGACAGAAATTATCAGCTGAGCTACATTCAATCAGTCGTCTGCAATCGCCTTTAATTTGGTCGAGTCCAAACTTTTGTTGTTTGGTAAAGAGTTAAATAGACACTGGCACGTAAAACCACTCAAGACTAAACTCATTTATTAGCCAGTAGGTGTTGTTAATCATTTAATTCCAGGTCATTCTTATTCCGCCCATGGCATGAATTATTTCCAGAACAACTTGGAAATAGTTAACAAGAACCCTATACTACTGCTTAACTCTTTACCTGACGACAAAATTTTAGACTGGTTCAAACTGAAGGCATTTGCAGACGACAAATTAAACGTGGCCCAAATGACGCAATTTGTCTTTGATAGGATAGAAAACATTGTGGGAAAAGGAGAAAATGCTGGTTACCAGCATTTTCTCCTTTTCCCACAATCGTTTTAAGCGCCACCTCTTTCAGATACGCTAAAATTCGCGATTGTGTGGTAAAGGGTTAACTCGAATAAAAGAACTGTGTTCCATTTTACTTCTTAAGGTGGCATCTAACCCGATTTCTTTTACAAGTTTTCTAGAAAATCTTAGCAAATACTGATATTTTTATTGGTGCACAAATATGTTTCTAAAACTAAAATATTTATAGAGGGAACTACGTGTATAAATCACGAGGAATTACCCAGTATCTGTTTTTCTTTTTTTCATAGAAATTCCTATTCCGTTACTAACGGTATAGCCGTTATCGCGTAAGGAGGATTAAATACATTTTGAACACGGAGGAACTACAATTGCCCGGATAGCTCTGCTGTTAAAGTCATTTGGTCGCTGATTCGAATCTCAGTGAGCCATGCTCTTTGAAAAGGGCGCAGGCTGACACGGATTAAACTTTTTGCCATTTGTAAATTTTCTACATGTCCAAGGTTTATTCTACCTCATGATTCAGTGGGTTGTTAGAAAAAATGGACTATATGGATCTATGATTACAATTATGATGGCATGCTTGGTTTCATACATCACGGTCATATGTTTTTGCTTACAGCATATCAACTCTCTCTTCCCTGCCCACACCAAAAAAGGTCAAAATCTAGTTTGTGCTCCTTTAACCCTTTACCAAACGACAAAATTTTAGACTAGTCCAAATTGAAAGCATTTGCAGACGACAAAATTAATGTGACTCCAAAGGTAAAATTCGTTTTGGGAAGGGTAGAAAACATTGCGGGAAAAGGAGAAAATGCTGGTTACCAGCATTTTCTCCTTTTCCCACAATGTTTTCAAAAGACTTCTTCTACAGGGTCGTTAAAAGTCGGGATTGTGTGGTAAAGGGTTAAATCGTTGGGCTATTAGACAAACCTGCCACAGACTATTCTGGAAACACCCTTGTAAAACAGAGATAATCAGTTTGAATTATCATTTTCGCTTGGTATTTTTTTTTATATAGAAAAACATTCAGACAAAAACTTTTATGATTTAATTTTATTGGTTTAATTTTTTGTGAAAACGTGGATCTATAGTAAGTGGTCCTAATTATTTCATTAATTTCCGAATTCCCATTTACTAACACGCATTTTTCCAGTGTGCACGAAAATTAATTATGCTGCTTCTGATCATTCTGTCATAAGGAAAACTATACTGGTAGAAAGCGAGGTTACTGGAGCTTTTTACATTAATATGCTATTAGTAATTGTCGCCTGACATCAAAGTTATAGCTTTCTATAATCTAATGTTGTTATTTTTCCGTGAAATTTTGGTTACACCGCCAATGATGTCACTCTAATTGATGTCACTCTAAAAAATGTTTTTCAAAAATATTGATCCTGTATTTATAAACAGCTGTATTTATATAAGACATGGTATCGTTTTTGACAGATACATATTTCACTGTCAAATTAATCTTGCTTCATTTTCATATAAGTTTCATAACAATAGGTTCAGTTTTTAGCCCACAATAAATTGAGGAGTAAAGTTAGATATACATGTAAGTCAATGGGGATTAGGACTTTGATGAAATATTCATGGCCACTAACTGTAGTCTTCACTAAGGTTTAAAGTAGAACATGAAAATATGTGGCAAAATTAGAAAGTGCTCTGCAAAATACACTTGATGATTTATGGTCGTAAACTGAAAAGGCATCGATATTTAGACAACAAAGTCAGGGAAACAGTAAGTTAGATGAAATTTAGTAAATACCTATTACTGCAATTGTAGGGACATTTTAGCCGAGGGATCTCTCAAAATATTGTACGGTTAAGATCTGAGATCAGATTGCAGAGACTGTGCAGTCTGATGTTTGATGTATGCTATCTACAAAAGCACATAACTTCCTACCCATTATAAAAATGGGTTTACATCTTGTATAAAGACAAAGCCGCTACCCCTCCCCCACACCTCATAGATTGCTGTTGCAAAAGAGAAATAAAGTACAATCTAGTCTTGGTTCTACACTAACCTCAAAAGGCACTTTATCTCTTGCTCAGCCTAGAAAGTGTAAAGATACAGACGGAGAAACAGAGAGTACTCTGATGTTGTTTCTAGGTCTTCACAGACCCAAAAGGCATCTTATCTCAACCTAGAAAGTGTTGAGTCTTTACCGAACAACAAAATTTCAGGCTTGTCCAAGTTGAAAGCATTAGCTGACGCCAAATTAAATGTTAGGCAAATGAATGGATTTTTCTCTGAAAGGTTAAAAAACATTGTACGAAACGCAGAAAATGCTGGTAACCAGCATTTTTCTCCATTTCTCACAATGTTTTCAAAAGTTTTTTTTTTTTTCCTCAGGGTCATTGAAACTCTGGATTGTGTGGTGAAGGGATAAAAATCAGAATAGAACTCGACGTTTAACCTTCCCTGCCCCATCGACCTTCTTAGATTGCTTGATAATGAGAAAAATACTTGTAGGGAGAGAAATGGTGACGCGATCTGATTAATGATTTGAGATAAGGACCTCTTTAAAGCGGGAAAAAAGGAATGGAAAAACCTTATTAATAAATAGACTTCAACACTTAGAGATTCATCCTTATAGCCAGAGAGAAAAGACCCTGTAAAAATTTGCAACACTGTAGGATGGTTCAAAATTAAGCAAGTTGTGTAAACATAGATGAATTACCGATATACATTGTGTAAGGGATAAATAGGTACACGTATATCGGAAATCGTCGATTTAAAACCGGAAACTTCTCTACAGTGATTTCTTTGATGGCCCCCAAGAAAATGAAATGCATTTTCTATCGGTTATAAGTCTAGATTAGTCTGGATTACCTGCCCCTACCACTACTTTATAGGGTCAGGCAAAGCGCAATAATGGCGGCCTCCATGGCGACCCCAAGCATAGCACTAAATGCTTTCCTCCTTTTCTTAATTTCAGGTGATCCAGTTTGATCAGTGAATAAAATGAGATCAATTTTGTACAGAATATACATTACCGAACCTAAAACGTGCTTTTGGGATGTGGTTTAAATATAAATTTGACTATGAATCATTTTAAAATAGCCCAGTTTTCGGACGTTATATCGGTCCATTGAAATTTCGGATACTTAAAGCATTTCTGATACGTAGTTTTTCTCACTAAATAAGAACGACAATTAAAAAAACTAACTACCACTAATTATTTGCAACCGATCTGTTTTCAATTTAGACTCTTGTAGGATTTGATCTAGTGAAATAACAATAATCTGTTACTTCTGCATATTACAATCGGGGGCCTCCATTATTGCGCTTTGCCTGACGTACTTTTGTATGTACGGCGGGGCACCAGACTATTATAATTTATGCAAACTTGCAAGTGTTAGGGGCAAAATTTGTCATGAAGATACAAGAATGATTATAATTTGACAAAATAAAAGATAAAATGGGTTAAAAATTGGCTGAAAACAAGTATAGATGTATACCAGACGACGATATTTTTTACTTGTCCGTATTAAAGGCAATTAGATCTACATATGAAAGTATTGATGTGGCTCAGATGATGGTTTTTCACGTCGAAAGGATGAAAACATTGTTGGAAAAGGAGAAAATGCTGGTTACCAGCATTTTCTCCTTTTCCAACAATGTTTTTAAAAGCATTTTTTCAGCAGGGTCGTGCAAAACACGACATTCTGTGGTAACGGGTCTTTTTTTTTTTTTTTTTTCACTTCCTGCAGACCATTTTAATGTCTTACAGCAGACCATGTCAGAAAATACTGTGGGTAAAGGACAAAACCATATTTTAACCTTTAGGCTGCTGAGCGCGACTCAAGGATCTTTTGCGGACAGTGTCGAACGTGCAGTCTGATCTTGAGATCTACCCTGTCCGATAAGGGGATGTCTCCCCACCCCCAACCCACCCACCTCACCCACCCACCAAAAGAAGATGCATTTGAAATTGCAATATTTGGGTTTTCATTTTCGGTTTGAATGTTTCGTTCAACTTATTTAGCAGGATAAGGGTTAAAGAAAAAAAAAAAAAAATGATACGAAGCTAAACATAGCAGAATCTTCATTTCTTAGACCAGCACGGTATTATTCATTGCAACAAGACAAGAATTACATACATTATACGTAAGAATGGCAATTATATACTCAGCCAAAAAAGAAAGTACCCACTTTTTAAACCTTAATATTTCATTTAATATTGTTTTAACACAAATATAAATAAGAAGCAATGTACAGGTAATCGTTGGAGCATGTGTTGACCTAAGTTTGGTCAGTAGTAAACCATGCTGTTCGGCGAGAGACTCGATTTAGTGAATTTGCACATGCGCCTTGTACGGCACGGGTCGATATCCATTGGAAGAATCTGACCGCACCGATTGACCGGTAATAAGTCACAATTGAATAAAATCAGGTAAAAGCAAGTCGAAAAAAAGAATGCCAAGATTGAATAATGATCAACGAAACCAAGCTATTGGGACGCTGAATGCAGGTAGGTCAGTAACTGCTGTATCCCGGCTGTTTGGTTATACTCGTAAGGCGATAGAGGGTTTACGGAGACGATTCCGGGCTACGGGAAAGGTCCGCGACCGTCCCCGGAGTGGTCGGCCATGTGACGACTGTTGCCGACGATCGGTACATCATCATGCAACATCTCCGCAACCGACGCCTAACTGCAAAAGCAACTGGAAGACAGAAGTCCAACCGATTCGCTCGTATCGGCCGTATTTCGGCCAAATTCTCACACACCGCCATCGACCGCAAGGCGCGACTGGTGCCGCCGTCATTTGCGCTGGTGGCGTAATGACTGGAGATTAGTGTTATTTTCAGACGAATCTCGGTTTAACATCAGTCATGCCGACGGTCATGAGAGAGTTTACCGCCGTCGGGGAGAGCGTTTTGCCGAGGCGTTCGTCGTTGGGAGCGACGGTTTTTTTGTTTTTTTTTTTTTTGGGGGGGGGGGGGGTTAGGTATTAGTCTGGGGTGGAATTATGGGTGGAAACAAGACTCGCCTTATTGTGATTAACGGGAATATCAATGCTCAAAATTACATCAATGATGTTCTAACAGTAGAGGTTATACGGTTATACCTTTCCTTTTAGCGCCATAGTCCGAATGTCACTCTAATGCACGATAACTCCCGCCCCCATACGGCTGCAGCAACTCGGCGGTTTTTGGCGGCTCATAACGTCAACGTCTTAGACTGGCCTGCGAATAGTCCCCATTTAAATCCAATAGAACACGTGTGGGACGAGCTAGGACGTCGTGTTCGAACAAATCACGCAATCAACACGGTAAATGACTTAGCAGCAGCGTTACAAGTTGAATGGAACAATTTGCCTGCGCCTTTTATACAGCGTTACGTAAACAGTATGCACCGCCGAATCACGATTGGACAAAATGGTGGACACATTAGATACTGACTCCGAATTCAAAATTTAAATCCCATTTTGGGTGCTTAAACTCCATTCAGAATGAAATTAAACCTTTCTTGTTGGTGAACCCAGTGTTATCGAAGAAAGTGTCATTTTTGAAATCAACCCTTATGCCATTTCGCTCAATATTTTTCAATGAAAGAAATATCGCATCGACTATAAGTTTTCACAGAATGTCAGAAAGGAATTGTTCTTTAATACAGATTAAAATAATAGTCACAATATATGCTAGTTCCTAGTATATAGATAGAAATATACGATGGGTACTTTCTTTCTTTTTTGGCTGAGTATATGTCATGATCTGTGAAATGGTTTAAAATGCATCTGCAAAAAGAATCGACCCATGACAGCCTGCGCAGTCCGCAACTTTTTTTTTTTTTATTGGTCAATTTTCTGCCTGTCGAAGGGCTATCTCATAATTTAGTCAATTGTGAGGCTAAATAGTTTCAGTTATAAAAGTAACAACAAAGAAAGAAGGTCTCGATGATTCGAAAAAGCTTAAGATAGAATAACCCTTTTTTTCTAATTGTTGGACGTGTCTTTAGAGAAACAAAGTGACTGAAGTTCTGAGACGTCATTCTAGCAATCATACCCTCTGCCGCTTCACGCTCCAAGACAAAAATCGGTCTAGATATACCTGGAGATTAGGAATTTACTTAATTTATATATCTAATCTGTTAAAGCGGGAAAGTGTAAAAAAAAACACAAAAAAACGGTTGTTTCTAATTAATTAATTAATTCAAATCATATGGGTCCTGCTCTGTGAAAAAGAGGCCAAAATGCATCTGCAAAACGTTTCGATCCATATCAGCCTGTGCAGTCCACGTAATGTCCTTCTCGGTATCGTGCATCACGGAGATGCATAAAACCTTTGTATATAGAGCTCAAGATTTTGGACTAGCATTATGCTGCCGGTGTGTGACAAGAAGATGCTATAACTACTCTCTCTCTCAACTTTCTTTTCCTACCAAGTTCAAAACTTGTTGACAAGCGAAAATTTTGGGACAAATTATTCCTATAGCAGATCGAAAGTAATTCAACAAGGCTAAGGGACTTTACTCGATATCACTTCGTTTCATGCCATTATTTGTTATTGTCTCCCTTTTTTTCTGGGACTTCTCTGGAGCCTATTCTAGAATGTTTATATGGGTCTCAAAGGTTCCTCCAGTGCAGTGATAGCTCAGTCGGTAGCTTGCAGGACTTGAGAACAGTGGGTCGTTGGTTCAATCTCCGGCCCGGCCAATTTCTTCCGAGGACTGATGATAGTCTTTGCGACAGAATTTATTCCTCTCTCACCGCAGACCATTTTTTAGACGATGGTTATTTGGGAAAGCGGCCAGTGGCTTGGAAAGAATATTGTGCGTAGTACTAGAAAAAGAAACTCCAGGAAAGCATGGATAGGTGCACTGGCCGCCGCGATGTAACTGAAATAATGTTTAAAATGGCTTTAAGCACCAAAGATCAACAATAAACCTCCAGGGCATTGGGGGGGATAATGGGAAGGTTTAAACACATTTTAACCCAATATTCTAGTCTCGAACTGACTACAAATCTTTGAAATTTTCTTTGAATTTCACACCCCTTTTTATCTGGAATTTTTCATCTTTAACACTGGATTTTTAATCCTTAAATCTTGCAAATTTACGTCCCTGTAGAAACAAATTTTTATGCAGGACACGTTTTATCTTCAGTTTTTATAGATATAATTTTAGTACGATCAGAAAATAAGAGAGAGAGAGAGAGAGAGAGAGGAGAAGAAGAACAGACAGACAGACAGAGAGGGCTCACAGATTATATTTCATGTACAGGGTAAAGTCATATCAGTTATTGCTATGGATTTATTTTCATCGCAAAATTTATTGAATGAAATTAATTAGAGAGAGAGAGAGAAAGAGGTCATATATGTCTATTGGGTATTCTCGTCCAAGCAGTAGTTTGATAAATTTAGATTTATTTCTTGCTTTCATTCTTTCAACTATTTGTATTTGGTTGACCTGTAAAGAAGGTCGACCAATTCCGACAATTGGGGAGTAACTGACAGTGTCCCAAATTAATAGACATTCTATAGTTATCTCCCTTGTGATTTAACCCTTTACTTAACAATCCCGTCTTTTTGTGACCCTACGAAAGAGGCCTTTTAAAACACTCAGGAAAATCGAGAAAATGTTGTCACCGGCATTTTCTCCTTTTCCGACAATCTTTTCAAAAGTCTTCTTACTCAGGTTCGTTAAAAAAGCGGATTGTTTAGTACAAAGTTAATTATGTTAACCTGTTGCAAACCTGTTTCAGGAAAAATCGGGTTAAAGAAGTGATTCAATGCAGGAACGGAAATTAAAAAATAAAAGAATAACAGAATGGCCTGATGTCGCATGTTCTTTCTGTTGTAATGACAGAAACGTTACATTTGTTGTAGTGACGCAAACGTTACGTTTGTTGTTATGACGAAAGCCTTACGTTGTTGTAGTGACAGAAACGTTACGTTTGTTGTAGTGACGCAAACGTTACGTTGTTGTAGTGACAGAAACGTTACGTTTGTTGAAGTGACGCAAACGTTACGTTTGCTGTAGTGACGCAAACGTTACGTTTGTTGCAAATAATTTTATTACGTTTTTTAGCTTGTGTGTTTTGGAAAAAATTGTCGAGGTATTATCAAAGATCTGTCGTCGTCTGTGTCGTGGTTGTCTTACAATCAAAGCACTGAAAGCACTGCCGAGGTGGGATACGTTCAATCTAACTCAAGTTGAAATCCAAGTGTTAGACCAAATATGCATGTAGTGCTGCATTATATGTCAAAAAGAGTTGTACAGAAAGATTAACATTTGAAGAACGTTACCTTTATATAAGTAATGGAAAGGATTGACTTTGCATTTTAAATTCTTACCTGCCCGATCGCTTGCTTGCCATAAAACAATTGATTCAGCTTAATGTCAATTCACAACATGATAATTTCATGTCACTTCTGATACTTTCATAAACAGCTGATTGATTACTATACCGGTTTTCCGAGTAAATGAGTATTTCTCAAATAAATCTCAGAACACATTTGCTTTTATCAAACTGCGTGTATTTGCTTTTAGCCAAAACCAAAGCAGAGACCAGTTAAATCTACATGAAAAGCCTGGGATTTACCACGGCACGTCTGTTTTTAGCTCACTGAGGTTAGCTTTTGTGATCGTGCTGTGTCCGGCGTCCGTCGTCCTGCGTCCAGGCGTCAACAGTTACCTTGTGTGCACTCTAGAGGCTACATTTTCAATCATATACTCATGAAACTTGGTCAGAATGTTTGTCTTAATGATATCTCGGACAAGAGAGAAATTGAGTCATGTCGGGTCAAAAACTAGATCACTGGGCTAAATCTAAGAAAAACCTTGTGTGCACTCTAGAGGCCATATTTTTAGCCTGATACGTCAGAATGTTTGTCTTGATGATATTTTGGACGAGTTAGAAAATTAGGTTATGTTGGGTCAAAAAGTAGGTCACTGGGCTAAATCTTAGAAAAACCTTTTGTGCACTCTAGAGGCCCTATTTGAAGTCTGATCACATCTGGTCAAAAAGTAGGTCACTGGACCAAATCTTAGAAAAACCTCGTGTGCACCGTAGAGGCCACATTTTCAGTCTGATACTGATGAAACTTGGTCAAAATGTTTGTTTTAATGATATTTTGGATGAGTTTGGAATTTAGTCACATTGGTTGAAAAACTAGGTCACTTACACTCACGTGTTTTACATCATTAAAAGCAGGATCTCTTCAGCTTTATCAACTGTAGATGACTTTACCCAGGTGAGCGCTTTAGTGCCAATGGCCCTCTTCTTTTTCAATTAGGTCTCATAGAGTCAGGATATTTCTAAATCAGGCGATTAGGAAAAAGCCCTGGAAAAAGGGACAGACGTCCCTGGTCTTTTTTCAATAATCATTTTGTTCTATATGGGGTTAATTACGTTTTTTTCTTTTTTGCAGAAAAAAGCACAATTGGACTTCTCCATAGTCTGACCAGGCGATGGCCTTATCGAGTAGCTACCATAAAAGACAGTCGTCGCTGTAAGTTAAATTTAGCACATATGCCAAAGGCCAGTAAGCTTATCCTTTGTCCGTCATACGCGTTTACTAACGTCCTTAAACTTTTATTCTAAACCATTTCCTTCTGTGAGACTACTGAAATTTGGCAACTTGGCAGATATGATCCTACAGTGGTCTTCCTAAGAATTGATTTTAAAAAAATGACTCCATCCAGAAGCTTTTTAAACAAAGTATATAGGAGCACGTATCCGCCTAAAAGGTGCATGTATATGTAGAAAGCAATTTGAGCTTCAGCAAGCCAATAAGAAACCACTAATTGACTTAAATGGAAATGCTGCTCTTTTTGTTTTTAGAAGGTAGTCAGACAGTTCAGATCAAAATATTACAAAGTGTTTGATATCAATCCAAACAAGTGGTCTCACCATTTCAGAGTTCTACAATTTGACGAGTGTGTTGAGGGGTTATTTCCGTGTAATTACTATAAGCTTAAGCTTCGGGATGGAGTCAAATTCTTTAAATTAATTCTTAGGAAGACGACATGGTAGAACGATTACGCCTCTTCCAAACAATGGCGTAGCGACCATAATGCACTATATGCAAGTGCGTAATGAAGAAAAATATGAAATTATTCTAACATCATTACTTTATAGAACAACTTCATCTTCATAACTAACTTAAACTTTTTTTAATGAAATTTCCAACCAATAGTAAAAGTTCAAATATTGTGATTGCATCCTACAGATCAGACTGCACATTCACCCTGTCTGCAAAAGCACAAAGCGTCCCCCTTGGCAGTCTTAGGGTGAACTAATGCTCTCTCTTCAGACTAGAAAATGATTCTAAACCCCTGGTTACGGCCCTGCTAACGTGACTGAAATAACGTTGAAATGATGTTAGCCCTTTACCAAACAATCCTGATTTTAAACACCCTACAGAAGACGATATTTGAAAATATTATGGAAAAAAGGAGAAAGTGCTGGTTACCAGAATTTTCTCCTTTTGCCACAATGTTTTCTGCGGTCTCAAGCACAATTCACACCATATGAGCAACAACAGTCGTGTGCAAATTTTCTTAATTTTGGTGGCTCCAAAATTGTGTCGTCTGGTAAAGGGTTAATCACCAAGCAGACTAGATTTGTCTTAGAATTTTAACAGGGTGTAGGGAAGCCCGAAATTGGTGAAGAAAATCGAAAGAAAGAATATATTAAAAGAAACAACTGTAGTGTTTGGAAAAGACGAGTTGGTTGCATTTAACTGGAGCTCTATACGTACAATACTTGAATTGCCAAAGTGAGATGCAAGAGCAACAGTTTCAAGTTTTCAACTTTTGCATGACACTATTTAATTTTCTCTTACTTTTTTGTTAGAACCATCTTCTTCCAAACTCCCCAATGACGTATTTGCTTAGTGTGTGTGTTTTCAAGTATTTCAGTATGGATATCTAAGGTCCCCTTTTTTAGCCTTTTACCAAACAATTAAGAGTTTAACATCACCGAGAAGAAAAGTTTCTGAAAACAAAGTGGGAAAAGGAGAAAATGCTGGTAACGAGCATTTTTTCATTTAGCCACAATGTTTTCTACCATTTCAAAACCAATCCAAACATTTGATCCCCATTTAATATGTTGTCTGCAAATGCTTCCTATTTGGACAAGTCTGAAATTTTGTCGTCTGGCTAAGGGTTAACTGTTATTGTCATTTATCATGATTATTTTTGTTGTTTTGAAAACTTATCCTATTGACTCTCTTGATCACGAAGAAGAGTCGAAGGTGTCGTTGATATTTCTGTCATTTACATGTAGGGTATCCCTTTACCACACAATCTGGCGGACCCCGGTAGCGCGGTCAGTAGCATACAGGACTTGAGAATAGGGGTTGCTGGTTCGAATCCCCAGCTTGGCCGGTTTCTTTCTAAGGACTGATGATAGTCATTGTAGGAGGATTTATTTCTCTCTCCATGCTGATCATTGTTTTCACGATGGTCACGTGGGAAAGCAACCAGTGGTTTGGGAAGAATATTATGCGAAGTACTGGTAAAAGAAACTCAAGGAAAGCATGCATAGGCGCGCTGATTGCCACGATACAACTAAAATAAAGTTGAAAACTGCCTTAAACACCGTACAATCAATCAATCACTACCACACAATCCTCAGTTTTAACGACCCTGAAGAAGAAGCTTTTGGAAAACAGCGTTTCCTCTATTTCCAACAATGCCTTCTACCCTATCAAAGACAGAAGTCATCATTTGAGTTATATTTATTTTGTCGTCTGTAAATGCTTTCAATTTGGTTGAGTCCAAAATTTTAGCGTTCGGTAAAGAGGCATAATATGATTGATAATCTTTTGTTTTCATCTAAGTAGTCATTCGAAAAACGATGAAAAAAAAAAAGACTTTGCCATGTTTTTATCGCTTTTCAGTGACAAGCTCAGTACTATATTATATAAGGTGAAATAATAGATGAAAAGAAAAACAAGGCTTTACTTTTTTTTTTTTAATTCCAAAGTTTTTAACACCTATACTAAAATCCTAATTTACATACCAGTATTTCTTCAAGGCAATCTTGCACAGCTAGATACATGTAAACCCTTTAATTCTTATCAGACTAAAATTAGATATGTCTATACTGAAAACATTCGCAGATTAAATAATAGATGTTGCTTAGATCATGTTTTTGAAACGGTATTGAATATTGTGGGAAAAGAGGAAAAGGCTATTTACCAACATATTTTTCTTTCGCCACAATTCTTTGACTTTTCACCAAACGACAAAACTACACTTGCCCAAATTGAAGCATTTACAAACAAATAAAAGATAGTCCATATGGTCATATCTATCTTTAACTCTATACCAACAAAATTTTAGACTCCTTCATTTTCAAAGCATAATGATGAGACTGGTCTCTGAAAGGGTAGAAAGCATTGTAGAAAAAGGAGAAACTGCTTGTTATCGGTATTTTCTACTTGCCCCGGAATAATTTCATAAGCCTTTTTCTTCAGGGTCGTTAAAAATATGGTCGTTTGGTAGCGGATCAAAAGAGTGTAAAACATTGTGGGAAGAGAAGAAAATGCTGGCTAGTTAAACTTGTCCAAATTGAAAGCATCTACAAATGACCAGCTGAACATAGTCTAAATGATGATTTGTATCTTTCAAAGGGTTTAAACATTAAGGAAAAATGACAAAACGCTGGTTAGTAGCAGTTTCTCTTTCATCCACAATGTTTTCTGAAGGTTTCTACAGCAGCATCGTTAATACAGCAGAATTGTTTAGCAAAGGGCTTTTGCTTCAAGGTCTTTAAAAAGCTGTATTCTTTAAAAAAAGGATTAAATGTTTATTTGTGGTTCTCAAGTAATTCTAAAGAATAACTCACTTAATTTCTTGAAGTTTTACTGAAAATGAGTTTCTAACATTTTGCACTTTTTTGTGCTGTCTGATCTTGTAACTTTTTGTGAAATGAATTACTAAGTATCAGATGAACATTTTTAAATCATATCTCCAATATTTATTTGAGACAAGAGGAAGTGTTGGCGACAAAAGAAAAAAATGTTTTTTGAAACATTTTTCACTTTGCTACATTCGCCACTTAGTTAGATAATTTGAGCACTCTAACATATCTCTTTACAAGCGGACAAAATTTTAGACTTGTCCAGATTTAGAACATTCACAGATGACCAATTTGAACAGGTCCAAATGATTGGATTCGTCCTTGAAGGAGTAGAAAAAATTGTAAAAGAAGGAAAAATGCGGTTCATGCAAAGTGCGCCAATCACAGCTTAACCTGTTTGTTGAAAGTGAGCATCAAGATCAGTCTCCTTTTTCCTTACACCATACAACAACAAATATCTGACCGAAAACGGAGATTGTACAAATGTATTCTTGGAATGCACGCACTATTCTCTCCCATACTACTAGTCTCTGTAATATAAATTCCCGTGTAATAACAATAGGCTAAAGCATGGCACATTAATGAAGGTGAAGGATTCAAAGTTCATTTTGTCTCTTACTACTTAGTGTCCATGATTTCTGTTGTAGTGGTGGGTGGTACAATGTGGCTATGATTTTTGTTGTAGTGGTGGGTGGTATACTGTGTCCATGATTCCTGTTGTAGTGGTGGGTGATGGTTTCCGTTGTAGTGGCGGGTGGTACATAGTGTCCATGGTGTCTGTTGTAGTGGTGGATGGTACATAGTATCCATCATTTCTGTTGTAGAAGTGGGTGGTATATAAAGTCCATGGTTTCTGTTGTAGTTGTGGGTGGTACATAGTGTCTATGATTTTTGTTGTAGTGAAGGGTGGATCTTTTTCATACCTAAACAAGATAAATATAACATTAACCACTATTTTTTTTTCAAACCACCATACCTATAGTATGCTGAATCACCCAACAGTGCGAGGCTATGAATTGAATTTCAGCCATGTAAGATTTCTCATGTATCCAACTGCAAAGTAAGCTTGCAATGGCTATTTTTCAGCAGTACAATACTATCTCAACCTGTAATATGCCCATCGCTACTATGATTTAAGACGCTGTAGATCAAGGTTGAAATGTCCACAATTTCTATCTCTTTATCCCATGGCAGTGATGTAGACTTATCCAAATTGAAAGCATTTGCAGACGACAATTTGAATGTGGCTCTACTGATGGATTTTTCTTTGATAGGATAGAAAAAAATTTGGGAAATGGAGAAAACCTTGGTTACCAGCATTTTCTTCTTTTCACATACTGTTTTCAATAGGCTTCTTTCTCAGGGTTATTAAAAACTCGGGTTTGTGTGATAAAGTGCTATAATTTCCAATAATATATAATAATCAAAGCGTTGAAAGCACTGGTGTGGCATTTGTCAAGGGAGCAACTGAGTGAAATTAATAATTTGAAAAATAAACAAACAATGTGTGAAGAACAACCCAAAGAACGAACAAGCTCAGGGACGAACTGTCTTTGGGACGAACACCGTCAGGCGACAAAGGTTGTGTGTATCATTGCGCCGTAGCGGATATGGATAGTTTCAATAAAAAAAGAGGTATTCCCATGATCGATGCCCTAATCCAGTTTATTTGAATACTCCGTTGTTAATTATGTATCTGAGTGCTATCGAAATACTTATCTGTCTTACAGAAATTGTGCTTAATTGGGTTTACTTCCTTCAGTTTTGCTCAAACTACGATACATGATTTTCAGGATACCGTATTGAACTCATAATGGCATTGCCTTCGACAAATGTTACAAAAAACTGCCCTGGCTTTGTTATTTTTATTCACATAACCCTTTACAAAAGCAAAACCAAGTTGATTACCCTTTGAAAGGAGACCTCTGTAAACATAGTTGGAAAAGGAGAAAATGTTGGTATTCAATTTGTTGTCTGCAAATGCCTCCAACTTGTTATTTGGTTAAGAGTGATAACAAATTTGTTTTTATAATATATTTCCATTTTCTGCTGTATTCCAAGTACAAGAAGATGTGCAAAAATAGATAAAGGGTGACAAACAAGATAATGAACGATTGATTGAATGGTATTTATTGCCACTTTTAGCATCATTTCAGTCACAATGAAAGCTCACTTATTTGTATGTTTCCTTGGTTTCACCAGTAATAGACTAGAGCTCCGAAGCATCTTGCCCAAGGACACTCACACGAAAGACCCACTGGATCGAGTGAGGCTCGAACCCGGAGCCTCCAGGTCAGGAGTCCGACACTTAGACTTTTCCACTGAGCCACACAGGACCTCCAAAAGATTACAAAGTCTGATACATAAGACAATAAACCAAATCACAAAAGACATATCCTCTTCATGTACTTATCAATGTTTTTTTTTTAAGGACGAACCCCGTTTGTTTTAAATGAGAACACAGCTTTTGTAGAAAGCCGAGGGAGATTGATGTACAACCAGATCCTTGATATTTTCATAAGCTAGTCACAAAAGGCATGCCCCCTTCATGTACTCATCCATGATTATTTTTTTAAACGAAAAAGGATCAACCCCATTTTTTTAGTGAGAATACAGCTTTTGTAGACAGCTGAGGGAGATTGATGTATTACCAGATCCTTGATATTTTCATAACTAGTCTTATGTCAACCATCGCACATCTGGCTGGCTTCTATGATGTTTCGTGAGTCTCTCTGCTCTGAAAGTAGAAAAGATTTAGGGTAAGGAGCAAACCACATCTCCATGTGGGTCAAATTCATCACTAGCTGCTTACATGTATTTCACCAATTAACATTAATTACAATGAAATGAAGGAACCAGAAGCTAAACATGATTAGATGAACAAATTCAATCTAGGAAAAGGTTAATACAAACAAAGCATGTTTAGGTAGATATATACAAAAACCTTACTCAGATTTTAACGACAAATACATACATGACATAATGTAGATTCAAAGCACGCTTACAGAAATATGAACAAAAATTTACTGAATATTGAACCACGGTTAGACAAAAAAAAAAAAACTTAATGAAATTTTCAAGAGGAATAGATCTACATACACAACATATAGCAAATATCAAACATGGTTAGACAAGCATGAACGAAATCTTACTACAATTCATTTAAGAAGTACATACAGTGGGTAACGCAAATTTTGAGGATGATTAGACAGGTATTTACAAAAACTTACTCATACTTTTAAGAATATTTCATACATGAGATGAAGCAAATTAGAAGCATAAAGCAAATTAGAAGCATAAAGCTAGAGATATATAAACCAAAACTTACTGAAATTTTCAAGAGAATTACATACACGATAGATACTAAATTCAAGCCAAGGCTAGACAATGAAGAACAAAACTTAATAAGTTGACATTAGAATAAATGACTAAGAGAGATCATACTCCAAGTATTTTTTTCGAAAAAAGTTTTATCCGTTCTACTTTCGGGTGGGATCTGCTTGATGCAAGTTTTAACCAACTGATACAATCTGTTAAAAACTCTAAGAACTCGATTTAGAATAAAATGTTTCAGTGCAAGCCAACGGTGGCCATTTTAAAATTTTTGATCGAAGGATCTCAAGTTTGCATATAAAAACTAATGAATAAAAACAGAGAAAAACTCCGAGTCCTTTTACATTGTAATATATTTTTATTTGGACAAGGTTGGACCATCTTGAAAAAGTTAACAATGTACCTCCAAGGTTAGTAGTCACACCGATGGATAAAAGCGGTAAAAACTTTGAGTACTCTTTTTAAGTTAAATATTTATTGTCTGGCTAGGTTCCTACATTTTAAAATCTTTTTAGAGGGACCTTCCTAGTGAGTATTAAAAGCAATGGATAATGGCGGTAAAAATTCCTGGTACTTTCTTTTCTGTTTATGTGTAAAATATTTCGTTTTAAAACAATTGAGGGACCTCCCTTGTGAGTGCAAAAAATAATGGATAAAAGCGGTAAAAAGTCGGAGTACTCTTTGATTCAAATACTCTGATCCTGTTTATGTGCAGCTAGTTAAAACCTCTAACATGGGATCTCCCTGATCAGTGTTATAACCAATGGATAAAATCGGTAAAAACTTTGAAAACTCCTATTTCAGTATAAAATGTTTTGATGCTAGGTTAGTTTGGCCACTTTAAAACCTCCATCGAGGGATCTCCTGGTGGGTATTAAAACCAACGGATAAAACCTGTAAAACTCAGAATACTCTTTTGTAAGTCTACAATTATTTCATCCTTATGTCAGCTATTCTAAAACTTTTCTCAAGAGACCTCCCTGGTAGGTGTTAAAAGCAATGGATAAAAGGGGCTATTCATTTTAGTGTGGAACATTTTGTTTTGCTGTTTTAAAACCTTCATCGAGGGACCTCACTGTTGGTGTTAAAACAGTGGATAAAAAGAACGGTAAAAACACATATATACATACGCGTGATTAAGCAAGTTTAAAACATTGGAAAGTAACTGCAATTTTAATGACAAATACATACAATATATGAGCAATTCTAAAGCATTGTCAGAGAAATCAGAAACATTAACAAAAACTAACCTTAATTTTGATGAAAGGCACATACCTAAAATAAAAGCGAAAACAAAGTAATTATACACCCCTGAAAATCTAATAAATTCAATCCACCTCTTTCCTCATTCCTCAAGCTGTCGTTATATAGCACCATGTTGAAATCTAAATAATGATAAAATCTCAGATCAGTATTTTTGTTTCAATGTATGCCAAAGTATTCCTCTCTCTTCTTCATAATTGCTCATTTACTCATTTTAATTCTAGCTTTCATCAGTATTAGGCTGGAGCATTGCCGTGTTCTGCACAAAGATACTCTGATAATACTCATGCATCAAAACATGGGGAAGGTCAATTGCAGGAATTTTTCATGAAAGGCAATGTGATTGTCTCAAATCTTTACCTAATGGCAAAACTTAAGACTGGTCCAAATTGAAAGCATTTGCAGACGACATATTAAATGTCACTCAAAACTCAAGGGCCCTGATGACTGTTAAAACCAATCGATAAAAGCGATAAAAACTCCAAGTGCTCTTCTATTAGGGTAAAATGTTTTTATAACCATTTTGTTCAGCTAAATTAACAAAAACCTTTCTTAAGTGACCTCCCTGGTGAGTGTTAAAACCAATGGATAGAAGAGGTAAAAACTCTTACATAAGGTTATAATAGTTTTATCCCCGTTGTGAACAGCTTTAACGAAAATAATAAAAAAAAAATCCCGAGGTAACTCCCTCGTGTTTGATTAAACACATGGATACAAGTGGTAAAAACTCAGAGTACCCTTTTATTATCGTAAAATATTTCATTTTGTTTTGTTCAGCTATATGTCAAAAAACCTTACAAAGGGACGGCCGTGGTAAGTGTTAAAACTAGTACATAAAAGCGGTGAAAAACTCCAGTGCTCTTGTATTAGCGTAAAATATTTTTATCATCGTTATATTCAGCTATTTTAAAACCTTTCTCAAGGGACTTCCCTGTTGTCTGTTAAACCAATGGATGAAAGTGGTAAAAGCTCCGAGTGCTCTTTAATTAGGGTAAAATATTTTTATCCCTGTTTTGTAGAGCTATTTAAAAAAAAAAAATTCCCGAATGACCTCCCTGGTGAGTGTTAAAACTAATGGATAGAAGCGGTAAAAAAATCTCCGTTGCTCTTTTATTAGGGTAAAATATTTTTATCATTGTTATATTCAGCTATTTTAAAACTTTTCTAAAGGGATTTCTCTGTTGAATGTTTAAACCAAAGGACGAAAACGGTAAAAGCTCCGAGTGCATTTTTATTAGGGTAAAATATTTCTATCCTCTTTTTGTTCAGCTATTTCAAAACCGTTTTCAAGGGACCTCCCTGGTGAGTGAGGTCCTAGTGACTGTTAAAATCAAAGGATAAAAGTGGTCAAAACTGCAAGTACACTTTTATTAGGCTAAAATGTAAAATCCTTGTTTTCTTCAGCTATTTTAAAAAACCTTTAAAAAGTGACCTCCCTTGTTAGTGTTAAAACCAATGAATAGAAGCTGTAGAAACTCCGAGTACTGTTTTGTTTGGGTAAAATGTTTTTTATTATTGTTTTGGACAACATTTAAATAAGAAAAACTTTCGAGGGACCTCCCTGTTGAGTGTAAAAACCGATTGATAAAAGTGGTAAAAACTCCGAATGCTCTTTTATTATCATAAAATATTACCATGCTTGTTTTATTCAGCTATTTAAAGAAAAGAAAAACTTTCTTAAGGGGCCTCCCTGGTGAGTGTTAAAACCACTGGATAATGCATAGGAAAAAAAAAATGGTGCTCTTTTAGGGTAAAATAGTTTGATAGTTTGTAATTGTTATATTCAGCTATTTAAAACCTTTTTCAAGGGACTTCCCTTTAGTTTCTTAAATTGAAAAATAAAAACGGTTGAAAAATTCGGTGCTCTTTTATTCCGGTAAAATATTTTCATCCCGGTCTTGTACAGCTTTTTTTTTTTTTTTTTTCATAAAAGAAGACTTTATCAAATGACCTCCCTACTGAATGTTAAAACCAATGGATAAAAGCGGTCAAAACATCGAGTACTCTTCTATTTGGGTAAAATGATTTTATCTTTGTTTTGTTCAACTTTAAAAAAAAAAAAAATCTCAAATGATCTTTCTGGTGAGTGTTAAAACCAATGGATTGAAGCGGTAAAAACTCCGAATACTCTAGGGTAAAAAAATTGTATCCTTGTTTTATACAGCTATTTATAAAAAAAAATCTTTCTCGAGGGACATCGCCGGACAGTGTTAAAACCAATGGATAAAAGTAGTAAAAACTCCGAGCACTCTTTTACTCGTATAATAAAACATATTAATCCTTGTTTTATTCAGATATGTTAAAAACCTTTCTCAAGGGACCTCCCTAATGAGTGTTAAAACCAATGAATAAAAGAGGTAAAATTTCCGGTGCTATTTTATAAGGTAAAATATTTTTATCATTGTTATTTTCAGCTGTACTAAAACCTTTCTCAAGGGACTACCCTGTTGACTGTTAAAAACCAATCGATAAAAACGGTAAAAACTCTAAGTGCCCTTTTATTACGGCAAATTATTTCTGTCCTGGTTTTGTTCAGCTATTTTTAAAACCTTTCTCAAGAGACCTCCCTGGTAAGTGAGGTCCCTGGTGACTGTTAAAACCAATCGATAAAGGCAGTAAAAAACCGAGTGCTCTTTTCTTCAGGTAAAATGTTTTTTATCCGTGTTTTGTTCAGCTTTTTTAAAAACCTTTCTCAATTGACCTTCCTGTTGAGTGTTAAGATCAATGGATAGAAGCGGTACAAATCTCCGAATACTCTTTTATTTATAAGAGATAAATATTTTTATCCTTGTTTTCTACAGCTATTCAAAATTAACTTTCTCGAGGGACCTCACTGGTGAGTGTTAAATCCAAAGGAAAAAAGTGGTAAAAACTCTGAGTACTCTTTTATGATCATAGAATATTTCATCCTTGTTTTGTTTAGCTATCTTAAAAAAGGGGACCTCCCTGGTGAGTGTTAAAAAAAAAAAAAAAAAAAGGCGGTAAAAAACACTTATGCTCTTTCATTACAGTATTTTTTTTTTTTTTTTTTTTTTTTATTGTTATATCCAGCTTTATTAACATCTTTCTCAAAAGACTTCCCTGAGGACTGTTAAAAATAACGGAGAAAACGGTAAAACCTCCCAGTCCTCTTTTATTCCGGTAAAATATTTCTATTCTGATTTTGTTCAGTTATTTTAAAAAAATTTTCTCAAGGGACCTCCCAGCTGATTAAGGTCCCTGGTGACTGTTAAAACCAATGGATAACAGCGGAAAAGTACACTTTTGTTTTGGGTAAAATTAAAACGGTAAAAACCCCGAGTGCTAAAAAAAAGGGGGAAGTAAAAAAATATTATTGTTATATTCAGCTATTTTAAAACCTTCTTAAGGAACCTCCCTGGTGAGTATTTAAACCAAACATAAAAAAGGTAAAGAACTCCGATCTCTTATTGGGGTAAAATGTTTTTATCATTGTGATATTCAGCTATTTTAAAACCTAATGATATTCAGCTATTTAAAACCTTTCTCAATGCACTTCCCTGTGGAATATTAAGAACAATCGTTAAAACTCCGAGTGCTCTTTTATCCCTGGTGAGTGAGGTCCCTAGTGATTGTTAAAACCAACGGATAAAAGCGCAAAACTCGGAGTGCTTGTTTATTAGTATAACACGTTTTTATCCTTGTTTTGTTTCGCTATTTTAAAAAAAGACTTTCTCAAGTGACCTCCCAGGTGAGTGTTAAAACCAAAGGATAGAAGCGGTAAAACCTCCAAGAACTCTTTTAATAAGGTAAAATATACCCTTATATATTTATATACCCTGGGTATATAAATATATTAGGGTATAGTTTTTTTAGGGTACAACATACCCTAATATTTTTTACGCCTCTTTTATTAGGGTAAAATATTTTTATCCTTGTTTTTGTACCGCTCTTTAAAACACTTTCTCGAGGGACCTTTCTGGTGAGTGTTAAAACCAATGGATGAAAGCTGTAAAAACTCTTTTATTGTCATAAAATATTTCCATCCTTCTTTCGTTAAAAAAGAGCATTCTTAAGGTACCTCCCTGTTAAAATCAATGGATAACAATAGTAAAAAAAAGACTCCGGTATTCTTCAGTTATGATAAAATATTTTTATCATTATTATATTCAGCATTTTAAAACCTTTATCAAGGGACTTCCCTGTAGACTGTTAAAATCTAAGGATAAAAACGGTAGAATCTCCAAACCCTCTTTCATTAGGGTAAAATAGTTCTATCCTGGTTTTCCTGACCTATTTCAAAAAACGTTTCTCAAGGGATCTCCCTGGGGATTGAGGTCCCATGTGACTACTAAAACCAATGGATGAGAGCGGGAAAAACTCTGAGATCACTTTTATTAGGGTAAAATGTTTCTTTCCTTCTTTTTTTAACCTAAAAACAAAAAAAGTTTCTCAAGTGACCTCCCTGGTTAGTGTTTATATAAATGGATAGTTCTAAGCAGTTAAAACTCCAAGTACTCTTGTATTAGGGTTACATATTTTTAAGCTTGTTTTGTACAGCTATTTAAAAAAATACTTTCTCGAGGGATCCCCCTGTTCAATCTTACAATCAATGGATAAAAGTGGTAAAAACTCCAAGTCCTCTTTCATTATCATAAAATATTTTTATCCTTGTTTTGTTCAATTACGTCAAAAAACAAACTTTCTTAAGGTACCTCCCTGGTTAGTGTTACAACCAATGAATAAAAGCGGTAAAACTTTTTTTTATAGGGGTAAGGTTTTTTATGTCATTGTTGTATTCAGCTATTTTAAAACTTTTCTCAAGGTACTTCCCTGATGATTGTCAAAAACAATGGATAAAAACGGTAAAAATCCTGAGTGCTCTTTTATAAGGGTAAATATTTATATCCCTTTTTTTTTTTTTTTTTTAGCTATTTTAAAAACCTTTCTCACCTCCCAGGTGAGTGAGGACCCTGGTGACTGTTAAAACCAATGGATAAAAGCCGGAAATGCTCCGAGTGCTCTTTTATTAAGGTTAAATGTTTTTATCCTTGTTTTGTTCAGCTATTTTAAAAACCGTTTCTCAATAGGCCTCCCTGGTGAGCTTTAAAACCAATGTATAGAAGCGGTAAAAACTTCCGAGTACTCTTGTTGGGGTTAAGTATTTGTATCCGTGTTCTGTACAGAATTTTGAAACAAAAACATTCTCGAGGGACCTTCCTGGTGAGAGTTAAAACCAATGGATAAATAGGGTAAAAACTCCGAGTACCGGTTATCTTCTATTATCATAAAATATTTCCATCCATTTTTTGTTCAGATGTCTTAAAAAACCCATCTCAAGGGCCTACATGGTGAGTGTAAAACCCAATGGATAAAGAGGTGAAAAACGTCGGTGCTCTTATATGACATTAGCTGTTTAAACGGCGTGTAACACACATACAAACAAACCTACCAATAATTGCCACAGAACAAGCATAAGGCCCTATGTCTTTCTCTATGCCCCTGAACATATCGGGAATAATATTGCTGGCCTATTACTTGTCTACATGTGTGCTGACAGCACTGTACATAAAAACGTCTGCATAAAAACGTGGAAAAAAGGCTACAAGAAACCAAACATGGTTGAGTAAACAAATACAAACACAATCAAGAAAATAGTTAATGCAGACAAAGCATGGTTAGACAAACATATACAAAAACTTACTCAAATTTTCAAGACAAGTACATAAATGACATAAATGCAAAGCAGAAGAGAAATATAACAAAAAAAACCTAACCGAATTTTTCACGAGAAACACCCACGAAAAATAAAAGCAAATTCAGGCCAGGGTTAGACAATTATAAACAAAAACTTACCGGTTCTGAAATTTTCAAGAACAGTGAAATACATACACAAGATATAGCAATTCCAATGCAAGGTTGAAAGAATATGAACAAAAACCTACTAAATTTCGATTAGAAATATGAGATAAAGCTAATGAAATGCATGGTCAGACAAATGAAAGCAAAATCTAAATACTGTATAACTTGAATGGGAAATACACACATGAAACAAAGCAAGTTCAAAGCATAATTAGTGGAATATAAACAAGAAATTACTAAAGTTTTGAAAAGAAATTACCCAAGACATAAACTATATTCAAAGCATAGTTATAGAAATATAAACAAAAACTCTGAAATACATACCTGGACAAAGCAAAGCCAAAGGATGGTTAAACAAATAGATTTTAAAAAAACCCTTGACGGAATTTTCATTAGAAATATTTACCCAAGACAAAGCAAATTCAATGCATGGTTAGAGAAATATATGCAAAGTCTTACTGCAATATTCATTAGAAATACATTCACGAGATAAAGCGAATTCAAATCAGAGTCAGTGACTATTAAACAGAACCTTACTACAATATATAGACTAAAATATATCTATGAGAAAAACATATTAAAGCAAATTCAAAATATGGTTAAAGAGACATAAACAAAATACATATTAAAACTTTGATGAGAAAATTCACATTAGATAAAGATTAATGATGGTTAGATGAATATAAACAAAAGCTAACGGTCATTTGGAAGAGAAATATAAACACTACATGAAGCAAACTCGAAACAGGCTAAAGAAATACCTGTAAGAACAAAACCTTGCTTAAATTTGGATTAGAAAGACAAACCCAAGATAAAGGTAATTCAAAACATAGATATATCTAAAGACAAAACCTTGTAATTTTCATGAGAAATGCATACACAAGATACAATCCATGGTTAACAAATATAAATAAAAGCTTACTTCTTCTTCTTCAAATGTAAAACAAGAATTAATTGCAAGTATGATGACAAATACATACAAAAAGTAAAGCAAATTCAAAGCATGGAAAAACCTGCAAAAGCTTGAAACCTTTCTTGACAGAATTCCTTCCGGGTCTAAGGAGTTGTGATAAGAATGGTCTCATCCTACCAAAGAAAAACTAAATGATAAAATCAACCGACCGTTTTCCTCAAGCGGTTAATACATGGCATCCTCCATGTTGACATCTGAAAAAAACAACAATAGTTTTTAATGGTGTTGTCTTGCATATATTGATATTTCAGTTATTTATCAGCAATAACTCACTTTTGGCTTTCTTAGGTTTAACCAGGAAGAGGTTGGACCTTTTGTTCGGGGTAAAATGTTTTTATCCTTGTTATCTTCAGCTATTTTTAAAGAAAAACATTTTCTCAAATGACCTCCCTGACGAGTGTTAAAACCAATGAAAAGAATCAGTAAAAACTCCGAGTACTCTTTTATTAGGGTAAAATGTTTCTTTCCTTCTTTTTTTTAACCTAAAAACAAAAAAAGTTTCTCAAGTGACCTCCCTGGTTAGTGTTTATATAAATGGATAGTTCTAAGCAGTTAAAACTCCAAGTACTCTTGTATTAGGGTTACATATTTTTAAGCTTGTTTTGTACAGCTATTTAAAAAAATACTTTCTCGAGGGATCCCCCTGTTCAATCTTACAATCAATGGATAAAAGTGGTAAAAACTCCAAGTCCTCTTTCATTATCATAAAATATTTTTATCCTTGTTTTGTTCAATTACGTAAAAAAACAAACTTTCTTAAGGTACCTCCCTGGTTAGTGTTACAACCAATGAATAAAAGCGGTAAAACTTTTTTTTATAGGGGTAAGGTTTTTTTTGTCATTGTTGTATTCAGCTATTTTAAAACTTTTCTCAAGGTACTTCCCTGATGATTGTCAAAAACAATGGATAAAAACGGTAAAAATCCTGAGTGCTCTTTTATAAGGGTAAATATTTATATCCCTTTTTTTTTTTTTTTTTACCTATTTTAAAAACCTTTCTCACCTCCCAGGTGAGTGAGGACCCTGGTGACTGTTAAAACCAATGGATAAAAGCCGGAAATGCTCCGAGTGCTCTTTTATTAAGGTTAAATGTTTTTATCCTTGTTTTGTTCAGCTATTTTAAAAACCGTTTCTCAATAGGTCTCCCTGGTGAGCTTTAAAACCAATGTATAGAAGCGGTAAAAACTTCCGAGTACTCTTGTTGGGGTTAAGTATTTGTATCCGTGTTCTGTACAGAATTTTGAAACAAAAACATTCTCGAGGGACCTTCCTGGTGAGAGTTAAAACCAATGGATAAATAGGGTAAAAACTCCGAGTACCGGTTATCTTCTATTATCATAAAATATTTCCATCCATTTTTTGTTCAGATGTCTTAAAAAACCCATCTCAAGGGCCTACATGGTGAGTGTAAAACCCAATGGATAAAGAGGTGAAAAACGTCGGTGCTCTTATATGACATTAGCTGTTTAAACGGCGTGTAACACACATACAAACAAACCTACCAATAATTGCCACAGAACAAGCATAAGGCCCTATGTCTTTCTCTATGCCCCTGAACATATCGGGAATAATATTGCTGGCCTATTACTTGGCTACATGTGTGCTGACAGCACTGTACATAAAAACGTCTGCATAAAAACGTGGAAAAAAGGCTACAAGAAACCAAACATGGTTGAGTAAACAAATACAAACACAATCAAGAAAATAGTTAATGCAGACAAAGCATGGTTAGACAAACATATACAAAAACTTACTCAAATTTTCAAGACAAGTACATAAATGACATAAATGCAAAGCAGAAGAGAAATATAACAAAAAAAACCTAACCGAATTTTTCACGAGAAACACCCACGAAAAATAAAAGCAAATTCAGGCCAGGGTTAGACAATTATAAACAAAAACTTACCGGTTCTGAAATTTTCAAGAACAATGAAATACATACACAAGATATAGCAATTCCAATGCATGGTTGAAAGAATATGAACAAAAACCTACTAAATTTCGATTAGAAATATGAGATAAAGCTAATGAAATGCATGGTCAGACAAATGAAAGCAAAATCTAAATACTGTATAACTTGAATGGGAAATACACACATGAAACAAAGCAAGTTCAAAGCATAATTAGTGGAATATAAACAAGAAATTACTAAAGTTTTGAAAAGAAATTACCCAAGACATAAACTATATTCAAAGCATAGTTATAGAAATATAAACAAAAACTCTGAAATACATACCTGGACAAAGCAAAGCCAAAGGATGGTTAAATAAATAGATTTTAAAAAAACCCTTGACGGAATTTTCATTAGAAATATTTACCCAAGACAAAGCAAATTCAATGCATGGTTAGAGAAATATATGCAAAGTCTTACTGCAATATTCATTAGAAATACATTCACGAGATAAAGCGAATTCAAATCAGAGTCAGTGACTATTAAACAGAACCTTACTACAATATATAGACTAAAATATATCTATGAGAAAAACATATTAAAGCAAATTCAAAATATGGTTAAAGAGACATAAACAAAATACATATTAAAACTTTGATGAGAAAATTCACATTAGATAAAGATTAATGATGGTTAGATGAATATAAACAAAAGCTAACGGTCATTTGGAAGAGAAATATAAACACTACATGAAGCAAACTCGAAACAGGCTAAAGAAATACCTGTAAGAACAAAACCTTGCTTAAATTTGGATTAGAAAGACAAACCCAAGATAAAGGTAATTCAAAACATAGATATATCTAAAGACAAAACCTTGTAATTTTCATGAGAAATGCATACACAAGATACAATCCATGGTTAACAAATATAAATAAAAGCTTACTTCTTCTTCTTCAAATGTAAAACAAGAATTAATTGCAAGTATGATGACAAATACATACAAAAAGTAAAGCAAATTCAAAGCATGGAAAAACCTGCAAAAGCTTGAAACCTTTCTTGACAGAATTCCTTCCTGGTCTAAGGAGTTGTGATAAGAATGGTCTCATCCTACCAAAGAAAAACTAAATGATAAAATCAACCGACCGTTTTCCTCAAGCGGTTAATACATGGCATCCTCCATGTTGACATCTGAAAAAAACAACAATAGTTTTTAATGGTGTTGTCTTGCATATATTGATATTTCAGTTATTTATCAGCAATAACTCACTTTTGGCTTTCTTAGGTTTAACCAGGAAGAGGTTGGACCTTTTGTTCGGGGTAAAATGTTTTTATCCTTGTTATCTTCAGCTATTTTTAAAGAAAAACATTTTCTCAAATGACCTCCCTGACGAGTGTTAAAACCAATGAAAAGAATCAGTAAAAACTCCGAGTACTCTTTTATTAGGGTAAAATGTTTCTTTCCTTCTTTTTTTTAACCTAAAAACAAAAAAAGTTTCTCAAGTGACCTCCCTGGTTAGTGTTTATATAAATGGATAGTTCTAAGCAGTTAAAACTCCAAGTACTCTTGTATTAGGGTTACATATTTTTAAGCTTGTTTTGTACAGCTATTTAAAAAAATACTTTCTCGAGGGATCCCCCTGTTCAATCTTACAATCAATGGATAAAAGTGGTAAAAACTCCAAGTCCTCTTTCATTATCATAAAATATTTTTATCCTTGTTTTGTTCAATTACGTAAAAAAACAAACTTTCTTAAGGTACCTCCCTGGTTAGTGTTACAACCAATGAATAAAAGCGGTAAAACTTTTTTTTATAGGGGTAAGGTTTTTTTTGTCATTGTTGTATTCAGCTATTTTAAAACTTTTCTCAAGGTACTTCCCTGATGATTGTCAAAAACAATGGATAAAAACGGTAAAAATCCTGAGTGCTCTTTTATAAGCGTAAATATTTATATCCCTTTTTTTTTTTTTTTTTTCAGCTATTTTAAAAACCTTTCTCACCTCCCAGGTGAGTGAGGACCCTGGTGACTGTTAAAACCAATGGATAAAAGCCGGAAATGCTCCGAGTGCTCTTTTATTAAGGTTAAATGTTTATATCCTTGTTTTGTTCAGCTATTTTAAAAACCGTTTCTCAATAGGCCTCCCTGGTGAGCTTTAAAACCAATGTATAGAAGCGGTAAAAACTTCCGAGTACTCTTGTTGGGGTTAAGTATTTGTATCCGTGTTCTGTACAGAATTTTGAAACAAAAACATTCTCGAGGGACCTTCCTGGTGAGAGTTAAAACCAATGGATAAATAGGGTAAAAACTCCGAGTACCGGTTATCTTCTATTATCATAAAATATTTCCATCCATTTTTTGTTCAGATGTCTTAAAAAACCCATCTCAAGGGCCTACATGGTGAGTGTAAAACCCAATGGATAAAGAGGTGAAAAACGTCGGTGCTCTTATATGACATTAGCTGTTTAAACGGCGTGTAACACACATACAAACAAACCTACCAATAATTGCCACAGAACAAGCATAAGGCCCTATGTCTTTCTCTATGCCCCTGAACATATCGGGAATAATATTGCTGGCCTATTACTTGGCTACATGTGTGCTGACAGCACTGTACATAAAAACGTCTGCATAAAAACGTGGAAAAAAGGCTACAAGAAACCAAACATGGTTGAGTAAACAAATACAAACACAATCAAGAAAATAGTTAATGCAGACAAAGCATGGTTAGACAAACATATACAAAAACTTACTCAAATTTTCAAGACAAGTACATAAATGACATAAATGCAAAGCAGAAGAGAAATATAACAAAAAAAACCTAACCGAATTTTTCACGAGAAACACCCACGAAAAATAAAAGCAAATTCAGGCCAGGGTTAGACAATTATAAACAAAAACTTACCGGTTCTGAAATTTTCAAGAACAATGAAATACATACACAAGATATAGCAATTCCAATGCATGGTTGAAAGAATATGAACAAAAACCTACTAAATTTCGATTAGAAATATGAGATAAAGCTAATGAAATGCATGGTCAGACAAATGAAAGCAAAATCTAAATACTGTATAACTTGAATGGGAAATACACACATGAAACAAAGCAAGTTCAAAGCATAATTAGTGGAATATAAACAAGAAATTACTAAAGTTTTGAAAAGAAATTACCCAAGACATAAACTATATTCAAAGCATAGTTATAGAAATATAAACAAAAACTCTGAAATACATACCTGGACAAAGCAAAGCCAAAGGATGGTTAAACAAATAGATTTTAAAAAAACCCTTGACGGAATTTTCATTAGAAATATTTACCCAAGACAAAGCAAATTCAATGCATGGTTAGAGAAATATATGCAAAGTCTTACTGCAATATTCATTAGAAATACATTCACGAGATAAAGCGAATTCAAATCAGAGTCAGTGACTATTAAACAGAACCTTACTACAATATATAGACTAAAATATATTTATGAGAAAAACATATTAAAGCAAATTCAAAATATGGTTAAAGAGACATAAACAAAATACATATTAAAACTTTGATGAGAAAATTCACATTAGATAAAGATTAATGATGGTTAGATGAATATAAACAAAAGCTAACGGTCATTTGGAAGAGAAATATAAACACTACATGAAGCAAACTCGAAACAGGCTAAAGAAATACCTGTAAGAACAAAACCTTGCTTAAATTTGGATTAGAAAGACAAACCCAAGATAAAGGTAATTCAAAACATAGATATATCTAAAGACAAAACCTTGTAATTTTCATGAGAAATGCATACACAAGATACAATCCATGGTTAACAAATATAAATAAAAGCTTACTTCTTCTTCTTCAAATGTAAAACAAGAATTAATTGCAAGTATGATGACAAATACATACAAAAAGTAAAGCAAATTCAAAGCATGGAAAAACCTGCAAAAGCTTGAAACCTTTCTTGACAGAATTCCTTCCTGGTCTAAGGAGTTGTGATAAGAATGGTCTCATCCTACCAAAGAAAAACTAAATGATAAAATCAACCGACCGTTTTCCTCAAGCGGTTAATACATGGCATCCTCCATGTTGACATCTGAAAAAAACAACAATAGTTTTTAATGGTGTTGTCTTGCATATATTGATATTTCAGTTATTTATCAGCAATAACTCACTTTTGGCTTTCTTAGGTTTAACCAGGAAGAGGTTGGACCTTTTGTTTGGGGTAAAATGTTTTTATCCTTGTTATCTTCAGCTATTTTTAAAGAAAAACATTTTCTCAAATGACCTCCCTGACGAGTGTTAAAACCAATGAAAAGAATCAGTAAAAACTCCGAGTACTCTTTTATTAGGGTGAAATGTCTGTATCCTTGAGTTGTACAATTATTTTAAAAACAACTTTTTCGAGTGACCTCCCCGATGAGTGTTAAAACCAATGGATAGGGTAAAATATTTTTATCATTGTTATATTCAGCTATTATAAAACCTTTCTCAAGAGACTTCCCTGTTGAATATTAAAACCAGTGTGTAAAAACGATAAAAACTCCGAGTGCTCTTTTTCCAGTTTAAATATTTATGTCATTGTTATAATCAGCTATGTTAAAACCTTCTCAAGGGACCTTCCCGGTGAGTGTTTAAACGAAAGAAAAAAGTAGTAAACAACTCCGATCTCTTCTATTGGGGTAAAATATTTTTTATCATTGTGATATTCAGCTATTTTAAACCTATCTCAAGGGACTTCCCTGTGGACTATTAAAACCAATCGATAAAAACGGTAAAAACTCCTAGTGCTTTTTTATTACGATAAAATATTTCTATCCTGGTTTTATTCAGTTATTTTTAAAACCTTTCTCAAGGGACTTCCCTTGTGAGTGAGGTCCCTGGTGACTGTTAAAACAAAGGGATAAAAGCGGAAACCTAGGAGTGCTCTTTTATTAGGGTAAACATTTTTCATCTTTTTTTTGCTCCGCTATTTTAAAAAAAAGGATTTCTCAAGTGATCTCCCTGGTGAGTGTTAAAACCAAAGGATAGAGGCGGTAAAACCTCGGAGAAGTCTTTTATTAGGGTAAAATATTTTTATCCTGGTTTTAGTACCGCCATTTGAAGAAAAACGTTTCTCGAGGTACCTCCCTGATGAGTGTTAAAACAAATGGATGAAAGATGTAAAAACTCCGAGTTCTCTTTTATTATCAGAAAATATTTCCATCCTTCTTTCGTTCAGTTATCTTTACAAAAAAGCAGTCTTATAGTACATCCCTGGTGAATGTTAAAATCAATGGACAAAAGTAGTAAAAAACTCTGGTGCTCTTTTGTTAGGGTAAAAATATCATTGTTATATTCAGCTATTTTAAAACTTTATCAAGGGACTTCCCTGTAGACTGTTAAAACCTAAGGATAACAACGGCAAAAACTCCAAGTCCTCTTTTATTAGGGTAAAATATATCTATCGTGGTTTTGCTGAGCTATTTAAAACACCTTTCTCAAGGGAACTCCGTAGGGATTGAGGTCCCATGTAACTACTAAAACCAATGGATAAGAGCGGTAAAAACTCTGAGTACACTTTTATTAGGGTAAAATATTTCTATCCTTCTTTATTTTAATTTTTTTTAAAACGAACCTTTCTCAAGTGACCTGCCTCGTTAGTGTTAAAACAAAAGGATAGTTCTAAGCGGTAAAACTCCGAGTACTATTTTATAAGTGTTACATATTTTTATCCTTTTTTTTTTTTTTTTTTTTGTGCAGCTATTTAAGAAAACACTTTCTAAAGGGATATCCCTGTTTAATGTTAAAACCAATGGATAAAAGTGATAAAAACGCCGAGTTCTCTTTTATTATCATAAAATATCTTCATCCATGTTTTGTTCAGCTAATTAAAAAAAAAAAAAAAAACCTTCTCAACGTACCTCCCTGCTTAGTGTTATAAACAATGGATAAAAGCGGTAAAAACTATGGTGCTTTTTAAAAGGGTGAAGTATTTTTGTCATTGTTGTATTAAGCTATCTTAAAACCTATCTCAAGGGCCTTCCCTGTTGATTGTCAAAAACATTGGATAAAAACGGTAAAAAATCCCGAGTGCTCTTTCATTAGGGTTAATATTTCTATCCTGTTTTCTTTTTGTTTTGTTTTGTTTTGTTTTGTTTTTTAAGCTATTTAAAAAACCTTCCTCAATGGACCTCCCTGGTGAGTGAGGTCCCTGATGACCGTTAAAACCAATGGATAAAAGCGGTAAATACTCCGAGTGCTCTTTTCAGCTACTTAAAAAAAACCTTCTCAACGTGTTGTACAGTTATTTTAAAAAACAACTTTTTCGAATGACCTCCCCGATGAGTGTTAAAACCAATGGATAAAAGTGGTAAAAACTCGTTGTACTGTTTTATTATCATAAATAACTTTCATCCTTGTTTTATTCAGCTATGTTAAAAACCTTTCTCAAGGGACCTCCCTTGTGAGCGTTTAAAGCCGGGATAAACGCGGTGAAAAACTCCGGTGTCTTTTATTAGGGTAAAATATTTTTGTTATTGTTATATTCAGCTATTAAAAAACCTTTCTCAAGAGACTTCCCAGTTGAATAATAAAACCAATGTGTAAAAACGGTAAAAAACTCCGAGTGCTCTTTTTCAGTTTAAATATTTTTTGTCATTGTTATATTCAGCTATGTTAAAACCTTCTCAAGGGACCTTCCCGGTGAGTGTTTAAACGAAAGAAAAAAGTAGTAAACAACTCCGATCTCTTCTATTGGGGTAAAATATTTTTTTATCATAGTGATATTCAGCTATTTTAAAACCTATCTCAAGGGACTTCCCTGTGGACTATTACAACTAATCGATAAAAACGGTAAAAGCTCCTAGTGCATTTTTATTACGATAAAATATTTCTATCCTGGTTTTATTCAGCTATTTTAAAAACCTTTCTCAAGGGACTTCCCTTGTGAGTGAGGTCCCTGGTGACTGTTAAAACGAACGGATAAAAAGCGGAAACCTAGGAGTGCTCTTTTATTAGGGTAAAAATTTCTTATCCTTCTTTTGCTCCGCTATTTTAAAAAAAGCATTGCTCAAGTGATCTCCCTGGTGAGTGTTAAAACCAAAGGATAGAGGCGGTAAAACCTCGGAGAAGTCTTTTATTAGGGTAAAATATTTTTATCCTGGTTTTAGTACCGCTATTTGAAAAAACATTTCTCGAGGTACCTCCCTGGTGAGTGTTAAAACAAATGGATGAAAGATGTAAAAACTCCGAGTTCTCTTTTATTATCAGAAAATATTTCCATCCTTCTTTCGTTCAGTTGTCTTTAAAAAAAGCAGTCTTAAGGTACATCCCTGGTGAATGTTAAAATCAATGGACGAAAGTAGTAAAAAACTCTGGTGCTCTTTTGTTAGGGTAAAAATATCATTGTTATATTCAGCTATTTTAAAACTTTATCAAGGGACTTCCCTGTAGACTGTTAAAACCTAAGGATAAAAACGGTAAAAACTCCAAGTCCTCTTTTATTAGGGTAAAATATATCTATCCTGGTTTTGCTGAGCTATCTAAAAAACCTTCCTCAAGGGAACTCCGTAGGGATTGAGGTCTCATGTAACTACTAAAACCAATGGATAAGAGCGGTAAAAACTCTGAGTACACTTTTATTAGGGTAAACTATTTCTATCCTTCTTTATTTTAACTTTAAAAAAAAAAAACTTTCTCAAGTGACCTCCCTCGTTAGTGTTAAAACAAAAGGATAGTTCTAAGCGGTAAAAGCTCCGAGTACTATTTTATAAGTGTTACATATTTTTATCCCTTTTTTTTTTTTTTTTTTTTTTTTGTGCAGCTCTTTAAGAAAACACTTTCTCGAGGGATATCCCTATTGAATGTTAAAACCAATGGATAAAAGTGGTAAAAACTCCAGTTCGCTTTTATTATCATAAATTATCTTCATCCTTGTTTTTTTCAGCTATTTAAAAAAAACCTTCTCAACGTACCTCCCTGGTTAGTGTTATAAACAATGGATAAAAGCGGTAAAAAAACTCCGGTGCTTTTTATAAGGGTAAAGTATTTTTGTCATTGTTGTATTTAAACCTATCCCAAGGGACTTCCCTGTTAATTGTCAAAAACATTGGATAAAAACGGTAAAAACTCCAAGTGCTCTTTCATCAGGGTTAATATTTCTATCCTTTTTTTTTTTTTTTTTTTTTGCTATTTTAAAAACCTTCCTCAATGGACCTCCCTGGTGAGTGAGGTCCCTGATGACCGTTAAAACCAATGGATAAAAGCGGTAAATACTCCGAGTGCTCTTTCATTAAGTTTAAATGTTTTCAATCCTTGTTTTGTTCAGCTATCTTAAAAACCGTTTCTCAACTGACCTCCCTGGTGAGCTTTAAAACCTATTTATAGAAGCGATAAAAACTTCCGAGTACTCTTTTATTGGGGTAAAATATTTGTATCCTTGTTCTGTACAGATTTTTTAATCAAAATCATTCTCGAGGGACCCCCCTGGTGAGTGTTAAAACCAATGAATAAAAAGGGTAAAAACTCCGAGTACCGTAATCTTCTATTATCATAAAATATTTCCATCCATGTTTTGTTCAGCTGTCTTTTAAAAAACCTATATCAAGGGCCTGCGTGGTAGTGTTAAAACAAGTGGATAAAAGCGGTAAAAAGCTCCGGTACTTTTATATGACATTAGCTGTTTAAACGGCGTGTAACACCAATACAAACAAACCTACCAATAATTGCCACAGAACAAGCATAAGGACCTATATCTTCCTCTATGCCCCTGAACATATCGGTAATAATATTGCTGACCTATTACTGAGCTACATGTGCTAGCAGCACAGCACATAAAAACGTCTGCAACAAAAAAAAAACAAGAAAAAAGGCTACAAGAAACCAAACATGGATGGATAAACAAATAAAAATACAATCAAGATAATAGTTAATGCAGACAAAGCATGGTTAGGCAATTATATACAAAAACTTACTCAAATTTTTAAGACAAGTACAAATGACATACAACAAATGCAAAGCATAAGAAAAATATAAAAAGAAAAAACTAACTGAATTTTTCACGAGGACCACCTACGAAACATAAAAGCAAATTCAAGCCAGGGTTAGACAATTATAAACAAAAACTTACCGGTTCTGAAATTTTCAAGAAAAATACATACACAAGATATAGCAATTCCAATGCATGGTTGAAGAGATATGAACAAAACCTACTAAATTTCGATTAGAAACATGAGATAAAGCTAATGAAATGCATGGTCAGACAAATGAAAGCAAAATCTAATTATAACTTGAATGGGAAATACACACATGAAACAAAGCAAGTTCAAAGCATAGTTAGTGGAATATAAACAAAAACTTAGTAAAGTTTTGAAAAGAAATTACCCAAGACATAAACTATATTCAAAGCATGGTTATAGAAATATAAACAAAAGCTCTAAAATACATACCTGGACAAAGCAAAGCCAAAGGATGGTTAAACAAATAGATTTTAAAAAACCCTTGACGTAATTTTCATTAGAAATATTTACCCAAGACAAAGCAAATTCAATGCATGGTTAGAGAAATATATGCAAAGGCTTACTACAATATTCATTAGAAATACATTTACGAGATAAAGCGAATTCAAATCAGAGTTAGTGACTATTAAACTGAACCTTACTACAATATATAGACTAAAATATATTTATGAGAAAAACATATTAAAGCAAATTCAAAATATGGTTAAAGAGACATGAACAAAATACATATTGAAACTTTGATGAGAAAATTCACATTAGATAAAGAGTAATGAGGGTTAGGTGAATATAAACAAAAGCTAATGGTCATTTGGAAGAGAAATAAAAACACTACATGAAGCAAACTTGAAACAGGCTAAAGAAATACCTGTAAGAACAAAACTTTGCTTAAATTCGGATTAGAAAGACAAACCCAAGATAAAGGTAATTCAAAACATAGATATATCTAAAGACAAAACCTTCTTGCAATTTTCATGAGAAATGCATACACAAGATACAATCCATGGTTAACAAATATAAACAAAAGCTTACTTCTTCTTCTTCAAATGTAAAACAAGAATTAATTGCAAGTATGATGACAAATACATACAAAAAGTAAAGCAAATTCAAAGCATGGAAAAACCTGCGAAAGCTTGAAACCTTTCTTGTTAGAATTCCTTCCTGGCCTAGGAAGTTGTGATAAGAATGGTCTCATCCTACCAAAGAAAAACTAAATAATAAATTCAACCAACCGTTTTCCTCAACCTGTTAATACATGGCATCCTCCATGTTGACATCTGAAAAAAAAACAACAATATTTTTTGATGTTGTTTTTATTGCATATATTGATATTTCAGTCATTTATCAGCAATAACTCACTTTTGGCTTTCTTAGGTTTAACCAGGAAGAGGCTGGACCTTTTGTTTGGGGTAAAATGTTTTTATCCTTGTTATCTTCAGCTATTTTGAAAGAAAAAGATTTTCTCAAATGACCTCCCTGACGAGTGTTAAAACCAATGAATAGAATCAGTAAAAACTTCGAGTACTCTTTTATTAGGGTAAAATGTCTGTATCCTTGTGCTGTACAGTTATTTTAAAAACAACTTTTTCGAGTGACCTCCCCGATGAGTGTTAAAACCAATGGATAAAAATGGTAAAAACTCGTTGTACTGTTTTACTATCATAAATAACTTTCATCCTTGTTTTATTCAGCTATGTTAAAAACCTTTCTCAAGGGACCTCCCTTGTGAGTGTTTAAACCCGAGATAAACGCGGTGAAAAACTCCGGTGTCTTTTATTAGGGTAAAATATTTTTAGCATTGTTATATTCAGCTATTAAAAAACCTTTCTCAAGAGACTTCCCTGTTGAATATTAAAACCAATGTGTAAAAACGGTAAAAACTCCGAGTGCTCTTTTTTCAGTTTAAATATTTTTGTCATTGTTATATCCAGCTATTTTAAAACCTTCTCAAGGGACCTTCCCGGTGAGTGTTTAAACCAAAGAAAAAAGTAGTAAACAACTCCGATCTCTACTATTGGGGTAAAATATTTTTTTATCATAGTGATATTCAGCTATTTTAAAACCTATCTCAAGGGACTTCCCTGTGGACTATTAAAACCAATCGACAAAAACGGTAAAAACTCTTAGTACTTTTTTATTACGATAAAATATTTCTATCCTGGTTTTATTCAGCTATTTTAAAAACCTTTCTCAAGGGACTTCCCTTGTGAGTGAGGTCCCTGGTGACTGTTAAAACGAACGGATAAAAGCGGAAATCTAGGAGTGCTCTTTTATTAGGGTAAAAATTTCTTATCCTTCTTTTGCTCCGCTATTTTAAAAAAAAAGCATTTCTCAAGTGACCTCCCTGGTGAGTGTTAAAACCAAAGGATAGAGGCAGTAAAACCTCGGAGAAGTCTTTTATTAGGGTAAAATATTTTTATCCTGGTTTTAGTACCGCTATTCGAAAAAACATTTCTCGAGGTACCTTCCTGGTGAGTGTTAAAACAAATGGATGAAAGATGTAAAAACTCTGAGTTCTCTTTTATTATCAGAAAATATTTCCATCCTTCTTTCGTTCAGTTATCTTTAAAAAAAGCAGTCTTAAGGTACATCCCTGGTGAATGTTAAAATCAATGGACGAAAGTAGTAAAAAACTCTGGTGCTCTTTTGTTAGGGTAAAAATATCATTGTTATATTCAGCTATTTTAAAACTTTATCAAGGGACTTCCCTGTAGACTGTTAAAACCTAAGGATAAAACGGTAAAAACTCCAAGTCCTCTTTTATTAGGGTAAAATATATCTATCCTGGTTTTGCTGAGCTATCTAAAAAACCTTCCTCAGGGGAACTCCGTAGGGATTGAGGTCCCATGTAACTACTAAAACCAATGGATAAGAGCGGTAAAAACTCTGAGTACACTTTTATTAGGGTAAACTATTTCTATTCTTCTTTATTTTAACTTAAAAAAAAAAACTTTCTCAAGTGACCTCCCTCGTTAGTGTTAAAACAAAAGGATAGTTCTAAGCGGTAAAAGCTCCGAGTACTATTTTATAAGTGTTACATATTTTTATCCTTTTTTTTTTTTTTTTTTTGTGCAGCCCTTTAAGAAAACACTTTCTCGAGGGATATCCCTATTGAATGTTAAAACCAATGGATAAAAGTGGTAAAAACTCCGAGTTCGCTTTTATTATCATAAATTATCTTCGTCCGTGTTTTTTTCAGCTACTTAAAAAAAACCTTCTCAACGTACCTCCCTGGTTAGTGTTATATACAATGGATAAAAGCGGTAAAAAAACTCTGGTGCTTTTTATAAGGGTAAAGTATTTTTGTCATTGTTGTATTAAAACCTATCCCAAGGGACTTCCCTGTTAATTGTCAAAAACATTGGATAAAAACGGTAAAAACTCCAAGTGCTCTTTCATCAGGGTTAATATTTCTATCCTTTTTTTTTTTTTTTTTTTGCTATTTTAAAAACCTTCCTCAATGGACCTCCCTGGTGAGTGAGGTCCCTGATGACCGTTAAAACCAATGGATAAAAGCGGTAAATACTCCGAGTGCTCTTTCATTAAGTTTAAATGTTTTCTATCCTTGTTTTGTTCAGCTATCTTAAAAACCGTTTCTCAACTGACCTCCCTGGTGAGCTTTAAAACCTATTTATAGAAGCGATAAAAACTTCCGAGTACTCTTTTATTGGGGTAAAATATTTGTATCCTTGTTCTGTACAGATTTTTTAATCAAAATCATTCTCGAGGGACCCCCCTGGTGAGTGTTAAAACCAATGAATAAAAAGGGTAAAAACTCCGAGTACCGTAATCTTCTATTATCATAAAATATTTCCATCCATGTTTGTTCAGCTGTCTTTTAAAAAACCTATATCAAGGGCCTGCGTGGTAGTGTTAAAACAAGTGGATAAAAGCGGTAAAAAGCTCCGGTACTTTTATATGACATTAGCTGTTTAAACGGCGTGTAACACCAATACAAACAAACCTACTAATAATTGCCACAGAACAAGCATAAGGACCTATATCTTCCTCTATGCCCCTGAACATATCGGTAATAATATTGCTGACCTATTACTGAGCTACATGTGCTAGCAGCACAGCACATAAAAACGTCTGCAACAACAAAAAAAAAACAAGAAAAAAGGCTACAAGAAACCAAACATGGATGGATAAACAAATAAAAATACAATCAAGATAATAGTTAATGCAGACAAAGCATGGTTAGGCAATTATATACAAAAACTTACTCAAATTTTTAAGACAAGTACAAATGACATACAACAAATGCAAAGCATAAGAGAAATATAAAAAGAAAAAACTAACTGAATTTTTCACGAGGACCACCTACGAAACATAAAAGCAAATTCAAGCCAGGGTTAGACAATTATAAACAAAAACTTACCGGTTCTGAAATTTTCAAGAAAAATACATACACAAGATATAGCAATTTCAATGCATGGTTGAAGAGATATGAACAAAACCTACTAAATTTCGATTAGAAATATGAGATAAAGCTAATGAAATGCATGGTCAGACAAATGAAAGCAAAATCTAATTATAACTTGAATGGGAAATACACACATGAAACAAAGCAAGTTAAAAGCATAGTTAGTGGAATATAAACAAAAACTTAGTAAAGTTTTGAAAAGAACTTACCCAAGACATAAACTATATTCAAAGCATGGTTATAGAAATATAAACAAAACTCTAAAATACATACCTGGACAAAGCAAAGCCAAAGGATGGTTAAACAAATAGATTTTAAAAAACTCTTGACGTAATTTTCATTAGAAATATTTACCCAAGACAAAGCAAATTCAATGCATGGTTAGAGAAATATATGCAAAGGCTTACTGCAATATTCATTAGAAATACATTCACGAGATAAAGCGAATTCAAATCAGGGTTAGTGACTATTAGACAGAACCTTACTATAATATATAGACTAAAATATATTTATGAGAAATACATATTAAAGCAAATTCAAAATATGGTTAAAGAGACATAAACAAAATACATATTGAAACTTTGATGAGAAAATTCACATTAGATAAAGATTAATGATGGTTAGATGAATATAAACAAAAGCTAACGGTCATTTGGAAGAGAAATAAAAACACTACATGAAGCAAACTTGAAACAGGCTAAAGAAATACCTGTAAGAACAAAACTTTGCTTAAATTTGGATTAGAAAGACAAACCCAAGATAAAGGTAATTCAAAACATAGATATATCTAAAGACAAAACTTTCTTGCAATTTTCATGAGAAATGCATACACAAGATACAATCCATGGTTGACAAATATAAACAAAAGCTTACTTCTTCTTCTTCAAATGTAAAACAAGAATTAATTGCAAGTATGATGACAAATACATACAAAAAGTAAAGCAAATTCAAAGCGTGGAAAAACCTGCGAAAGCTTGAAACCTTTCTTGTCAGAATTCCTTCCTGGTCTAAGGATTTGTGATAAGAATGGTCTCAACCTACCAAAGAAAAATTAAATGATAAATTCAACCGACCGTTTTCCTCAAGCTGTTAATACATGGCATCCTCCATGTTGACATCTGAAAAAAACAACAATATTTTTAATGGTGTTTTTATTGCATATATTGATATTTCAGTCATTTATCAGCAATAACTCACTTGTGGCTTTCTTAGGTTTAACCAGGAAGAGGCTGGACCTTTTGTTTGGGGTAAAATGTTTTCATCCTTGTTATCTTCAGCTATTTTTAAAGAAAAAGATTTTCTCAAGTGACCTCCCTGACGAGTGTTAAAACCAATGGATAGAATCAGTAAAAACTCCGAGTACTCTTTTATTAGGGTAAAATATCTGTATCCTTGTGTTGTACAGTTATTTTAAAAACAACTTTTTCGAGTGACCTCCCCGATGAGTGCTAAAACAATGGATAAAAGTGGTAAAGACTCGTTGTACATTTTTATTATCATAAATAACTTTCATCCTTGTTTTATTCAGCTATGTTAAAAACCTTTCTCAAGGGACCTCCCTTGTGAGTGTTTAAACCCGAGATAAACGCGGTGAAAAACTCCGGGCTCTTTTATTAGGGTAAAATATTTTTGTTATTGTTATATTCAGCTATTCAAAAAACCTTTCTCAAGAGACTTCCCTGTTGAATATTAAAACCAATATGTAAAAACGGTAAAAACTCTGAGTGCTCTTTTTTCAGGGTAAAATGTTTTTGTCATTGTTATATTCAGCTATTTTAAAACCTCCTCAACGGCCCTTTCCGGTGAGTGTTTAAACCAAAGAAAAAAGTAGTAAACAACTCCGATCTCTTTTATTAGGGTAAAATATTTTTATCATTGTGATATTCAGCTATTTTAAAACCTATCTCAAGGGACTTGCCTGTGGACTATTAAAACCAATCGATAAAAACGGTGAAAACTCCTAGTGCTTTTTTATTACGATAAAATATTTCTATCCTGGTTTTATTCAGCTATTTTAAAAACCTTTCTCGAGGGACTTCCCTTGTGAGTGAGGTCCCTGGTGACTGTTAAAAGCAACAGATAAAAGCGGAAACCTCGGAGTGCTCTTTCATTAGGATAAAATTTTTTTATCCTTGTTTTGTTCCGCTGTTTAAAAAAAAAAGCATTTCTCAAGTGACTTCCCTGGTGAGTGTTAAAACCAAAGGAAAGAGGCGGTAAAACCTCGGAGAAGTCTTTTATTAGCATAAAATATTTCTATCCTGGTTTTAGTACCACTATTTGAAAAAAAAAACATTTCTCGAGGTACCTCTCTTGTGAGTGTTAAAACAAATGGATGAAAGATGTAAAAACTCCCGAGTTCGCTTCTATTATCAGAAAATATTTCCATCCTTCTTTCGTTCAGTTATCTTTAAAAAAGGCAGTCTTAAGCTACGTCCCTGGTGAATGTTAAAATCAAGGGACAAAAGTAGTAAAAAACTCCGGTGCTCTTTTGTAAGGGTAAAAATATCATTGTTATATTCAGCTATTTTAAAACTTTATCAAGGGACTTCTCTGTTAACTGTTAAGACCTAAGGATAAAAACGCTTAAAACTCCAAGTCCTCTTTTATTAGGGTAAAATATTTCTATCCTGGTTTTGCTGAGCTATTTAAAAACCCTTTCTCAAGGGAACTCCGTAGGGATCGAGGTCCCATGTGACTACTAAAACCAATGGATAAGAGCGGTAAAAACTCTAAGTACACTTTTATTAGGGTAAAATATTTCTATCCTTCTTTATTTTAACTTTTTTTAAAAAAACTTTCTCAAGTGACCTCCCTCGTTAGTGTTAAAACAAACGGATAGTTCTAAGCGGTAAAAGCTCCGAGTACAATTTTATAAGGGTTACGTATATTTATCTTTTTTTTTTTTTTTTTTGTGCAGCTATTTAAGAAAACACTTTCTCGAGAGATCTCCCTGTTGAATGTTAAAACCAGTGGATAAAAGTGGTAAAAACTCCGAGTTCTCTTTTATTATTATAAAATATTTTCATTCTTGTTTTGTGCAGGTAGTTAAAAAAAAAGAAAAACAAAAAACTTCTCAACGTACCTCCCTGGTTAGTATTACAAACAATGGATAAAAGCGGTAAAAAAGCTCTTATTAGGGTAAAATATTTCTATCCTGGTTTTGCTGAGCTATTTAAAAAACCTTTCTCAAGGGAACTCCATAGGGATTGAGGTCCCATGTGACTACTAAAACCAATGGATAAGAGCGGTAAAAACTCTGAGTACACTTTTATTAGGCTAAAATATTTCTATACTTCTTTATTTTAACTTTTTTTAAAAAAAAAAAACTTTCTCAAGTGACCTCCCTCGTTAATGTTAAAACAAAAGGATAGTTCTAAGCGGTAAAAGCTCCGAGTACAATTTTATAAGGGTTACATATTTTCATCCTTTCTTTTGTGTGTGTGTGCAGCTATTGAAGAAAACACTTTCTCGAGGGATATCCCTGTTGAATGTTAAAACCAATGGATAAAAGTGGTAAAAACTCCGAGTTCTCTTTTATTATCATAAAATATTTTTATCCTTGTTTTGTTCAGTTAATAAAAAAAAAAAGAAAACTTTCTCAACGTACCTCCCTGGTTAGTGTTATAAACAATGGATAAAAGCGGTAAAAAACTCTGGTGCTTTTTATAAGGGTAAAGTATTTTTGTCATTGTTGTATTCAGCTATTTTAAAACCTATCTCAAGGGACTTCCCTGTTGATTGTCAAAAACATTGGATAAAAACGGTAAAAACTCCGAGTGCTCTTTCATTAGGGTTAATATTTCTATCGTTTTACCTATTTTAAAAACCTTCCTCAATGGACCTCCCTGGTGAGTGAGGTCCCTGATGACTGTTAAAACCAATGGATAAAAGCGGTAAATACTCCGAGTGCTCTTTCATTAAGTTTAAATGTTTTTTATCCTTGTTTTGCCCAGCTATTTTAAAAACCGTTTCTCAACTGACCTCCCTGGTGAGCTTTAAAACCAGTGTATAGAAGCGATAAAAACTTCCGAGTACTCTTTTATTGGGGTAAAATATTTGTATCCTTGTTCTGTACAGATTTTTTAAACAAAATCATTCTCGAGGGACCCCCCAGGTGAGTGTTAAAACCAATGGATAAAAAGGGTAAAAACTCCGAGTACCGTGATCTTCTATTATCATAAAATATTTCCATCCATGTTTTGTTCAGCTGTCTTTTAAAAAACCTATATCAAGGGCCTGCGTGGTGAGTGTTAAAAGCAGTGGATAAAAGCGGTAAAAAACGCCAGTGCTCTTGTATGACATTAGCTGTTTAAACGGCGTGTAACACCAATACAAACAAACCTACCAATAATTGCCACAGAACAAGCATAAGAAGCTATATATTTCTCTATGCCCCTGAACATATCGGTAATAATACTGCTGACCTATTACTAGGCAACATGTGCTGGCAGCACTGCACATAAAAACGTCTGCCAAAAAAACATGAAAAAAGGCTACAAGAAACCAAACATGGTTGGATAAACAAATACAAACACAATCAAGAAAATAGTTAATGCAGACAAAGCATGGTTTGACAATTATATACAAAACTTACACAAATTTTCAAGACAAGTACAAATGACATACAGCAAATGCAAAGCATAAGAGAAATATAAAAAGAAAAAACTAACTGAACTTTTCACGAGAAACACCTACGAAACATAAAAGCAAATTCAAGCCAGGGTTAGACAATTATAAACAAAAACTTACCGGTTCTGAAATTTTCAAGAAAAATACATACACAAGATATAGCAATATTAACGCATGGTTGAAGAGATATGAACAAAAACCTACTAAATTTCGATTAGAAATATGAGATAAAGCTAATGAAATGCATGGTCAGACAAATGAAAGCAAAATCTAATTATAACTTGAATGGGAAATACACACATGAAACAAAGCAAGTTCAAAGCATAGTTAGTGGAATATAAACAAAAAATTAGTAAAGTTTTGAAAAGAAATTACCCAAGACATAAACTATATTCAAAGCATGGTTATAGAAATATAAACAAAAACTCTGAAATACATACCTGGACAAAGCAAAGCCAAAGGATGGTTAAACAAATAGATTTTAAAAAACCCTTGACGTAATTTTCATTAGAAATATTTACCCAAGACAAAGCAAATTCAATGCATGGTTAGAGAAATATATGCAAAGGCTTACTGCAATATTCATTAGAAATACATTCACGAGATAAAGCGAATTCAAATCAGGGTTAGTGACTATTAGACAGAACCTTACTACAATATATAGACTAAAATATATTTATGAGAAATACATATTAAAGCAAATTCAAAATATGGTTAAAGAGACATAAACAAAATACATATTGAAACTTTGATGAGAAAATTCACATTAGCTAAAGATTAATGATGGTTAGATGAATATAAACAAAAGCTAACGGTCATTTGGAAGAGAAAGAAAAACACTACATAAAGCAAACTCGAAACAGGCTAAAGAAATACCTGTAAGAACAAAACTTTGCTTAAATTTGAATTAGAAAGACAAACCCAAGATAAAGGTAATTCAAAACATAGATATATCTAAAGACAAAACTTTCTTGCAATTTTCATGAGAAATGCATACACAAGATACAATCCATGGTTAACAAATATAAACAAAAGCTTACTTCTTCTTCTTCAAATGTAAAACAAGAATTAATTGCAAGTATGATGACAAATACATACAAAAAGTAAAGCAAATTCAAAGCATGGAAAAACCTGCGAAAGCTTGAAACCTTTCTTGTCAGAATTCCTTCCTGGTCTAAGGAGTTGTGATAAGAATGGTCTCATCCTACCAAAGAAAAACTAAATGATAAATTCAACCGACCTTTTTCCTCAAGCTGTTAATACATGGCATCCTCCATGTTGACATCTGAAAAAAAAAACTTTTTTTAAATGGTGTTTTTATTGCATATATTGATATTTCGGTCATTTCTCAGCAAAACCTCACTTGTGGCTTTGTTAGGTTTAACCAGTAGGAGGCTGGACCTTTGTAATGCCTTGCATAAGGCTACTCCTAGGTGACCCATGCTTCAAACAAGGATCAATCTCAGGCTTTTACAATTATCTATAAATCAACTTTACCAGACAAACCAATGTTTAGACGACCCTAAGAGAAGATGCTTTCGAAAAGATTGTGGGAGAAGGAGAAAATCCTGATAATCTTCATTTATGAAATGTCTCAAATTTTAATTTCTTGTATTTTAATGTCTTGTAAAAAGGTAGCCACTGAGTAAATATGGAATTTTCAAAGGCTAGGCACACTCTTACGTTTTATTAAAATTCGACCAAAAAATGAGTAGTTTGGTCTTTTAGCTTTATTTCTGATTTGTCTGATATTTCTGATATAATTGTTTCCTGCTGAACATTGCACAGGCATTTTTTTCTGTGGGAAAGCAGCCAATAGCATGGAACTTGTAAAAGAAACTCCATGTAATCATAATATTAGGTGCACTTGCCACAGCGATATAGCAGAAATAATATGGAAAATGGCAATAAACACCATGTGTTCAACAAATGTCTGACATTTTGTGGATTGATCATCCAAAACAGTCTTGATCGTGTAGTTAACATCTTTGTCCATCATTCTGATTGATAAAGTCAGATCCAAATATGATCTTTATTAACTTTTTACCACATGATATAATTTTTGACATGTCTAAATTGAAAGCTTTTACAGATGACAAATTCTGCATGAATTAAATGATATGGTTAGTCTTTAAAAGGTTAAAAAACATTGTGGGAAAAGGAGAAAATGCTGGTTACCAGCATTTTCTCCTTTTCTCACAAAGTTTTCAAACGCCATTTTTTCTCAGGACCATTAGAAGTCAGGATTATTTGGCAAAGGCTAGCACTATAAAGGTCTAAACTTGATTCCTAGCTAGGTCAAGCCCTGTCCGAAGAGTTGATGATATGTCATTACAATGGGATTTATTCCTTTCTGTTCTAACCACTGAACATTATTTTGATATAAGAAAGCAGCCAGTAGTTTGAAGGAAACGTTGTGCAAGGAACTAGCAAAAAGAACTTAGGAAAGCATGAATAGGTGCACTAGTAGTCGCGATAAAACTGAAGAAATGCTGGAAAACAGCATAAAACACCTTTCTTACAAATTAAACCTCTGAGAGCTGACTTAATGGGCCTTTTAACCCTTTACCAAACAATCACACGTTTTTGCGACCCTGAGGAAAAAGGCTTTTCAAAACAATGTGGAAATAGGAGAAAAAAACTGGTTGCCCGCATTTTGTCCTTTTTATACAATGTTTTCTACCATTCCAGAAACAAATTTCAGTTTTGAGTCACATTGATTTTGTCGTCTGCAAATGCTTTCAAGTTTGACAAGTCTAGAATTTGGTCATTTTGTAAAAAGTTATTAAATAGGACAGAGCCAAATTTTGCAGTTTCAAGATTAGAATATGTTACAAGGTATTGGGCTGTGTAGGCCCAAAATCTGATTGGATTTTCTGTGCGGTCTGATCTAGAAGTTCACAACAACATAATTTTTGCTGAGAGCTGTAATATAAAATGCTTTCCTGCTACAAACAAATTTATTCATCTTGCAGCTGACCACTCTAGAAAACATAGCGGTGAAATGGCATATTCCACAGCACTTCTGTTTCATGAGTTTCTGTACAAGTATATATAATCTTTAAATCTGTACCAAACGACAAAATTTTAGACATGGCCAAACTGAAACCATTTGCAGAAGATAAACTAAATGTGACTCAAAATTTGAATTTGATTTTGAAAGGGTAGAAAAGGAGAAGATGTTGTCACCTGGTTATTGGCATTTTCTCCTTTTCCCACAATGTTTTCAACAGCATTATCTCCTTTTTCACACAATTTTTTCACAAGGTTTTTCTTCAGGATTGTTAAAAGTCATGATTGTGTGGTGAAGGGTTAAAAGACTCTAGCTTATTGCCAAAATATACAAAGTCAAAGCCAGTGGGATGTTCAGTGGTAGAAGAGGAATAAAAATTCTGTCACCAGGACTTTCATCATCCCTTAACCTTTAAGGTGTCAAATGAACTAAACATACATTTTAAATCTGGAAATAAGACCCAAATAAATGAAATATCAAAGTCTTAAAAGCAACTATAGTTGTAAAAGGGGCTTAAACCCTTTGTCATACAATGCCGTGTTTTGATGAACCTGAGAACGCAGGCTTTTGAAAACATTGTTGGAGAAGGAGAAAATGCTGGTAACCAGCATTTTCTCCTTTTCCCACAATGTTTTCTAACCTTCCCAATCTGAATGTAAATTTTTGATGGTTTGAATATGGACTAGGCTAAAATTTTGTTGTTTGCATCACTATTTACTTTGCAGCGCTCAAGGATTGTTTTTCGGTGTACCTGAATGTGCTGGCTTTTGACCTACTTTTTGGTACTTATAAAAAGGAATAAATAGAAATTTGTGATTGGCCAAATATTTAGACATAATTATTCTAAGAGCCCCTGCCTACTCGCTGGTAAATTTATGCCGTCTATCGTTTTTGAAGATATTTTTGTAAGAAACACAATTTTGGAAAGAATGGAAAAAAAGAGAAATGCTACAAAGTTTTGTTAACTTTTCACCAAATATTACAATTTCACCATTTATCCCAAGGCAAAATTTTAGACTTTCCCAAATCAAAAGCATTTCCAAAAGACAGATTACATGTGGATGAAATGATTGGACTTGTCTCTAAAGGGACAGATACATTGTGGGAAAAGGAAAAATTGCTGTTTTCCAGCATTTTCTCCTTTTCCTACAATGTTTTCAAAAGCTTCTTCCTCAGGATCGTTGAAACTTATAATTGTACATACATAGTTGTATGGTAAAGGGTTCAGACCTGTTCATATTAAGAGCATTGTCAGACATTGAATTAAATGTGGCTAAATGGATGGGATTATCCATGAAAGGCTATAAAACATTGTGGGATAGGGCAAAAATTTAGGTTAAAAGCTTCTTCTACTTTATCCTCAATGTTTTCCAAAAAAAGGTCTATCTCAAGGTTGAAATCATGAGAGAGTTTGAGTAAAAATGTTTGTAGACTGCTTGCCAGAATATCAAAGGTACTAGGAAGTTCAAGCTTTTACAGTCAACCCTTTACCAAACAATGCCGCGTTTGTACGACCCTGAAGAAAGAAGGCTTTTGAAACCATTTTTGCTGGTGACCAACATATTTTCCTTTTTCCACAATTTTTTCTACCATGTTAAAGACAGAAATCGTCATTTGAGCTGCATTTATTTTGTCATCTACACATGATTTCAATATACATGTACGAGTCCATGCAGTTGAGTCCAAAAAGTTTTTTGTCTGGTAACAAGTAAAATGCTCAGGTTTATTATTAGCATTGGGTAAAAGTGAACGTGGGAAAACATAGTCTAATCAGGGATCGTATATAAGATGCAATTTACGATCCCTGGTCTGATCCAGCAGATCCATAACAAGGGAGTCGGCATAAACCTTTCCCACACAACTCCAACTTTTAATGACCCCGAGGAAGAGGCCTTTTGAAAACATGGGAAAATGAGAAAATGCTGCTAATCAGCATTTTTCTCCTCTTCCCCCAGTGTTTTCTAACCTTTCAAAGACAAATTCCATTATTTGAGCTACATTTAAATTGTCTGCAAATCCTTTCAGAAAAGTCTATATTTTGCTTTTGTGGTGAAGAGATAATGCAGTGAACTTGTTGCAAAAGGAATTATCAGGTATAACTACATTGACACCTGCCTTCGTCACGCAGATACACGTAGCCTAAATACACTGCAGCAAAGAGCAAAATTGCTTATGGGGAACGATTTCCCTTTTAGCGACATGTCTTTTCTTTTATTCAGGTTTACAATGCATTCAACATTTGTAACAAGCACATTCTGAAATTTTGATAATGATTTCTCACAATGTTTGTTTACATGTATGGAGTTATATACTTTGCTGATATAGCTATGGAAACAACAGCAGTCAACGACGAAGGAAAATAATATTGCGAACTGACACATAAAGTTCAAGGTATTTGACAGAATACTAGACACGGCCATCTGTAAAATAAGCATGATAATACAATTGAGCCGTGCTCTGTGAAAAAGGGGCTTAATGCAAGTGCGAAAAGTATTGTCCTAGGTCAGTCTGCGCAGGCTGACCTGAACTGAAACGTTTCGCTAGTGCTCAATTTTCTGTATGTCCAAGGACCATTCTACCTCATGAATAAGTCGGTTGCTGAAAAAAGTGGCTATAATAGATCCATGTTTATGTGATGGCTTGATCAGTATTATGGATCACAGAGATTTATTAAGCTCCCTTTGCCAGAGCGTGGCTCAATTATCTATATTCTGTCTTAGTCAAAGTATATGCATCTGAAAGATTATATTGGTGCTCTAGGTCCGAAATTAAAACTGCCTGTCCTGTCTGATCTTGATCTACAACGCGTGCAAATGCAACCGACGTTGATTTTCGTTTCCTATCGAGTCTTGTATTACTAAGAACAAAAACATGCAATAGATGATATACCTTTGACTTTGTATTATATCAAATCCAAACAGAGACGCTGTTCGAGGACTCCACAATGCCGTAAGGAGACTCTGTATCCGGTAGAATTTAACACAAACTAACCGACCACTAATAAATCCAGAAAAGTTTACCAAAGTCCGCCCAGCTTACAACACAAATTGACTATTTCAAAAGGCTCACTTACACAACAATGGGGTATTGTCCACAACCCGTGAAAAAAACAACTCATGGGTCAGGTCAGCTTAATACCTGAGAAAATATTAACCGTTATTCCACCCTTAGGCTACTAAGTGCGACTCAAGATCAAAATCAGACTGCACAGAACTTGCAGTCTGATCTTGGATCTACACCGTAAGATATGAAGGTATTTTCCACTAAAAATAACTTTGAAAACTTTTGGGGTTTTTTCACCATTAACTGGAAAGTTTTATTTAACTTATTCAGCAGGTTAATTGTTAAAATGCCTTTCAGAATTACTGAAGGTTTTGCGGACAGCATAAATCGAGATCAGAATGCAGAGCACGCACAGTCTTATTTTGCTTCTACGATGGCACGTTCCAGAGACATGCCGACCAAGAGCAACAATTATTTATGTGCTTTTTCCTATGTTAATTTTGATGATTTGGCATATTAAAGGTTAACCTGTCGAACCCTAAATCAGTGAAATGGATGTTTTCGGCTGTTGAAACATCCTCTATATCGCAAAACATTACATATCTTATTTTGCCACAATATGTTACAAACTAGAGGACATTGTAGAGCAAAGGTCACTCTTCACAAGTTGTGAAAATCTCATTTTGATCTAAATTGTCTGCAAAACCAACATAACTGCTCTCCTACGATAAATTCCTTATCAGATCACAAAATTTTAGACTTGTCGAAACTGAGAGCGTTTGCAGACGACAAACGATTAGATTTGTCCTTGAAAGGGTAGAAAATATTGTGAGGAAAGGAAAAAAACGCAATGATTCTTTACAAGCGAAAGAAACTAGGGGTTACATTCGGCAAAACGAGCAACATTCAGCAAAAATGGTCAATTTCCAACGTGAATGTAATATTAGATCAAATCTTTTACCAAATAATCCCGTGTTTTGACGATCCTGGAGACGGCTTTAAAAACATCGCAGGAAAACGAGGAATGCTGGTAACCAGCATTTTGTCTTTTCCAACAATGTTTTCTACGCATTCACAGACAAAATCAATCATTTGAGCCACTATCAGTTCTCGTCTGCAAGTGCTTTCTATTTTGACACGTGTGAAATTTTGTCGTCAGGTAGTCGTGTAAATTTTCCTTTCGCTAACGCCATTTAAGTCTCGCATTAATGCTAAACTGAAAAACGAGAGTTTTCCCTTTGGTACTATTTTGTCAAGTACTGATTTTGCGATATTAGGTACCCCAGAATCAATTTTGGGGGTTCAGTTTCCCAAATGGTAAATCTGAGTTGGGATGCTTCGCATCCCACCTCAAAAACTGACAAACTTTGACAAAACCTTGACATTTTATAATATGCCATACACGGAAATAGGAAATTCTCCGGACGGCATAGATCAAGGTTAGACTGCAAAGTACGTTCTCGGATCTTTACTGGCTATTTGAGTGGCCAAGCCTATAAGAGTCATGCTCTGTGAAAAGGGAGCTTAATGCATCCGCAAAAAGTACCCTCCTATGTCAGCCTGTGCAGTCAGCGCAGACTGACATGAGATGACACTTTTTGCTATTTGTCAATTTTGTGCTCATCCAAGGACCGCTCTTCCTCAAAATTTAGTCATTCATTAGACTAAATAGATTTTATGGATGCATAGTAATGTGGTGACTTGCTTGATATGATGCATCATGGAGATGCACTAAGCCCTCTTTTGGCCAGAGCGCTGCTCATATTTAAAAGAATTTTTCGAGGTTTCAGTGGATTGTATTATCAGCCGTCAATAGAGGTCGGCTTCCTGTATTTAGCCCTGCAATACTTAACAAACTAGCTTAACTTACGTTCGTTTCCTATACTTAACTCAATTTCAATGGATGGCACGAAATTCCCATATCTTCTCAAATCTTTCCCAAATCTACCCAAATCTTACCCAAATGAGAAAGATTAGGAATTTCGTGCTGCCGAAAGATTTCGGAAAGATTTGGGTAGATCTGGGAAAGATTTTGGTAGTATTGGGAAATATTTTGGTACATTTGGATAAATTTTGGAAAGATTTGTGTAGATTTGGTAAAAATTTGGATAGATTTAGAAATTTCATGCTGCCGATTTCAACGGTGATATATTTTACTATGTGCATATACCGTTGAATCTTTCAAATTCCATCGTTTGAACCAGCAGTCATTTTTCATTTGCAGATGCTTTGAATTGGACAAGTGTAGAATGTTGTAGTATGGTAAAGGGTGAAGAATTCCACTGCGTCAAGAAACCACAGATTTGATTCTACATCTCTTCTTAAGTTAACGTAACCATCAAAGCACATTTCACAACTATCTTTTTCCTGTCGGCAGTGTAAATCAAGATAAGAAAGCACAAAACGTGCAGTCAACTCTTTGATCTTCACTGTTCGCTTCGCTGAGACACTCTCGTCAAAGGCAGAAATCGTTCTGACTTGGGTCTTATTCCACCGTTAAAAAATGTTACATGGGTTTATCGGCCCGCAAAAGATTGATCAAAGTTACATAAAAGAACACATGTTGTTAGAGACCACTTTTTTTACCTTCCTTGGGTGGCCCCTGTGTACAGGAATGATTGTTTACTTCCAAGTCAGTTTTGTTGAAAAAAACAGCGTGATTCGATTCGGATAGTTCAATGTTTTAGTTGTTTGTCTGTGGATCGGTTTTGTTTGTTTGTTTGTCTTGTTTATGTTTTTGGGGGTTTCTTTAGGGTGGGGGGTCCATCCTCGACCTGTCATAATTCATGATTTGACTGGAAGATATGATGATTCCAGCCGTCAATAATCGTTCTATCAACGAATACATTTGAGCCATGCTCTGGCAAAAGGGGCTTAATGCATCCCCGTGATCCATGATTCCAAGCAAATCATCACATAAATATGGATCCATATTAGTCATTTTGTATAACATAATAACTGACTGATTCATGAGGTACATTGGCCCTTTGACATGCAGAAAATTGACCAGTAGCGAAAAGTATCGGCCCAGGTCAGCCTGCGCGGAATGCGCAGGCTGACCTGGACCGATACTTTTCGCAGATGCACTAAGCCCCCTTTTCTCAGAGCGCGACTCGTTTTTGTCTCGTATACAGATATTTGTAAAAGTTCCATGTCTTCCACAAAGGTCATTATCTGACGCTGGCACGTGACACTCACATGGACAGTTTTTTTTAAAAAAAACCATTGAAGATCAGCGACCCTCTTCATTTGCTGCCTGCCAAAGATGCAATCACAATTAAACGGTTTGAAGCCATATGAACATTATTAATCAGATTTTAAAGACAGACAATTCCGAAAAATCTCGCCCGTGTACTCCAAACCAGTCATAATTTCCGAACCGCTATGTATCCGAAAAACGCAATTTCCTGGCTGTTTAATCATTTCACAAGCACACCTTATTCTATTCTTGTGGGTGATGACATATTAATGTTTCGATGCTTAGCATTGAAAAGAAGGCGTATTATTTTGACCATTGAGAATGAATAAATTGTCTTTTGTTTAGAGTTTGTGATGCAATAGATATGCATGTTTATTTGCCAGATAATGTATTTTGTTTGGAAAAAAAGACAGAAAAGTTGTGGTCGTAGTTTCCGTTATTGACTGTTATATTACATTTTATCATTTTATCAAGTACATGCGAATTAACCATTTTTGCCAGAGCAAGATCTGTAATTTGCCAAAGACTCTTAGATTGAAACACTGATCCATTTCTTTACGAATTCAACATTTTTTCACCCTACTATAGCCGACTTTTGAAAACATTGTGAGAAAGTAACAGTTGCTTGTTACAAACAATTGCTCCTTTTCGCACAATGTTTTTAAAATCATCGCAAAACGTCATACATGTATTTCATTTAGTTATGAACCCCTTTATGTCCATTTTACAAGCTTGATAGGTTTACCTGGAAATAGCATGAACGGTAAGGGAATTAATCAAAGGAGGATCCGTCTACAGTTCTCTCCCTAAGCTCACCAACTCGAAGCAATCGAAGATATTCGAAAAGGAAATTGCCACAAATAAATCAAAGCTTGATTGACTTTAATATTTAACCAATGACAGTCGTTTGACTCTTCTGTGCTAGCGCAGATTCATTTTTCCGGAAATGACTTGAATATTGTGCGACACCTTCGTTATACGGCTTCATAAAGACAGTCTTGGTTTATAAAAAGCCCCGTTCTGACATTTCAAAGATCATTGTCTTTAAACCAAATTTCATAACTATATTCCTTTCATTTCATGGATAAATCAAATTATGGTAAATAATCAGTTTGTTTTTAATGGCCGCCCTGTCACTACAAACGTCCAGTAAAACGTTATTAGAAAATTATGAACATGACGACGGGACAAATTTCGCGCCGGACCGGAATCATGCTGGCACGGCCCCGTTAGATTTGAAACGGGAACAAGAATGTGGCGAAATAGTTCCTGAAAAGCAACAAGAGCAAATCAAAGATGAAAAAGATGTATCTGCTGAAGGCATTGCGGTTGAAAGTGTTCAAAGGCTCAAGTTCTCCATATTTAACATTCTGGGATTTGGTCGTGCCGACAAAGAACCCAGTAAGTATTTCATTTTAATATCATTATGTTTCTTTCGTTAGACATAAGATGCCAATCACAACTATAGGTGCTTTTGCGGACAGTGTAGGTCTAAGATCAGACTGCACAAAAGATGCAGTCTGATCTTAGATCTACACTGTCCGATGTTTTCTTAGACATTCTGATAAAACACCTTGAAAGTTAAGAATCTTAGTCGTGTGTATTTTCGCGACTACGCGTTATCTTGTCGCACTTAGGTGCGTTCAGTTTTAATTAGGAACATACATTGTATTTGCAATTTTGAGGCTCTTTCGAATAAAAGATTTAGAATTATAGTGGGTGGCAAAATTAATAAACGGAAAGTGTCTGATCAATTTGTTTTCAGGTAGATCTTCCTCCAGTATTTTATTTATTTTTCATTTATTTATTTATCTTTTTTTTTTTTTCCTCTCTTTTTCTTTTGAACTGTAAGATAGTCATGCTGTACACCTAAAGATTTCTAGTTACACCGTCAGTTTAAATCTATTTTGAGTTTTTGTAACAGATCTTTAGGCGATTAAAAATGGACAAACAATATTACTTTTCTCAACTGTATGCAAAGAAGAAAAGAAGAAAATTTATTCAATGCAGTGTGTACCTTTTTTTACATAAAACACTTTTGACTTCGGAAAAATATTATTTACTGAAATTAAATTTTATAATAATACTCTAGGTAAATGTTTATGACAGCGAACGCAAATGCTGCAAAACAAAAATGTACAGAATTCCTTGCACCTTTCCTTTTTAACTTTAATTTTTGTACCAAATTGGATGTCATTGTCCTGGTTTAAATATTCCACGATTCCCGATTCAGTCTTCACACTTACGGCTGTAGACCATGAATCAACAAAATAACATTTCACACACATATGGCCGCACATTGAAAAATAGGTAGAATTTATTCAATGCAGAGAATTTAATTTTCAATAACATTTCAGCGGCAAGCAAAGAAACAGATACAGAAGTCTCCGTTAATTCCTGTTCCACAAACAACAATGATAAATGTGCTGCTCAAAAGTCCAAACCCGTGACTCCCGGAAAAACGCCGACGAAGGCAAAGCGCAACAGGACAACCTTCACGACCAGGCAGTTACAGGACCTCGAACTTGCGTTTAAAAGAACCCATTATCCGGATGTATTTATGAGAGAAAAATTGGCGGCTAAAGTTCGGCTACCGGAATCTCGGATACAGGTAATATCAATTTATTCATCTGTGATACAATATACAGAAAAAGCAATACAATCAATTTAAACAAGAACAGAATTCACTCGTTACAGAGGAGTTTCTCCGTCTTTGCAAATTCATGTACGTAAAAGCTCGATTCATGTTGATTTTCGATATCTTACAAAGATTTTCTCATTGTCGCATGCTACAACTTTATTTCAAGCCATAGATCGAGTTCTGTCACATAGACCCCCTTGTTTTCAGTGTGAATTTTCCTATATTACACACGTTTGAGATAAGCATTGTTTGACGTCATACATGTCACGTCATTTTACACTTGTTTCAGGGATGTGAATCGGATGTTATCAGTGCATTTTCTCACGTTTGCATGTATCGTTTTACCTATTCTGGACTGTAATGTGCTGAGATTTCGTTATGTGATGTATAGGATCTGACATAATTTGGCGTTTAAAGTTTTACTAGACGAGTCTGGGTAAAATGTTATTAAGCGAGCCTTTGGCGAGCTTTATAACATTTGTTCTAGACAAGATTAGATCTAATCAAATTTTATCTCAAACGCCAACGAATGCCAGATTCCATTTATCACATAGCTGTATCTCAAGAATTACTTGAAAAGTCGTTAGATCTGTATGAGAAACCTACATATTCATGGATGAGACCGACTCACTGCTTTTATATAAGTGTATGTCCGGGGCTTAGGAAAGTTCCAGAGAAGCTGACCTGTAATTACTTGATCTTAAATGTGAATATACAAGTAAAACAAACCTTAGCTTTACCCAAATCATTTCTCTCAGTTGAATTGACCGGGAAATTTATGTCGGTCATCCTTTCTGAAATAAAGCAAAAGAAGACAATGTTTGAATACATGACGTCTTATAATGCTCCTATATGACGTCACAAAATCTCATTTCAAACATGATTGTGTGTAAGGTAGGAAAATTTGTAATGGCTATATCACAGGGAAAACAAAGCAGGTTATGTGAAAAATATAGAATCTATTACTCGTTGACGTTTGATATAGAATTTATCAAAGGAGTCTAAAAATATTATCAAAACGCCTTTTTCTCGACGTGTTATACAATCAAAGGACTCAAAGTCCTGGAAAGTGGATTTGTGAAGTAGCATAAAGCTGTAATATGTTGTAATAAAAAAATAACATAAAATGCAACAAATGTGCAATAATTTTAAAATGGAGTTAGCAAGGACAGAGAAAGTCAAAGTTGTTGTGTAGAGCGGACCGCGCTATAACTATGATTGTATTACTGTTTAAGGATTAGTAATTTGATCCGTCAGTCTTAGGCAGTGTTTTGCTGGTATTAGTTTTCGGACGAAATATGTACACACGTGTAGGACAGTATACATGGTTGTGACAAAAGCGAGGTTGAGGTGTATTAGCTAAAACTGAAAATAGAATGGATAGAGTGCAAGCGTGAATGGGAGTATAATTGGTTGTCAAATTGATATCATAGTAGATACAGAGTGAGGCGCGCATGCGTCGTTACGCATGATACACGTATATTTGTTTCCGGTCGGGTCGATCATGGTAAGCGGATTTGCTATACAAATCCGCTAAAAGTTGTATAAAATTTTATCTCAAAAGCAAGAAAAAAATGACAGATTCTTTTTATCATCATGTATAAGTGTATCTTAATCGTGTATGGTTAAGTCTATATGCAAGACCTTCAAATTCACGAATGAGACTGACACCTTCACTGCTTTTACACATGTGCACGTAATTCGCCATAGAATTAGTTCCACAGAAGCAGACAACTGAAATGAAACAAACCTAAGTAACTTTACGACAATATTTACAGTAGAATTGGTATGGAAATTTGTGTTTTACGTCTTTTGGGAGTAATAAGGGACATGAATAAAAACGCTGTAACGAGTGACGTCACATATCGCTCCAATGACGTCAATTTTTTTTTTTTTTTCTCAAACGATTCGTTGGCTTATGTCAGAGCCCATTTATCCGCTTGAACGAATAAAATTGCTTACCAGACAATGAAAATAAAGATCAGGCAGCACAAAACGACCAGTCTGATCATCGATCTATACTTTTTTTTTTTTCTATACTGATACATTTACGGAGCAAATTAACATGTCATTAACAACATTTCTTATCTTTCAACATGCTGCTTTATTTGTTCGGCACCCCTATTTAGCACCATACGGAAAACAGAGACTTTTGTAAAAGTCAAATATCAAGATTAGACTGCACAGAACGTGCATTCTGATGTTAGATCTATACCGTCCGCAACTTTTGGTCAAGCCTGTAAGATATCAAACTGTCTGGGGTGTAGTTAATGATATGTTTTAGACGTTGCAACAGGCCAAGTTTATATATTCGGCGTAGAAAGAGTCTGTCATTTTTTTATTATTCTAAGTCTTTGAGCCAATATTTCTATTTCTCTACGGACAGTGCCTGTTTGATCGTTTGATTCACTGTCAAGAAAATGGCGGAAATAGTGTCGAATGCGGAATGAAAATGCTAAATGATTTCTCTGTTTACCAGACTTGTCGGTATTGAAATAATGTGCGCCAAAGTAAATGAGCCATTCTCTATAAAAAAAGGGTTTAATGCATCTGCAAAAAGTATCGACTCATGTCAGCCTGTGTAGTCCGCGCAGGCTGACATGGGCCGAAACTTTTTGTTCAGCGTGAGTTTTCAGTGTGTCCAAGGACCATTCTACCTCAGGATTTACTCGGTTGCTAGACAAAAATCAATTTATGGATCCATAATTATGTGATGTCTTGCTTGGTATAACGCATCGCGGAGGTACATTAAACCCCCTTTTGCCCTGGCTCAAATATGTCCTAAATAATGGGATTGGTCTTTGAGATGGTAGGAAAAAATGTTGGCAAAGGATTAAGTCTGGTCACTAGCATTTTCTCTTTTTTACACAATTCTAGTTCTTTTTTCACCGACTTGCATAATTTGCCTGCAGTTTACTATCGATTTTTTTTTACTTTTGACCGCTAGTGGCTTGTAAAAAGTTTGCTTTAATATTGGTAATAACTAAACACATAAAAAAAATTTAAAATGAATTCCTAAGCAGCGGTTTAAAAAAAAAAAAATGAAATAAAATAAGCATTTTTAACTCTTATTTTGTCGCAGGTCTGGTTTCAAAATCGCAGAGCTAAATGGCGGAAAAGAGAGAAGCATGCGACCACAATCATTTCTCCAAGATATTTGTTTCCCTTTGGACAACAACATGGTTTTCTGGTAGGATTTGGGTTTTTTTTTTTCCATGTATTCATATGTTCATCGTCACCACGTGGTTGCCCATATGACAAAGCTCTCAGCAGGCTGTTGGTCATTTTGTTTGGGTGATAGTGTAAGGGACGAAACCAATCTTAACTTACAAGCTATCGGCCTCTAGAGATCCATGTGTTAATTCTTGTCATTTGGTTGCATAAGAAAGTGTGGAGCGTTGCGCGGTGAATTTGCTGGGGTGATTGATTGATAATTAGTAGATCAAGGAGAAAACGTTGTTGGAAAGGAAGAAAATGTGGTAACCAGCATTTTCTCCTTTTTCCACTTTGTTTTCAAACGTCGTCTTCTTTAGAGTCGTGAAACCTCGGGACTTGTCGGTAAAGGGTTAATACTGGAATATCAGTATCACAGAACATTTTCAGTAGTGTATAATTTCACTGTTGACTATATTATATATACAGATTGTTTCAAAGCCGTATACTGCATGTTAGTTTCAAGATACTTTCTCGTATATCAATCGCCAATTTGTGTTGACTATACTGTATAAGGATAGTTTCGAAGCCGCCTACTGCATATTTGTTTCTCAATCAAAGCAAAGTAATTTCATAAGTTCTTCAATTATATGTGTGCACGAACGTTCATTTGATAGAATGATTGGTCGTGCATATATATAAGTGAAGAGTGAATTATAAAAACTCTGATTTAGTTTTGAATAAAGCAACTAACCTTAGTTACTTTCGCAAATTAAATAAAAATTAAAATTAAATCGAACTGAATCAAATTCTAGCATTTAAGATGAAATAAATCACATCGATAATTCGATAGTTTTTTTCTCTAGTTTATTATGTCAGTGTTGAATGTATGCTACTTTATACTTCGTATTGTAACGATGAAATATTATTTAGTTCAAGTACTGGGAATAAATGTTCTGTTCTGTTCTATATTGTACAGGGTGAGAGTGGATTCTTCGCTAATATATCAGCAAACACGTCAAGCAATCTCGTACGGAACCTCAAGTCTTATCCTCACTTACCATTATCAGTAATGCAGACCATGGCAAATATAAACAAGGAGCAAAGTAAACAGACAAAGTGATCCGGACAAAATGGTCAGCCCTCTCTTTGATGAATTAGGTCACTACGTGTAGAGGAACTTCGTGGATTTCTTTTGAGGGATTTTTTGGTCATATTTGCATTTTCTGTAGATTTGATTTACTTCTTGGGTCGTATTCGCATAAGATTAAAACTATTGTCGCTGGTTCGATCCCCCGCTTGGTCAATTGCTTTTCGAGGATTGGTGATAGTCATTGCGACAGGATCAATTCCTTTCCCACCTCTGACCATTGTTTCGACGATGGTTATGTGGGAAAGCAGCCAGTGACTTTGAAAGAATATTGTGCGTAGTACTGGTAAAAGAAACTCCAGGGAGACATGGATAGGTGGACTGGCCGCCGCGATATAATTGTAAAACGGCGTTACACACCATGCAATCAATCAATCAATCATTAAAACTACTGTTTTAATTTTAAATTCCTAGACAAGCCATCAGGGTCCGTATTCACCAACCATTCTTAAGAACATTCTTACTCTTGTTCTCAAGAATTTTATAGATTTGAAAGTTGGGCAGCTTCTGATTGGCTAAACCAAATGAGCCACGCTCTGGCAAAAGGGGGCTTAATGCATCTTCGTGATCCCTTATACCAATCAAGCAATCACATAATTATGGACCCATGATAGTCACATTTTGAACAATCGACTTAACCCTTTCCCAAACGACAAATTTTGGACTGGTCCAAATTGAAAGAGTTTGCAGACGACAATTTTAAATTTGATGAAAATGGCAGAAAGGTCTCAAAGAGGGTAGAAAACACTGTGGGAAAAGGAGAAATTGCTCGTTACGAGCAATTTCTCCTTTTCCCACAGTGTTTTCAAAAGACTTGTACTGCAGACACGTGAAAACCAGGGCTCGTTTGGGAAAGACTTAATCATGAGGTAGACTGTTTCATGACATACAGAAAATTGACAAGTAGCGAAAGGTTTCGATCCAGGTTAGCCTGCGCAGACTGTGAAGGCTCACCTGAGTCGATACTTTTCGAAGATGTATTAAGCCCCCTTTTCGCAGAGTATGGCTCAAATGGTTTAGCCAGTCAGTTGTTATTTTCTAATTCTAGAATTAAACAAAGTATGAAATAAAGGTTGGTTGATGAACACGGAGCCTGATTAGCCGATACAGAGAGTCTCGACTAATGAAATGGCTTGTCTGGGAATCGAGAATAATTTGAGCAGTGCTCTGGCAAAAGGGAGCGTAATGTATCTCCATGATGCATCATACCAAACAAGTCATCATATGATCATGGATCTATAAAATCCATTTTCGTCTAACAGCCGGTGTAATGCAGAGAAATGACCCTCCCCTACAAAATGACCCATGGGTCATTTCACTACGTAGAGGAATGACCCGAGTCATTATTCTTCGTAGAGAAATGACCCCAGACCGCCGTCTGGGTCATTTCTGTACGAAGAATAATGACCCGGGTCGTTTCTCTACGTAGTGAAATGACCCATGGGTCATTTTGTAGGGGAGGGTCATTCCTCTGCATTACACCGGCTGTATCCTGATATACAATGGTCCTTGGACATGCAGAAAATTAACCAACTGTAAAAAGTTGACCCAGTTCAGCGTGCGCGGACTGCGCAGGCTGACCTGGGTCGATACTTTTTGTAGACGCATTAGACCCCCTATTCATAGAGCATGGCTGATTACTATTCTTTTTGCGCTGGAAATTAGAGCCTAATAAGAGCAATTTCATGATTGTCCTTATCAAGAATTTCTCAGCAAAGCTATCAGTGTAGGTCGAAGATCAGACTGCATTTTTGTTGCAGTGTGATCTTGACCTACACTAAGCGCGAATGCAAGGTAATAGTAAAAGGCTCTTTAACGCTTTATCACACAATCCCGAACCGCAAAAAGGAAAGTTTTTGAAAATATTTTTGGAAAAGGAGAACACGCTGGTAGCCAGCATTTTCTCCTTTTCCCACAATGTCATGTACCTTACACACTATAACAGACATCAATCATCACCTGAGCTCCATTTAATATGTCGTTTGCTAATGCTTTTAATTTTGTCGAGTCCAAAATTTTGTCGTTTGATAAAAAGTTAAGGATTAACTTAGTGCATACGGCCCATAGTGTATTTTTGCATTTATTTTCATATGATATGTCTTTGTCGGGGGGAAAAAGATGTAAACCCTAGATCAGACTGCAGTCTCTGTAGTCTTTGAAAAGTACAAATTCGAATTATCATTTCATACGAATAAATTGATACCAAACTGAATAAGAACTTATGTTTCATCTTTATCTAACTCTGTATCATACAACAAAATCAGAATCGTCCACTCTGACGTCATCAGTAAATGACAAAGTTAAATATGCCTCAAAGGCACACTAGAGGCCAGTAGTAAACAACTTGGGAGTCGAAATGCAGGCAGATTTCAAGCCATATTAAAGTGAGGACATCATCATGAGTCTGACAATTTGTCACGGTGCAGTCTGTCAAAGTTCCAGTCGTGGCAGAAAGATAAATTGTAAACTTTGACTAGAATTAAAGTTCACAACTTTAATTCTAGTTTTAAGATTCATTTTAACTGCATTTTTTACCCACGAATCGTTTATATTTGGGCTTTAAATTATAGTATTTGGCTCAAAAAGGGTAGGAAACATTGTAGGAAAAGAAGAAAATGCTCGTTCCCAGCATTTTCTTCTTTTCCTACAATGTTTTCGAAGGCATCATCCCACAGGGTCGTGAAAACGACTCTTGCTTTCTTGCTTTTTAACGCTTTACCACGCAAGCACATTTTAGACTTGCCTAAACGTATAGAATTTGTAGACGGCAAAATTATTGGGGCTCAGATTGTAGGATTTGCCTCTGAAAGAGTAGAAAATATTGTAATAGAAGAGAAAATACTTGTTTCCAGCATTTTTTTCCTTTTCAAACATCGTTTTCAAATACCTTTGCGAGATGTTTTTGTAAAGAGTTAAACAATTTGACGAAACATAGGATTACTCGCAACGATAAGTGCTACATCTGATTAGTGTCAATTGTCCTTATTTGACTAGAAAGCTGTTAAAGTTATAAGCTGCAAATTTTTCTAAAGAACTAATGGTGTAAAAGCTCATACCTATAATTGTTTTGTGTATATTCTGCTTTTTTGAAAATTACACATTAAATACGAAATACATTCTATTTGTTTCACTTGTATTTTCATATGTGAATGCTTGCTACGCTGGAATTATTATAGACATTTGTGCGAAACACCCCCCCCCCCCAAAAGAGACTTAGTTAAAATGGATTATATAGAGGAAATTTGCCTGGCGGGAACATCGGGAATAAATTTCGATCTTTCACCGGAAAAAAATTCTATTTACTTCATGCTTCTAACCCCTATTTTGTTGGGACTTTCATCAAAATCCAGTACAGTTGTTTTCGGTAATGCCCCTTGGCGTATCCCCCCACATAACACATTATACGTAAAGAGTATATTACGTAAAGCGCGGGAAATACAGGGTAAATGCGCGTAAATTACGTCATATTTCTCTCCATTTGAATAGCATGCGCTGATAACCTAGGAAACTAGTGTGCGGAACTACTGTTTCCGCCTTCAACTGAAGAGTTAGACAATGTAAAATCGGTATTTTCACTGGTCGTAACCATGAAATATCAAACCATAATCCACCATTATTTCTTGATAAACTATCGAAAAGCATGAAATAAACCTCGGTATATAATCCAATCCCAACCTATCCTATCTAATCCCATCCCATCCCACACCTTTATTACTTGCAAAGGGAATACAAACGACCAATGAAGATGACTAAAAAATATATGGACGTACTCTGGATACTACTCTGAATATGAATAATAACAGTGTTTGAAAATAGCGAACATATTTTTCACAAAAAGGGGAAAAAAAACCGCCCGGTTTTCTAATTACGCCTCGAACAGGTGAATTTTTCTCAAGAATTTTCTAAATTTCAAAGGAACACGATGTCCGCTTTTCTAAACCAAAATATGAATTAGCCATGCTCCGGCAAAAAGGGGTTGAATGCGTCTCCATGGTACAATATACCAAGCAAATCGTCACGGAATTATGGTTCCCTAAAATCTATTTTGTCTGACAATCGACCAAATCATGAGATGGACATGCAGGCTAACCTGGGTCGATACATTTTTTTTTTTTTTTTTTTTTTTTGCAAACGCATTAAACGCCCTTTTCAAGGAGCATAGATCATATGTTCTAGCCAGTCAGATATTGTGTTACTTTTAAAATTGAGAATTGCTACAGACCCAATTGTTTTCTCACCACTGCTAATTTGGTTTAAAATTAAGAAAAAAAGGTATTAAATCCTAAAAGCCATCAACTATTTCTTAAAGTAGGGCAATCACAATCTATGATACAAAAATTAGACCATAATCTATGATTTTAACAGTATCAGGTGAAAGTTCAGGTGTTTTCTGACAAGCTCTCGTTTAGTTGATCAATTTAAAAAGGGCACCAAAACTCCAAGGCTATCAAGGATTTTATAAAGCAGGACAAACTAGGGAACATAAGCAAGACCATGTTCTATTGCCTGAACAGCACTGGGGAATATCCAGGCGTTTTCTGACCAACCTTCGTACACTTGACAGTCATCAATAACTATAGTATCAAAATCCCAAAGCCGTTAACGGTTCCTTAAAAAACTCGGAAGATAAAAAAAGAGAGCATAATCTATGACTTTAATGATGTATAATGCCAAAAGGGAAGAATTTATTTATTCATTTTTTTTTTTTTTTTTATTTGTCGCACATTGTGCAGCTGAAGATGTATAGAAAAAAGTATCAAAATTCGAAAGTCATTGGTAAAAAAGGCAATTAGCAATTAAGAAGCTAAACGAGACCACAATCTATGGCTTTAACAGCATTAGGACAAAAGTCCGGGTGATTTCTGACCACCCCTCGAAAAAAAGGATGTTTAAAAAACAGGATTAAAACTCCAGAAGCTATTAACTATTTTATAAAGAAGGATAACTAGGAGACTCTATGGCCATCAACTATTTTACAAAGAAGGACCAATGGCAAACTACGGGCAAAAACGGGACCATTATCAATGGCTTTAACAGTATCAGTCTACAAGTCCAGATGTTTTCTGACCACCCCTCGTACAGTTGAAAATGACATTTTAACCCTCAACCTGCTAAATACGTTAAATGATACTTTCAAGCTGATAATACAAACTCAAATGGTGCTATTTCAGTGATAATTTTGGGGAAAATATCTTCTTATTTGACAGTGTAGATCCAAGATCAGACTGCACGTTCTATGCAGTCTGATCTTGATCTACACCTTCCGCAAGAGGTCCTTGTGTCACGCTTAGCAGCCTAGGGGTTAAAAAAGATATTAAAACTCCAAAGCTATTAACGCCTTTATAAAGTAGGGCAATTACAAAACTAGGGAGCAAAAACTAGATCGTAATGTATGACTTTCACAGCATTAAGTCGCTGCAGTGTCATCCTTCGCAACTCGAATGTCTGTTGAAATATGTGTCATAGCACGAAAAAACTCGTTATATCACGAGAAAACTGCTATCCTACGCTCTTCATATCATGGCTTTAGCCCATTCATGGTGCGCAATAATGCAAATTTTCAACATGACAGAAAAGCATAAATATTCACAGCCGTGTGAAACCCTTTGAGTGCAAAGTAAGTGACACTCAACACATTCATTTAGTTAAATTCACTCGATAATACGATTTCGAAACTGTTTTTTGTAATGCTTTTTCAAAAGTATTACACAATGTAGAAGCAAGATCAGACTGCACGTTCTTTGCAGTCTTATCTTGATCTACACTGTCCGGTAGAGTAATTGACCTTTTTCTTGGTTCAAAAAGAGTTGAATTGTCTGCGCATGCCAAGATTCTGGGATCGTTTCCGGAAAGCGTTTCTGATACACGAAAGTCGTTTTGAGAACTGCAATTCTTTTGTGTTGTTTCTTTAAAGGTGTTTTTTTTTTACACCGCTTTGAACGATGTTTCAGTCATACCAGACCGATAGCTCACTTTTTATCTATATCTTTCGTAGGTTTCACCGATATAGACAGTGGCTCTGAAGTGTCTTGCCAAAGGACAATATCACGAAAAACCCAGTGCCTTGAGGGAGAATTGAACATGGGACCTCCATGTTTCTTATCCTACAGCTTCACGACTGAGTCAAGCGGGACCCGTTGAAAGGGTAAGAGACTCCGCAGAAAAGAACTGCTGGTTCCCTCGACGCTTGTTCTATAGTAGCATAACTAGTATAAATAGTACAGACCCATAAAGCGCCTTTCACAAGTACATTTTCTATTTACGCCTTGTTTAGATCAATATCAGCCTGCACAAAACATGCTGGATGGTCCTTGATCTATATCGACCCCTTTGCTTAGACAATAACAATGTTGAAATTGTATTTATTTTCTAGGTCTCTTTTTTTTCTAAACTGAAAATGTCTAAAGGTTAATCCCTTTCCAAACAGTCTCGTGTTTTAGCGACAAAACATTGTAGAAAAAAGCAGATGCCTGTAAATGGGATTTTCTCCTTCTAAATTTTCAAAGGCAAAGCCTATTAATGTAGCTGCATTTAATTTATCCGGTCTGCAAAATGCTTTCATTTTGAACAAGTCTTAACACTTCTCGTCTGGTAAAGAGTTAAGGCACGAGGTTCTGTTCCTTAGCTTGTAAAAAGATTGAGTACAGAGACAAAATATCATCAGAAACATGCATGGAACCCATTTTCATGAATTTTTAATCAAGGATGGTAGCGAGCATCGTAAACAAGTGCAGACTATTAAAGTTACAAATTGCCTTTTTTTGCCTGGTAGTAATCTCACATGCTAGGTTTTTGAAATTTATCATGTCAAATAACCATTGAAAGCTATGTAAACAGCGTGATGTTTTTTTTTTTCTGTGTTGTTGTTGTTTTCTTTCCCTCCGAATACCTAACTAGAAGCTACATTGCAGGACTTTAAATTAGCCCTTAAACTGCTAGGTGCGACGCGCTGACCCTTTGCGGACACGGTAAATCAAGATCAGACTGCACAGAACGTGCAGTCTGATCTTGGATCTACTCTGTCCGACAAGGAGATATTTTTCTAAAAAAAAAAAATTCGAAAAAACATTATTCTGGTTTTCCTTATCGGCAAAAAGTTTTATTTACCCTATTTGGAAGGATTTGGGTCAATGCATATTTGAAAAGTGCAGAGCCTCGATATCGCAGCCTACAGGACTTGAGAACAGGGGTTCGCTGGTTCGAATCCCCAGCTCGGCCTATTTCTTTCCGGAGATTGATGGTAGTCATTACGGCAGGATACATTCCTCTCCCACCGCTGATAATTGCTTCGACGATGGTTATGCGGGAAAGCAGCCAGTGGCTTGGGAGGAATATTGTGCAGAGAAATGGCAAAAGAAACTCCAGGGAAGCATGGATTGGTAGTAGAGTAGATAATACTTGATCTGGCACATTACCCTTAAGATCCTCATCCCCCTTTCGCAACATGATAAAGCTTATCCAAATCAAATCCGCCCTTATCCCCCCTCACCCCCCTCATCCCCCCTCACCAAATTTCATGTAACACGCCCTCTAAGCCGCATGCTCATAAAATTATTAAAACCAATAGGTTAAGCATTCATAATTAAATCAAACTAACCTCTATCTTAATCCTTTTACCTTTAATTCAATTATTATAACATATCAATCCCTTATGTAGTAGATGAAAAATTTTCGAAAAAAAAAAAAATTTAATTTTAAAAAAAAAATTTTATCATCACACGTCATTGCATCAATTAATCATTGCATCAGTTAATCATTGCATCAGTTAACCGACAAACCCATCAACCCAGACAAACCCTTACATCAGTTAATCGCTTAACCTCCCCATCAACCAACGCATCACGCAATGGCTAGCCAGTTTATGAGTTAGTGGGATGGGCTTTGGATATTAATAAATAAAAATTGATTTTAAGGTAAAAAATCGCACAAAGATAGTAGGTAAGATGACAGACTTACTAGAAATTTCATCTGATAACAACCAAACACTGGATGTTAAAAATAAAATACAAGAAAGGCTAGAACAAGAACTAGCCAATCTAGCTTCCTGCATTCTTTTAGAAGTAAAAGGTTTGCAAGAGTCAATAGTAGAAGACGATCTTATATGGTACTTTCATGAAAACGATGTTAAAGAAGATAAAGCAGATATTACCGTTGATAGATTTATAAGACTGTTTAAAGACAAACTAAAGTTTTATGTTGAAACAAAGAAAAAAAGCGATAAAACTATTGATGATTATGAGGATAATACTTTAACTAAAGAAGAATTACTAGACAAAGCATACGATGAATTTTCAACATATAGTTTTAGCGATGATGAAGAATGGACAATCAATAGAGAAGATGGAGTAATGTTAAGAGAAGATTATGATGGAACAAAAGGAGAAGTTGTTGGGTTTTTTGAGAATGCATCAGGAGATACCAGATATGAATATATAGAGATAGAAGATCTAGAAGAATGATAAAAAAACATGTTAAAATAGGACTTAAATAATAATCCATGGTATATATTTCATCTTAAGATGATATATAACCCATATTAAAAGAGAAATATGGAAAAAATAAAGGAAGAAATAGAAGCAAGTAAAACTGTAAAAGACAAACAGGTAATAGACGAATTTCAATTAAGAGCATTTAATGAAATTAGTCATAAATATGATTTATTTAAAGAAATAACAAACAGAGCATGTGTAGCATTTTCCGTAGAGGAAGAAGAATACAAACATGTGGAAAATCTGAAAAAAGAATTTAGAGAACTAGAAGAGTTTTATAAAAAAATAAGTAAATATACTTACTACTTAACTAATAGTATATACGGTGGTGTAATGCAAGAATGGTTTGATAAAAATTGTGAATTTGCAGACGAATGTTTCTATCTAGATCATCTAATATCTGAAAGAGAAGAACTAGAAAACGGTTTAATAAACATTGATGAATAAAAAAAAAATTTAAAAAAAATTTTTAATTTTTTATTCCTTTGATAGAAATAAAAAATTGAATTTACTCTTAAAAGTTCCAGCAAACATAGTTAGTTAAAGAACCAGAGATATATAAAACATGAATAAATTTGCTAGTTTACATACAGAAAAAGAAGGATTACTTAAAAGTAATTTTGTTTTTGACTCTTTAAATGATTATAACATTCTAGAAATAATGGAGTATACGGATGATTTTATTAAAAAAATTATAGGTCGAGTTAATGAAAAATGTGGTAGTAAAGAACTTAGTAATATTTGTAGTATTATTGATAAAAAAAAGAAATTTAAAGGGAAAAACAAAAAAGATGAAATGATAAATTTTATTGATGAGTATATAAAAGATACATATATTTTAATGAAAAAGAAAGCTACTTTATTTAATAAAGAGGAAGAAATTAAAACTAATAAACATAATTTAAAACTAAGAAGGGAAATAATATTTAATTTAAAAATGTTAGGTACAATTTATGGTGTAACACTATTTACAGCAAGTTCTTCTAACGGATTTATAAAATACAATGCAAAACCAGATAAACATCAGTTGAATGCTGTGGTGAAAGAAGACATCGTGGATGAAATAGCAGAAATAGAAAATTAAACAAAAATTTTCATAAAATAAAATGCTAGAACTAGAGCCAGATTTTAAACAAAAGCTAAACGATCTACTTAAGGATAAATCAAATATTCATCCTATAAACACAAACAAAATCATTTACACAAATGGAACCGGTCTTATGCCCTATAAAAATCAAAGATGGTTTAGTGATATCTACTATTACTGCAGTAAAATGTTTTATGAACAACCTAAAGAAGATACTTTAAACATAACATTTTATGCTGGTGGTAACAACATACGCGTTAAACATCATTTTTACAGTAAAGATTTAACCAATTTGCTATCTCTCTTTAAACAAAGATTTATAGATTGTCCAAATGAACACAGTTTTTTAGAAAGTTGTATTAACGATATTGAAGAATATAGTATAAACTTTAAGTTTTTATAAATATTTAACCCTTTTTTGGGTTATATATTTTACATATCCAATTCTATCAATATAGCTACATAAGAATTAGTTACCTTTGGATTTTTTGATACAGTTTTAAAATTTATAACATCACATTGGTTGACCTCAAAAGGAGGATTAAACTCTGTACAAGTACATAACTCATCACGTTTTTTAATAATATTTTTTCCAGTTTCAGCAGATGATATGGTTATTTCAAGTATACTATCATCATCATCTTTTGGTAAAGAAACTAATGTGCCGCGTAATATTCTTCCTGACGCGGATAAACAATAACCCCCCAATGCATGAGTTGGACCGGCTAAACCATTACCAAATGAAAACTGAAAGCTGTTTTTCTTAAGTTCTCCCTTTTCCTCAGCCCACACGGTAATTATAGGTTTTGGTTTAATGCCTATTTTTTCATCTACGTAGGATTTTGTTGCTATATCTCTTTCTTCTACGGGAGCCACAGCATTTTTTATAGTAAAGCCTTGCATATTTATATCCGCAGAAGCTGTGAAGCTTCCATCAGGATTTTTTACAATGGCGCCCCCATTATCAACATAATTTTTATTGACAGCAGAATCACGGTCTATTGGATTTGGTAAGCCGGTAAGTGGATGAGTGTTCATATCTATTTTACCAGCTGCTAAGAAAACCCCAGCTTGGTTTTGTGATAAAGCTCTTTTTCCTGCGGTGGCCGTCTTAACAATGCTATCTACATAAAACTTATTTGCAACTTGTCGATTATTTATAGGTGAAGCAACATCATTAATCCTCCATCCACCCATAGAAATGTCACTACTTGATGTATATGCATCACCATCATGAATAAATGCGCGATTAGCATAATCTACATATCTTTTTGTAGCAGCATCCATCGGGGATGCAGGATCTATAAGATCCATTAAATGATACCCCTTCATGCTTATATCTGCAACAGCAGACCAGGTACCATCTTGTTGTTTTCGTATTGCATTAATACCATCTACATATCTTTTTGTAGCAGCTTCACTGGGCCCCTCAGGTTCATCTAAGTTTTTTATTTTATTAAAACCCATGTTTAGATACCCCTCTATATGATACCCCCCGTTTTCATCTAACAACCCTGAGCTACTACCATCAACATAACTCTTAGTAGCAACATCCTGAGGATTTACTGGATTACTAACCCTCGTTAATGTGTTACCATCCATATTTATGGAACCGGTAACAGTAGTTGTTCCATCTTTACGTAAAAAGTTGTTAGTAATGTAAGCAAGTGATACCCCATCACCACTTGTTTTAACTTCATCCATTCTTCCAAATTTATCAACAGGCATTTTTTTAATATTACTAAAAAAGTTTATTTAAAATATCTTGAAATTTATTACCTAATCCCAATTCTTTAAGAATGTACAAACATAAATGTCCACAAAATACTTCACCTGCTTGTTGTAATTGATCTGTATTGTATTGTAATGGACTTTTTAAATAATCTATAATTTCAAGAGGTGGTTGAATACCATAACTATCAAAATAAATTTTTTTCTTTCCATCTTTAAACCAAGCAACCCAATGAGTACCAGGTCCGTCAGTAGCATCAAGATTAAATATACCACATTCTTTATTTCTTACTTTTTTAGGTAGGGCATCTCTTAAAAATGTTCCTCTAAAATTTTTTATTTTTAATTTTTTTACGGCATCCTCAAGCTCAAAATTGCTTAAAGGTTTATTTGGTAAAGTTATATTATCAATTAAAATATCTTTCATTTTTATATAGTTAAATATTTACAATGGCACCGTTGTCAACCCACGAATTAAACTCATCAGAATAACCTTTCCACTTTACAAGAGATTTCTTTTTACCTTTTTTAATAACCTTTTCTATCCTAAACACCTCTTGGCTCGTTTTTTGTAGTTCAGGCTCATAAAAAGAACCTTTTATTTCTTCACCATTTAAATCTTCAATCTTATACGTTATAGGTGTCGTATGTTTTACTTTGATAACCGTAAAAACCTCTTCAGTCCATCTCGTAGTATAACCTTTTTCAAAAGTCTTTTTCTTTTTACTTATCCTTACTTTGTCTCCAACAGAAAACTTTGGTTTGATATCCTCCCTTACTTGGTCATAATCAGGATACAATGTTGTCCAAACTTTATTTTTATTCTTCTTCTTACTTGCTTCAATTGGCGACATCTTAATAGAAGAATGCCTCGTGTTGTTGTATTCCTTAACAAGATTTTGTAATACATCAATATATACATTTGTTGAGTGAGCAGAGAAATACTTCCACATTTTTTCTTTCATTGTTCTAATCCATCTCTCAACAACGCTTGATTTTTCCTCATTTTCAGTAGAATACAATTCAACCAAATCTTTAACATCTTTGTTATAAAACTCTTTACCTTTATCAACCCACATTTTCTCAGGCTTTCTTTCCTTAAAAATACTCTTTAGTGCAACAGAAACAGATTTTCCTGTTTTATCCTTTAATGGGATCAGCCAACCATATTTTGAAAAGATATCAATGACAGCAAGAAGAAATTTTACTCCATGATTAAGTTTAGAAAATGATTGCATATCTACTAAATCTGCTGCCCATATCTTATCGACACCCCCTACTCTAACTCTCCTTTTCTTAAATTTTCTTTTTACAGGTTTATGTAATTCTTCTGCTAGTGAATATTTTTTTTTTTACCGACACCCATACCAAATCTTTTCTTGGTTCCTATCAATGAAGAAACCAATCCTCTTTCCATTTTTTCCTTAATAGTTGGATTATAGATACCGTTTAACTCTTTAAGCATATTAGCATCACACACATCATTCCGTGTTTTAGTATCATTATGCTTAAGATAACAGATATCATGATGATATGCTGCTTTATCAACACGATTAACAGGCTTTGACCATTCTTTAGGTGTTAAATCAGGATTTAATCTTCTCTTTAACTTTGTACCAGGACCAGTAAAATTATGACCAGGTAAGTGCATTTCAACAGGTAAGTTATTGATTGCTTTGTTTAACAATGACCCACCTTCTTGTTGTTTAATAAATTGAGTTTTTGTTGTTCCACATTCAACACATTTTCCTCGTGCCATATTTTTACCATTTTTACTTACCGTATACTCTATATCTGTAGTATCAGTTTTCTTTTTACATTTAACGCAATACATTTTTTTTATATTAAAAAATATATTTTAATATAAAATATGGATATTGTTAATTTATCTTGGAATGAAACATTAGCAAAAAGATTTAACCATCCCCTTTTACCTAGGAGTATCAGAGGTTTAATAGTAGGTAAATCAGGATGTGGTAAAACTACACTTTTACTTAACCTTTTGTTAAGACCTGATTGGTTAGATTATGGTAACTTATACGTTTTTGGTAAAAGTTTGTTTCAACCAGAATATCGAATACTTAAAAAAGCTTTTGAAGAAAAAATACCAAAAGAATACATATTAAGGCTGTTTTCACTTAAAGATGAAGTTCAAAACCGTGATATTTCACCTACAGCATTAGTTGAAGAATGGGCAAAAACAATTAAGGAAAAATCTGATATCGATTGTGAATTTTTTGAATATGCTAGTGATGTACCTGATCCAAGAGATTTAAATGCATCAAATAAAAACTTAATGATATTTGATGACTTACTTTTAGAAAGACAAAACAAGTGTGAAAACTATTATGTAAGGGGTAGACATAGTAATGCTGATTGTTTTTATCTAGCACAAAATTATTTTAGACTACCCCGTCAAACTATTAGAGAAAATGCAAACTTAATATGCTTGTTTAGACAAGACTTAAAAAATCTTAATCATATTTATAGTGATCATGTAGGAGATGATATGACTAAAACAGAGTTTATCAATTTTTGTAAAAAATGTTGGGAAATACCTCATGGTTTTGTAGTGTTAGATTTAACTAAGAACCCTAATGATGGAAAATATAGATGTGGTTTTGATAACTTTTACATACCACGAAATTACAAAGATTATAATTAAAAAATATATTTTTCATTAAAATATATTTTACAATTTTATAAAATGGAAGTAGAATTACTTGAAAAGATAGTAAAAAACACTAACCATAAAACATCATTTCAAATTATCGTAAGCGATAACAAAACAGAGTTTACAACAAGATTTACTCCTCCACTTAAATTAGACCAAGATAAAGAATATGAAATAGCATTGGTTAATCTTGAAACTTATTATTCATTTCCTAATATTGATGCAAGCAATAACATTTTTGTTTATTCACCAGATAATGGTGCAACATGGGTAAAAATAAGAATACCTGAAGGAAGTTATGATCTAGTTGATATTAATGATGTAATTCAACAAGAAATGAGAAAAAAGGGTCATTATGATGCTGTTAATGAAGAATATTATATTAGCATCTCAGCAAATACTAATACTTTAAAGTCTATTCTTGTTTTAGAAAATGGATATCAGGTTGATTTTAACCAACAACATTCTATTGCTAAAATATTAGGGTTCACTCGTTCTAAATATACACAAGGATTTCATGAATCAGAAAATGTAGTAAATATTCTTAGTATTAATAGCTTACTAGTTAATATAGATTTAATTTCGGGTAGTTATGTTAACGGTTCACAAAAAAATACAATTTATAGTTTTTTTCCAAATGTATCACCAGGATATAAAATTATAGAAAATCCGGTAAACCTTGTTTACCTTCCATTAACATTAAATGAAATACATAATTTAAATGTATCAATTACAGACCAAGATGGAACATTACTCAATCTTAGAGGGGAAAATTTAACAATTAGATTTCATTTAAGAGAAGCAAGATAGATATAAAAAATGACAAACTATATTAACGCTAAAATAAATATATCAGACGGACAAAAGGAAAAAATTTTACATTCTTTTAGAAACAAAGCTCCAGCAAGTATTCGTTTAAAGCATGAAGATATTCATGGTAATGATGTAATAGCTTTAACCAAACCACAAGTAAATAAACTTGCAAAAGCTTATAAAGGTGGTAAGGGGGCAACGTTTAGAATGTCAACTAAACAACTTAAGCAAAATATGAAAGTAGAAGGTGGATTTTTACCTCTATTAGCAGGATTAGCTTCATCAGTTCTACCTACATTAGCAAGAACCGTTTTACCTGCTATAGGAATTGGTGCACTATCTGGTTTAGCATCTTCAGGAGTTCAAAAAGCAATGGGTAACGGATTATATCTTAAGAAAGGTGGTTGCGTCTGTCAAGTAGAAACTGATGGTGAAGGTTTATATCTTAAACCATACAAAGGTAACGGATTGAGTTCCGTTGGTGATGGATTGTATTTAAAACAAGGTGGTAAAATTTATGATGGAAAAGGTCTTCTTTTAGGACCTAATAGCCCATTTGCTAATATTCCTATATTAGGTGCAATATTGTAAATTTAAAAATATGAATGTGCATAAATTTGGAAATGGAAAACATAAAATAGTTCAACCAAAAACTATTTTTTGGAAACCTGTAGAAGTTAAGTATCCAGCTAAAAAAGTTAATCCTGTTACATGGGATATTTTTACTCAACAACCGTTAGTAATAGAAGGAGGACAAACGATGACGTTAGCCTTAGGTATGGGCTTCAATATGAGTAAAGGTTTTGTTTTAGCTTCTTTATCTTATAATCTTAAACTTAATCAATTATCTATTACAAATGAAGTTTCATTAGAAGAGGTGGATGACATGGTTGCAACAATTACAAACAACTCTGGTAAAATAAAAAAAATACAAGAAAACACCTTTTTGTGTCGTCTTTACTATTCTATTTAAAAAATAAGTTGTTGATAATAAAATGGAACTAAAAGAAAATATTTATCCAGAGTTACCAGAAGCACGAAATATACCAAATGCACCATCATTAGAGCCAGTAATATCCTCAAGAGACAATGGTCAATCATTCAGGTTACAAAAGATATCAGAAATTCAGACTTTTCTAGAAAATGAAGTTAAGGAAAGAGAGCAACTAAGTAAAAAGTATTTAAAGATTAGTAAGAATGTGGACAATGTAGAAGCTGGACTAACCGTTATAGCACTAGGCGCCGGAGCAGGGGGAATCGCTTTACTATCAACCGTAGTAGCGATACCTGCAACTATGGTTCTAGAAGGCTGTGCTTTAGTTGTTGGGTTAGCCGCTTTAGTGGGTAAGTTTGTGGTTAGAAGAAGCAGAACTAAATCAGAAAAACATCTTCAGATTAAAATATTGGCTGATTCAAAGCTAAACACACTACTTACACATATATCAAAAGCAATAACAGACAACAAAATAGATCATTCAGAATTTACTTTAATTATCGAAGAATTGGAAAAATACAAACAAATGAAGGAAGAAATTAGAAGTAAGTCAAAGAAAAAAAGCAAGCTAGAGGAATCAGAGAGTTTAATAGAGAAGGGACGAATAGAAGCACGGGAGGAATTCAGGAGACTTGTAGAAAGGCATTCAAATTAAAACTAAAACCACCCAAGTTTAAGTGTTCTTGTGCATGTGAGATAGACAACACAAATTAAAAAATTTTTTTACTTTTAAAAAAATGTCATTTTTGAAGATACGAGACCCTTTAAAAAGGGAACAAACAGTAAAAGAATTTGTTGCACTGAAAAAAAGAATTCATGATAATCAGCTTGCAGAGAAAGAAGGCAAATTTAAATATCAACAACAACTTTCTAGGTTTTTTAGACCTGTTATAGAAGCACAAAAAGAAACATCAAAGGAGATTACAAGAGAACTAGACCGTTATAATATTAGTAGATTTACAACTAAACTTGATGAATTTCCTACTTTGAATGTTTTTGAACCATTAAGATTAAGTGATCAAGAAGAAGAAGAAATAGCCAATTTTTTTGATTTATTAGAATTAAAAGGTTTAGATGATGATATATCAAAAATAATTGTTAATTCATTTGAACTATCTCAGTTAAGAAGATTTAAAAATAAAGATGATGTTGATTTATTATATGGTCTTTATGAAAAAGATAAAAAATTATTTATTGGTAATAAAAAAATCGATATTGTAAATGATAATTTTTACATTGATAATAATGAATATAAAGGCACACCAGGTTTGTGGGAGTTAATTGTGGCTAAAGAACCAGAAAATATATTTACTAAAAAGGATTTTGATAATTACAAGGAGATAATATTATTAAGTAATACTCTTCATAAAGATAATGACCCAAACAATAAATCTTCTAAAGACAAAAGACCAATTAAGTGGAAAAACCATCTTAGATATTTTTGGAATGAAAAAGATGATAGTAGAAGATTACCATTAATTGCATCTCCAATAAGAGGAAATGAAGAAAGATATCATCCTTATTCTCCAATAAGAGGAAATAAAAAAAGTTATCATCCTTATTCTCCTTATTTAGGTAAAGGAATTACCATTATCCCATCTGATCCTAATGCACTATTAGAAAGATTAGACCTCTTAATGGCAAGTAAAGGAGCCGGTCATACAGGTGTAAGAAATGAGTTGGTAAGTATTTGTGATGAATTAAAAAGACAGCATATATTAGATACAAAAGCTTATAAAAAATTAATGTCTAAACTATAAAAATGATAACATCACAAAAGAGAGGATTTAAAAGAAGTTATGCTTATGGAGGAGCAGGAATATTTGATACTTTAGCTAATTTTCTTACAAGAGCATTTACGAGTCAAGCAGCTAAACAAATTGCATCTTCAGCAGTTGATGTTGGTAAGAGTGTAGCTAAGGAAGGAGCAAAGAAAGCGTTAGAGGTTGGAAAGAGTGCCGCGGTTGATGCAGGTAAAAAGTTAGTTCAAAAGGCTTTAACACCAAAATCTAAAAAGATTATAGAAAAATATACTCAAAAGCCTACTACAACAACTCAACCTGCAGTGCAAAATATTAATGCTTTAATAGATGGTAGTGCCATTGCTATTCAAGATTTAGTTAAGAAGTTAAATAGTAAGGGTGGTGGAGTTAAAGTAATATAAATTTAAGTTAAGTAAATTATTGCATTAAATAAAAAAGAATGCCAAATCTAAAATTTAATTTAACACATTATGAAAAATACAATACAAAAAAGGTTAGTATCCTTTATGCAAATTTAAAACTTGATGAAGATTGTGAAGTATTAGATAGTAGTGATACAAATTATGATTATAAAAAGGTTGTTTTAAAATTGTCACCTGAAAAAGCTGATATCATTAAGGAATTTGAAGAAGATGTAAATCATTATCTAAAAGAAAATAATATGTCTAAGGTAACCATACTTTATGGAAATAGAATTTATCTAAAAATGAAAAAAAACCTTTCAGTAGAAAAAATTAAAAATATTAAACTTAAGGGTGTGTATGTAAATGATGAAAACAAGTCATTCCCTCAACTATGGGCAAATTAATTTAAACAATTATAATTTGACTTAAAAATTATAATTGCATATAATAAAATGGATATATTAAATATTAAAGCACCGATTTTTAAAGACGATAGTATTAATGAATATGAATACTATGAATATCTACCTATTACAGGAACCAATCTAAACAACCCTGGAGGAAATATTAGGATTGATATTGAAACACAAGATATTTTTTTTCATCCTTCAGAGTCATATTTACAAATTATGGGAAAATTAGAAAAAAATGCGATTCCCGTTGGTGCTGCAAACAGAGATTATGGAAATGCTGAAAGAGTTACCTTAATAAATAATGGGATAATGTATTTATTTAAAAATATCAGATATCAACTTAGTGGACAAGAGATAGAAAGCATTAATTATCCTGGTCAAACTACAACAATGCTTGGTCTATTAAAATACCCTGATGACTTTTCTAAATCACAGGGACTAAATCAACTCTGGTACAAAGATAATAATGATACTAACGATCCAACCACAAATTTAGGTTTTAGAGCTAGACGATCTATGTTTTTTAGTTCCAATCCAGTTGGATCCTTTAGTTTTAGGATACCTTTGAAACATATATTTGGTTTTTGTGAAGATTACAACAAAGTTTTATATGGTATGAAACAAACACTAACCTTAACAAGAAATAATAATAATGACGCAATTTTTAGACAAGCTGCTATTGATGTTGGAAGAGTGGAATTATCTAAAGTATCTTGGTTTATTCCTCATGTTGAACCGGAAGATGGAAATAGGATGGAACTTTATAAATTTATTGAGAAGAAAGAAAAATTCCCGGTTGGGTATAGAATGATACAAAGTGATAATATTATGGTTCCACAAGCAACAAGTTTTACTTGGAGGTTATCATCTAAATCATCTCCTGAGGTTCCACGATTCTTAATTCTTGGTTTTCAAACTGATAAAAGTAATCAACAAAATCAAAACCCGGCTCTGTTTAATCACTTAAATGTGAAAAATATTTATGTAATGTTAGGTTCTAAAAAATATCCTATCTATGATCATGATATAGATTTTACTCAAAATCATTTTAGTAGAATATATGGTGAGGCATCCACGTTTAGAAAAAAGTTTTTTAACATGGATGAATTGGTATCAAACCCTAATATTACCCCATTAGATTTTAAAGATTATTTTCCTTTGTTTGTGTTTGATATGACAAAACAAAGTGAAAGACTTAAGTACTCTGTAACTGATATTCACGTTAAAGCAACATTTGCTCCAACAAACGCAGCTGGTGCTGTAAATCCACCTGCAAATACACAAGCATATGCAGTTTTACTTAGTGACAGGCTAATTAACTTCCAGAGTGATGGGAATAAGATGAGTGTAGTATATTAAGTAAATTTTTACTTAAATAAAATGAAAAAGGTTGCTGATTTTAAGAAAATATTAACAGATAACAATATTAAGTGGTATTCCTATTGGAACAAGAAAAAGTATATTGATGTGTTAAAAGAGCATGGATTGTATCCTGAAGAGGAAGAAAAAAAATTTTTAAAAAAAATTCCTAATTATGATAGATTAAAGGATATTGCTAAAAACCCTAAAAGGGTTACCTTAAAGGATGTAGAAACTGAAGAGGTGAAAGAGTTTCCATCAATTTATAAGGCTAGTAAGTATATTGATAAATGTCCACAAACGATTGAAAACTGGAATGGTAGAGTATGGAAAGGTAAATATAGAATTGATATTCTTTAATTTTATTATTTATGAAAAAAATAATAAAATTTGACTTAAGGAAAGAATATTTTATTTAAAAAAAATGGATCGTCAATTTGATAGATATAATGTAACTGGATTAAGAAATTTAGCAAGGGAAAGGGGATTAAGAAGATACTCAAGGCTTAGACGTGATGAACTAATAACTCTTTTGATTAATACGGGACCCTCAATATTAGATAGGGATATCGTTGCCATTGATGCACCAATATTACAACCAACGCCCTATATTCCTCCAAGACAAAGACCAACCAGGCAACAAACTACTTCAGTTAATGATTTGCTAAGGAGCTTAGAAAATGTAAGAGTAGAACAACCAAGTATAACACCAGAACTTAATGCTTTAAAAAATAAAATAAAAAGTATATATGATAAATTGGATAAGATAAACGTAATAAAAAGTAGATCTGCCTTAAAAGAATATGCAACTGAACATAAAATAGAAGGAATACCTGTTGCTACACCACAAGAGTTTTTAGAACTAACACATTCATCAATTATAAATCTTTTAAATAGCATGCGTGGTCAAAAAGTAAAATTAAATCTTCAGTGTATTATGAGAAGAGAAGAAGGTAATAATGAACAAAGAGTAGAAGCAAATTTTTCTTCTAAAGATAAAGATGGTAAAGGTAAAGAATATGAGATTAATTTACAAGGAACAAATGTAATAGAATTATACTATGAAATGGTAAATAGAATTTTAGAAAATTTTGTTAATTTTGTTTCAAGTGGTAGTGGGTGGGATTTTGTTAGTGTGGTTCATTTAAAGTTGCATAGTGTTATTTATGATCCATTAAGAGCAGGTGGTTGGTTACCCCTACCTAAGTGGATTGCTAATAAAAATGCATGTATTAATATGAAAAGTAAGGATGATGAATGTTTTACAGATTGTATTTTAAGGTATTTAAATCCAACAGAAAAAAATCCACAAAGAGTTGATAATGATTTAAAATCTAAGAAAAATAGCTTAAATATGAAAGGAATTAATTATCCTGTTTCTTTACTTGATATAGATAAATTTGAAAGGCTTAATCCAACAATTAGCGTTAATGTTTTTGGGATAGTAGAAGGTAAGGAAAAAATCAAACGTATTAGAGCTATAAAAAGTTTAAAAGAAAACCATGTAAATTTGTTATATATAGAAGATGGTGAAAAATCTCATTATGTTTTAATAAAAAATATTAATGCTTTACTGAGAACACAAACAGCCTCTAATAATAATGTTGAGTATTGTATGCTTTGTATGAACCATTTTGGTAGTAAAAATCTTTTAAATAGACATATGGAGCGTTGTGAAGATCATGATGGAGTTGATTTAATAATGCCTAAGTTTGATCCTGAAAATCCTGAAGAAATTTTAATAAAGTTTAAAAACTATTGTAGAAAAATTATGGTACCATTTGCAGTTATTGCTGATTTTGAATGTATATTACAAAAAATAGAACAACAACAAAAAAGTAATACTATTGAAACACAAAAGCATATACCTGTAAGTTATAACTATTTAATTTGTCCTTTTAATGATGAAATTATGAAACCAGTATTAAGAGGATATGTAGGAGAGGATGCCGAAAAACATTTTATAGATACTTTAACTAAGGATGTCAAACAACTTTATAAAGAATTTTATAAAAACCCAGTAGAAATAGAAAAATTAACTGAAGATAAAGTTAGAAAACATAAAAATGAAGTAAAATGTTGGATATGTGGTGGTAAATTTACTCATGAAAATTATAAAGTAAGAGATCATTGTCATTTTACTGGTGAGTATAGAGGTGCCGCACATAATGAATGTAATCTTAAAGCAAAAGTTCCAGATTTTATACCTGTTATCTTTCATAATTTATCTGGTTATGATGCACATATTTTTATTAAGTATCTTGGTAAAACTAGTGGTAGAATTGATTGTTTACCTAACACAGAAGAAAAATATATTAGTTTTACAAAAAATCTTATGGTAGGAAATAAAAATATTAAATTAAGATTTCTTGATAGTTTTAAGTTTTTAGCTAGTAGTTTAGAAAAAATTGTAGAAAATTTAAAAGATGAAAATTTTAAAAATTTAAAGTATTATTTAAAAAAACATCGTGGTGGATATACAGAAGAAAAATTAAAATTGTTAAGTACAAAGGGTATCTTTCCTTATGAATGGATGGATAGTTTTGATAAGTTAAAAGAAACACAACTACCATCTATAGAAGAATTTTATTCAAGCTTAAATGGAGAAGGAATTGAAGAAAAAGATCTAACACACGCATTAAAAGTGTGGGATGTTTTTGGTTGCAAAACTATGTCTGATTATTTACAACTATACAATGAAACAGATGTTGTACTTTTAGCCGATGTTATGGAAAACTTTAGATTTTCTATGCATAAAGAATTTGACTTAGACCCTGCTTGGTATTATACTTTACCTGGATATGGATGGGATGCTATGCTAAAGGTAACCGAAATAAAATTAAAAAAACTTACTGATATTAATATGCTTAACTTTTTTGAAGCGTCAAAAAGGGGTGGTGTTTGCATGACAAGTATTAGATATGCAGAGGCAAACAATAAGTATATGGGTGATGAGTATCAGGTAACAAAACCTAGTAAATATTTGTTTTATATCGATAAAAACAGTCTTTATCCTTGGGCTATGAGTAAGCCTTTACCTGTAGACGGTTTTAAATGGATGACAGAAGAAGAAATAAATAATTGGAAAAAATATCCGTGTACCCTGGAGGTTGATTTAGAGTATCCTAAAAATTTACATGATTTGCATAATGAAATGCCTTTAGCAGCAGAAAAATTAAAAGTTAGTAAAGTAGAAAAGTTAATACCAAACTTAAATGATAAGGAAAAATATATACTTCATCATGAAGCTTTAAAGACTTACCTGAGATTAGGATTAAAAATTAAAAAAATACATCGTGGAATTAAATATCAAGAGAGTACCGCTATTAAAAAATATGTTGATAAGTGTGTGGCTTTAAGAACACAAGCAAAGAAGGACAAAAATAAATTTTTAGATAATTTATGGAAGTTAGCAATGAATTCTGTTTTTGGTAAAACCATGGAAAATATAAGAAATAGAGTAAACATAGAATTAGTTAATGGTGAAAATAGTGAACGATTTAAAAAGTTAACAGCAAAACATAACTTTCATAATCATACTATATTTGATGAAAATTTGGTTGCTGTTCATATGAAAAAAACATGGATTAAATATGATAAACCAATTTATTTAGGAGTAAGCATACTTGATATTAGCAAAACAACTATGTTAGAAGATTATTATAACTATTTTAAAAATAAATTTGGTGAAGATAAAGTATTTATGTGCTATACTGATACAGATAGTTATGTTTTAACAATAGAAACTGAAGATTTGTATGAAGATTTAAAAGAGGATGCCGATGATTTGTTTGACTTTAGCAATTATCCGGAAAATCATCCATTATATAGTGATAAAAATTGTAATGTGTTAGGTAAATTTAAGGATGAACTAAAGGGAGATCTTTTAACTGGATTTGTAAGTCCTGGAGCAAAAACTTATGCTATGAAAAAATTTATCTTAAGAAAAGATAAAAATGATAATGCTTTAACCGATGAAGATAGTAAATTTATTTATGATAAACCTGTTAAAAAAGATAAAGATGGTAATATGGTATATAATGAGAAAACAGAAACTAAAAAATGTAAAGGAGTTAAAAAGTCTGTGATTAAAAATGAGTTAAGATTAAAAACTTATAAAGATTGTTTGGATACTAAAAAAGATTTTTGTGTAACTATGGGAGGAATAAAAAGTAAACATCATGAGTTAACAACTATAAAAATGAATAAAATAGCATTAAGCTTTGAAGATGATAAAAAGGGTTTGATACTCTTGGATGGTAGTTATAGAACATTATCACATGGGCATTATAAACTGACAGATGAAACAAAATAAAATATTTAATCTAGTAAAAAGATTAAATATTTATCTAATTGGAAAATCATTTTCTGTTGTTTGTGGTTCAAGTTTATCAATTAATTCTATTCTAGAAAGTTTAGACCTACCTTTTAAATTTTTATTTCGTGCTAAAATTCTTAGTTTTCCTTCACCATAACATTCTAACTTATCTCTTATTGTACCATTCCACTTTTGCTTAAATTTTTCTTTTTCAATACAATTATAACATTTGCCTCCCTCACCAGCAATTTTTTTTCCACAACTATTGCATGGTGGTGTTAAACATGTTTTACAAATAAATTTACTACAATCATTATCCATACAAGTGTCATAACTAAGTTCACCACATTCTTTACATCTTAAATTTTTACATGTTTTACATGTGATATATAAAACATCTTTTTTACTCCACTTACAAGTACAAGGTCCCCTATAACTTCTACACCAGCCAAATGGTCTATCATCATATCTACATTCACTGCACTCATGAATCCATTCATCTCGTACGTTTTCTACCTTTTTTTCTAATATGCTATTACAACAAACACAATTAGTTAATAAGATGCTGTCATTTTTTAAATTATTAGGCTTTGCTTTAATTTCCATTTTTTCCTATAGTTAACTGGTTTTGATAACTTTAAAATCAAATTTTTTTTTACCAAAAATCCCAACCCCACTCAATAACTCATAAACTGGCTAGCCATTGCGTGATGCGTTGGTTGATGGGGAGGTTAAGCGATTAACTGATGTAAGGGTTTGTCTGGGTTGATGGGTTTGTCGGTTAACTGATGCAATGATTAACTGATGCAATGATTAATTGATGCAATGACGTGTGATGATAAAATTTTTTTTTTAAAATTAAATTTTTTTTTTTTTCGAAAATTTTTCATCTACTACATAAGGGATTGATATGTTATAATAATTGAATTAAAGGTAAAAGGATTAAGATAGAGGTTAGTTTGATTTAATTATGAATGCTTAACCTATTGGTTTTAATAATTTTATGAGCATGCGGCTTAGAGGGCGTGTTACATGAAATTTGGTGAGGGGGGATGAGGGGGGTGAGGGGGGATAAGGGCGGATTTGATTTGGATAAGCTTTATCATGTTGCGAAAGGGGGATGAGGATCTTAAGGGTAATGTGCCAGATCAAGTATTATCTACTCTACTATTGGTGCAATGGCCGCTGCGATATAACCGAAATAACATTGAAAACAGCGTTATACACCATACAATCAGTCAATCAGTTGAAAAGTGTATTCCCATCAAGCGATTCATAACTTGTATTTGACATTCAATTAAAGATATTTTTTGACATACCAAAAGTCTTTTTGACCGATTTAACAGCGTCACGCAATGTAGCTGTTTGAGAAATAGCTCAAGGAAGATGAATAAGGGTATTTTGTCCAGAAATATGGAGTGTAATGCATTTACATCATTCACTCTAATTCAGGGTCTTTTACGGACTTGTATTTAGTCCTTTCCCAAAGTACAAATTTTGACTCTTCAACAAAGAAAGAATCTACGGACAACTTCAAAAGTGACACAATGGTACAGATTTTTTTAAACAGGATCGAAAACATATTGGGAAAAGGAGAAGATGCTGGTTACCAGCATTTTCTCCTTTTCCCACAAAGCGCTTCTTCGCCAGTGTAGTAAAATCAAAATTGTAGACTTGCCCAAATTAAAAGTTTTTGCAAACGTCAAATTGTGGCCCAAGTAATGGTAATTATCTTTAATATGGTAGAAAAACGTTGTGGGAAAAGGAGAAAATGTTGGTTCCCACAACCTTTTCTAAAGCATTATTAATCAGGTTCGTTAAAATACGGGATTGTTTTGTGAGGGGTTACCGGTCAGAGTAACCCAGTTTAGATCCTCGCTGGAGCCGAGTGTGGTTGAAAAGATGTTAGTAAAGGTAGCATAAGGCAAACCTCGGGTCATTTGTTGATCGAATCCTTGGGCTGTATTTCGATGTGTGATATGCACCTATACGGCACATTTCTTTGCCGGAAATACACAGTTTTGCCGTCCGTAAAATAACATGACTACACTTAGAAGAAAATACACTAGTCACAATTTTCAGTCGAAGTCGTTCTAAAACATTGACAAACGATTCATAAATTCAGTCCCAAAGTGGTTGACTTTATCGGCACATTTTGTCGATGGAATGACCAAATGGTTTAGCTAATTAGGAGTTGTCCAAATTAAAAAAAAAAATCTGCAGAATGGAAGTAAAAGAATGATTGGTGAATACGGACCTGATCAGACATCTTATAATAATGAGCCACCTCATTTGGAAGGGCCTTGCTATATCTGAATGATGACACACCGTCTGTGATACGCAATTACTGTCCGAGTTCGTCCTTCATTTGTACGTCTTTGAGTAGCCAGTGTGCAGCGCACGAGCTGGGGGGGGGGGGGTCGACACCCCTGCTTTTGTTTGAGGGTAGGGCTGGGAGAGGCTTTTTTTCCTGCTCCATGTAAGATTTTATTTCCGTTTTCTCCTGAACTAATGTCCTCATACACGCATGAAAATTAGTCCTAAAAAGGTCATCCTCCCCACTGCGTCACATCCTCCGCCTCTCTCCATGGTTTCGGGTTAAAGTATCAGTCCCTCCACAAACCAAATATAAACAAACAAAAGCAAACAGCAAATAGCACGCGTGCTTTGTGGTACAAAAACATGGTACTCATTACAAATAAAAGGTCATCACGCGATTGGTCAATAATTAACCAATGACACGTTGACCTCAATCGGATACCCTCGTAATGGATGACGATGAATCCGTGTAAGTTCCTTGCGCTTCCGTACTGTCAACCCTTTACCAAAGAATATCGAGTTCTAAAGAGCCTGATTTTTTTTTTTTGAAAGCGTTATGGAAAAAGGAGAAACGCGAGCAACCAACATTTTGTCCTTTTCCCACAATGCTTATTTTACCCTTCCAAAAAACAACTTTCCATCATTTTTCCAACATTTTTCACATGCTGTCAATTTGGATCAGTTTGAAACCCTAGGCAGTTTAGCACGATGAAATGACCTTTTGTTGACAGTATAGATTAAGATCAAACTGCACAGAACGTTTTAAGCCGATAGTAAAAACTATTGAAATAACATTTGGGTTTTTACTATCGGCTTAAAAGATTCATTTAATTTATTTAGTAGGATAAGGATTAGATTTTGTCGTTTGGTAAAGGGTTAGATGTTCGTACAGCGTTTTGTTATGGTCAATTGAAACCATAAAACATTTTTAATCTCTGGGTCGAGGGAAGATGTTCTAAAGTAAACTCACTGGTTCACTCTTTCGCCGCTATAGGAACATCTTCGTCCCTTTTCGATGGCTAAAAATTAAATTGCACTTCAAAATCAGACACGTTTTAGTCATCTTGCAGAATATACTAGCGGACTGTGTAAATTAGACATCAGAATTCACGTTTTGTACGGTCTGATCCTTATCTTCGCCGCCCGCCACGGCCTCTTCTGTCGCTCAAGGCAGTGAAAGGGTTACTTCTAAATGACCCAAAAGTAATTTCCGATTATTGTTTACGCAGCAGGTCGTAATATTTGCTGTGGTTGAAACTCTGGTGCATTGAATGATCACAAGCTTTCTGTATTATGCTTTTGTCATTCTTGGTTTATTAGAAAACTTTAGTACCGTTTCGGTGTCCCACAGCTTGCAGCTTTGGTTGAATGGATCTATACTTTCTGTAGATGCATTAAACTCCCTACAAATAATTAGTCGTCTTTGCAAGCGCTAAGACACTGGACTGTCACATTCATGTGCATTTTAGGTAAAAATAACCGGGCGGTCGTTTTGCAGCCGGTTACCCGTCATCTTTATCAAAACTAACAGATATGACGTCATTCTTATGAAGCGTTTTATTGGTCATGTGACATTCCCACAAACCTTTGCGAAATTCTAGTGTGAAATCTCAAAAAAGCTTTTTCAATTTTCCAATTAAGGAAACACCATTAGTATCTTTTTTCTATTACATTTGAGCCATGCGCAGTGAAAAGGGTGCTTAATGCATCTGCAAAAAGTATCGACAGTCCCGGCAGGTTGACATGTATCGAAACTTTTTGCTTTTGGTCAATTCTCTGCATGTCATCGGACCATCCTACTTCATGATTCAATCGTCAACAATTCTACAACTTTTTGGAATTCCTATGAATATAAAAGCTCTGAATGGCTCTCTTTTAAAGACGGGAGGTCAAGTGATCTGCGTCATAACAAAGTCTTTTACTCTCTACTAGACAACAGAATTTTAGATTTGTGCATGATAAAAGCATTTGCAAACAACAACATATATGTGTTGGTCTCAAATGACGTGATTTGTCTTTCGAAAGGTAGAAAACTTTGTGTAATAAAAGAAAACGTTGGAAACCAGCATTTTCTATCTGTTCCATCATGTTTTCAAACGCTGCATTTCTCAAGGTTTTAGAAGCACGTCATTGTTTGGTAAAGGTTTAAAAACAGTACAAAGGTGTAGATTTTACGTTAACGACTTGCTTTCCAGCGCCATAGTAATTTTGTCTTTCCAATTCGATATTGGGAAATGCTCAGTGAATAGATGAGCTGTACTCTGTGAAAAGGGAGTTTAAAGCATCTGCTGACTGTATCGACAAAGCTCAGCCTGTGCAGTCTAGCCTGGGTCGAAACATTTTGCTATTGGTCATTTTTCTGCATGTCAAAGGACCGGTGTATCTCATGATTCAGTCGGCTGTCAGACAAAAAGGATTTTATGGATCCATAATTATGTGATGACATGATTGGTATAATGCATCACGGAGAAGCGTTAAACCCCCTTTTCCCAGAGCATGGTGCATATCAATGGGCAGAAAAAAATGTGGAAAAAGGAGAAAACTGCTTGTTACAACATTTTTTAACTTTTCCTACAATGCTTTTAAAAGCCTTCAATCTCAGGGCCGTTAAAACATTGGACCATTTTTTCCTTACTCTTTTGATGCCAATGCATTCCAGTTAGTGCACGTTAAAACACAATACTAAAACAAAGGAATACCCTTTTAGTCATAGTATACTATGAAGTAGCGTACGCCGTAGATCAACACCAGATAGTGTTGTCTGATCTTGATCAACGCCGTGACCCCAAACTGAGATCCTGTTGGGGCTGTGGTGTGGTGAGAGAGCGTCGGCCTCTCTTATGGGATGTTCCTGTTTCGAATCCTTTGATCAACGGGGTCAACCTGAACTACCCAAATCACGACTAAATTTGAAATTAACACAAGTTCTGATTGGCTAAACCAAATGGTTCAGCCAATCAGCACTTGCTTTACTTTCTAGATCTCAAATAACACCAAAAATATTCTTAACCCTTAACCTGTTAAATAAATGAAACTTTCACGCCGATCGTAAAAACTCAAATGGTGGTATTTCAAAGTTTCATTTTTTTTTTTTGGTAAGAAAAATCTCCTTATCGTACAGTGTAGATCTAAGATCAGAGTCCATGTTGATCTACACTGTCCGTAAAAGGTCATTGAATCGCGCCTACCAGGTTAAGATGGTTTGTAAATTCGGGCCCAGGAAGTAATCAAGAATGATCAATAGGAGTTGAAGAACTTGATGTAAAATAAACGGGTTTAGACCAAATCGAATCCGAAATTTTGGCTCATCACGGCGAAACGTTTCACTATTAAATGCTCGATAAATTGAATGAACATTTACAGCAAATAGTACAGATCCAAATATCATATTTCCAAGGCTGTTTTCTTCCTGGAAAAGAGTTCAAAATGGTAAGAACCTACTGTAAACCTAAAAAAAAAAAACGCCGGAACAAGTTTCTGTTAATTGGAAATTGGCATGAAGATAATGTTTCACGAGACAGGGCCATTCGTGAATTCCAAAGTACATGTAGCATTTAACTGAGTAAAATACGGCTAGAATATAGACCTACTTAACCCTTTCATAACCCCAGGGACTGTTGCGGGCCCCAAAGATCAAGCGTGCAGTCTGATCTTGAATCTCTACTGTCTATTTTTTTAGTCTAGTCAGTAAGGTAAAAGTCTTCTTTTGATTTTTAGTACATTGTATATTCAGCCGTCAAAAGCCGAGCCCCGGTAGCTCAGTCGGTAGGGTCTTGTTTCTCAATGTAGCAAGAAACGGGTGGTGTGACACCATAGCAAAACCCAAAAGCCCAATGGGTAAAGTACAGGTTTGGTAACCCTAGAGGTCACGAGTTCGAATCCTAGCTTTGCCAAACTCTTTTCAAGGATTGATGATTATTATAGCTACAGAATTCATTCCTCTCTCAACGCTTAACCCTTAACCCTTTACGACACAATCCCGAGTTTTAACGACCCTAGGGAGTAAGCCTTTGGAAAACATTGTGGGAAAAGGAGAAAATGCCGCTAACCAGCATTTTATCCTTTACCCACATTGTTTTCTACCCTTCGAAAGGAGAGGGTTTTTTTTTTTACAACTATTTTGTTGTCTGCAAAAGCTTTCATTTCGGCCAAGGCAAAACTTTTGTCGTTTGGTAAAGGGTTATAGGGCCTTTCAGTTGCCTTAGGGCCAATGTTGATCAAAACCAGGCAGCACAAAACGTGGAACATTGGCAACATTTTATTTTCCATTATTTGGGTCTCATTTTTAGACCGGAAATATGTGTTTCACTTATTCGGCGCTTTCAGGGTTTCGACGAGTGCATCGTACTTCAATGCTTTATGAATATGAGCCATGCTCTGGCAAAAAAGAGGCTTAATGCATCTCCATGATGCATTATTACAAGCACGTCATCACCTGCTTATGGATCAATAAAGTCCATTTTGTCCAACAACTGACTGAATCATGAGGTACACTGGTCCTTTGACATGCAGAAAATTGGCCAAAAGCAAAAAGTTTAGGCCCAGGTCAGCCTGCGCGAAATGCGCAGGCATGCCTGGTCGATACTTTTTGTAGATGCATTAAGCATCCTTTTCACAGAGTACGGCTCATATCTATGTGTAAAGAGAACATAAGCGTAAGAAAAAGTATTTGGGTGGTATTACCGTAATGGAATAAGCAGCCTGTTTACCTGGTACTTAATTTGCGCTCTGGTAGCTTGCAAAGGCCTATTGCATTATGTAAGTGTAAAAGGAATATAAGTGTAAGAAAAAGTATTTGGGTGGTATTACCGTAATGGAATAGGCAGCCTATTAATCTTGTATTTGATTTTCGCTATGGTCGCTCGCAAAGGCCTAAATGTAATCAATTACGGGCGTCGATAATGTGGGTTTGTATTCCACGTCATATGACGTCATTATGACGTTATATCTGATCTCGACGCAAAACGAACACGAACACCTCTATACTTAATGTAATCGACCAGTTTCTTCTTGTTAAAATATAATTTGTAGAATGTATCAGTATTGACAATTTTTATTGTTCGCAGCAAACGGTCTAAACGTTAGTATTAAAGGAGGGTCGGATGGGTTATTTTAACTGAAATATAACCCATCCGACCCTCCCTGAGAGTAATTTAACCCATATTGCCCTCCCGAGGCGGGCAATATGGGTTAAATTTGGTTAAAAAATGGCTGTTTCTGGCCTTTAATGACGTCACAACACTGGTACCCAGCGCTGGGCGCACACTCAGCGCAGACTATTGTACTGCTGGGCCCATGCCATTGTACTGCTGGGTCCACCAATCAGGGCTCAGCGCAGACTCAGCGCTGACTATTGTACTTCTATGCTGGGCCCAGTAAACAGAGCTCAGCGCAGACTCAGTACAGCCTATTGCTTTGTGATCACGTTATCATATTGGGGTTCTATGCTGGGCTAACCAATCTGCGCCCAGCGCAGACTCAGCGCAGACTATTATACTCCTATGCTGGGCCCAGTAAAGAGCGCTCAGCTCAGTCTGTCCCACGACATGGGCTATATGCCGTCTCAGACTGGCTCTGGTAAAGACCCTGTTGGACTTAGTCTTTTCTCTACCTTCGTTCGACTTAGTTCTTCTCTCTCATTGTTGGACTTAGTCTTTTCATTGACTCCTAGCAGTATGACCTTTAGCCATTGCCTGACTATATGATCTGAGTGGGGTTTTTCCGGTTTTCCGGGGATCAGTTCGTCTACAGTTATCCGATCTTAGACTTATTCGTCCCTAGTTTTGTTCGTCCATTTTTTTATTTTTTGTCTGCAAGTTTTTAATTGTAAAACTTTTTTTATCCGAAATTTTTTTCACTAGACTACAAGTTTTTTTTTCACTGCAAGATTTTTTTTAATTGAAAATTTTTTTCTCTCTGCAAGATTTTGTTTTAATCGAAATTTTTTTTCTCTCTCTAAGTTTTTTAATCGGAAAAGTTTTTATCTCTCTGCAAGATTTTTTTATCTAAGATTTTTTTAATCGAAAATTTTTTCTCTCTGCAAGATTTTTTAAATCAAAAAAAGTTTTTTGTCTGCAAGTTTTTCTCTCTGCAGAAGTACAACACATTTGCGAAACTGACAATTTGAGAAAGATAGCTCTTTCTCGTTGGTGAAAAGGACTGTTTTTTCTGCCTTCTCGTGTTTTTCTGTTTTTGGAGAATGTACTGTTTTTTCGTCTTTTCTGGTCTATTGACAACACCCGAAATTCGCCTGGCAGATGAGACAATTCCCAACTCTTTTTGTAATTGTCATTGTTCCGTCATCCGTAGTGATCTTTCTCCCGAATTTAACATCAACCAAAATGAGATCGGGGTTGTTGTCTGCATAAACAGCTCAAGCAATTTTTCACCGAGTTCTCTGTATGGTTGTGATACCTGTTCTACTTGTCTTTGCACTTCTATGAGTTGGGTCCTTAGTACCAATAAGTCTTCACCACCACTCAGATAGTCTTGGAGAGTGTCAGCTACTTGATTTATCTGTTCCATATTTTGATATTTTTCTCGTCTTGCTATACTTTACAATTTATTCGTGCTGCTCGAGAAACGAGAGTCGAATGATTATAGGAGAAATATCGCTATCTTTTTATAACTTGGTGAAGGGATTGACCTACTTTGACTCAGAATTAAGAGCGTGGTCCTGGGCGAAAGCATATCCATGAAAATAACTCTAAGAGAAAATGATAAAATTGAGAATAAAAAAAATAGAAGAGCACGGATAAGGATAAAAAAATCATTCAGATAGAAAATGACGTAAATGTGACGTCATTTTTCTCAGTCTACAAACAGTGTTATATTAGCGTATAGGTTTAAAAATAGTTTTGGTCTTAGTCTTTTTTTATCTATCTACAACAGTGTTATGTCAGCGTATAGTTTTGAAGAAAATGGTTCGGACTTAGTCTGTTTTTGAATACTGTTCACAGATTTCTCTCTCTATCAGCGCTAATCAGTCCCAAGTTTGATGGTTAACACTCCAAGAGTTGTATGGTCGACTGACCTATTTTCGTGGGGTACCTGTTTTCGAACCCCAAATGATATCCAAGTTTTCTCGTAAACTAAGAAGTGAATGACGTCACTGTTTCGTGTGAACCGCTCATTTGAATTTACACAACAGTGCCACTGCAGCTGATTTATAAAATGCATCGAAAACAAGACAGTATGCACGTTTCTGAAGGAATGATCGGTTTTAGTGACAAATTTCTTATTACCTTTTTCAGACCGATACGTACCCAATTCAATTTCTCCGTCTGATATTTAATTTTAATCCTGAAAAAGTCCTGACATGTGACATAGTCAGTCTTGATGCCAAACAGTCATGTGATCATACTGCAATAATATGACAAGAGTCTGGTCTATAAATAGATCGGAGATTTTCGTTACCTATTTCGTTCGGTCGCTTATGAATGAACAATTTTTCCGGAACATTTGCTGCTACAGAGAGAAAATGTTTCTAATCCTTTTATTAAGATACTCAATGTTTTCCGCTTTTTTTTGTGATAAAGTGGTGTTTAAAACAATTCTTAATCTGTCCTCATAGGTGTATTTAAATTGATAGAAGGGACCAAAATGCCTTAATTTTTGTTATTCTGATATTCTGGTGCTGCCGTCACGAAAGGGCCAATGGCCGCCATGACACTAATCCATCCTTTTCATCCCGCTTCAAAAACTTAGGATTATTGACTCAGAGCTGTTCATTTTCATTGTTTAAAACAGTCCCTTGTCATGATAGTTAACACCTTTGATGAGTTTTGCTGTATATGATGAATTTCGGTTCTTTATTTATGAGCTGTTCTACAGATATTGAAAGCCACGAAATGAGGGCATGTTTTCCCATGCGCCAATTCAGCTTCCGGCACAAAAGTTGAAGGGTGAAATATGTTGTTGCCGTTGAACATGCATGATTCAGACAGAATTTGTGGTTTCATATGCATTTAAATCAATTTTTTTGTTTATAAAATGTTTTTTGTAATCAGTTCTTCATTTAGATATACGTAGGCTAAACTTGTCAATTTAGTCCCACGAAAACTGGTAAGACCACCATACTCAAAAAACATAACTAGCTATGGTTTTAAACTTTTTTATAATTTGTGAATAAAAACTGTTATACTTTTAGTTATGTTGTCATTTTGTCATTAACCCTTAAGAACACAAGTAAAGAAAAAATCATGGAGTTGAATGTACAATCTATTTTATTTCAACATCCTTGTAATATTTTCATCACAGGACCGAGTGTTTGTGGAAAAACAGACTTCGTCCATAAATTAATTGACTATCGAAAAGACTTGTTCAACATCGTTCCTGAAAGAAATGTGTGGTGTTACAAAGAATGGCAGTATGCTTACAATCTTACGCAGGAAAAATTCAATTCTCAGTTTGAATTGATAAATTTTGTGGAGGGAATTCCTGAGGATGAAAACGAAATTGTCAGCGATGTATCCACTCCGCATTTAATCGTCTTTGATGACATGCTGGGTGAAAAAGATGAGGAAAAAATTAAACTTTGGTTTACAAGAAAAGGACATCACTGTAATGCAAGCGTGATTTATATCACACAAAATATGTTTCAGCAGTCGAAATCGAGTCGAACCATCAGTCTTAATTCCAGATACATGATTTTATTTCGAAATGAACGAGATAAGAATCAGATTAAAACACTAGCTCATCAAATGCAAGCCCCACATTTATTGGCTGCTTATGAAGATGCTACATCGATGGATCATGGATATCTACTCATAGATTTTCATTCACGAACAAACAAAGAATTAAGACTGCGAACCGATATATATTTTATGGATGGTATACACAAGGTGATGATAGAGGACCCATTGTTTATTCTTCTGCTTGAAAAAACTTTTGAACATTATTCATATTTAATGTTTTTTGTGAATAAAAAATACTTTCATTGTTATTTATGCTGTCATTCTATCATTAGACGTCAGTGAGTAAACATGGCTTTACCATCCACACCAACTTCGGTTTTAGCTGCTTTGCGAAATTTAAGTCATCGAACTGATAAATATGAAAGAGAAGCTGTGCTGAAAGCAGGGTTAAAAGAAATTTTAAAATGGTTTACGCTGGCAGCACAAAATATCCTTGAAAATAAAATCAAATTACCAAAACAAACCACGACATATATGACAAAACATAGAGCAGATATTGAACGGTTAGCAGATCCGTCCACAGATGAGGAAAGTAAACGTAAAATTATTTTAAAGCCTGGAGGAGGCGGATTTCTAGGCGATGTTATTATCAGAAGTTTACTGAGATGGGATGGAACAAAAACCGCTAGAAAATTTGGGGATGAAAGACAACCACGAAAGAGGAAATCTCCGAAGAAGAAAAAATCTCCGAAGAAGAAAAATTCCCCGAAAAAACGTGCAAAAACTACCACTTCAGCACCTATGATTGATGAAAGATTTGTCACCATGAGAAGACCTGTAGGAAGTAGCATTTCAGAACATCAACAGTATCCGAAATCTAGGCATGAGTTGTTAAGTGAAAGATTGCAAAAACTCAGAACAAAGTATTCACAATTTATAGTACCAGGGAAAACATTGAAGTTTCAGCCCATTCCATCCGCCTCATGGTCTCCAAAAACATTAGCTAAATACAAAAAAGCTAAAAGACAAAAAGATCGACTGATGGAGGATATGATCCAATATAACCTTGACACAGGAAAATATGCTGTTGACTATGCCAATCAGAAGATCCACCTTGGTGAAAAAATCATCCCCATAAAGCCAACTAAAAAAGGCGGGTCCATACTAACCACTGGTCTTGATTCACAGTTTTCTTACCCAATGACTCCAAACAGAAAAAGTCCTATGATTACAGCTACACCAAATAGAGAAAGTCCTATAATTACAGCTACACCAAACAGTCCTATGTATACAGCTACACCAATCTATGATTCTGATTCGCAGTTTTCTTAAAAATAGTTCTGACTGTAAAAGTATGTTAAAAAAAGTTTTCTTTGTAAAAAAAAGACAGCATGATAAAACATCAGGTATAAATGTCAATGACATGGAACTTTTATTTTCATTTGATGTGAAATAGTGATAAAGTCAACATGAAAAAAAAACACCTCTGATAAAAAAAAAAAAAAAACACGGCTCGATGGTTATGGCCATGACGGAGGCTACCCCAAAAATACGTAAAAGACTTATAAAAGATTCACCCTCAGAAGTGATAAGCTGTATATCGGAATGCTGTCATAATGTTTTAAAAGGCAATGTACATTTATCACCGGCTCAGAAGAAGAAGTTGTATTCAAGCCGACAACAACTCAGACAATTAGCTTCAAAATCGGGCTCTGTAAAAGATAAAAAAAAAAAAATCTTAAATCAAAAAGGTGGATTTCTTCCATTACTTGCACCTGCATTATTACCCCTGCTAGGAAAAGCCGTTATCGGAGGAGTAGGAGGAGCTCTAAAAGCCTTGTAGATAAATAAATCTTCTAGATAAAAAATCTTGTAGATAAAAAATCATGTCTGTTAGAAAAATGGTTATCGTGCCTTACCAAGTCTTAGAAAATATGAAACGATGGAAAGTCGAACAAGCTCAAAAACCTCGTTTACCACCTAATCCACAAGTTGCAGATGCATCACATCTTCGGCAAGATATGAGTCAAATTTTACAAAGTACCGATTTGTCAGAAACAGAAAAGGCTCAAAGATATGGTGAAACTCTGTTTAAGTTACAAAATTCGCTTCAGAAAGCAAAACCAACTTCGATCATCTCTCTTCCAAAAACTGATGACGGTGTGCAGAAATTAGCATCTGTTGGCTTGCAATCTGTTGTCTTGCATGATCAAATTTTGCAAAGTGTGCCGAAAACCATGAAAAGAAAAGCTGAGTTACTTTTGAGTATGATAAAAGATAACAATAATTTAACTTGGGACGAACAAGGAGTCGTGTCATACAAAGGTACACGCATTCACGGTTCCAATATTATTGATCTTATTAATGATGTAATACGTCAAAAAAAAGGTATTGAACCCATAGGATGGAAAACGTTCTCAAAGGCATTACATGAAAGCAATATACCTCAAGAGGTTATTGGCAATTTAAACAGATGGAAGTGGATGCAAAAAGCTCATGACAAATCACCGAGTAAATCATTGAGTGAAGATGAAGAATCCTATGGAGAATCCTATGGAGATTCCGATCACTTATTTCACACACCAAAAAGCGTTCGAAAAAGTGCTAAGTAATCTGCTATAAAAAAAAAAAGTATGAAAAGAATAAAAGAAAAATCTCCATACATGAAACCTGAAGAAAGAGAACGATTGAAGCAATTATATGTTAAAGAACTGCTAACTCCACCAAAGTCTTTAAAAAAGACTCCGATCCGTAAAACACTTCAGTCATGGGAGGCATGGTAAAGTCAAAACTTGATTACGTGTTAAGAAAGTTGTTTTATGATCCTAAAAGCACTGTCGTATTTAGTGGAATAGAGCAATTGTATCACGCTGCGAAATCTGTTTTGAAAGGAATAAGATACAAAGATGTTCAAGAATGGTTACAGGGTGAATCTACCTATATCCCACACACACCGATTCGTCGTCGATTCAAAAGACGAAAAACTATTGTACGTGGAATAGATTATCAATGGCAAGCTGATTTGGCTAACATGCAACATTTAGCAAAACAAAATGATAACAAGAAATATTTACTTTGTGTGATTGATGTGTTTTCGGGATTTTCATGGGTTATCCCTATTCCAAATAAAACGGGGAAAACTTTGATTAAAGCATTTCAATCTATTGTTCAGAAATCGAAACGAAAACCTTTGGCACTTCAAACAGATAAAGGTTTGGAATTCAAAAACAAACCGTTTCAAGATTACTTGAAAAAGAATCAGATTCATCTTTTCACCACTGAAAATCCAGAGACAAAAGCAAGTATCGTTGAAAGATTTCAGCGAACTTTAAAAACGAGAATGTGGAAATACTTTACGTACAAGAAAACAAGACGTTACATCGACGTATTGAATTCTTTAGTTAAGAATTACAATCATACTTTCCACCGAAGTATAAAAACAGCTCCTGCAATGGTAACGAAATCCAATGAGGCAGAGATTTCAAGAAATCTGTATCCTCAATTACCGTTAACGACAAAAAAGCCGAAATTCAAAATTGGAGATCATGTTCGAATCAATAAAACAAAACGTACATTTGATAAGGGCTATTTACCGAATTGGACGCAAGAAATTTTTGAAATCAGTCGTGTCAACAAAACATTTTCGCCTATTACCTATAAAGTAAAAGATCTACTGGGAGAACAAATTTTGGGGACTTATTATGAATATGAACTTCAATTAATAAGAGATGATGACATTTATGAGATTGACTCAGTTCTTGATAGACGTACAAGACGTAAGGGTAAAAAATTAATCAAAGAAATAAAAGTCAATTGGAAAGGCTATCCAAAAAAATTTCAAAGTTGGATACTAGAATCCTATTTGGTGTAATCCTATTTTAGTGTCTCGATCAGAAAAAATCTTTTTTCTTATAAAAAAAAGATAAACAATCTTATAACTTAAGAAAAGTTATAAAAAGACAGTACACTTATGATGAATCCGCAGTCAAACATCGAGTGTGGAACAGAAAAGTCTGGAACAGAAAAGTTTGGAATAGAAAGCATCGATAGCAGTAGTACCAGTAAGAACTACAATTGCTGTGGAAATCGTGTCCCAAAGAATCAGTTTACCTATATTTCACAGATTATAGTCATTTACGCAATTATTGCGACCTCAGTAGTACATTTAAGTCTTCAAAGTCAAGATCGTGAATTGTGGCTGATCCTGTTAAGCAGCTCGCTTGGATATATTCTTCCATCACCAGGGTTAAAATTCAGCAGATCAGGACAAAAACAGCCAGAGTGGATTGACAGTAAAAAATGAATTCGTTTTATCTCACTCTACCCAGCGATAGTTCCATGGACCTTTATCCGAACAACACCCAATGTTGTTTTAAGGTTCATTTACCAAAGACAGTTCATATTGACAAGGAAACTTGGGAAGTCGCATTAGTTCAACTTATTACTCCCTCTCAGTTCTTAAACATAAGTGAAGAAGAAGCACTGTTCGATCTTATAACAACGGATAAGGAATTAGTCAAATTAATATCACTGATAGACAAAAGAGGAGATAATACGCAAATAAATGTATTAAGACGAAATAGTGGAGGTGATCCAATAAAATGGACAATTCGATTTACCTTTCCATCCGGGAGTTACGCTTCACCTGAACATCTTACAGAGACGATCAATGATGTGCTTCAATCCACTATAGGTCCTGCTCTTCGTAAGAATACGTCGGGTGTGTTCATCACTTATTCACCTTTAACCAAACGTCCGAAAATTATATTTGATAATATTATAAAATCAGGGATCAAATTACATCCATCTCTGTTTTTAAAACTGGGTGGATCACCAGAATTCAAACATGATACATTTTTTCAGGGTAAAAATATTTTCAAATACTTTAAATGCAATCCAAACATTGATGCTGGCTACAATCATCTGTATATTTATTCAGATATTGCTGAACACACTATAGTGGGTAATACACTTGCTCCCATACTTCGTGTTCTGCCTTTCAAAACATCCGATTTGATTGAAAATGGTTATGGTTGTCAACATACCAATCATGAAATTACAATACCGCATTATATTCCCGTTTCGAAATCCGATTTCGATCATATTCACATTCGAATAACAGGGGATTCAGGTATACCGGTTCATTTCGTTACTGGTAAGACAATCGTTAAGTTACATTTCAGACAACGTTCAACTGACAATCATTGAAAATCATTAAAAATGCTACCAGTTTATCGTGGTGTAAAGCATCAGTATGGCTATGGATTAGGTTCGCTATTTAAATCGGCAATTAAAGCAGTGACTCCATTGCTTAAACCGTTGATTAAATCTGGTTTGAATGCCGTGAAAAAAGAAGGAATCAAACAAGGAATAGGCGCAGTAGAAGATATCCTTTTACGTGGTGAAAACCCAAAAAAAGTTGCAATTTCACGGGGAAAACAAGCAATTCATGATCTAGCAGAAAAGCTAATACCAGGAATAAATAAAAGAAAATCACGAAAATCACATCATTCCCCCTCTCGCTTTCGCACTGGTAAGATCATAAGACAAAGAGACAGACGACCAATTGATATATTTGATTAATATATTATATATATATTATATAAAAATGATGCCAAACGGGTCCTGTGAATGCAGTAAGTCAGAACTCGATGTTCTTTCTGTACCACCTACAATGACAACGATGCAAGAAAGTCAATGGATTGAACATTTTCCAATTTCGTCTTTGTCAAACAATGCACCGATAGAATTCATCATACCACCTCAAACTGAACATTGGACAGATTTGTCACAATCGTATTTGTATGTCAAATACAAAATCGTTAAAGCTGACGGTGCTAATTTAGAGGCCAATTCAAATGTGGCCCCTGTAAACAACTTCCTGCACAGTATGTTTAGCAGTGTCGATTTGTATCTAAATAATAAACTAATCACCAGCAATTCAGATACCTATCCATACAGAGCATATATCGAAAATCTTATGTCATATAATTCTGACAGCAAGACTACGCATTTGAAAGCTGGTGATCTTTGGGTTGAAGACACCTGTAATCATTTCAATTCACTCAACCATGATGGACATAATGAAGGTTTACAAGAAAGAATGGGTGAAATCGCACAAAGTAGAACCGCCGAACTTTTTGGACGCTTGAAACTTGATCTGTTTCAACAAGAAAAATATTTACCTAATGGTATTGAAATCAGACTTAGATTAAACAGGTCTTCGCTAAACTTTTGTCTCACAGGAGGTACTGGTGCACCAGCTTCAAAAATTGTACTGGAAACAGTCAGTCTTCATGTGCGAAATGTCGAATTGTTGCCTGTTGTTGCAAATGATCTAAATCATGTTATTGCTCAGCAAAACATGAAAATCCCTATTCGTAGGGTTGAAGTAAAAACTTCTACCATCTCTACGGGCCTTCAGTCTAAAGTTGAAGATCATTTGTTTCAAGGACAACTTCCAAAACGTATTTTCATTGCAATGGTAGCAAATACTGATTATAATGGGGATTATAGCAGAAGTCCATTTTTCTTTCAACATTTTAATCTGTCAGAAATTGATGTATCATGTAATGGTCACAGTATTCATAACAGACCCTTTGAACCTAACTTTGAAGCAGGATTGTATTTGAAATCCTTTCTATCATTGTATCAGGCTAACTCATCCTTAGCACTCAATAAATCATTTAATATTGCTAAAGAAGACTATGTTGGTGGATACTGTTTGTGGGGATACGATTTGACAGCGGATCAAGGCAGTGAAGAAGGACAACTTCATCCTATAAAAACTGGAAATCTTCGAATTGAACTTCAGTTTGCTCAAGCTCTGGCAGCAGCTATCAACGTTATTGTCTTTGCTGAATTTGACAATCAGATTGAAATCAACAGTTTGAGAGAAATTATCACAGATTATTGATCCTGGAAAAATCAACAGAACTCTCTGATCAAAGGACAGCTTTCACAAAAACAGTCTTTTTCAAGACTAAGGAATATAATATCGAGAACGACAGCCCTTTTCAGGACTATTGAAAAACAATCCTTTTCAGGACTATCTACAGGACTATATATTGAAAAACAGTCCTTTTCAGCACTATTGAAAACAGTCCTTTTCAGGACTATCTACAGAACTATATATTGAAAAACAATGCTGGGACTCAGATTTGCTATATCACTGAGAGAAGAAGCCGAAAAAGTGAAATATTCCGTGTCGAAGTGCATTTCTAATCGGAAAAATGACATTCACAATAGCTTCGAAAAACATGATTGAAAAATTAAAAAATCTTATTTCCAGTGAAGTTCGCAACCAGTGTTACGGCTGTTAAGTGGATCATCCCAGTCAAACACAGCATGAACTGTGTTTATTCAAGGATAGACAAGAACATACAGATATGCTCATGGAAAAAGCCATGATGGAATTAAATCCATACGAATCATGGAAAAATGGTATCCTGAACTCATAGAAATGAAACTCGATGAAAGTGACTATGTAGAAGCCTACAGATTATGGCGAAATATAAAACAAAACATTTTATCTGAATTCAAGGAGTCGTGGTTACAATACTGGTGTGACAAAGTAAAACAATCCTGGGAAGAAAGTGATTAGAAAAAAATGTATACTTCTGAAATTCAATACATATTGGATCACGGAACATGGATAAAAAATCTACAGGCAAAAGTCTGTGCAAAAGACCAGTTACCTCAACAAAAACCCAATCATGTGAAAGCCTACATTGTGAACACAGAGAAATCAACCAGTCCAGGAGAACACCGGGTAGCCGTGATATTCAACAATAATGGCAACGTGCTATACTTTGACCCCTACGGACTACCTCCACTTGAGCCAGAAATCATTAACTTTTTAGACAATCATTCTTATTCGTGGAGATACAATCGACAAACTCTTCAGAGTCTACAGGGGAAAGTCTGCGGAATTTACTGTATCTTCGTATTGGATGCTGCTGCCAGAGGATACAACATACAGAAATATCTTCAACAGAAATTCCTCTCAACGGGGCATCGACGAAACGATCGACTTGTATCATTATGGTTCAATCAGCAGTATGGAATTCTGTTCAATAAAAGCTCAGAAACTTCTCCCCACAAACAGTATATAAATGTATAACAGTTCTTTATCTGTGTGTTTGTTGTAAATATGTTCATTGCTCAGTTCATTGTTCAGTTCTGTTCAAATAAAAGTTATACTGTTTAAATGGTGTTTTTTCATTCTTTTTTTCCACAAAGATAATTTTTCCACAAAGTTCAGTCTTGGAAATTGTAGATAGATCATATAAAATGTTATGTTCTATCTACATGCTCTCGTCCAGGACCGTGCTCTTAATTCCAAGACAAAGTAGGTCAATCCCTCCAGCAAGCTATCAAACCACCAAATTTCTCTATGTATCATTTCATTTTCACGATGGAACTGTCCAAATTATGCTGTGGGGCATTTGGCAGGAGTCAAAGGAGCAAGGAGAAGAGAAAACGTCAGAAGACAAAAGCTCTGGTTGAGTTTTTTGCAAGACGAGGGTATAACCTTTATACCCGAAAACCAATGACTAATTTCTACCCCGATCTTTGGGTTATGCCAACTGATGATCCAATCTTTGGCGAGTCTGCGCTATCCACTGAGCAATGAGGTGATGGCAAAAAAAGAGGTTCAGAACCCTCTATCTTTCTCTGATTTTGGAATTAACTTGCTCAGATGGTTAATTTAATTCCAATCCAGAGAATGGTAAAAACAGCTCTTTTCAGGGCCTAACACTCATCCCAGAAAGTCCTATCTTTAAGAATTGTCAATTTCACGATTGTATCCCAAGAGTTGCATTCCAAACGATGTACTCCAAAACGAAATAACTCAAGAAAAGACTAAGTCCAACATGGTAGAAAAAGCCTAAGTCGAACAAGGTTTTTGACTGAGCCAGCGTGAGATGGCATATAGCCCACATCGTGGGGAAAAGACTAAGTCCACCAGTCTGAGGCCATGGGGCAGCCGTAGTATGGGGGACAAGCTTGTCCCCATGCCTAAAAAATCTGACTCCTCTTCACTCCTCCATCTTCCTCTTTTCCTCCTCTTCACTCCTCCATCCTCCTCTTCACTCCTCTTTCGGCATATAGCCTATATCGTGGGAAAAGACCAAGTCCAACAATGATAGAGAAAAGACTAAGTCCAACAATGGTCTTTGCCCGAGTCACTCAAGCGACTGTGTATAGCACAAAGGGAGACAAATCTTGTCTGACTAATTCAACCATGATACGGTATATAGCTCATATAGTGGGGGAAAAGACTAAGTCAAACGATGCTAGAGAAAGACTAAATCGAACGAAAGCAGAGAAATGGTTAAGTTGAACGAAGACAGAGAAAAGACTAAGTCCAACAGAGGCCTTTGGCTGAACCAGCGTGAGGTGGCATATAGCCCCTTTCTGGGTAGGTAGACTGGGGACTGACGACTAAGTCCACATCCCTAGAGAGGAAGGGGTATAGCCTATATCGTTGAAAAAAGACTAAGTCGAACGAAGTCGGAGAAAAGCCTAAGTCCTACAGGAGGTTTTGCCTGAGCCAAGCTGAGATGGCATATAGCCCCTCTCTGGGTAGGTAGACTGGGGACTGACGACGAAAGCCTAAGTCCACATCCCTAGAGAGGAAGGGGTATAGCCTATATCGTGGAAAAAAGACTAAGTCGAACGAAGTCGGAGAAAAGCCTAAGTCCTACAGGAGGTTTTGCCTGAGCCAAGCTGAGACGGCATATACCCCCTCTCTGGGTAGGTAGATTGGGGACTGGCGACGAAAGCCTAAGTCCGACGAAGACAGAGAAAAGACTTAGTCCAAGGATGATAGAGAAAAAACCTAAGTCCACCAGCCTGAGGCCGTGGGGCAGCCGTAGTATGGGGATAAGTTTGTCCCCATGCTACACAAAGACAAAGAAAAGTCTAAGTCCACCTGATAGAGAGAAAAAACAGCTCTCCGCTGGTACCCGCTGATCAGTGCAGGGTCCAATACCCTTTGCGCTGTATTTGCGCTAAGCCACTTGCGGGAACCAGACGTGGGGGGGGCAATCAAAGTGCCATATGAGAGAGTAAGGGAGAGAGTGCAAACGCAAAATATAGAAGTGAAGGGGTGGAATTGTTCAAATAATCGTAACAGCAAAAACATTTTTTCGCTCCCCATTTTTTCGCACTTTCCAACCTTTTCCCTGCGTAAAATCTACCCGTTTTCTTATGTCACACTCGCAACTCTCCCCAACTCGCGAACTCTCCCCACTCGCGAACTCTCCCCACTCGCGAACTCTCTCCACTCGCAAAAATCCGCACATGCAAAACCCCCCGCTGCCTTGACTGACTGACTGCCTTGACTGACTATTTAACAAGCTAGCCGGTTTTTTGATTAGCCAGCTTTTCCCGGTTTTTCCGGTTTTCTCAGTTTTCTCAGTTTTCTCTGTTTAATCAGTTTAATTAGTTTAATTAGTTTAATTGGTTTAATCAAAGCGATTTACAGCGATCCATGGAAGGGTTTAGATTTTAGATTTGAGGGAGGAAGGGAGGAAGGGAGGAACGAGGCGGATAACAGCGAATCGGAGACAACAGAAACAAAAAGAAAAAAGGAAAAAAGAAAAAAAAGAGAGAAACAGAGGAAAAAAAAACAAAATTTAAACGCAAAAAAATATTTAATTTAAGTAATTTTTTCCCTATATTAAAAAGAGTTTAAAAATGGAAAGCAACAATGAAATCAGTATTAGAATCAACAATGAAGAAAATCCTATATCTAATTCTATACATTTAAAAGATTTAGGTCTTAGGACTTTTAAAAATTTTATATATTACCTTGCTGTTGAAAATACATTCGACAGTAATTTAATTAGTGATATTAGAAATGTTTCATATATCGAAGATTCAAACGGTTTAATGAAACTTAAACCAATGACCTATATACCTTTTATCTTTGATGATATATATATATTCTTACGTCTTTCGAGATGATGTTAAATCAAGTAACCGAGGTGGTATCACACTTAAAGGAGATAGTAAAAATGGAGATGAAGAGGTTAAAGGACCATCAAAAACATATTTAGATATAGCTAAATTTGCTGTGGGTCAAGCTTTTAATTACACAAGTTATACTGGAAGAATTTTTACAACAGCAGAATTCAAAGGAAAAACTAACAGTTATTTAATACAAACTATGAGTAAGATAGATGAGGATAAAGAAATTTTAAAAAGATCTCAAAGTTGGAATGGAAAAGAAGGAGAAAATCCTGTCGGCATTGTAGGAATCAAGATTAGTGTTTCTGATATTCCTTTTAAAACTGTTAACGACAATATTGAAAGATTAAATGAAATTTTAAAAATTTCTGGTTTTGTAATTGGACAATGTGATGTTACATACGATCAAGCGGGAACTCTTGATGTTCCTGCTTTGTATGAGGCATTTTTGAACAATGGTAACACAAGAGAACAACATGACATAAGAAGAAATTTAGAAGGAGATGAAGAAGATGAAGAAGAAGAAGAAGAAGCTATTGATGGTATTACCGAAGAAGAACTCTATGTAGATTATTGTGAAAAAGATATTTTAATAAATTTAAAAAATGAACAAAGAAGATCTGGACGCAACATTTTAAAATATGTCACGTTTTACAAAGATCAAGCAATACGCTGTAAGTACTACAACAAGTTAGTTTCAAACTTCGAAGCAGGTAATACTCAAGAGAAATTGGGTGTACACCTTGCAGAATATGCTTACAATCATAAAAGTCCATATTTACAAAAAATTTTTAGTCATCCTGATGTGATAGAGCATGGATTAACACGTTTTGAACTTTCTTTTTGTCCTTCCTTAAAAGAAAAGGTAGATGGAGCAAAATTAATTAATAGAGAGTTAAGAAAGATTCGTAATTTTAAAATTTTTCACAGCCAGCCAAAAGCTAAACAATTTGAAAAGTTGAGAGATGCAATTACTAAAACCTGTTTAATTTGTGATAAAACAGAAAAAAAAATATATATGGTGTGGTATGGTTCAACTCTAACACATAGGATCGCCTGTATAAATTATAGTTTAAAACGTTTACAAGATGGAAATGAAACTGAAGAACAATATGAAAAACGTTACGAGAAAGCAAAGAAGGAAGCAATGAGTGAATTTGGTTTTAACAACTTAGTAATTAATGTTGTTGAATTTGAACATGATAAAAATGATAAAAAACTTTTTCACTTTTTAGAACCTAAATGTTATGCAAGAAGAGGACCAACATTTTTATCTCCTACAAATCAACCAGGATTAAAATATGGAAATAAATATGAAGATTTACCTGATATTAAAGATGTTTGCCCCCATTCAGATAATATACAATTTGCGTTTAGAGAAAATGGAGTTGGTCATGCAAAAGGGAAAAACCCCGTTTTAAACAAACCTATAAAATTAGATCATACTTTTACCATTTCACTGTATAGTAGAGCTAAAAGAAAAGAACTCTGTACTATCCAAGAAAACGGGTATCTTATGTATGATTGGTTTAAGAGAAACAAAGAAGACAAGGAACGAATAGAAAAAGAAGAAAAAGAAAGAAAACGACGACTTTTAAAAGAAAAGAAAAGTCTTGAAGTTTTGATGGAGAAACAAGAAAGAGCTGATGAAAGAAAAAAAACAATAGAAAAAGATTTTAAAACTACAGATCAGGAAGAAGTATTAAGAAAAATCAGAGAACACGGATTTATAAAAATATATGCTTTTAAAATATGTAAATACAATGCAACTATTAAAGAAAGGCCTTACAGAATACTTTTTACATATGGTAACACAGATGAAAAAGGTGTTTGTTTTCCTACTAAAACTTTAAACAGATGGTTAAAGTTTGAAAAAGATGTAGTAGATGTATTTTTTAGAGAAATTGAAACTAGACACAAAAATGAAAATTATTTCTGTATGCCTATACATAGTTTAAGATTCCATATTTTAGAAAATGATGAATTTACTTTTGGAACTAAAGAAAAAATGGAAGTTTTTAAAACAAAATTTAAAAAAGACTGGCAAAAAGTTCTTGATGCTATTGACAGATATAGAGAAATAGAAGAGGAAATGGCTAGAACTCCTGAAACTTTAACAAATCTACCTAAACCTAAAAGAGGAGAAGAAAAACCAAAAGATTTAATTGAAGTTGAACCTGGTGAATATATGGTAGACGCGTTTAGTGAATATTCACAAGGTAACAAGTTAAAAAGAATACTATACATTAAAACAGAAGAAGGAAGATATCCTGTTACTGGTTACTATTTACAGGATAAACTAGATGAAAAAATTAGAGATTTAACAAAGGTTGTATCTCCTTTAAAATTGTTATTGGTTCAAAGTGTAAGACACCCCATAAAAAAGAAACAAGATAGACAAGTTGAAATAGATTATGAAACAATTTAATCTTCATATGTTACTTAAAACATATCAAGATTTTTAAATATTTAAATTTGTCTAAAATACAGGGTTCATCTTCTTTCCATCAGACTGAAGATTAAAAATTTTATCTGACAACACAACAGCGTATGCCTTTGTGTGAGCTGGAACATTTTCTCCAAACTTCGCTCTAACTTGTATATCAACAACCGAAGCTCTAAGTCTACTCTTTTGCTTTGTCAAATCAAACACAAACAGAGGATATAGATCTTTAAAGTCTATTGAATTAATAGAGAAGTTTGAGTTTTCCATTGGTATGTGCTTTGTCATATATCTAAAATTGGAAGTTTCGAAGTATGCCCTGGCATACTCATTTACATTGAAGTTAATATTGTAGTCTATTTCTGGATATCTTTCTGTATTCAAATATACATGAACGTTTGTTAAATTAAGATTGTTGAAAATAGCGGCGTTGTTTGTTTGTATATCCTTGTTACCTGTTTGAAAACCAAGAACTAAAAATCTCGGTCTTTCTGATGCTGACTTTACGGCAAGCCTCCATACAAACTCCCTCGCTTCTGGCACTATGATACTTTCACACTGTCTACTTTTAAAACCTATCTTTGTTGTGATCTTACTATCTATCTGTTTGTAAAGGGCAAACCTTGCTTCGTCGGCAGGTAAGACATGAGGAACAAACCATGAAAGCTTTACTATTTCAACCATTCCCGTTCCATATTCTTTATCTACTCCATTTACTTGTCTACTACCTCCTGCAATATGGATAGCTTCACCATCCCCCTTTCGTATTAAACTGATTTCTTGCTTGACACCATATAGGATTTTGTTGTAATCTTCGAAAAACCCGAAAATATGAGATACGGGAATTAAAAATGAAAAATTCCCTGGAGTGTTTCCTCCCAATATTAATTTTCTTCGTGTTTCAAAACCAATATTAAGGAGGCCGGCACTTCCATCTTCATAATCTTTAAACCAACATTGATTTAATCCTCTTGACTTGTTAAAGTCATCCGGATATTTCAACATCCCAAGTATCGTTGTTGTCTGTCCTGGATATAGAATATTTTCTACCTCTTGTCCAGACAATGAAAATTTTATCTGACTAAAAAGGTTCATTATTCCATTGTTTACCAAAGCAACATTATCAGTATTTTGAAACAAAAAACTTCCTGCTGCAACTTCTGCCGTTGATATCAATCTTCCTACTACATACAAGTAACTTTTAGAAGTATGAGTAAAAACATCTTGACTTTCAATTGTAAGCCTAATCTCGCCCGGTGTGTTTAGTTGTGTTGCTCCCTTGTCTGGTGGATATTCGTGATATTGATAACTTTCGATATCTTCATCTACTAAAACCTCTGAATTCCAGTGTAATATAGAACTATTTGCCATATTTCTTTTTTAATACCTTTTAAATACTTTAAATGACTTTTATTCCGAGTCCCTCACTTAATCCCTTTCTTCTTGGTATCACTCCAAAACTGGGAGAATCAAGTGCAACCGTCGCGGCTGCCGGAGCTTTAGAAACTTTTAAATTTTTTTGTGGTTTTTTGTTCAACAAACTTTTAATTTTGTCTCTAGCAAGTTGTTCAGCCTTCTTACTCCCCGCGTCTAGTAACTTTTTTCCTGTATCCTTAGCAATTTTTTGAGCCGTTGTTTTTAAAACTTTTTGTGCTGCCTTGCTTGCTCCACTACGAAAGATACGAGAAAAAAAGTCTGCCACTGGAGTAAAAATTCCTGCTCCACCATAGACATATTCCATTTCATATCCTGGTTGTTCATCTGTGATTATCATTTTTAATATATACTTTTACTTTTAAACACTATTTAAAAGTTGATCTCTCTCCTTTCTTGACATTAATTTTTTTCCAATCAAAGCATTACACAACTCAACCATCTCATTTTTAAGTCCCGTGTTACCTGCTTTGATACTACCACAAACAAGAGCTAAACGATCAGCTAAAGCTAACGGGTCAGATGGTATAATTACAGTTTCATGTTTACCACCATGTAATTTTTTAGCTATTTTTTCTTTTGCAGCATATAGTTTAATTAGATTTCCTGCTGTATCAAGTATACCGGAGCCCGTTTTAAAATTAGTTGCTATATCTTTTAAAAGGCGTTTCCATCTATTGCTTTTTGTATAATTTCTTAAAGCTGGATTATTAACTAAATTTCCACTAGTTGAAGATCTTACAACAAGAGTGTTACTATCTCTCATCATATTTTCAAAGTCTTTGTATTCTTGTGAAAATCTATTAACTGAAGGAGAAGGAGAAAATATTAAATTCATTAACTCAGGTGTTTTTTTGTATCTGGTTCCCATGTATTCAATACTATCACCTCCAACATCCAAAGGAAACCCAGCTAATAGTATTTTTGGTTGTTCTCCTGATAGATCTAAGTCAATTAATGGATCTTTTTTTGCCTCGTTTACATACTTGTTTAATTCAGGATCATTAAGAAAAATATTTTTTTCTTTTGTTGTTGTAGGTGGTTGAGCTGCTGTAATTTTAGCTATTCCTTCTGTTACTGGTTTAAAATATTTTTGTAATGCTTCAACGTTTCCTCTTTCAGCTTGTATCTCTGCGCTATCCCTGGCACGAATATCTTTTTTTAAAGCTAAAAATTTTTGTACTATTTCGTCTCTTTTGTTAATATCTTCAATGTTAACGAACGACATTTTTTTAAAGGTTATTGATACTTAAAATATATTAAGAAATTACTTAATATATTTTATTCTATATCATCTCAAAAGATGCCCTCGGTTCCTCCATATTACTACATACACAAGAACAACTAAAAGAAAATTTAGGAACTTTTAAATTTAGAAAGGTTGAGGTGCTGGCTGGTTCCTTTCCACCAATCGGCGGAATTCTTCCCTTGCTTCCCTCTTTCCCCTCTCTATCAAATCGTTTTTTTCTTGTTCCTTCTTCTTTTTGTTTGTCTTGGTTCTTACCTCATTTTTTAGCTCCTTGTACTTCTCCAGTTCCTCCATTATCAAAGCGAACTCTTCATGTGATACCTTGTTGTCGTTTATAGCATGTGATATATGTGAATTAACAGTATTTAACTTTGAAGTCGCCAAATGTTTAATTTCTCCGTGTTTCTCTGCCTTTGTTCTGGTTCTTCTTGTAAAAAATTTAAGTGATACGGCGGCCAGACCTGAGACTAACGCGCAGGCTTCAAGAGCAAGCGTTACCGGAATTGCTACAATTGTTGAGAGTAAAGCGACGCCACCGGCTCCCAGTCCAAGCGTTGCAACACCAAGCCCAGCCTCTAATCCATCTCCTACATTAGTATACTTCATAAACTTTTTTTCAAGTCTTCCCCTATCTCTGATCTCCTCTTCAAGGAACTTCTGAACATCTGAAATTTTAGTTAGTCTGAAACTCTGCCCCGAGTCTTGCATTTCAATGATCGCAACCGGAGCAGTTGGATCAGGGCCGACAATATTAGGATAAATCCCACTTTGTCGATTATCATCTTTAAGCTCTGTCATTTTTTAATGGTTTTTTAATGTTTAACCTTTAATATATTTAACAAAACAAAACGGCGTACATTCAGGGATCACCACAGGATTTTTAGAAAAGTTGAACAACACCGTTTTAATGTTGTCTGTCTTGTACTCATAGTGAAAAGGATTTTTAATTTCTAAACTTTGTTTTATAGCATCAGTGGCGAACGTCAAAATTAAGCCATCTGAAAACATATATCCAAAGTTTAAACCGATTGTTTTTTTCTCAAGGGGTTCAAGTTTTAAAGTCTGTTGTGTGTATATCAACCAAGTAGAACCTGATTTTTTCAACGGTGGATATTTTAACCCTTCTTCTGGTTTCCAATAAATCGTTTTAGGTTGTGTCATCTTTTTAAAAATTAAATTATAGCTTTAAGTAGGGGACCAACCAAAGGAATACTAGAAAGGAGGCCGCTCCCATCTTGTGCACGTCCATTTTTCACAAGAAACACCCCATTTCCTTTAAACCCTGATCCGTCCATCGGTCTTAAATACAAACCTTTACCGTCTGTTTGAACTTGTGCTGTCTGTCCATTTTTAGATATGTACAAACCATCTCCAAATATTGACTTAACAGCTTTGTCAGCAAGTCCGGATATGGCACCTAATCCAAGAGCAGGTAGAACCTTTTTAGCTACTTTACCTGCAAAAGGAAGAACAAGAGGTAGAGCTCTAGATGCTAAACCCGCCAAAGTAGCAAGAAATCCTCCGTGTTTGGCGTTGTATCTAATTTGTGCTAATGAAAGGGTAACCATTAAACCTTTACCAGCATTAAAAGCCTTTTTCATTCTATTAACTTGACTTTTTGTGAAATAGAAAGTATCTTCTCCATTAGCATCTTCGGGATCGATACCTATTGTTGTTTTTGTCTTGTTTTTATAGGCATTAGCAATTTTATTCTTTTGATGATCAGAAAAATCAATGTTTGTTTTAATATATGTTGTTTTTGTCATAGTTTTTTTAAATGAATGTTTTTTTGTTAAACTAGTTTATAAATTTCGTATATGAAAACGCACCGTTAAATTTTCATTTCTTAAATCTATTATGTTACCGTTTTGATCTGTTAATGTCATTCTAATACTATGTATATCATTTAAAAGTAATGGAGAGTATAGAGGATAGGGCGGACGTTCTATAATCTTGTGTCCTGGGTTAACATTTGGAAAAAAGGAATATATTGTATTTCCTTTTTGTCCTTTAACATAGGAACCCTCAATAATGTCTAAATTAACTAATATACTGTTTACAGGTAAAATATTAATATCATTTTCACTTTCATGTATACCTTCAGTATACATTTTTGCCTCAAATCCTAAAATTCTATTTAAACTATTTTGTGTAAAATCAACAACAAAGTTAGGTGAAACAGTTAAAATAGTTTTAAAAGTTTTTGTATTAGCTGATATTTTAAAAGGATATTGATTGTTTGGATCTCTCAAATTGTTTTGATCTAAAATATCTTCTATATCTTTGTTAATATCTACCAAACTATAACTCCCTGTTTCTAGTTTAAAATCCCATGCTCCCGCTGCTGGATTTTTTAACAACCTAAACTCATCAAATCCTGGTTTGACATTTGGTATACTGTAATATGTCTCAAGATTAATCAAAGCAATCTCACAAGGGTGATTTAATTGTAAAGGAGGATTAAAATCAGTTTTAAAATCTGTTTTATTGTCTGATAAAACAATCTGTAATGAAGTCATTTATTAAACAAAGAATTAACTAAAATATTTTTAAAATTTGATTGAATTTAAAAAAAAATATTGTATTAATAAAAATGGAAATGTTAACTCAAACGGAAAGAAACGAAATTTCAAGGGTGTTAGAATTTAAAAAAAAACATTCGGAGTATGAAGATGGTGGAGCAGATGGATTGAATAAAGAAGAAGATGTATATTTTGGTCGTTTTAAAATTGATTTTAAAAAAAGAGAGGATCCTCCCAACTCATATATTAATCATCTTTTCCCAGTATTTTACTATGAGTGGAGCCGTAGACAAATAGAAGAACATTATCACCATGCTATGTTTATTAATTTGTTACGTTTACGAACGTTGTCTTTTACAACTGTTAATTTTGATGTTATAGATGGAACTAACAACACTACATTTAAACAACGTTTCAATGAATTGGATAAGATATTTAAAAAATACAGTTCTAATAATATGACTATGATTTTTATCATACTTCACCCTGTAAACGTTGATGTATGGGAAAAAACAGATATAGATGAATTTTTGGAAAATGATACAAAAAATCACATTGATGACTTAACAATGCCTGAGTTGTTAGACGAGTATCATGAATTACAAACTAAATTTTGTAATGTAGTTGAATCATATGACAGACTTGCAACACGATTCAGAAATTTACAAGAAGAAAATGAAGAATTAAAAAACAAGTTAAAAGCTCAACCTTTGGATAAAAATGGAATTTCAGTATTTAAAGATGAAGAGTGTATAATATGTTTTAAAAACAAGCCAAATATTCTTTTTTGTAATTGTGGTCATCTGTGTATATGTGAAGAATGTGAAAAGATGATTTCAAACTCTAAATGTCCAAAATGTAGAACATTTAATAGTATTAAAAGAAAAATTTTTTAAAAAAAATATGAATACAGAACTTTTAAGTATTATAGACAACAAGTTTATTCATTCAAAGAAAGAAGAAAACGAAATTGGGGAGATATATACACAATTGAAGTATAGGTTTAGGACTTGCCCCTCTGTAACGTATGAGTGTGCCGAGAAGTATCAAGAAAGGATTAAATCTTTTTTGTTGTATGAATGGAGTAAGAGGAAGGAAGAAAAAGAAACGTTTAATATGAGAGTTAGTTGTTTGGTTGTACAAAATCAATATATACACCGGTATCGTGATGTATTTTTGTTTGATGAGAGAGAGACACAACTTATAGAAAAGACAAAAAAACTTTTTAATATTTTGGATCATTTCTATTTTCCAAATGTTGAAGTGTATTTTTTTATAGAAGATGGAGACGACAGGAGGGAGCAGAGGAGGCATTTAATAGAAGATGTTGTGAGGATGTTACAAGATGAATTTTTAAAGAGGTATAATTTTTATAGTGTTATAGAGGAAGAGAAGGAAAAGGAAGATTAAAATATTGTAATATGTAACCTATAGAAAGGTTAGATATTAATATTATAAGTTTTTGATTTCCTGCCTGCTTTAAAAAAATCTATATCTATAGGAAGCATGAAGCCAACTGTGATCAAAATCTGAAAAATGTAAAACACAAACAAAAGTAATAAAAAACCTTGTTACATTTGGGTGAGATTTTTCAAAAACTAAAAAAGCATTATTACATTTTTCATAAAATTTACCCCCCGCAATAAATTTTGAACAATACAATGATTCTTTTTTAATGTTGTCTGTATGAATTGTAAAAAACTTATCTTTATCATCATACCAATTTCTAGAGTTTACAAATAAATTTAATTTAAATTTTTCATCTTCTTTACCTTCGAAAAATATAGAGTATTTTGTAATTTTAAAGGTTGTTGGTATTAAAAAAACTGGTTGTTTTTGTTCATCTCTATCATATTTTCCAAAATAGGAAATAGTGGGTTCAATAATTTCACCTTTATCATCTAAAGCAACAAAACCACCAGGCGCATTAGGAGAAGGACGTCGTCTGTTTGAATTTCCAACTTCATCAATTCCTATAATTGGACCTTTTGCTTCTGCTCTCATTAAAATGATAGTTGTTCCCAAAAATCTATAAATTCTCTCTTCTGGTAATATTTTGTTTAAATCTTCTTCAAATTTATCTTTAATATCTTTTTCTTTAATATTGATGTTAGCACGCATATCAGCTATGTCCTCTTCTTTTTTTTTTTCCCATTCCTCAAACCTTTCCTCAAGCCTTTTCTCACGCCTTTCCATTTCTTTTACATTTGTAGTTAATTTTTCTGTTATAGGTCTTAATGAACTATCTACATAAACCTTATTTGCTGCATCTCCAACATGTAAAGGATTTGCTACATCATGGATATGTTTTTTATTCATACTAATATTTCCATCCAAAACATATTTAGAACCTTCTTTTGAAAAAGGTAATATTTTTTCATTGAAATCATTTTTTAATTTTTCTCTTTCTTCTTGTTCATTTTTTCTAAGTTTTTCAATATCTTCATTGTTTGTTTCTATTTTCTCTTCTACTTCATTTAATAAAACTCTCACCCTATCCGTTTCAGCTTTCCTTTTATCATCCTCCACTTTAAGCTTTACGATCTCTTTATTAAATATTTTTGCTTGATCTTCTGCCGTTTTAACTTTTTCATCAACATAATTTTTAGTTGTTGCGTGATTACCATCAGTTGGCTCTCCTAAATTAACAATTTTAAACCCCCTCATATCCCTATCTTGTACACTTTCAGAAACATAAAAACCACGCAACTCTTCCAATCCTTTACGGTTTGTTTCTGCTTGTTCTTCCACCGGTTTAAATTTTTCATCTATATAAATTTTATTAACTACATCATCATAAACTTGAGGGTTACCAACATTTTTAATCCTTTTCATATTCATATCAATATCATCCAAAGCTTGAAACCCTCCATTCATCCTTACTAAACCGGTTTCTTTGTTATTAATACTTTCATCCACATATTGTTTGTTTACAACATCATCATAAACTACAGGAGCTCCCACATTTTTAATCCTGTTACTATTCATATCAATAGCATCAACTGCCTGAAATCCCCCATTCCTTCTTAAAAACCCAATTTCTATATTATTAATACTATTATCAACATACTTCTTATTGCTTGCATCACTCGCCGCTGTTGGATCTCCCAAATTTGTAATCTTCTTTGTATCCATATTAATCCCATGTGTTGTTGTATAATATCCGTTAGTTTTAGTAAACGGTGTTTTTTGATCTACATACTTCCTATTAACTCCATCTCCTGGATTTTCTGGATCTCCAACATTAAATAGTTTCTTACCTTTCATATCTCCAAAATCAGCTCCGTTTCCATTTCCAGCTCCTCCCCCTGGTTGTAATCTTGCCACTCTATCAGCTGATGCTTTTGCTTCCTTTGCTTCATCTTCCACCTCTTTAATTCGATCTTCAAAAAATTCTTTCATTTCATCAACATATCCCTTACTTACAACATCGGTAAGCTCTACAGGATCTCGAATATTACGTATTGACTTTTGTCTCATGTTGATATTTCCCCGAGCATTAAAAGTTCTTTGACTTCTCTTATCAAAAGCTAGGTTTTCCTCGATTTCTTTTTTAAGTTTGTCTAACTCAGCGGGATCAACTCCGGCGGGTTGAATAGGTTGTACAGGTTGAAGATTAGCCGTTTTTTCATCGATAACCTTTAACGCCTCATCTGTTGCTTTTTTCAACTCTTCATCCACATACTTCTTATTCGCTGCTTCCCCATTTGCCGATGGTTCTCTTAATCCCCCTAATTTCTTCTTCCCCAAATATATATGATCTTTAGCAACGAATCCCCCATTTTTACGTTCCCATACATTAGCCTCATCTACATATCCAACGGTTGCCACATCTTCCGGCAAATCAGGAAACCCAACGTTTTCTATTTTAAACCCTTTCATATCAATCTTGTTCTTTGCTTGAAATTCTCCATTATCCAAACTGAAAGGATTGTTAACTTCTAATTTTCTCCTTCTATCTTCCGTTAATGTATCAACATATATCTTATTAGCGGCTTCCTTGTCTTCTACAGGCATCGGCAAGCCCTCAACTTTAAAATTTAACATGTCAATGCTTCCCCTTGCTTTGTGTTTGTCTGTATTGAGATAAAACGGATTGTGTCCTTCTAAACTTTGTTTTACATCATTAGCCGTAATGTCAGTATATAGCTTATTGGCTGCTTCTCGGTTATCGATAGGCATTCCCAAATTAAGCAACCTGTTTTCATTCATGTCTAAATCTTTAACAGCGGCGTATCCTCGTCCCGGTAATCTTCTAAAAAAACTGTGTCCTTGACTGCTGTCAATATAGTTCTTTGTTGCTGCATCTTGTCCATCTACAGGATCAGGAAGATTTTTAATAGGTTGTCCTGTCATATCAATTACCCCTCTAACTTCTCCTCCTGACTTTCCTAAAAAGTTATTAACAATGAAAGGAAGAGCCACGACTCCCTCTTCTAGTTCTTCAATTTCTTTTTCTAATTCTCCAAATTTTGTAATAGGTATCGTCATATTTTAAATTAATCCTTTTTCTTTTAAATCCATTAAATTAGAGGTTATCGGTTGAAGATGAAACCCTTTGTTTAGTTTTTGTAACACATGAACACAAAGATGCCCACATATCACGGTTCCCGGATTTTGTATTTGATCAGATGAATACAAAATTGGACTTTTCATATATTTCCGAAATTCAAGAGGAGGAGGCAAACCATAACTGTCAAAATAGAATTTAAGCTTTTTGTTTCTATGCCAACACGTCCAATGTGTTCCGGGGCCTTCACTATCATCAAGGTTTAAAATTCCACATTCATACGTTCGGGGTTTAGGAGGTAAAGCATCACGTGAAAACACACCACGCCAACCTTTTAAATGTTTACATATGTCCATCAATTCGAAATTGTTTAAAGATTTAATAGGAAGACTTTTAACACTTTTAGTAAACTCTAAACCGCTAGCTGATTGTTGTTTTTTTAAAACAGGACAGGCTTTAGTATCTTGATGTCTTTTTACGTGTTTCTTTGATGAGAAAGACTTCCCACAGTATTCACATATATGTTTTTGTTCTTGTTTACTTGTTGAAGGTTGTGGTGGTGGTGGGGGTTGACTTGTTGAAGGTTGCGGTGGTGGTGTTTGTGCTTGTGCTTGTTGTTGTGCTTGTTTCTCTTGTCTCTCCCTTTCTCGTTGTCTTTGTTTCTTCTCCCTTTGTCTTTTTGCTTCTTTTTGTACCGCTTCCATTCCCAATCTCACTTCTATTTTTCTCCTTGGTTTGTCATATCCCATCCATTCTTCCACATTAAAACGTGTTTTTTGTAATTCTTGTCTATAAAACGTTCCTATAATATCATGATCGTTAGCATCATTTAAATAGTAAGTTGTAGGATTTGTATTTTTAATTTCACGAATTTTAAACAATTCCTTCGTCCATTTAGGAACCGAACCTTTTCCATAACCATCAGTTTTAGCTTTTGCTACTCTAACCAAGTCACCTTTTTCTAACAAGATTTTCTGAGTAATGTTATCATTTTTTCTAAACTTTTTCGGTTTAGCATTTTCATAAAATTTTTTATAAATTTTTTCCTCGTTTTCTTTTTTACTCGCTTGTTCTGGTGTATATTGATCTTTAAAATTTCTATGTGGTGTATTGTTGTAATCTTCCACTATATCCTGTAAATGTGGTATATAGTCTGTTGTATTGTTGTCTGTCATCCATCTTCCTATTCTGTCTTTAATAGTCTTAATCCATCTTTCTATTATAGACACCTTATCCTTTCCTTCAGTATGATAAATTTCAACATCACCTTTTAATTTTGTTTTTGGAGCCTTGTCTGGATTTTTCTCATGCCATTTCATATGTTGCATAAAACCATTTTTACTTTTACTACATTTTCCACAAATGGGACATCTTAATTCATCGGGGCAATCTTCTTCTTTAGGTAACAAACCAGTAAACTCTCCCCCTCTATCACTCCATAATTTTTTAGGCTTTCTGTTTGATTCTTTAAAAATATTCTCGAATGCCTTGGCTATAGTATCAGCTTGTTTATTGGGTATTTGACGAATCCAACCATATCTACTAAAAACATCAACAGCAACTAAAAAGTTGTTTAAATTTCCTTTTTGTTTTTCACTGGCTGTTTTTCTTGGTCCAATGTTTTCTTCAGATAGTCGCGCGTCTATTTCTTCCTGTCCTTTTGCCTCACCTGTTGTTATCTTTTTCGGCATGAACATTAAATCAGTTGCCCATGTATCATCAATGTTTTTAACTGTTACTCTAAGTGTCGGATAATGTCGTAAAACTGGTCTATGAAGTTCTTTAGACAGTGAAATATTCTCTTCTACGAGCAACTTTTTTTTTTACTTGCTCCACTTAATCCCATACCAAAACGATATTTAGCTCCAATTATTGGATGAATAAAACCTCTAGCGAGTTTCTCACCTATTGAAGGGTTAAATATGCCTTTTAGTTCTTTTATCATTTGAGCATCTATAACATTACGAGCAGCGGTATCCTTGTTTTTCATATAGCCTATATCATGACGATAACATGCTTCATCAACTCGATTAATAGGTTTACTGTTTTTCTTAGGTGTTAAATCAGGGTTTAGTCGTTTGTTAAGTTTGGTACCTGGACCGCAGAAGTTGTAACCTGGTAAATGCATCTCAACTGGAAGTTTGTTTATAAAATCATTTACGATACCCTTGCCCTTTTTTTTTTTATTGCTAGTTGAACCCGGTAAAAATTGGGTCTTTTGTGTTCCACAAATTGAACAGGTGCCTCTGAGTGCAGGCCGTCCATTTTTCATTGTTGTCTGTGTTTCATTTTTTGTATCTGTCTTTTTTCGACACTTTACACAATATATTAAACTCATTGTTTTTTAATTTAGTTTTTAATTTTCTAAATTAAAGAACAGAATGGAAATTAAAAATTACAGCTGTAACTTAAACAAGACAACAAGAAAGAATAGTCCGATGTTACCTAAAAGTATCAGAGGTTTGATTATAGGAGAAAGTGGATGTGGGAAGACTACGATACTTTTAAATCTTCTTCTTCGTCCTGGTTGGTTAGATTATGATCATCTGTATATATTTGGAAAGTCAATGAAACAACAACCAGAATACATACTATTAAGGGAAGCCTTTGAAGCAGAATTAAACAAAGAAACAGTTAATGGAATATTTGAGAATATGGAAGAGATTGAAAATAGAAATGTTTCACGAAAAGAATTAATTGAAGAATTAAAAGCACAACAAAAGAAAAAGAAGGGAACCGTGATCGTCCCTTGTTTTAGTGAAGAGGATGATCAGGTTCCAGATCCTCGGGAATTGAGTAATTCAAACAAAAATTTAATGATTTTTGATGACTTGTTAAAGGAGAGACAAGATGTACCTGAGAAATATTACACAAGAGGGAGACACAGTAATACAGATTGTTTTTACTTGTCTCAGTCTTTTTTTAGTTTACCTCGACATACTATACGAGGAAATTCAAATTTTATAATTTTGTTTGATTTACCAGATAGGGATATCATGAATATCTATACAGACTATGCAAGCAGAGATATGACGTTGGAAGAATTTAAAAATTTCTTGTATACATGTTGGGCAGAGAGGTATGGTTTTGCTGTAATTGATAGGTCAAGTCCAAGAGACCAAGGAAAATATAGACATGGGTTTGGGAGGTTTTACGTTCCGATATATGAACCAGAACAAAATTTTCAGAACTATTAAAAAATGACATATATATTTTATCGATGTTTTGATAAAATATATGAAAAAGTCAAACGGAAAGAACAATGAAATCAACAATAAATCCCAACCCATCCGAAACAAACCCACCCCTTTTTAATAGTATTAGATTTTTTTAAATATTTTCAAAAATATTTAAAAAACAAAATACAAACAGACAAAGCAACAATGAAAATATACCATGGATGAATCACACCTACATATTTTTAAACATCTCACTCTGTTAAAGCTAAACTATCTTCTTGAAGTTGTGAAAGTTGTAAACTTTCGTATTCTTGATCTTCTGTTTCACTGTTAGAATATCCATTAACTAGAACTTTAAGAACCTTGATACTCAAGCCGCTATGTGTTGTTTGAAGCCTGCCATTAACAAGACTTTCTTTTCTCCACAACCCGGTAACCTTCAAAGTATAGACACCTGAAGTAATTCTGTCATACATGAAATCGACATTTTGTAAAGGTCGTATACTTTTAATACCTCCCTCATTAACAACAGTTGAGAAGAAAGAACTATTAAACTTTTCAAGGTCTATCTTACATTTTACAAATCCTTGTGTTAGATATGTTTGAAAAACTCCTTCTAGTTGGTAGGCGTCATTAATCAAATCCATATATTCAGGGTCGAACCTTTGATATATCCCAGTTAGAAACTGGGCGAACATATCACTTAGCTCAATGTTAATATATTTGTTTTGACCAAAAGTTAGAAGTGTTGGTCTGTCTTCTGGAGTCTTACTTAGAATATTAGTATATATACCTGTCTTACCATTTTGTCGGATATCACTAAAAAATATTTTATCTGTCTTCTTCTCACCCTTAATAGCATTCTCTGGGCCGAGAGTGTAAACTATAGAAGGGGTAGGAGATGAAGTAGGAGATGAAGTAGGAGTTGGAGTTGGAGTATTTAACTCCGTATTCTTCTTTTTTGTATCGACGTTTTGATTTTTTGGCATCTTAATATTTTTACTTAGGAAAAAATTACTTAAATTAAAAAATGGCGCAGAATTTTAAATATGTAGTTAAAAACGGAGTGGTAAAGATGGTTAAAACATCTGATCCAATTCCTTCAATTGGTACAACAAGAAGTTTAAGCAATATAGGAAAAGCAAAAACAACAGTTGGTAATACATCATTAAATGGATATTTCAAACAAACATTTTTAGAGGTTCCACAATTTTCAACAAGTGTAAATCTTGAGACTTACCTTTCAAAGTTTAAACCTTCTGCTGGTTTGTCTTTGTCTAAAAATGTGGGATACAAGGCTATACTTTCAGTATGTGCCAAGATGACAAACAACGAACAAACTAAAAAATTCTATTTTAACTCTTCGCCTCATGTTGTTACTCAACTAAACAACAAACAACAATTAATTAATACGATGATACAAGAAGTATTAAACAGCTTTTACAAACAAGATTACGAGGGTAGCGGTTGGACTTTTTTAAATTTTGATGGTGTAAGTATCAACTATGGAAAGTACAACCCATTCAGAGGGGGATGTGGAAACAACAAACTCCCACAGTGGTTAACTTCAAAGCATGCGTTGATTTGTATAATTTCCGGAGATGATAAATGTTTTTACTGGTGTATACTTCGTCACTTCAATCCAAGAAAAAATGACAAAGGAAGAGTTACCAAAGATTTAAGAAAGATACAAAAAGAAGAACCAAACAAATATGCTAACTTTTCAGATATCAATTTTCCAACTTCTGCTAATGATCTTGAAAAGTTCCAAAATCAAAATCCAAATATTCATTTAATAGTATATGGTGTTGACAACATTAACAAACGTACACCTGTGATATTTGACGGTGAGAAAAAATGGGCTAAAGAAAAAATATTTTTACTGCTACATGATGAACATTACTATCTTGTAAGTGATCTGTCACGTCTTCTTTCTTCTCAACTTTCATATCATCACGGGCGTTTGTACTTTTGTTATCGATGTCAAAGAGGTTTTAAAGATGAGGATATATTAAACAATCATTCAAAAAATTGTTCAGATAGTACATTACTTCAACTACCAGAAGAAGATTCAGAAGAGGGGATTATAGAATTCAAAGAAAAACAAGACAACCCACCAAACATTACGGTATACTTTGACTTTGAAAGTTTTTTAATTCCGTTTAAAGATGAAGATGGATACAAAACACAAAAACACGAACCCAGCGGCTTTTGTTTTGTTGTTGTCTCAAGGGATGAAAAAATTTACAAAAGTCACAAGGTATCATATGTCATACAAAAGAAAGGAGAGGATATAGCTGGGATATTTGTTAAAAAATTAATGGAAGTAGTAACAAACGCCAACGAAACATTTTTAAACATGGGGGAAGCTTCAAACTTAACCCCTGTTCTTTGTCACAACTTAAGCGGATATGATGCCCATCTTTGTATTTTAAAACTTGCTGAGTATCCCGGCCGTCTCTCTGTGTTACCATCAAATGAAGAAAAATATATATCTTTTAGTAAATATTGTTTCATTAGCAACAAACAACACGAAGTACGTTTTTTAGATAGTTTTAAATTTTTGTCTTCCGCTTTGTCTCAGCTTGTAGATGATACACCAAAAGACAAACAGAATTTTAAATATACAACTTCTGCTTTCCCTGGTGTGTCGTTGGATATGTTAACAAGTAAAGGTGTTTATCCGTATGAATGGATGGATGGTTTTGAAAAAACAAAATTTATCAGTCTACCCCCTATACAAAATTTTTACTCTTCTCTTAAAAAAGAAGGGTTAGTGAGGAAGACTACCAACACGCTTTAAAAGCTTGGAATGTTTTTAATTGTCAGACAATGAATGACTACCAACTTAAATATTGTGAGTTGGATGTTTTTTTATTGGTTGATGTAGTGGAGAACTTTAGAAAACTTAACTATGAAGCCTATGGATTAGATCCAATAGTTTACGGCTATACATTACCTGGAGCGTCTTGGAAGAATATGTTAAAATTCACAGAACAAAGAATTTCTCTCATTACTGATCGTGACATTTATGAAGACTTTGAAAAAGGGATAAGGGGAGGCGTTTCTATGTGTGTCTGTCGATATGCTTCAGCCAATAACAAGTATTTAAGTGACTATGACCCAAACAAACCGAGTAACTTCATATTCTATATTGATATGAACAACCTTTACGGGGATGCCATGAGTGAAGAGATGCCATTTGAGATAGAGAGAAAACTTAGAAAAGATGAATTAAACAAATGGCAAAATTTCCACGCTGCCCTTGTTTGTGATTTAGAGATACCAAGAGACAAGAAAGAATATTTTAAAGATTTTCCTCCTTGTCCGGAACATGTGACAATTAACGGAGTTCAAAAGCTTGTTACAAATTTAAGAAACAAAAAAGAATATTTAGTGTATAGTGAACTGTTAAAGTATTATGTAAAGCTTGGAGTAAAGATTACAAAGATACATAGAGGATATGTTTTAAAAGTGTCTAAATGGCTTGAACCATATATTACAAACAATACAAAGAAACGAGGAGAGGTAAAGGAGACATCAAAACAGAATTTTTTTAAGCTTTCAATTAATGCTATATATGGCAAGTTTATAGAAAACCCACGTAAGCGTTCGAATGTTGAAATAGTCAACACAGAAAAAAGAGCCGAGAAACTTTTAAAAAGTCCAGAGTATACAGGATTTAAAATATTTAGTCCGGATTTGGTAAGTGTGACAAAAAAGAAAACCTTGGTTAAAGCTAACAAACCTATATATATTGGATTTTGTGTTTTAGAGTTAGCGAAATTAAAAATGTATCAGTTGTATTATGACTATCTTAAACCTAAATTTGGAGATCGTGTAAAACTGTTGTATACTGATACAGACAGCTTCATATTGGATATACAGAGTGAAGATATTTATGAAGAGATGAAAGAAGATGTTAATGTATGTTTTGATACATGGAAATATCCGGTAAATCATCCACTTCATTCAATGGCTAACAAGAACAGACTGGGATTTTTTAAAGATGAGACAAAGGGAAAGCCAATAAAAGATTATGCTGCTACCTGTGCTAAGTCATATGCTTACAGAGTCGAAGACAAGGGGGAATTAAAAGAAAACTTAAAAATTAAAGGTGTTGTTGATTGTTGTATTGAAAAAGATATAGAGTTTGAAGATTATCTAAAATGTATATTTGAACAAGAGGAGAAGCATGTTAAATTTTTAGGATTTAAAAGTTCAAGTCATCAAGTGTATACAGAAAAGTTTGAGAAGATAGCATTAAATCCTTTACAAGATGTGAGACATGTTTTAGAAGATGGAATTAATACGGTGCCAATTGGTTACTTCTCAGATGAAGAAGAAGAAGAAAATTAAAAAAATATTTTAAGAAAAAATATTTTTTAAAAAATATGTCTGATAAAATAGAAATATTAAGCGATGAGTTTTTAAAGGAACTCTTCAACCAAAAAGAAGACTTGATACAAACTATAGTAATAGAACGAGCAACGGAAGTTTTAAAAAAGAAAGTTTATGAATGGTTTAACCAAGATATTTTTAATTTGGTTGTAAATGGGAGTTCCATGTATCACTTGAACAAAGAAAGAAAAAATATTTATGAAATGTCAGAAGATGAAGTCAGAGCATTGTTTAGTACTTGTTTGATTAACAGTATTGCTTGTTTTGGAGCAAGGTATTTAATTGCTGGGGAGCCTATAGTTTTAAATTAATGTAGATATATATATGAAAATATATATACATTTTAATAATATTTTAATTCACCGAATGTATAATTTTTAAAACAAGTGTCATTTCGTGTAGATTCAATATAGTAATGAAAACGATCAGATGAACGTTCAGAAAAAGCCAACTGTACTTTTTTGTTTGGTTTGTCTATCCACATTCTTACAACCTCGGAATTAAAAATAGCATTAGTTCTATATATATATTTTTCTTTTTCATATTCTTCATATATTACAACAGGTGGTGCATGACGATAAATAATATCTTCTTTTTTTAATGCTTTAGCAATTTTTGTAATTAAATGTCTTTCTTTAAAAGCTCTTTCAAAATTTAGTTTTTCTTCAAAAGATTTTTTAACCCATGCAAAAGGGTATAAATGATGTATTCTTTCTCTTTCATCTAATCTAATAGCTCTAAATATATTCTTTTCTTTGTCGTAACATTTGTAAATTTGTTTTTCCATTTCAAGAATCTTTTCAGATAATTTAAATTCGTCTGATTGTCTCCATTTTTCATATCTGTCAGCTTCAGCAATTTCTGCATCCAAATTTGGAAATTCTTCTTCATTGTTGATTTCATTAATACTCCCCATTTTTTTTTTCTCTTTTTAATATTGCAAGAAAAAAAATTAAAATTCAAATTTTTTTGTTTTTTTGTATAGTTGCATGTGTTGAATGCGGATGCGGTGCGCTTAGCGGTTAGAGAGTAAGGGAGAGAGTGCAAACGCAAAATATAGAAGTGAAGGGGTGGAATTGTTCAAATAAGGCCGCCGTTTTTTCCTCTGTTTCTCTCTTTTTTTTCTTTTTTCCTTTTTTCTTTTTGTTTCTGTTGTCTCCGATTCGCTGTTATCCGCCTCGTTTCACTCGTTCCTCCCTTCCTCCCTCAAATCTAAAATCTAAACCCTTCCATGGATCGCTGTAAATCGCTTTGATTAAACCAATTAAACTAATTAAACTGATTAAACAGAGAAAACTGAGAAAACTGAGAAAACCGGAAAAACCGGGAAAAGCTGGCTAATCAAAAAACCGGCTAGCTTGTTAAATAGTCAGTCAAGGCAGTCAGTCAGTCAAGGCAGCGGGGGGTTTTGCATGTGCGGATTTTTGCGAGTGGGGAGAGTTCGCGAGTGGGGAGAGTTCGCGAGTGGGGAGAGTTCGCGAGTTGGGGAGAGTTGCGAGTGTGACATAAGAAAACGGGTAGATTTTACGCAGGGAAAAGGTTGGAAAGTGCGAAAAAATGGGGAGCGAAAAAATGTTTTTGCTGTTACGATTATTTGAACAATTCCACCCCTTCACTTCTATATTTTGCGTTTGCACTCTCTCCCTTACTCTCTCATATGGTACTTTTTCGTCCAAATTTACCCCCATTTTAACCCATATTGCCCTCCCGAGGCGGGCAATATGGGTTAAAATTACTCTCAGGGAGGGTCGGATAGGTTATTTTTCGCTGAAAATAACCTATCCGACCCTCCTTTACTACTAACGTTTCCCTTGAAAGCAGCTTAGAACAATTACATCTGTCAAGAGTGCAAAATCGCATCATGTTGTATAATACTAATAGTAACGATGAAAATAAGGAATGGGGCAAAATCGGTACACGGTAAATGCGGGTAATTGCAAGTCTGTTTGACAACGATTTACGCGGGTCTGCTATAAACCAGGCCAATGATGGACAAATCAATAGGCAAAAAGTGAATTTTCTCTAATGAACCTATCAATTACCCTGTTGAATTTGATGCTTAGAGTACTCGGTGTAGGATCAACTACCCTTTCGCATGTTTATGGATAAACACATTTAAGTTTTCTGTACGGAGAGGCGTTAGATCCAAGTTCAGACTGCACATAACGTGCAGTCTAATCTTGGATATACACCGCTGCGTTATTTTTGCCAAGAAAGTCCGTCCAAAACAATTTTCAGATAGAACCATTATAGGAACTTTTATTTCGTTCGAGAAGAGACCGTTTTATTTGTTGGATCCTTTAACAAACAAATTTGTGTTTTAACGACCACGTTGAAGATGTTAATTGAAAACAGAGAAAAATGCTGGTAATCATCATTTTCTCGTTTTCACACTATGTTTTCAACCGTTTCAAAAGACGGAATTAATCTTTTGAACTACGTTGAATCTGTTGTCTACAAATACTTTCAATTTAGTCGACCCTATAACTTTATCGTTTATTTTCACTTGTCTTACCCTTTAACAAACAATCCCATATTTTAAAGATCACGAGGGAGAAGTTATTTGAAAACATCGTGGGAAAAGGAGAAAATGCTGGTAACCAGCATTTTCTTTTTCCCGCGATGTTTTCTACCATTTCGAAGACAGAAGTGATCTTTCGAAATACATTTAATATTTTGTCTACAAATACTTTCAATCTAGTCGACCCATTATGTATCGTTTGGTAAAGGAAACACAGACTGGAAAGTTAAACCTATTTGTTTTACATCGATTGTAAAACAAGTTCGACAACAATTAGGCCTATCAATCACTCTCGATGGTTACTTCCTGGAAAAGCGCTCAACAGCAGCTCGTCAATAAAGGAGTGGGACTTTTAATCGTGGTATCCAAAGCCCGATCCCTGCCAGCGGTGCTTGAGGGATCGTTCGTGTCACTACGGAATGGGACTTTTAATGCTGATGTCCAAGGGTCCGTATTCAACATTCTTAAGAACATTAGTGGTCTTATTCCTAAGCATTTCCTAAATATTGATAGTAACATAACTTCTGATTGACAGAAAAGTTGTGTTACGTTCATTCAAATTTGGAAAAATTATGGAGAATAAGACTGAGGACGTTCCTAAGAATGGTTGGTGAATACGGACCCTGATGTCCAGCAGGGCCTGAAGAACATTTGTGGTGTTACTCTCAAGCATTTTATAAATGTTGAAAGTAACACAACTTCTGATTGGCTAAACCATTTGGTTTAGCCAATCAAAAGTTGTGTTACGTTCAAATTTAGAAAGATTCTAGAGAATAAGACTGAGAACGTTCTTAAGAACAGTTGGTGAATGCAGACACAGAGCCCAATTCCTGCTAGTTGTGTTAATGCTTATTCGGGTGGTTTGTGTCACTTGGAAATGTCATTGGGAAAAGCACTTTGCTTTGCTCTAACACTGGTAGATCTCTCAAAATTGCGAGCATAAGTATATTGTCGCTGTGATATGACTGAAATATAACTCTAATTCGATAAACCTTTCATTAACAGTTTATTATTGTTTGTTTTTACGAACACTTGTTTAAAACCACAAACCGTTACGGGAAAAATGAATGTTACCGAGTTGGGTTTAGAAGTTATCTCGTCACGGTACGTGATTTTAAACCTGTTATCCCAAACATAAACAATAATATAAACTGATAACGAAAGGTTTATCGAGTGAGAGCTATACTGCTAGAACGCTGTTAACCCATTTCTGTTTAGTCTATTTAACTCCCACCACCCTGAGAGAGAATTTTTTTTAAAACATTATTTCCAGCATTTTCTGCTTTTCCCACAATGTTTTCTATCATTTCAAAAACTAATTCAATCATTTGCGCCAAAATGAATTTTGTCGTATGACAATGTTTTTAATATGGTCTAGTCTAAAATCTTGTCGTCTGGAAAAAAACCAAATGGGTCACCTTATATTAACATGTACAGTAAACCATGCTGTGGTTGCCACCTCTCTTAGCAACCAACCTGTATTAACCCTTAAAAGCGTCATTGCGGCCAATGTAGATCAAGATCAGACTGCACAGAACGTGCAGTCTGATCTTTGATCTACACTGTCAGCTTCGTTGCAGCAATATAGACCAAAGAAAATGTGAAATTGCATTTATTTGGATATTATTTCTAGACTGACAATGTTGGATTGATTGGGCGCTTTAAGGATAAGTTAAGGTTATCGGGTTCCCAGAGAAACAATATAAATTATGTTGATATGTGCCTGTACCAGTGAAGCGCCTGGCTTAAGCAAACATTTTAGGGCCTGCCTTAGATGGTTGCTAAATAAAGTCCAGGTTTGACTTTATATGTATTCAGTCCAATGTTTCTTATCCCCCGCCGAAGGCGGAGGTATTAGTTTTTGTCTTGTCCGTCCGTCTGTCTATTCGTCCGTCCGTCCGGACAGATATCTCGACGAAAACTGATGAAACTTATGATAATCAGCCGATATACTTTTTAATGCCGTGTCATGGACAAAGAAGGTTTTTTTCGGCGTGGGATATCATTTCAAAGAAACAGCTAGTTTTCCTTTTAATTGAGCCATGCTCTTGCAAATGAGGTTTAATGCATGTCTGTGTGCATTATACCAAGCAAGTCGTCACATAATTATGGATCCATAACCACAATTTTGTCTAACAACGGACTGAATTATTAGGTAGAATGGTCCTTAACCCTTTCCCAAACGACAAATTTTGGACTTGTCCAAATTGAAAGAGCTTGCAGATGACAATTGTAAATTTGATGAAAATGGCAGAAAGGTCTCAGAAAGGGTAGAAAACACTGTGGGAAAAGGAGAAATTGCTCGTTACGAGCAATTTCTCCTTTTCCCACAGTGTTTTCAAAAGACCTGTACTGCAGACACGTGGAAACCAGGGCTTGTTTGGGAAAGGGTTAAACATGCAGAAAATTTACGAATAACAAATTGTTTCCAGCAGTGTCGACACTGCACAAGTTGACATGGGTCGATAGCTTTTGCAGACGCATTAAGCCCACTTTTAACACAGCATGGCTAAATTACTTTAGCGATATATTTGAAGAGAAAGAAAGTCAAAGTCAAAAGTAAACTGGGTTTTCAGATTGGAGGCGTCAGTTTTTGTGCCCCGTCCTTCGCAGACGATATGACCCTCCAGGCTTTATCATGTAATGCATTACAATCCATGATTTCTATTTGTTACCGTTACTCGTGTTTATGGCGTTACCAATACAACCCTTTAAAATGTGCCGTTGTTACTTTCAATGAGTCAAAACATTACTATAAACGTTGTAAAAGGTCATGGTTCATTGGTCATGAACAGATAACTGAATATGAAGATTTCATTCATTTGGGCATAAAGCGGGACAAATCAAATGGTTCTTCTTACATAGTTAAGGAGTTGGACAGGAAATTAAGGGCAACATTTTATGGTCTAATTAAAGATGGACTTCATAAGAATGGTTTAAATCCGCTAACAGGTGTTAAGATATATAAATCTATTGTATTACCAAAAGCACTTTTTGGCGCCGAGTTTTTGCAATCCCTTTCTAGTCGAGAAAGGATGACCTTGGAAAGATCACACAGGCTATGCTTAAAACAAATGCAGGGATTGCGGAGTAGCTCAAGAACTGATATAGTTCTTGGACTGCTCGGTATTCTTCCGATCGAAGCTGAAATCGAAAAAAGAAAGTTGTCTTTCTTCGGTCAACTTTGTCGATTGGAAAGGGATTGTGCAGCGAAACAGTTATTTCTGATGCGTTTATCTTCATTTATTTTAGATAAATCCAAGTTTGGCCTTGTCAGTGATATTGGTATTGTTTTACGCAAGTTCAATCTTTATGACATTATGCACAAATATGTTGAAGACGGTTCTTTTCCTAGTAGATTTTTGTGGAAAAAATCCATTACTTCAAGTATAAGTAGATATTATATAAATGAATGGGAGGCTCGAACTTCAACCAATCAGTTTGTCATATATAGACAGATACAACAAGAATATAATTCTGCTCCACTATGGATTTATGCAAAATATCACCCTAAATTGCTAGGGGCCTGTTTTTCTGTTGCTCAGTTGATTGTGTATCTCTCCCACTATGAAATGGCTTGCTCACGATGTGGAGAAAACTATGTTCATGTAAGCATCACTGAGCACTTATTAACTAGTTGTACTTTGATACAGCCTCTTGTTACTTCCTTTATGGAAAAAGTTAAAATATTATATGGCCATAATACCTTTATTTGTTTGCGATCTATGTCAAACAAAGATTTTGTTTATGCAATTTTTGGTATTAATCCAAATTTCTGCTCTTTTATTAATGGAATGAGTGAGAGTTTTTATGTAATTGTAGTCTATTTACTACATTGTATTTGGATCTCATATAGGCAAGCACATCACAATATGTGATGTGATGTGCTTACCTCGAGCATAGTTGTTTCTATATTTTCTGTACTTGATGCTTAAAATCTGACTTAATTTTTCGTTTCGGTTAAGTCATTTACCTATGGCACCAAGTGAAATTTATCATTTGTTGTTCTCTCTCTCTCTTTCTCTCTCTCTCCCTCTCACTCTCTCCCTCTCTCCCGATATTTCTATCATTCGTATAACTGTTTATTTTGTTGATTTATTTTCATGAACGTTTTGTAGTTGTAAATCTTCTGTATGGAGGAAATAAAGACATAATAATAATAATACAATTGCAAGACAATTTTTAGATAAAGGGACCGATAAGTTGCGAACGTGAACGTATATAAAGCCAAAGAAATGAATAAAAGATAGGAATAAGTATTCATTACCATTTTAGTTATTTAGGGCTTATCAAAATAGTTCAAAGGCGTCATTTCGAAATATGCATTAAGAATTAACCTTTTATTACACAATCAAATGTTTTTACGAACCTTAGGAAGAATACTTTAGAAAAAAATAGGAGAAAAGGAGAAAATGCTGGTAAACCGCATTTTCTACTTTTCCCACAATGTGTTCCACCCCTTTTGGGAATAGTCCTAGCGTTTTGGGCCACATTTAATTTGTCGTATGACAATGCTTTAAATTTGTACGTATCTTGAATTTTGTCGACTGGTAAAGAGTTAACCCTAATGCTGCTAAGCGCGACTAACTGATCCTTTGCGGACAGGTCGTGCAGTCTGATCTTGGATCTATACTATCCGACAAGGAAATATTTTTTTCGGAAAAATAATTTTCTCTCAAAAAGAAATTGGAGAACAAATAAGTTTCAAATGACATTATTCGGGTTTTTACTATAGCTTTATTTAGCTATTTAGCAGGATAAGGGTTAATTCTATACCAGACGACAAAATCTTATACTTGTCCAAATTGAAAGTATTTGCAGACAACAAAATAAATGTGTCTCAAAAATTGATATTTGTAACAATTTGGAAGGAGAAAATGCAGCATTTTCTCCTTTCTTTCCACAATGTTTTCAAAAGGCATTCCTCGCTGGGTCGTTAAAACTCGGGATTGTGTGGTAAAGGGTTAAGTGAAAGGAAAGGGAGGGACGAAATGACGCAATTTCACGTGGAATCGCGGACAACCGCAATCGTGATTTCTGTGTGATCAGTTTGACCTTAGCTGAAGGTCATTACGGGCAACATGAACTTTCTACGTTGTCGAGGGCGGTGTTGGGCGGTAATGTTATCATTTAAAAGCCGATGAATTGTCCAGAATCGTTCTCTACGTCGATTGGTTTTTTGTGATGCGTACAACGGTCCGATAAAAATGGTAGCTCGTCAAGTCGTATCTAAGTACGTGCAATAACTCTCCCCTGACCAGATGATACCGTTCTGATGTGACAGTGATTGGTTCCATACACGTTTCGATAGTCAAGTCCGAAGATCACTGAAGTTGGCAACAAAGAAAGAAGTTTTGCATTCCGTTTCTTTTGAAATAAATAATCGTCATCATCATCATCATCGAGAAATAGTACAACAACGTGTTTATAATTTTCCCAAAGTTTTGATTGGATACAGATTTAAATAGGTAAGTAATACATTTTTCATTAATTTTGTTATTATTTCTTTTATAATTGTTTTATGGTTATGTAACTGTGATGGTGTTTTTACTTATTTGAAAATTTGCAATATACAGTGAAAATTCAGTTATTTGAAAAAAGCAGTTCTTTGAATTTATTGGCTTTTTTAAGGTATTAGTCGCAGCGGGCATATGCCGCTTGAAAGAGAGTGAAGCAGCATCTCGTAATATTTATATGAACATTCAGACATCTTGCTGCGTATTTTTTAAGGAAAAACAAATCTATTCACACGCGTATGAAGACTAATGTCCTACTAAACTTGATGGGCGCCATGGCAGAAACAAGGTTTCATGCATCTTCGTTATACATTAAACGAAACAAGTAGTCGAATGATGTGGATCTTTTTTTTTTTTTTTTTTCAAATCGGCTTAATCTTAAAGTAGAATTGTCCTTTGACATGGAGAAAATTTACCAATAGCAAAAAGTTTCGATTCAGGTCAGCCTGCGCGGACTGCGCAGACTGACCTGGGTCGATACTTTTTGCAGATGCATTAAATCCCTTTTCTCCAGAGCACAACTCAGTTGTATACAACCTATTGGCACTTTACCAGACGACAAACATTAGACCAGACAAAATGGAAACAGTTGCAGACAATAAATTTTGTACAGCTCACATGTTGTTTTTTGTCTTCGAAAGAGTAGATAACATTGTGTAAAAAAAAAATTAGAAAATGCTGATTAGCAGCATTTTCTTGATTTCCCACAATGTTAAAAGGGAAAAAAAAACTTCCTGGGATCGTAAAATCACGTGACAGTTTGGTTTCGATTAAATAATAGGGCAATTTTCCAATATCAGCTTGTAAAATAATTTCGTAGGAAATAAAAAAAAAACAGAATATAACAAATAATATATGATATTCTGGAAAAAAGAAACAGATGATATCATTTAATTTTTGTGCTACGTTTTTTTTTTGTGTGTGTGTGTGTGTGTTTTTTTGTTTTTTTTTTTCAAAAATGAATAAAAGAGATCAACTTCCAAGCAGAGTTTAAAAAAAAGAAATGTTTAATGTATTTCCTTAATAATTTACGTGGAAATTGTAGCGGTTTTATCGTAATTCAGCAATAGAGTAGGTTAGATAAACATAAAGAAACAAGAAATGTCTCTAAAAAAGATAGACAGCATTAATTTGCCGGCAAATAAGCAGGGGTCCTTAGAATAAACATGTCTAAATTTTGTTACCACAGAGGCCCTAAGAATAACCATGTCCGCATTTTTTACCAATCACAAATTTGTATTTATTCTTTTTTAATCAGTACCCAAAAGTAGTTCAAAAGCCAGCACATTCAGCCTCGAAGAAAACATATTTTGTCTTATACTTTTTATATTGGAAATCCCTGTATTATACTGGGTATGGTGTGCCTTCTTGTCGGAATTTTTTGTCCATTAATCCGATTGGTCTGTTTTATTTGATCGGTCGTTTATTTTTTCCCAAGAAACGTCTCGGACAACGATATTTTAGGGGTCTACTCTTTAATTAGATGTTTATCTGAAAGATTTAGTATAATCAACGTTAGTACATTTATTTCTATAAATAGTAACATTTCCGCTGAAAATGGTATTATAATTATATAGGTGCTGTTTGCGGATACGTATCCCACACGAGGACAGATCAACGGGCTGATATGTAATATCACACGAAGACATTTTTAGGCGACAACTTTTTTATTAGATCTGGATCTAAAAGATTTAGATGAATCGACATTAGTACATTTAGTTCTATAAATAGTAACATTTCCGCTGAAAATGGTGTGATTCGGTGCGGTTTGCGGACTCGTATCTCAAGCGAGGGAAGATACGACGGGTCAACGGGTTAATATCTGATATCATGCCCCGTTGACATGTTTGTAAAATGTAGGTTTTGGCAGTTGTTATGAACTGTAATTTTGAATGCAGGGTCATGTGATGAAAAGTCTCTGATATTTGTGGGCTTATGAGATAAGATTTTATTAAGCTCGTCTTTTAAAAAAAAAAAGTTGTTTTTTTTTTTTAAGCTGGCGATTTGCTCGCTTTTAAACCCTTTCAGCACTATAGGCTTGAAATATGCTTTGCGGACGGCATAGATTAAGATCTGAATGCACAGAGCTAGCAGTGCCCGCTCGGGTAGCTCAGTGGTTGGCGTATCTTACTCGTGATATGGTGGTTGCAAGTTCGATACCTGGTTGAGGCATACTTTCTTTCCGGCGATTTTTTTCATCTAACTTCTGATGCATGTGAGAAAAGTAGTCAGTGACTTTGAAAGAAAGTTGTGTCAGTACTGATGTGAGAAAGCCAGGAAACAGATGCGTAGGTGCACTGACCGTCGTGATTTGAGCTAAGCTGTTGAAACGGCGTTAAACTCTAACACAAACAAACAAACGAGAGCTAGCAGTCTGGTCATAGTTTAACACCGTCCGCTTGTTTAGTCAAGGCCGTAAGATAAGGTAAGATTAACATCTTTCCCAGTTTCAATGAATTGTATTTTTTATCCTTTCGAAACTGGTTGAGTTTATACACATGGCGCTGAAAGAATTAATAACATTTTTCTAGACTCATTTAATAAAATCTTATTTCAACTGCCAACCCATGTCTAATTCTATATTTATCTCTCCTGTATCTTTAATTTCTCATATTGAATGATATGGGCGGTGCTCTGGAAAAAGGGGTTTTTCATGCACCCCTCAGTGCATCCAAGCACGTGTTTGCATAATTAAACCCTTTACGAAACGGCAAAATTTCAGTCTTGTTAAAATGGAAGGGGTGTGCAGACGACAAATCTAATTTCATTAAAATGATTTGATTGACCAGTTTAGAAGGATAGAAAACATTGTGAGAAATAGAGAAAATGCTGGTTACCAGCATTTTCTCCTTTTCCCACAATGTTTTCAAAAGGCTTCTCTCTCAGGGTCATTGAAACACGGGATTGCGTGGTTAAAGATTTACATGGACCCGTTTGGTCTAAAAACCAACTGAATCATAAGATGGAATGGTCCAATGACTCGCAGAAAATTAACAACGGCAAAAACTTTTCATCCTGTTCAGCCAGCGCGGACTGCGCGGGCTGGCCTGAGTCAAAACTTTTTTTTGCGAATGCATTAAACCCCATTTTAAAACAGCATGCATGTGTTAAGACCTCGTGGTAGATAAGGATTTCTGGGACTGATAAATAATGTTCCAAGTAATAATGCTTTCAGTGTGATTAAAAATCGCTGTGTTAACCCTTTACCACACAATCCCGAGTTTTAACGACCCTGAAGAAAAAAACCTTGTGAAAACATTGTGGGAAAATGAGAAAATGGTGGTAACCAGCATTTTCTCCTTTTCTCACAATGTTTTCTACTCTTTCCAAGACAATTTTCTCCATTTGAGCCACATTAAAATTGTTGTCTGCAAATACTTTCAATTTGGTTCGGTCCAAAGTTTTGTCGTTTGGTAAAGTGTTAATCGAGACATATCGTCTTCTGATTGCAAATGCAGGGTTTTTATCTTGTTCAGGGATATAACTTGGCATTTCTGCTGTCGAGAGACAAATATAATAAACGAGCCATGCCCCGGCAAAAGGGTGTTTAATACATTTCGATGACATATTTTACCAATTAAGTCATCCCTTAATTATTGATCCATAAACTCCATTTTGTAAAACAGCCGATTGAATCCTGAAGTAGAATGGCCCTTTGATATGCAGAAAATTTATTAAAAGCAAAAAAGTTTCGACCAGGTCAGCCTGCGCGGAATGCGCAGATGCATTAAGCACCCATTTCACACAGCATGGCTCTATTTAAGGCAACTAGCTGAGTTCGTATATTTAGACTTATTTCCTTTAGACTTTATTAAATGTCACTCATGTAAAGTAGATCGTAAATACTTTTCTGTTCCCCTCCATAGTTAACCCGCGGACTGCGAAGGCTGTGACCTGGGTCGATACTTTCTGCAGATGTGTTAAGATGCCTTTGCGGCCACTGTGGATCAAGATCAGACCGCACACAGCGTGTAGTCTGATCACCGATCTACACTGACCGTCCTGTTGAGACATTCTGGACAGGAATAATCCAGTAACTCCTACATTTGCCTCACTTTTGGGCCAAAAATGCTCGTAAGGCTCATTTGGCGCTCTATTGATTTATCGATTAAATGGTGTTTTACGCCGCTTTCAACATTTTTTCAGTCATTTTACGGCCACAGCTCACATACTCTCATGAATTTCCTGGGTTTCACTAGTACTAGGCTAGGACTCTAAAGTGTCTTCCCATGGACACTCCCACGAAAAACCCAGTAATCCAGTGAGGCTCGAACCCGGGGCGTCCAGGTCACGAGTCCTACTGAGTCACCCAGGATCCCTTTGGCGCCCTAAGGGTAAGATGCATGGATCAAATACATTACGTCATGAAATAAAAGTTGCATGAATCATATTACTAAAATCGTGTTTCTGTGTCTTATTGCTTTACTTTTAAACTGACATAAGCATAGTAAGGTTGAATTCTACGGGATATTCAGTAATTGTATAAAGTTCAACATACTCGAATTTCTGTAAAAGTAAGGTTTTCGAAAATTGTTTTCTTAGGGTTTTTAAATACTTGGCATTCTAACACAAAATGAAACTCGTCTACAATTTTCCCCGAATTACCGGGGTTTACCCTTTACCAAACGACCCCAGGTTTTGACAAGCGTAAGGAAGGAGGCTTTTGAAAATATTGTGGGAAAAAGGAGAAAATGTTGGTTAACAGCATTTTCTCCTTTTCCGACATTATTGTCTAGCCTGTCTTGGACCATTCCTATGAGCCACATTTAATTGGTCGTTTGCAAATGCTTTGAATTCGAATGTGTCTAAAACTTTGTCGTTTGGTAAAGGGTTGTATTCCCTGTAGTTTTTAAAATGATACTTAAATATCGTGACAAAGAATTATACAATTTCATGTAAAGTCATACATTTATTTTTCTAGACAAAGTTGTTGGTTTTTTTTTTTTCACTTGATTTTTATTGAGAAAATGTATTGTGTCTGAGAGATAACGCAATGAATTTACATTCAAATAACAAGTGAGCCATACTTTGACAAAAGGATGCTCAATGCATCTACGTAGAAAGTCATCATGATTATGGATCAATAAAATCCATTTTGTCTAGCATACGACTGAAGCATGAGGTAAACTGGGTCCGTATTCACCAACCATTCTTAAGGACATTCTTGGTCTTGTTCTTCAAAAATTTTCCAAATTTGAAAGTAACACACCTTCTGATAGGCTAAACCGTATGGTTTAGCCAATCAGAAGTTGTGTTACTTTCAAAATTGGAAAATCTTGAAGAATAAGTCTAACAACGTTCTTAAGAATGGTTGGTGAATACGGACTCTGGTCCTTGGACGTGCAGAATATTGACCAGTAGCAAAAAGTTTTGCCCCAGTTCAGCCTGCGCGGACTGCGTAGGCTGACCTGGGTCGATGCCTTTTGCAAACGCATTTAGCGCCCTTTTCATAAAGCATGATTCAAATTTAAGTTTTCTAAAGGCTCTTTTTTGAAATTAACTTTTTTTCTAACTCTTACCCTTTTTCAAAGGCCGGACCGGAAATTTAGTCTTATCAAATCCAGTGAAAAAAATTTTTTTTTCAACTTTTAACCAAACGACAAAAATTTTGGACTTGTTCATTTTGAAAGCATTTGCAGATGTCAAAATAAATGTAACTCAAAAGTTAAAATTTGATTTTGGAAGGGCTGCATTTTCTCTTTTTCACACAATGTTTTCCACTCCTTCAAATACAAACTCAATAGTCTGAGCCACATTTAATTTGTCGCCTGTAAAGGCTTTCAAATTCGACACAGATCTATCAAAAACCTGTCATCTGGTAAAGATTTATAGGAAAACTGGTTTATCCCTCTACCAGATGACAAAATTTTAGCCCTGTCCAAATTGAAAGCATTTACAGACGACAATTTCAATGTGGCTAAAATGATTCAATTTTTCTTTGATAGGGTAGAAAACGTTGTGGGAAAAGGAGAAAATGCTGGTTACCAGCATTTCTCCTTTTCCCTCAATGTTTTCAAAATGCTTTTTTCCCAGGGTCGATAAAAGGCGACATTGTGCGGTCAAGGGTTAATCCATTCCTTTGAAGTCATTGTGTACCATGATGCAATAACGAAAATTATATGGGCTTATTTTATTTTGATGTTCCTGAAACGACCTTATCTTCTGTATTGCTATCATGCGAATACTTTCTGCTGTCTGTTAATGTTTAAACCCATCGTCACACTGGATAATTCAAAAATGAACCAACAAAGATTTGCCTGTGTTTGCTTAAGTATAACGCCGTTTTCAACTGTATTTCAGCTATATCGTGATAGCCAGTGCAGCTATTCACGCCGGTTGAGGCACACTTTCTTTCCGACGATTTTTCGCCTCTCACCTCTGAGGCATGTGAGAAAAGTAGTCAGTGGCTTTGGAAAGAAAGTTGTGTCAGTACTGGTGTGAGAAAGCCATGAAACACAGGCGTCACTGACCGCCATGATATGACCTGAGCTGTTAGAATGGCGTTAAACTCCAATACATAATCTGACAAACAAATACAAAGCTATTCACGCGTTATTTGACAGTTGGCATAACTTTTTTCTCCAGCCACTGACTGCTCTCCCATGCTCTGGCAAAAGTGGGTTTTGTTATGATTACCAGCATTATCTTCTTTTTCCAGAATGTTTTCAAAGGTCTTCTTCTATAGGATAGTTAAAAATCGGGATTTTGTGGTAAAGGGTTAATATTGTTATAGCTTACATAAACGTTCATATGCCATGTCCTTTGGAACTTGATAATGGTTTTCGCTCAATCGTTGCGCCTAAAATTATTGTCTGAAATGGCCATGGGGACACAGATGTATTACATCCTATCATTTTCACGAAACTTGGTCAGAATCTTTGTCTTGGAGACTTTCGGATGAGTTCGAAAGTGTGTAATTTGGTGTTAAAGTTTTCTTCTAGGTCAAACTTTTATTAAACTATATCATGCTTCGGTTTAAAATTTACCAACCAATCTTAAGTGCATTCTTAGTCTAATTCTGGATTTAGAAAGTAACGCAACTTGTGTTTGGCCTCACCATTTGGTTTAGCCAATCAGAAACTTGGTTACTTTCAGATTCAGAAAATTCTTGAGAATAAGACTGAGAATGTTCTTAACGCTTCACCACACCATCCCGAGTTTTAACAACCCTTCTGAAAATGGCTTTTGAAAACATTGTGGGGAAAAGGATAAAATGCTGATAACCCTTTGAAGAATAATTTTTGAAATAGTATTGTATGGGAAGGGCCGATTCTAAACTGATAGAACTTGTGGTCCAACCCCATTTCAACTCATAAAATAAAATATTTTTAAACTAACCCTTTCAAATGATAATTGCATCATTCCAGCCACATTTAATGTGTCGTCTGCAAATGCTTTCAATTTGGACAGGTCAAAAAAAAATTTTTTTTTTTTTGAAAAGAGTTAAGAATGGTTGAAATTTGACTTGCTGTCTGGGAAAAGGGAGTTCAATGAATGCATCCTACGAGCACTTTAACATAGGTCTAATATGGGTTTTGCTATCGGTTCCAAATATTTAATTTTGTTTCATTTATTTATCTCTTTTAGCGCAAAATATATGAACCATGCCCTGGCAAAAGGGGGCTTAATGCATCCGTGATCCATGATACTAGGCAAGTCAACACATAGTTATGGATCCATGAAATTCATTTTGTCTAACAACCGACTGAATCATGACGTACACTGGTTCTTTGACATGCAGAAAATTGACTTATGCGGACTGCGCAGGCTGATTTGGGTCGATAGTTTTTGCAGATGCATTAAGCCCTTTTTTCACACAGCATGGCTCAATTATATAAACTTTACCTTCATCGACCGCTGAAAATACAATCCACAGAACACATTGACTGCACAGAACATGCAGTCTGATCTTGGATCTAAGCCGTCCGCTTGATAAGTCAAGCCTACAAGATAGGCTTTCTGATCCGCCAAAATAAAGGTCCTGTCTTTGTGAGTGACACCGAGAGGTTCAAAGATTAATTATATTTCATGAACACGGTAATTGGCACAGTAATGCGAGACCCGTCTACAGGTATCTTGTGCGGGGAATTGAAATGTAAACCCGTCTACCTTATATCTGCGGATTGTGACACCCAATGGAATAGCTCCCTCTAAGTTAAGTTGGAAAGCAGCGCCCACGTTGTTGATACCGAATCACTTAAAGGCCTATTAGAGGCCAAAAGTAAACAGTGCGGGTTTTAAATGCATTTGAATTTAAATCATACCACTTAAAAGTAAGGAAATTATTGTGAAGGTGACAATCTGTCACAGTGCGGTCAGTCCAATTGTTAGTCGCTGGCAGAAAAATGAATTTTAAAAGAAGGTCAAAAAGTGCCAGGTCGCTCTGAATTTGTCTATTTTTGACCTGGTTTTGAAACTCATTGTTCTGCCAGCGACTAACACTTGGAATGATTGTACAAAAACATTGTCACTTTCATAATTTTAAAAGGCATGGTTTAAATTCAGATACACCTTAACACCCGCGTTGTGTACTTTCGACCGCTACTTGGCCTTTAATTCTTCATCAGACAAAATACTTTCAGACTTCCCCATATTCATAATGGCAAAACATTCGCTGACGTCAAATTAAAATTTTATGATTTAAGTGATTAGATTGAAATTTGTTGACAAAGGGGTAGAATAACCATTTTGGACAGGGCGAATATTGTGGCTCCCAGGGTCATTAGTTCGAAGCCCAAGTCGGCTGATATCTCCTCGTGGATTAACGATTTTCGTTGCGATAGAATTTTTTTCCCGGGTTCGAGCTCCGCCTGATCCACAAGGGTTTTCGTGTTAGTGTCCTTAGGCAAAACACTTCAGAGCCCTAGCCTAGTACTGGTGGAATCCAGGAAATACATGAATATGTGAGCTGTGGCCGTGATATGACTGAAAAAATGTTGAAAGCGGCGTAAAACACCATTTAATCGATCAATGACTGTACCAAAACCTCTCGAACTCGAGCTTTTATTCCCAGCATAGATATTTCTGTACTGCAGATAAATTGATACATATGTTACATCTTTTTCAACAAACTTCAACAACAGACATATCTAAAAACATTATCAATCATAATATAACCGAAGTACAATTAAAGTGACAACCTTTGGTCAATTTTCAATGCATCAATAAGCCCACTGAGTCCTTTTTCTTTATAAATATTCCATCGGTATGGTATTGCAATAATGCATCGTCGCAGCGTTTTTGTATTGTGATATGATTTCATGGAAAATTGCTGTATATATACCTCAGAAGTGATCTGTATCAATTATATGATGCTTTACCAGACGACAAAATTTGTGATTTGTTTAAATTGAAAGCAACAGCAGACGACAGATTGAATACGGTTCAAATATTTGGATTTGTTTTTAAAAGGGTAGGTAAAAAAAAACTGGGAAAAGGAAAAAATGCTGACTATAGGCATTTCTCCTTCTCCTACAATGTTTTCCAAAAACCTCCCTCATCACGGTCGTTTTTACCCCTTTACACAAAATTCAAAGTTTTAACGATCCCAAGGAGGATGACTTCTGAAAACATTTTTGGAAAAGAGGAAATTGCTGGTAACCAGAATTTCTCCTTTTCCCAGAACGTTTTCTGCCCTCTCAAAGAAAAATTTACACTTTTGTACAACAATGTGTTTGTCGTCTGCTAATACTTTCAATTTTGTCCAGTGTAAAATTTTCCCTTCTGGTAAAGAGTAAACCGGGCTGGTGTGGGAATGGTTTCAATCATCACAACTAAAAGATGACTTTTTTTGAAAACGAAAACATCGTACTGAAAGAAACATAACTGTAATGGCTGATTTCTCCTGTTGCCACAATGTTTTTGTATGTACATGTACGTACGTTCAAGTAATGAACATTAATCGATGTTGATAATCTATGTTTGAATCAGCAAGAATGTCTTTATATTTAGCTCGACTGTTTTCGAAGAAAACGTCGAAGTATTGTCGTAGCCCTGGGTCCATATTCACCAACCATTCTTAAGAACATTCTTGGTGTTGTTCTTGAAAATTTTCCAAATTTGAAAGTAACACACCTTCTGATTGGCTAAACCATATGGTTTAGCCAATCAGAAGGTGTGTTACTTTCAAATTTGAAGAATAAGTCTAAGAACGTTCTTGGTTGGTGAATATGGACCCTGGTGTTGTCGTCGTCTCCGTTGTTGGAGTCGTCTGAGTCATCGTCGTGCTTTGACATTTTTTAACATCTCTGTCATTTATTCACTTCAAACTAGGACTAGTTCTTTACTGTCAAAAAGGGAACTTATAACAAGGACAAGTGAGCATCAAAGTAGTTTTGATACAGTTCTCCCCCTTTTTCGACTTAGAATTTTCACTGAAAATCAAGCAACTGCTGTCGAGCGATGGCACCTGCATGCAGTGCAGTCTGATCTTGGATCTACACTGTCCGCTTGTCTCATCAAACCTATAGGATAAATGTATTTGAGCCATGCTCGGGCAAAGGGGGGTTTAATGCATCTCCGTGATGCATCGTACCAATCAAGCCATCACATAATTATGAACCCATAATAGCCACTTTTTTTAAACAACAGACTGAATCATGAAATAGACTGGTCCTTGGATATACAGAAAATTGATTAATGGCGAAAAGTTTCGGTCCTGGTAAGACTGCGCTGTCTCCGCAGGATGACCTTAGTCGTTTTTTTAGTCATTTTTCTACATGTCGAAAGACAATCTATCCCGTGATTCAGTCGGTTGGTAGACAAAATGGATTTTATGGATCCACGGCTATATGATGACATCCTTTGTATTGTGCGTTACCAGAGCGCCGCCCAGATATTTTGCCATTCCAGAGTTAAATTAGTACAATAAACATTTTCAATCAGTAAAAGAATGACAAATGATATGAATTTTCAAAAGGTTTTTTTTTTGTCGAAACATTTCATACAATACATTGGATAGTGTGGATAGTATGGATCCAAGATAAGACAGCACATTCTGTGCAGTTTGATCTTGATCCACACTATCTTCACAAAAAGCAAAGAAACAAATTCACGGAGTTAAAAAGGCAGGGATAGACCATTTGTCTTCATTAAGCCTTCCAAGCTTGTGACGTCACAAAATCTTTCTTGTTTATTGTACCATTAAAAGATAATAGGTCTGGTTGGTGTCTGTGGAGGTAGTGTAAATTACAGTTATATATGTATAAGTCATGCTCTGACAAAAGGGGGCTTAATGCAGTTCCGTGACGCATTATACCAAGCAAATCATCACAGTAGTATGGATCCACAAAATCCAGCTTGTCTAACAACTGAATGCATCATGAGGTACAAAAGTCCTTTTGACACACAGAAATTTAACCAGTAGCAAAAAAATTCGTTCCAGGTCAGCCTGCGCGGACCACGTAGGCTGACTTGGGTCGATACTTTTTGGTAGGTTCATTAAGCCTTCTTTTGCCAGGGCATGACTCATATTATTTAACTTTTTAGAAGATGACAAAACTTTAAACTCTAAAAGTTTTGCTTCCGTTATAAAACCGTTTCTATAGGGTTATCTTCATTAATTGGTTGGACTGGTTTGTATGTATATTGTATTTCATTGGAATAAAGTATGTTTAAATTAACTCTGAGCTCAGTCAGACTGCAAGCATCTACAGAAATCAAATGTACTTTTGCTACAAAAAAATCATTTGCCTTTGAAAGGGTGGTAAACGTAGTGGAAAAAGGAGAAACTGCTGGTTACCAGCATTTTCTCCTTTTCTCACGATATTATCTAAAGCCTTTTTCATTAAGGAACTTAAGACACGGGATCGTTTGGCAAAGGGGTAGAAATGTGTTCTATTAGTTCAGTCACTACAAAATAAAATTACTCTGGCCTTAACTGGCGCAAGAGTTAAGACTTCGGGCTTGTTTTTAGAAATTCCTGGTAAAGTCCCTGCCAGCGGCTCAAACCACTTGACATTGTCCTTTGGCAACACACTGCAAGACGTGGGCCAAGAACTATCGAAAATTTAACAAATGAAAGATAAAGATAAAACCTTCACTGTGAAAATGACAAATAATGTGTTTTATGGAAATTATTTGAAAGCAGTGTAAAGCACTTATCAATTAAACATTAAATCATAGGACTGACAGTGCCGAAAGGCTAGTGTGTCGTAACCCGACACGACAGAGAAATACGTAAAAGCAGCCTAAAACACCGTCTAACAAACATAAAAATAAAGGACTGACAGAGCTGAAATTAAGTTTTGTTGTTGCTTATATAAAACCTGTACAACAAACATAAAATCAATGGTCTGATAGCGCTGCACGCTGATTTGTTGTTGCACATAAAACATATAACAAACATAAAATTAAAGGACTGACAAAATATCCTTTAAACCCCAAACATCTTATTAGACAACAACTAATAGTAAATATTTGAGACGTAATTGTAAATATTTGTGACATATGCGTGTTGTCGTTCTGATCATAATTACAAAGAGATTGCAGTTAAGAAGATTGTTACCCGGCTGAATAGAGTTTGATAGATATTGACACAAGGCAGTGTGGAAGCGTCCTTGCACACGTCATTCAACCACGCCAGTATCGATTAAGTTTGCTGCGATGTAAATGAAATACTTTTAGTTTTGTCGTTAAATTATATCTAACAAGTTTCTCAAATCGAATAACAACAGGATAATTTTATATCCCATTAAAACGCAAAATAAAAGCGTCCCAGAACTAATTCAATCAGTTTTGCAAATATATCCATTTAAATGTGATATATCTTTGTTTATTTCCAATTTGCGTTGCAGTATCTAATTGTGAACCTTTTGTTCCTAAGGACAAACTCTTGATCCCTACTTTTGTATCAATCTGATTAAAATGCAGGAAACATTGATAAAATTTAACACATCTAGTGCAATAAAGCATATAGATGCGTAGAAATACATTCAGGAAAAAAGCAGAATCTCCATTTGTTACAATATTGTTTAAAGACAATAACACGTCTTTGTGTAGAAACGCGTCTCGGACTAGAGAAGGATAAAGGAGCTGCTAATCGTAGTACGATTATTTCTTGTTATAATGCCAGTGCAAATACAATTGAAGATATTAGAGTGTTCATTTGTCAATGGTTTACTATAATCTTAGCTCAAAGCATCTGCGTAATTCTAATTGGATTAAACACCGTTCTATCACTGGGGAAAAGATATTTGATCAGAATTAGGGGCAATGACAAGTGAACAATTGACATTTTTTTCTCTATTAAAGACACAATTAGACTGTCGAAGTAACTTGGACAGAGTTGTAATAACCAGTGAATTTCCATCCCATTTTATGCTAGACACTGAACTTCCATGTTTCCCCCGCGATGTTTTTAGTACGGCTGCACCTAAATGCCTTTGAGATTGTTGTGATAAGGGAAGAAACCGCGGAAAACGAGCACTTTCTCCATTTTACAATATCTTCTTTCTTTCCTATACATGAATGTGAAATTGCCTAGTTTCTCCAGATTTCTCGATGTATTATGTTTATGAGGTAAATGGTTGAATGACGTTTGACACGTGAACATGCTAATACTAGTACCATGATAATTTGCCCTGGTAGTAATAACTTTTTTCTCTCGTTTTTCTCGTTTATAATTGGGTTTAAGATTTATAGATATTCCATGCGTTTTTTCCATAGTCGTTTTAGACTTTTATTTTTGCCGAGGTACATGTACTTTGTTGTTGCTTCTATTTGAAAGAGATGTTTGTGTAAGTTCAGAACACAAGACTTTTTTCGGCGTTATTGACAGTGCAAAAGTTCATTTTATTAGACCTGAAGCCGTTTTAGAATTTTCGGCGAACAACATAAAAATTTTGTTTTTCAATACATTTAAGCCATCCTCTGTGCAAAGGGGATGTATCAGCTTAAAGTATTGACAAATGTCATCCTGTCCAGTCCGTGCGGGCTGATATGCGTCCAAACTTTTTGCTATATTTAAAGTCTCTGCATATCCAAGGACCATTCTATCTCATGAGTCAGTCGGTTTTTAGACAAAATGGATTTAATGGGTCCATAACTATGTGATGACTTACTTGGTATAATGCATCACGGAGATGCATTAAACTCCCTTTTGCCAGAGCATGGCTCAAATTTAAGAGGCGACAACGAGAACCTGCAATACTATCTCAGAAACAAAAAAAAAACGCGTTTGTAAAAGAAAGAAATTATAGAATTTTGTCTGCCCTGGCTATATAAGTCACAAGAGAAAAGTTTAAAGTTCACTTTTTTCCGTACTTCAGTTGTGCATAGTGCAGAATTATCAGCGTTTCTAAATGTCTTAACCCTTTACCACTTGACAAAATTTTGGACTTGTCGAAACCCACAGCATTTGCAGACGATAAGTTAAGTGATGCTCATATTGTAGAAGTTGTCTTTGATAGGGTAGAAAACATTGTGGGAAAAGGAGAAAATGCTGTTTACCAGCATTTTCTCCTTTTCCCACAATGTATTAAAAGGTCGTCTCAAGGTCGTAGTGTTGAAAACGGCGTTAAAGACTATACAATCAATCAGTTCTCAAGGTCGTTGGAAACTGGAATCTAAATGGCCATGCCAATATAGTGCAGCCATGAAAGTAGAGAGCAGAAAGTATACACGAAATCTCAGCTGATTTAAATCTAGTTTTTCTTTGGGTTTTACGGTTTATTTTTTTATTTTTTTTTTTGTGGCATTTGTCGAACACAATGCCACTATGAGTTCAATACGGCATTTTGAAAATCATGTATCGTAGTTTGTGCAAAACCGAAGGAAGTAAACCCAATTAAACTCATTTTTTTCTAAGACAAATAAGAGTTTCGATTGCACTTAGATATGAAAATGAAAAACGTCGTATTAAAATAAATTGTATTAGGCCGTCGATCATCGAAATACTTCTTTTTTTATCGAAAATAGCTTGATCCGCTATGGTCTTCTATTGGCGTAATGATACACACAATCTTTGTTTCCTGACCACCCGATTCCGTGCTTGATCGTCCCAAACCAGTTCGTTCCTGGGCTTATTCGTCCCTGGACTTGCTCGCCAGCACTTGTTCGTCCCACAAGATTGCACGCTACTCTACTGGATTGTGCATGACAATATAGTAGGTTGACTTTCGAGCGAATATTTTCAAACTATTTGTATGGTTTATTTTTCAAATTATTAATTCCACTCAATGACTCCCTTGGCAAATGCCACACCTGTACTTTCAACGCTTTGATTTTTTTAGCTTTTAAGACGTCCAATTATTCATATCCAAAGGGGTCCTGCGTGGCTCAGTGGTAAAATGTAGGACAGGTGATCTGGGGGCCCCGGTTTCGAGCCTCACTGGATCCATTAGGTTTTTCGTGGGAATGTCCTTGGGCAAGGCACATCAGAGCCCTAGCCTAGTACTGGTAGAACCAAGAAAATGCGCGAATATGTGAGCTGTCGCTGTGATATGACCGAAATAATGTTGAAAGTGGCGTAAAACGCCATTCAATCAATCCATCAATTCATGTCCAAAACAAGATTAAGTAGTGTTGTTCGGACAGTGCAGATCAAATGAAGACGACATAGAACGTGCATAAACATCTTGTATGTTCGCTGTCTCATATTTTTCTGAGATATGTTGTTCAATATATTACATTTATGATTTTCGAAATTCATGTATTTGGATGTTTCCTACATACTGAAAATAACCTGTTTCCACGTGTAAATCAATTCTTTTACATACGTTATTTATAGATAATGGTCCAATGTGTTACAGGAATAAATTACTTTTGACGCTTTGGTTTCGTCAGTTTAGCTGCATTGGAAATTTAGCCCAATACTCTGTTGAACATGTGAATCTATTGAAAACAAAAAAATCAAAGGCATTTTGATGTAACTTTTGCTCAACACTTGATCTTTTTTCAGACAATCTTTTCCCATTCTGTTCGAAAAGGGAATACTTTTTTTACTTCAAATATCTGTCATTTTAAGATGTTTTCGAAGAAAACGTCGCGGTATTGTCATAGCCCTGTCGTCGTCGTCGTGCAAAACCTTTGACATTTTATAATATATCTGTCATAACTAAAGATATCTACTTCAAACTTTGACAAGTTGTTTACTATCAAATGGGTAACCCATACAGCAAAGGCAGGTAACCATCAAAGTATTATCGACAGTTATTCCCCTTTTTCGACTTAAACTTGGCGCTAAAAGCAACGGCAGGTGTGCATGAAATACCCTTGTAATTTAAACATATTTTATTTCATAAGCTGAAATGGGGTTGAGCCACAAGTTCTGTCCAGAAAAAGAAGTACCCTTGTTGTTAATTGTATTAGCGTCTGAAAGTCTACCAACAGCCTGAACCCTGTAATTGCTAAAAGATTATTTTGCTTGCTCATCCCTAGAGGCCAAGCCCCGTAGCTCAGTCGGTAGCGTACAGGACTTGAGAACAGGAGGTCGCTGGTTCGATCCCCGGCTTGGCAAATTTCTTTCCGGGGATTGATTATAGTCATTGCGACAGGATTCATTCCTCTCTCACCGCTGACGATTGTTTCGACGATGGTTATGTGGGAAAGCAGCCACTGGCTTGGAAAGAATATTGTGCGGAGTACTGGTAAAGAGAAAATCCAGGAAAGCATGGATAGGTGCACTGGCCGCCGCGATATAACTAAAAATAATGTTGAAAACGGCGTTAAACACCATACAATCAATCATTCCGTGATATCGCAATGTAAGGGGCTGTTTTTCCTCCATATTACGTGGTTAACCTATTTTTCCAACCTTTGTTTTCCAAATGTGGTCAAGTGTAAATAGTTTCAATTTAACTGAAATCCATTTCTATATTTGATATCGATATGTTTACCCAACTGTAGAGAATTTACCAGAACAACCAACTTAATGGAAATTAAATTTTGTATCAAATAATTCAAGGAGAAGAGACAAAGTAAACATGCTACAGAATAAGAAATATTCGTATTTCAGTTTGTTCGATAGTTCTAAAATAGTCCCGGGATATCTCGTATTAAACCTGTCAGCACTTGATATAATTAAGCCGCGCTCTGGCAAAAGGGGGCTCAATGCATGTCCATAATGCATTGTACCAGGGAAGCCATTACATAATTATGGATTCATAAATCTTCTTTTTTTTCATACTTTTCGCAGATGCATTAAGCCCCCTTTTCACAGAGCATGGCTCTTCAAATCGACCCATTTCGACGGCTGAAAATACAATCCATTGAAGCTGGATTTTTTTTTCTTTTTTTTTTTCTTTTTTTTTATGCTTGACTGAGCAAAAGGACGGTATAGATCCAAGATCAGACTGCACGTTCTGTGCAGTCTGATCTTGATCTATGCCGTCCGCAAAAGCCCTCATTTTCGCCTATGGCGCTGAAAGGATTAACCCTTTCCCAAACAAGCCCTGGTTTTCACGTGTCTGCAGTACAAGTCTTTTGAAAACACTGTGGGAAAAGGAGAAATTGCTCGTAACGAGCAATTTCTCCTTTTCCCTCAGTGTTTTCTATCCTTTTTGAGAACTTCCTGAGATTTTCATCAAATTTAAAATTGTCGTCTGCAAACTCTTTCAATTTGGACCAGTCCAAAATTTGTTGTTTGGGAAAGGATTAAGGATATGTTTTCATTGTTTTTATTTGTCTTCTTTCTTTACTAACTTTTTGTCAGACGACAAACTTTCAGACACGTTCAAATTCAAAGCTGTTGTAGATGACAAATCAAATGTGGCTAAAATGACGAGTTTTGTCTCTGAAAGGGTAGAAAGCATTGCGGGAAAAGGAGAAAATGCTGGTTTTCTCGACATTTGTTCCCCTATATACACTATTATTTCGTGTCCATATTTAGACACCAAGGTCACGTGACTGGGTATACTGTCTATGCAACTACTGTAATCAAGCCAATGGTGTTATATTCCTTAAACTGAGTCAGCACATGTATAAGATTCAAACTCGGAACATGTGGTACTGAAAACTAACATGCCATTGAATTTTACTGTATTTTATGGATATAAACCTGTTTACATCAAAATCGACGTAGCACTGGGGAAACATTACGCAATATGATCAATCAGATAAACCAATTTATGCATATCCGTCAATCATTTCTGTGATAATACAATATAGGGTAGGTTGTCTAACACGGACTCGCTCTTTGTTGGAAAATCCTTTTTTGTCTGAAATGTTTTTCCGCAATCTCCGAGCAGAGTTGTCGATCGTTACCTCACATACATCTCTGCGATGGGCTAAATGACAAGAATCTTGTCAAACCGAGGAAAACATGTTTTGTTACTGTTTAACTGTTTCATGTGTAACATGATAAAGTAGACAAAGCAAATATGATTCCAGATGCATTATAGGTGCATTTAAATTGATGAATTTACCTGTATACAATGGAACTATTTTTTCGAGTTTCTTCACTGATCAGATTCCTACGCCAATTGTAAACCGAATGGCTGCGCCCACGAATGAAGACAAGTTAAACAAAATTATACAGTCCTGTGACAGTTTCGACAAACCGATGGATCTAAGTTTGTAACATCAAAGAAGAGATTGTCGTCCTTTAAAACACATTTTAGCTTTTCAGAAAACCCCTCTTTTCCACATTTTCTCCCACTAAGTTTGATTGGCCGTATGCTGTTTGAACAGCAAACAAAACAATCGATACATCTTTCTTTCACCGGCGTTTGTGTCGCCATTTGGGGTTATGGTCATGTGACGGAAAATCTCGCGAGAGGACGGACTACTTTCTGAGCCCACTACAGAGGTGAATGTGAATGAACCGGAGTGCAAGAGAGTGGTTTTTCCGGTCTATTATTTTAAAGAGTTACAAAGGTGAGTCGAGCGAGGTATCATTTTTCCCACGCATTGAGAAGAAAGTACATGCACCAGCAGGGCGGTCACTACAACATTACATATGAGGCGTGATCTGTGAAAAAGGGGCTTATTGCAACGACGAACAGTATCGACTCAGGTCAACCTGCTCAGTCCCCTCTCATAAATAGCAATCACCAACAACTTGTTTCGAGACTGGTAACTAGCATCTTCTCCTTTTTACCTGACAGTTTTTTCTACCGTATCAAAGACACATCCCGTCGTATGAGCCAATTTAATATGTCGTATGGAAATCTTTTCTATTTGGACAAGTGTACAGTCTTGTCGTCTGGTAACGGGTTGAGGGCAAGTCTTTCTTCGATCCCAAATTCGGCCTATAACTTCAACGGCCCCGGTTTCTTTTTCACACTTGTTCTGCAGATGTAGACGGGGCTGCACTTTGTGGATGAAATTATTTTTGTAAGTATGATTTTTCTTAAATTTGAGTGTTGTAAAAGTCTGGCGGTTTAATTAAAAAAAAACAAGATTTTATCTAGAAAGCTTATTTTATTATCCCTTTTACAATCCCAAATTTTAACGACCTTTGCCAAAAGGCCTTATGAAAACATTGTGGGAAAAGGAGAAAAGGCTGGCAAGCAGCATTTTCTCCTTTTCCCGCAATGTTTTCTACCACATCCAATTCCTCCATTTAAGCCACATTGTAATTGTCGTCTGCAAATGCTTCAGATTTGGACAAGTGTAATTTTTTGTCGTGTGGTAAAGAGTTATATGATACACGTGATGCTAACAACAACAATATGAGTGATAACAGTTCAAAGAAGATGATGACAATAACAACAAAGATTATACAAATGATAATCATAATAATGATAAAAGTTAAAACAAGAGGAAGACAAAGAAAAGCAGCTGTTTGGTTATACTTTATAAAGCGGGAAGGGAAGAAGAGGTTAACATGTAACATCTATATATACACATTATTGGGGCCTAGGGACCAAAGAATTAGATTAGGTAGTTGGTTTTGTCTGTGAATTGTCTTCGGAGAAAACTGTCCATAACGTTTGTTTGAAACTAAAAGACAAGATCAATACAGGTTATATAAAGTAACGCTCTGTGAAAAGGTGGGTTAATGCATGTGCAAAAAGTATTAACATGCTGACATAGGTCGAAACTGTTTGCTACAGGTAATTTTTCTGTCTGTCAAAGGATCATTCTACGTCATGAATCAGTCGACTTTTTCACAAAATGGTTAAATATTATGCAAGGACTTCTGTGGTAAATAAATTATGAAGATGCTTTAAACTCCCTTTTCCCAGAGCGCCGCTCATTTCTACTTTGATCATATCGCGGGTGGCTGAAATGAATACTAATTATTAAAGGTGGCCTGATCATTTCTTTTAAGTAAGATAGTTTGAACTAGATTGGTTGGTTGGTGGGTGGGTAGGTAGGTGGACGGACGGACGGACAGACGGATGGATGGGTACATGGATGGATAGATATATGAATCAATCGATCGATTATTTAAATGATTGATTTATGAATTGATTGATGGGTCGATTTGATGAATTAATTGATTCATGAGTAAACGGATGTCGTCAAAGATGGGTAGAAAGATAGACAATGGCAAGACATGTTAAGATGGTGATTTGATTACATTTTATGTGGTGAAGAACAAATCTCACATATCGTCTGTAGAAAGATTATTAAGTAACAGGGAAACACTAGGACGTTTTCTGTAGGTAAGTTGATTATTCCAAGTCTTGCCCGTTTCCGAGATGAATTTGAATTGATTTGAGCCATACTCTGGCAAAAAGTGATTTAATTCATCTCCGAGATGCATAATACTAAGCAAGTCATCAAATTGTCACGGATCCATAAAATCAATTGTCTTAACCCTTTACCGCACAATGACGCCTTTTGACGCCCCAGGGAAAGAAGCCTTTTGAAAACATTGTAGGAAAAGGAGAAAATGCTGGTAACCAGCATTTTCTCCTTTTCCCACAATGTTTTCTACCCTATCAAAGAAAAGTTGCACCAATTGAGCCACACTGAAATTGTCGTCTGCAAATGCTTTTAATTTGGACAAGGCTAAAATTTTGTCGTCTGGTAAAGGGTTAAACTCGACTAAAACATGAGGTACAACGGTCCTTTGACATACAGAAAATTTGCTAAAAGCAAAAATTATTGATTCAGGTCAGCTGACTGGGGTCGAAACTTTCTGCAGATACATTTTGCCCGCTTTTCACAGAGCAAGATTCACTGAATTTTACTGCTACATAATTACAGCATTACAGAACAGTATCCTTGCTTACGAAAATAGTGGACTGGTCAGAACGTAGAAACTTGTATAATCGTATTTATTCTAAAATGCTGAAAGATGATTTATTAGATACATTATGGAGGCTTCGAGCAGTGCGAACGTGGTCACGTGCATATGTGCGTCTGCTATTTTGATGACACTTTATCGTAAATTATTCTTGTGAATTTTCATATTAAAGAAAAAAATCGTATGTCTGCACAAGACACATAAGTTCTGTGCAGAATTTTTAAGAATAATTATTGTCCTTGATAACATAAACTTGCTCTTCTAACTTACTTTTTTAACCCAGAGTTTTAACTACCATGGTAAATAAGGCTTTTTAAACCATTGTGGGAAAAGGAGAAAATGCTGGTTGCCTAAGCCCGCCCGGGTAGCTCAGAGGTTAGCGTGTCTGACTCGTGACCTGGTGGTTGCGAGTTCGATACCCGGTTGAGGCAAAACTTTCTTTCCGGCGATTTTTCGCCTCTCACCTCTGATGCATGTGACAAAAGTAGTCAGTGGGTTTGGAAAGAAAGTTGTGTCAGTACTGGTGTGAGAAAGCCAGGAAACACATGGGTGCGTCACTGACCACCATGATATGCCCTGAATTGTTAAAATGGCGTTAAACTCCAATACATACAAACAAACAAGCTAGTTGCTTAACCCTAATCTTAAGTCTAGCCTTTCAGAAACTAATCATTTGAGCCACATTTAATTTGTCGTCTGCAAATGCTTACAATTTTGACCACTCCAAGATTTTGTCGTCTGATAAAGAGTTAACTTGTTATCATACGATTCCGTGTTTTCACGAGCATGAGGATAGAGAACACTGTGGAAAAAGGAGAAAATGATGCGTATTTTTTAACAATGTTCTCTACCCCTTCAATAAAAGTTCTATCGCTTAAGCACCATTTACACTGTCCTCTGGAAATGTTCGATATGGATAATATTCAACTTACTAAATTGACAACGTCTACATAATTTAACTGCCAACTAATTTTCCGTATATGACCGTCAGATCTGATTACTGTGCACTGACAGAAGTCGGTCATAGGGATGACGGATGACCGGAATATGCCGAGAGAGCTCGGTTATGACGATGATTAACGGAATATGCCGAGAGTATTTGGTAAAATGAATGGGATTTCGCAGGTTAAATAGAAAACCCTTGACACTTTTAAGTTTCAAATGACTGTGAAATATAAAACGACTACGGTGTTAACATCTACACGATAGAGATTACAATATATATTGTTAACCTTTTTGACTTAAAAAGTGAGGATTTTGATAGTTCATCTTTTTTTTTTTTTTTTTTTAACAGAAGACTCGTCTTTCAAATATGAGCTATATTTCATGATTTCTGTAAAAAAAAATCTTGGAACAAGGATACAGTTTACAGTAAAATCTCGATTAAGTGAAATTGCGATTATTCAAAATTATTGTATATCATTTCATGATATACAGGGATTTAGGAGTAAATTATCTAAAGAAATACCATTGATTTCATCATTATTGATGATATTTATTCTACAGTGACGATATCATCTTCAACTGCATTCGTTTAACTCCTTACTAGAACACTGCACTGTCCGGAACGTTGTCACTTTCCGGCCGAAGTGAGCTCTGAAGTATCCTAACAATTATTTCTTTTTTAGAATTGGTTGGAAATTTGCAATTATCCGTTTTTCGCAATCCCTTGTTTAAAAAACTCTGAGAAAAAAGGTTTTCGAAAACATTTTGGGAAAAGAAGAAAATGCTGTTAATAATTATTTTCTCCCTTTCCAACAATGTTCTCTACCGTTTTAGAGAACTACAGCTTATTTGTATCAATTCATAATTTGTTGTCTGAAGTTACTTTCCATTTGGAAGAGTCAACAATTTGTTGGCCGAGAAAAGATTAATTCATCCGCAGTTTGTGGGTAAATGGAATGTACATATCTTGACAAAAATGAAACAAAAAATTATATGATTGCTGGTGTAAGCAAATCAAATTTTGATTTGTAAGCAAATCAAAACAGCTGCTGCACCATTTTCGGAGGGGAAAAAAAGTGTTTTGCTGCTTGAAAAAAACAAATGAGGTCGTCTGAGGGAGTAAAAGAATAAAATATTGAAAGTAGCTTCGTATATCCATGGTAATTTTCAAGTCATTTAAATGGCATCCATTAACCCGCCAGTATTTCAGACACAGCCGTCTTAAAGTTTCATTATTGTTTAATTGTGTCCAGAAACTGTTGTCTAAATGCTGAAATATAGAGTATTATTTAAACAAGTGTTTACTGAAAATATTTTTGACAGCTATGCCGGAAAAAAAAAAGCGTAACGGGCTTTTTCATTTCACGTGGCTGTCTTGTGTCACGTCTTCATGTGTTTTCATCTAACTCAAATTCATATTGAGTATTCATATTTCTATTTAAGAATGTTAGGAAAGTTGCCTGCAGCCATGAATATTATTATTAACCAAAACTTTTTACAACTTTGCACGAACATGTACGGCTGAAAACTAGAATGGTCACTATTTTTTCACTATTAGAATACTCCAGAAATTTAGGGTCAGTATGTATCCCATGAGTCGAGTTTCTAAAGTCATATTGGTCCATGCACTGGCAAAAGACCCGAAAGATCCATAACTCTGTCTTGATTATTGTTGGAGTTACTGCCCTTATTTTTCCCAGCAGCATAGCTTTCAACTATCAAAGCTTTTGACTTCAAACTTCAGAAACAGATGGACCACATGGAAAACAAGTGCAGCACACAAGATTGGTTACTTGGCCTGTAGAGTTTTTTGACTTATTGCCCTTTGTGGATTTTTTTTTTTACATTTTGGGGTTTTGTCCTTAGCACAACTTCCAAAGTATAAAAGCTACTGAATTCACACTTATATATAGATATATCACATTGTGGACAAGAGCAGTGCACAAGATTTACAGCTCTGTCTTCATTAGCATTTCTTGTCCGGAGCATAATTTCTAAATTAAGGGGGACATTGACGACAAGTACAGTGCACAAGAAGGTTACTTTTTCTTAGGTATTTGTTTTTGAGTGATTATTTGTTATTTTAGATTTTGGGTTTGGAAAATAGCAGTCATTCAGAGACAAGGCAGCAGGTGGGGATATATTTGTCGGCCTGCGACATTTCTAGTTTAGTTGCTTGTTAGACAAAATAGAATTTTATAGGTCCATACTTACGTGACGATTTGATCGATATTGTGTATCATGGAGGTGCATTGAATCCCCTTTTTCCTAGAGCATGACTCATATTTTATCGTACCTAATTAGTGATCAATAAGTAGGACCACAGCAAGTTTGTGTCCCGTTTATTATTCTAGTACAGCAGGACAACTGTTAACCCTTTACCACACAAGCACGAGTTTTAACGACCCTAGTAGATAGGGCATTTGAAAACATCGTGGAAAAGGGAGAAAATGCTGGTAACCAGCACTTTCTCCTTTTTCCACAAGGTTTTATTATTCTATCAGACACAAATTCCGTCTGTTGAGCCACTGTTTTGTTTGTCGCCTGCAAGTGCTTCCAATATAGACTAGTGCAAGATTTTCTCGTTTGGTAGAAGGTTAACTTTATTAGACAATAGTTAACACTGATGTAGACGTAAACCAGATCTGACTCTAAATAATTACTACATCTAATTTCTGTTATAAAAACGTACGGATTATTTTCTCGGTTTGGTAATATTGTTTGCTCTCTTAACCCTCCACCAAGCGACAAGATCTTGGACCTGTTCAAATTGAAAGTAGTTGCAGACAACAAAATAAAAGTTACAAAAAAAAAAAAGAAATGTGTTTTAGGGTGGGGAAAAAACGATGTAGGAAAAAGGACACGGTGTTTTCCAATCTTTCAATAACGAATTCCATTAGTTGAGCCCCATCTAAATTGTTGTCTGCAAATGTTATCTATTCGGACAAGTTTCGAATGGTTCTTTTCTAGTAAAGAGTTAAGAGTGATGATCAGCCAAATCAGGTGGATTCGAGTGTGTATGTTTTTTTTTCCCAAGACGACTATTGATTGATTGATCAAATGGTGTTTTACGCCACTCCCAACATCATTTTAGTCATATCACGGCGACAGCTCACATATTCATAAATTTCTTCCGTTTCACCAGTACTAGGCTTAGTCTCTGAAGTGTCTTGCCCAAGGACGCTCCACAGCCCTACGGTTTACCACTGAGCCACACAAGACCCCGTTTCAAGACGAATCAGAGGTTATCTTTAGTTTTCAAACCTAGGTTTTACTGTCAAAAGAACTTCACAAAAACCTCAGTACAGATCCCCAGAAGTGTCATGTATCACACGTATTGTATTTCGTTTTAACGAAATTCTATTTCGATAGAACGAAATGAGTCAAACTCTATTAAACTCCGTGAAAAGGAGGTTTAATGCATCAGCAAAAAAGTATCGATCTGGGTCGAAACCTTTTGCTATCGGTATTTTTTTATTTCGGTTCAAGGGACCAATCTACCGTATGATTCAGCCAGTTGTTAGACAGAATGGATTTCAAGCATCCATAATCATAGTATGTGAGGACTTGCTTGGTATAATGCATCACAGAGATGCATTAAAGCCCTTTTTGCCAGAGCATGGCTCATTAGATATTAATTTGTTATAACAAAATCCGTTACTATTCGGTTTTTATCGAATTAGTATAGTGTTTAACGAAATATAAAATGTGTAAGGCATGGCACCTACTGAGCTCCGTACCGCAGTATCGATAATAACTGTTTAATGAAAAGCTTGTGTTTCAAAGCTTCGTTAAAGTACTGCTAAAGATTCAAAGGCAAATTATTCGCCTTTATTTCTTCCTTAAACTTTACAAGAGACGATTGTCCTGACGCTGGGATGTCACTTGAATCGCAAATGTACTGTCCTAAAGAAAAAAAACTAATTCCATACGATTAACCCTTATTTCTTTACCACAGAACAGCAGTCAAAATTGAAAGCGTTTGTAGACGACAAATAAAATGGGGTACAAACGACAGTATCTCTCTTTGAGATTGTTGAAAACATTGTGGGAAAAGAAGAAAATGCAGGTTATCAGCATTTTCTTCTTTTCCCACATTTTTTTCAATAGCCTTCTTCTTCAGGGTCTTTAAAACTCGGGACAGTGTGACAAAGAGTTAACATGCTAAATAAGTTAAAAAAAACTTTCAAGCCGATCGTAAAAACCCTAATGTAGCTATTTCACACCATCTCCTTATCGGACAGTGTAGATCTAAGATCAGGCTGCACGTTCTGTGCAGCCTGATCTTGATCTACAGTGTCCGCAAAAGATCAGCAGCCGAAGGGTTAGGCATTATGATATGCTGGATTTTGACATCTAACATTCAACAAAGCAGAAATTAATGTTGTTTTTCTATGCGCTCATGTCATGTAACGATCCCCGACGTAACTTGTTTGGTAATGAAAGAGGGATGAAAAACACATGAATGACATAACAGATCATGACATGCTTATGCTAATCAGCAGCTTTATTGCAATGCAAATTCTCTACAGACATGGAAACCGTTTGACAGGTTACGGATTAAATAGAAGATGACGTCATGCGTGTTGTATTTGTAAGTAGAGATCCTTTGTGATAGATTTAGATAATTTCATTTGGTGCTTGAAAGTTAGCGAGACCCATATAAACCAATTGTTCTAAATAGCACTCTTATTCAAATTGCAAATTTAGAAAACAATAAATTTTCTGATTGGCTAAACCATGTAGTTTATCCATCCAATCAGAAACTCCGTTACTTTGAAATTTAGAAACCATCAGGTATACGCATACAATTTATGGTTAAAAGTCGGTCCAGTATATGTGTACCATGAGAATTAATGTTGATTGGGTGGATGGTATTTTACACCACTCTCAACATTATTTCAGACATATTTCGACGATATTTATGTGCATGCTTAGTCTCAAAATAATCAGAATTGGGCTCTGAACCACCTTGCCGAAATTTACCTCCACGAAAACATCGGGGCTACAAGTGAGACAATTTGTTTTGGGGAAAAAATGAGCCATGCTCTGTGAAAAGGAGAACTTAATGCATTTGCAAAAAGTATCGACCAATATCAGCCTGTGCAGGCTGACCTGGCTGGATACCTTTTGCTATTCGTAAATTGTGTGCGTGTCCAAAGACCCGTATACCTCATGATTCAGATGTTAGACAAACTGGATTTTAAGTATCCATGAAAATGTTTTCAAACCTTTCAAATTCAATCATTTGAGCAATAATTACATTAGATCAAATTGTCGACCGGATATAGTTTGAATTTGGACAAGTCTACATTTCCTCTCGTGTGGTAAAGAAGCAATGCTCGTTGTGTTAATATTTTGAATGATTACCTTTTACCAGGGTCACTTATCTCTCTTCCCAAATATTAGCATGCTAGTAACATATTACGAATTTAGTTTGTAAATTATTACAATGTCATGTTTTCCTATGTATGTATTGTAATCATGTTGTGCGACCAGAAGCTGTAAAAGCTTACGTCATATAAAAAATGTCAAAAATTGTGATATCGTCTTTGGTGTAATACATCAATGAAATGCATAAACCCCCTTTTGCCAAAGCGAGGCTCATTTTCTTTGAGACTTTGTAACCAAATATGGTTAGGCTTTTCAGTCATATCGAATGATGACTCAAGGGTAAACCTTTTGCGACTAAATCTAAAATGTAACTCGAGCTATTTCACTCCTTTTTGTCTTGCAATAAGGGAAGCCAGATATCCGTTCTTGAATTATCCAATTGCACGCTCATTGCCCTGATGAATTTGACCTGTTGTGGGTGTCTCGCGAGAAAAGTATCACGCTGAAAATGAATACGTGACACGCTGCCAGACTGACTGGAGTTCACTTGGATCAGGTTGCAACTGCTTAAATGACAGTAAGGTGGTATAAAATGGTAATTCTTTAGGAATGCATTTAGAGTCGTCATCTGGGTCTGGAAGTGTTAGCATCGCAGTTTACCGTCTGGCTTCTACTGTAAGTGAGTTGATGTTATTTTTCGATAAATTTTATACTTTGTTTTGTTATTTCTTTGATTCTTTACCAAAATGGCAAAATTTTATATGTGTCCAATTTTAAAGAAAATATTTAGCCTATACCAAACGACAAAATTTCAGCCATTCGAATTTAAAGCATTTGCAGAGGACGAACTAAGTGTGGCTTAATGGATGGAAATTGTCTTTGAAATTGTTGAAAACATTGTGGGAAAAGGAGAAAAAGCTGATTACCAGTTTTTTTCTCCTTTCTCCCTAATTTTTTCAAAAGGTTTTTTCCTCAGGGTCGTTAAAAGTCGGAATTATGTGGTTAAGGGATATGTCTTTATCAAATGACAAAATTTTAACCTTGTCCAATTTAAAAGCATTTACAGAGGAAATACTTAGTGCAGTTCAAATGATGATAGGATTCGTCTTCTAAGAGTAGAAAAAAATGTGGGAAAAGTAGAAAATGCTGGTTACCAGCATTTTCTACTTTTCCCACAATGTTTTTGAATGCTATTTCCTGTAAGGTCATAAAATTTGGGTTGTTTGGTGAGGGGTTAAGTCCGATATAAAATGGATCTTTATACCTTTGTTTGAAAATTGTGCGCATACACTAATTCATTTAAATCCAGTCAGTATCTTGCATAATTTTCTTGCCTCTTTTGTGATTTTTTTGCTTTCTTATCCGACCAAAAAACGCAGAAAATCCATGATGGATAGATTTTATTAACTTATACAAGTACATGTATCTCGTCATACGCAATAGTAATGATAAATATGAACAACCGATAGTAAACCAAGGGCAATCACTGTTACATGTATGTATTATAAAGCATGAAGAATCTGCTCTGTATGTGAAGCCGTTAATTTCGTATAATCTTTTTTTAATGTGATATTTCCGTCTCAACGTTTTCCATGTTTCGTATAATTTTTTGATATGAAACAGCGAAATATACACCAGACGCTTCATTAAAAATTACTATTTCCTGATAAGTAATTGTGAGGGATTAATTACCTCGTAACAACAGTTTCTTTCATTTTCAGAATTATGTATCGTAAATAAAGTGCATATTCATAAAAGCATTTATTTAAAATATCCAAAAGCTTACAATTGCATTTTGGCTGACTCATTGTGACGTCATTGTTCTGAGCTCTTCATAATCTGACAGCTTGAATAATCAATGTATTATTATCTTTTTTTATAATTATAATTATCATTTACCTGACTCATTGTTCTAAGCTCTTGATAATCTGACAGCTTGAATAATCAAAGTGTATTATTTTATTATTATTATTATTATTCTTATTGTCATTATCATTATTATCGCTGTTGTTGTCGTCGTCGTTGTTTAACCTTCGAGATTGTTTAGACATAATCTTCAGATGTTTCTAGTATGCTGCCTTAAAGAGAGCTATCCAGGTTTTTACAGTTTCACCAAACTTAAAAAAAATGACTCGTACCCTATCACTTAAGCAAGGCGACAGCTGACAAGTCATTAGTAAACAAGAATGACAAATGTAAGAGAAAAATATTTATCCATAGTAGGCCTATTTTATTAACAGGCAACGTAGCATCAGAAGGTATATCTAGATTTCGCTCAACAGTTTCGCAAAGACTTGTGGGAACGTAACGTGATCAATAACACGCGCCGATTACGAGGATTCCTGTAGAAATCAATATGATGATGTCATATCTTATGTAATAAAAAAAGACGGAGTTAGTTTAAACATGTTTGTTTAACATCGATTGAGAAACAAGTTCTTACAACTTATACTAATCTGTCTCGGTTCTACTTTTTGGGAACTATACAAGTATTCGCGCCGAATGTGTGGGCCAATGAACAATCCAAGAATTGACACCTGCTCTGGATATCGAACTCGGGACCTTATGATTACGAGGCCGACCCTCTACCTGACAACCACGGACACCACGCGGAGTTACCGATTGCAAAACGACAATCCTTTTATTTAAACTCTCAAAATGCACTTTTTTTACTGAATGTAGCCGTACATTTTATACGATTGCAAAGAAAATTTTATGAGTCATGCTCTGTAAAAAGGGGGCTTAATGCATCAGCAAAAAGTAGCGAAAAAGAGCAGTCCGCGCATGCTGATCTGGGCCGATACTTTTTGCTACTGGTTAATTTTCTGCATGTCCAGAGACACTTCTAGTTTATGATTCAGTCGGTTCTTAGATAACATGGATTGAAAGGAACCATAAGTATGTGGTGACGTGCTTGTATCATGGATCACGAAGCATTATGCCCCCTTTTGCTGGAGCATGGCTCATATCTAGTTGTATTTATCGGTGTTTTACAAGAAATTTAGATTTACGAATAAAGGCTAAACCGGTACCTTTAATTCCACATTTTATGTATCGCTGTGGACCAAATTACGCCATTTTTTTTAAATCACATTCCAAGATGTTAGTGATTGATTGCAACGTTCAGCTTTCAAATTGCACTTATTATCAAACAATGAAAAAATTATTGAATTAGTTTCTATATGTTTCTGTAGTCATTTTCGACGTTATTTTCAGACTAGCAAACATAAGATCGCCAGTCTGTTGCCATTGCGACTGACCCAGATTAAAATGTAAACAAAACAAAAACCACAGCCGCCAAATAATGCCCCACAGTTTTTTTTTTAAATTATTAATTCTGTTCAATATGACAATGTTGACATGAACTACATAATTTCTACCGCTCCAACTCGATCGATGTCTACCGACAAAGTTATAGACTGAAGAAGATGTCATCGATAAGGTACATGGTGTTTGCTTTTATGAAAATTAAGTCAGTGACCTATGCAAATCAGGCTCATCTTTACTTATCCAAACACAGCCTTTTTCATCCTCTTGTTTTTCACGGGTGTTGTAGGTCTCGTCTAGCCATGAGTTTTTCCAACCAATAAGAAACGTAAAAAGCGTAGCAAAGCCACCTATAGTGAACTCTAGAAGGTATTCAAAGGCCAAATCATCAAATTGATGTGTTCTTTATTTGCTTTTTTACCCAATTAAAATCAACAAACAGAATTGTTTTATGGTATTTCCTAATATGAGAAGTAAACGGCTATCGGCGGTGCGGAAGGTCACCGATTCGAACCGGATCGGACAAAATAACCTGTCCATCTAGGATAGACCAACCAAGTTTTATCTGTACAAAGGTCACTAATTCTACATTCGGTAGTCTGCCAGTGCTTTCAGTCCTTTGATTCGTGATAGTTATCTTAGACCCTCAGTATAATTTTTCATATCAAATGAATCTATTAGCTTTGACTAATTGATGCTCCGAATCTCGATGACAAGCACGGGGTTTAAGTCTTAACTCTTTACCAAACGACAAAATTTTAGACCAGTCCAGATTGAAAGCTTTTGCAGACAACAAAATAAATGTGACTCAAAATTGAAATTTGAGTTGGGAAGGATAGAAAACATTGTGGGAAAAGGAGAAAATGCTGGTTACCAGCATTTTCTCCTTTTCCCATAATTTTTAAAACTCGGGATTGTGTGGCAAGGAGTTAAACGAAAGGGATTCGTTTAATCATCAATATTGTTTATTTGACTTATCCTTCCGCTATCAGTTATCGCATCAAATTAATCAAATTACTTGCACTAATTAGCCGTAAAATTTTCCTTTGTAAGGAAAGTTGTTTCAGCTTTTATGATTTTACCACGAACTATTTTTATTTCAATCATTTATTTTCTGTATACTGTGTGTATACTGTCTGTCTATCAGTCTGTTACTGGTTGATTTATCTACTATTGTCTAGATACTATACATTAATACATTACCAAACAATGTTGTGTTAAATGACTCTGGAAAAAAAGTCTACTGAAAACATTGTGTTAGTGACTAGCATTTTTACCCTTTTCCCTCAATGTTTTCTATTCTTTCAGAGACGAATTCCGTTATTAAAGCCACAAATATTTTGTCACTTGTAAATGAACCATACTCTGTGAAAAGAGGGCTTAATGCATCTGCAAAAAATATGGATCCAGGTCAGCCTGCACAGTCAGCACAGGCTGACCTGGACCGAAATTTTTTGCTATTGGTCAATTTTCTGTATTTCCGACAATTTACATCATGATTCAGTCGATTGTTGGGCAACATGGATTTAATGGATCCATGATCATGTGATGACTTGCTTGGTATAATGCATCATGGGGATGCATTAAGCCCCTTTTTTCCAGGGCGGGGCTCAAAAAAATTCACCAAGGTCGAGTTTAACATTTTGTCGTTTGGTAAAGAGTTCAAGAGAGCCATCTGATATTGGTGAGAAATGGTCACACAATTCACACAAGATTTGGAATTGATCCGAAGTTACGTTATTACTTTATTCACACCCTTGGCAGAGTATGACGACATTATTAGGAAGGATGCCGTCAGTGAAATGTGAAACTCATTAGGTTATAATCATTTAAAGGGGCTAGTCAGAATTTTTTAATCATTCTAAACTTCAAAAATATTTCACCGCTGCATTTTAGGAAGGCAGGAGTTAGCAAATCGTCAATTAAGCCTTATCCTGCTGGATAAGTTAAATGATATCTTCAAGTCAATTGTAAAAAACTAAATCTTGCTATTTCAAAGTTATTTTGGGGGCGAAAATATCCCCCTATCGGATAGTAGAGATCCAAGATCAGACGGCACATTCTGTGCCGTCTGATCTTGATCTACACTGTCCGCAAAGGGTCATTTAGTCGCACTTAGCAGTCTAAGGTTTAATAAGATAGAGCAGTGTGAGATTTTTTCCTCAACATTTCTTTAAAGTGATATGCAGCCTTTCAAGGTAGTTTTAGATTTCATGCCAGAATTTCGCAATGCCTTGTGGAAATGTCACCTGCTTAATAAATACAACGTCGATTATGTAGGAATGTATACAAAGTGCGTCATATCTGATGTTGGAAAAATAGACGGGTGTAACGATGGCAAAACGGTCATCGCGCGATAACGCTTTTTTTATGCATTTTTCTTTATACAGGTCACGAAATCCAGGACAAGAATAGAAAAAAAGTTTTGTTATAGATTTCGTTCCAGAATTTAGCTGTGCCTTGTGGAAATGTCACCTGCTTAATAATACAGCGTCAATTATGTGGGATAGTATACCATTGGCGTCATATCTGATGTTGTAAAAATAGACGGGTTTACTGATGGCAAAACGGTCATGGCGCGATAACGCCATTTTATGCCAAGCCCCGGTAGCTCAGTCGGTAGCGCACAGGACTTGAGAACAGAAGGTCGCTGGTTCCCCGGCTTGGCCAATTTCTTTCCGAGGATTTGTGATAGACATCTCGACAGGATTCATTCCTCTCTCACCGCTGACCATTGTTTCGATGGTGGTTATGTGGGAAAGCATCCAGTGGCTTGGAAAGAATATTGTGCGGAGTACTGGTAAAAGAAACTGCAGGAAAGCATGGGTCGCCGCGATATAATTGAAATAGGCCTAATGTTGAAAACGGCGGCGTCATCATACAATCTATTAATCCATTTCATGCAATTTCCTAAATACAGGTCACGAAATCCAGGACAAGAGTAAAAAACAATTTTCGTGGTAGATTTCGTTCCAGAATTTCGCTATGCCGTTTAAAAATGTCACCTGCTTAATAATAGAGCACCGATTATGTGGGATTACATACAAATGGCGTGATATCTGATGTTGTAAAAACAGACGGGTTTAACGATGTCAAAAGGCCATGGCACTATAGAGCCATTTTATACAGTTGCCTTAATACAGGTCACGAAATGCGGGACAGGAATATAAAACAAAAATGTTTATTGCACATTTAGTGCCAGAATTTTGATCGTCTTACGGGAAAGTCAACTGATTAATAATACAGCGTCGATTATGTAAGATTGTATTCAAACTGGTATAATGACGTCACACCTGACGTTATAGAAATAGACGGGTTTACTGATGGCAAAACGGATATCGGGCTAATGCCATCTGCTGCGGTTTCCCTAACCTTAGGCTACAAAGCCCTACCCAAGGACCTCTTGTGGACAGTGTTGATCAAGATCAGACTGTACAGAACGTGCAGTCTGATCTTGGATCTTTACCGTCCGATAAAGAGATAATTTCTCTCAAAAGTAACCTTGAAATAGCAACATTTAGGTATTTTACTTACTACTTACTTACTATTTTGCTTGAAAGCCTGCCCGGGTAGCTCAGTGGTTAGCGTATCTGACTCGTGACCTGGTGGTTGCTAGTTCGATACCCGGTTGAGGCAAAACTTTCTTTCCGGCGATTTTTCGCCTCTCACCTCTGATGCGTGTGAGAAAAGTAGTCAGTGGCTTTGGAAAGAAAGTTGTGTCAGTACTGATGTGAGACACATGAAACACATGAGGGCGTCACTGACCGCCATGATATGACCTGAGCTGTTAAAATGGCGTTAAACTCCAATACAAACCAAACTAATTTTGCTTGAAAGTTTCATTTGACTTATTCAGCAGGTTATAGTTTAATACAGGTCACAACATCTGGAACACATTTATAAAAAACATCGTTGGAAAAAGAGAAAGTTCAGGTGACAAGCATTTCCTCTTTTTCTGACACTGCTTTTTTAAAGCACAGAACGTGCAGTCTGGTCTTGGATCTACACTGTCCGATATGAAGATCTTATTTCTCGAAAAGAAAAGTTTGAAATAGCATTATTCTAGTTTTTGCTATCGGCTTGAAAATTTCATTTCACTTATTTTAGCACGATTAAGCAGGATAAGGATTAATTAGTTTCCACATTCGATATGGGTTATCTTATAGCTCACACCTTTTGCCAAAAAAATCAACGATCTGTTTATTGTCTCTCGTATTTTTGACACAAAATATCAAGTAATATTCGGGTTTTCTAATTAGCTAGTTATGTTCATTAACCTTTATGTACAGTGTTTCATATCATGAAACTGATATTTTAGCCACTGGAAGAAAAAGTATGCTGACTTTGGCAAATTAATTCATTACCAAACGACAAGATTTTAGGCTTCACCAAAATGAAAACATTTGCAGATGACAAATTGAATGAAGCTCAAACGATGATTTCTCTAGATTAGAAAGAAAAAGAAATTACAAGGCAGCTCGGCTGTTTTCGAAGAAAATGTCGAGATGTTGTCATAGCCCTGGCGTAGTGTTCGTCATGCAAAAAGTTCATCTCTGTCATAACTAAGATATTTACTTCAAACTCGGACTAGCAGTTAACTATCAAAAGGGAAATCCATTCAACATGAGCAAGTATTCATCAAAACTACAGTGAAGGCAAAAGTGGGTGGGGTTTGTGCTCTGCACACTACTTATAGGTCTTTTATTCCATTGATTAGCTTTCCAAGTGATAAAAAGTTTTCGATTAATTTTGTGCAGTACAGATAAGATCTTTTTATATAATCCTGTATATGATCTATGCTCTGGCAAAAGGGGCTCAATACCTCTTCGTGATGCATTGTACCATAAAGGTTACCACATAATTATGGATTCATAAAATCCATTTTGTCTAACGATTGACTAGATCTGGAGGTAGAGTGGTTCTTAGACATACGGGAAATTGACCAATAGCGAAAAGTTTCGATGCAGGTCAGCCTGCGCGAACTGCGCAGTCTGACCTGGTCGATACTTTTCACAGATGCATTAGGCTCCCTGTTCACAAAGCATGGTTCAATTATCTTATTAACAATAAACTTCATTCCTAAATATGCATATACAATTGTTCTGAAATTTACAATAACCGTTCTGCGTGTGTGCTTTGTATTTTGTGTGTATATATAGTGTCACAGTATCTATATTTCAGTATAGCTGCCAATATTTCCACACTGTTTGCTCATTATAATATACTTGGCAAACAAACATGCAAAGTATGTGAGAAAGAGGCATTGATTGATACACATCAAATAAGCGAAATATCGATTAGCTACTAATATTTCCACAGTGTTTGCTTATCATATTACTATCATCAAACAAACATGCATAGTGTTTGAGAAACACCACAGAGACTTATCTGTATATCTTCCGTAAGTGAAACACCTACTGGGAGAACTACTTTATGCGTCAACTAGCAAAGATGTGTGTGTGTGTGAGGGCGGGGAGGGGGGGCAGAGAGACAGAGACAGAGAGAGGCAGAGGAAAAGGATCAAATGCACGGTAAAATATTATGACCAATATTCACTAAGTGCTCTGAACTCAAATCTAATTTTCAAATTACAAGCCAACCTGGGTCGAAACTCTTTGCTTGTCAAAAGAACAGTCTACCTTATGATTCAGTCGGTTTTTTTACCAAATAGATTTTATGGATCCACAATTATTTAATGACTTGCTCAGTATCATGCATCACGGAGCTGCATTCAACCTCCTTTTGCCAGAGCATGCCTCAATTGAATGAGAACTGAAATTAAAATGGTAGGTCAATACGGCCCCGCTAGGTACCACAGATCAAAAGCAGGATAAATACAGAGAAATGCATTATGGGGATACATGTTAATTTCTGGCACTGGACCCTCAAGAACTACATTCAAGGCATGGTGGGTGTATCTAGAGGCCAGACATTCTATTAGAAAAATGAGCCGTAAGATGATTGAAATGTTGAAAGCGGCGCGAAACACCATGCAGTCAATCAACCTTTTTTGACTGTACAAAGGACTTTCTTTAATTGTTTGTATAAATTTATGATTTTTGAAATTCTTCACGACTGAAAACAGAACCGGAGAGTGCCGACAAAAGATCAGACTGCACATACTTGCAGACTGATCTTAATCTGTATTTTCTGTAAAAGCATGCACTCTTTGCAGGGCGCATTCATGGTTGCGCACGGGACAAGAAGGATAAAGGTTACCTGGGTTAGTAACTATGATTTGGTCGTGCACCGATACTGTAACTGATTAATTAAATGATACTGGACCCATCAAAGACTGATAAGGTATTAGAACTGATAAGCAGAAAGAAAATAAAATAAAAAAAAAACACATGACGACGTTGATGAGATGAAACTTGAACGTTTATGAGAGTATTCTAATGTCCGTTAATGTGGACACACTGTAATATTAAATCTTAGCCCTTTGCCAAAAAAAAATCCGTGTTTTAATGAGTCTGAGGAAACAGGCTTTTGAAAATATTGTAGGAAAAGGAGAAAATGCTGGTAACAAGCATTTTCTCCTTTCCCCGCGATGTTTTCTATTCTTTCAATGCACATTGTGTCCGATTTACTTTGTCGTGTGCAAGGAACGTCTGCAAATCCTAAATCCTTGCAGCTTGAGCGAGCCCAAAGCATTATTTGCTAGTAAAGGATTAGTATGCAGTTGACAACGTAATATGCGGTTATGGACTATGTAGATCATGAGAGAATGCGCGAAGGGAGACGAAATAAGCTAACAGCGGGAGAGGAGGCGAAATAGAATTGAGCGTTTGTGTGCGGCAATCTATTGTTTGAAAACGTGCGGACCGCGTAAAATTTACTGTTAATTTGCAAAGGCTGCTAAGTGCGACTCGCTGACCTTTTGCGGAGAGTGTAGATCAAGATTAGACTGCCCAGAACATGCAATCTGATCTTAGATCTATACTATCCGATAAGGAGATATTGCTCTAGAAAAAAACTAAGTTTGAAACAGCATTATTCTGGTTTTTACTGTCGGCTTGAAAGTTTCACTTCTTTTATTTAAGTTAATATCTAAAGGCTAGTATCATTCGTTAATGTAATAAGTGGCATTTAGTATTTCATCAAAGTCCGAATCCCCATTGACATACATGTATCTCCAATTTTACTTCTTAATTTATTGTAGGTTAAACACTGAAGGTACAGTTATGAATTTTTTATGAAATTGCAAAATTAATTTTACAGTGAAAGATAAAATTTCAAACTTGGTACAATGTAATATTATATAATTACAGCTGTTTAAAAAGTGCCCAATATTTTCGAAAAACGTTTTTTTTTTTCAACATTAACTTCAATGGCCATGTCGCCAAAATTTAAAGGAGAAATAATACCACTATGTATTAGAGAGCTGCAACTTTAATATATCAGGCGACAAGCACTAATCGCATATTAATGTAAACTTTCTACTAGTATAGTTTTACTTATGATCGAATGATGACATATTTATGGCCACTGACTGTCGATCGAGACTAGATTGCGTTGAAATTTGGGAGAGCGAGCTTATATCCATACTTGTGAGAACCACGTGACAATTTCTCTGACGGTGTTTTTGCATAATACTTTCACAGATTCTGATCACGATCAAATTACATATAATATGGCGTAAATTTCAAAGAGAACAAAATCGAGGAAGGTGACCTGTATTTGAGCCATGTTCTGGCAAAAAGGGATTTAATGCATCTACGTCATGCATCATACCAAGCAAGTCATCGCATAATTATGGATCCATAAAATCCATTTTGTCAAACTGTCGACTGAATCATGAGGTAGACCGGTCCTGTGACATGCAGAAAATATCAAAAAGTTTTTAGCCTGCGCGGACTGCGCAGGCTGACCTGGGTCGATACTTTTTGCAGAGGCACTGAAACCCCTGTTCACAGAGCACGGCTCATTTGTAAGGATTGATATCTGATAAAGTTAATGAAAACAAGAAATGACTTGTATTAGTGCTAATTGTCGTATCTCTGGAACACATCAGGACCAATCCCGATGCTCTGTAACTTATCACGATCAACTGTCATAATATTATGGCCCTTTTAATTTACGCTTTTTCTCTTTTCTCGGTGTTCGAGTTCTATCTGTCATAACTTTATTTCTTTGACGCCATGTTTGCTCGGCTGTTTCGAAGAAAACGTCGAGGAACTGTCACAGCTGTGTCGTCGTCTGCATTGTCGTCGTCTTCGGCGGCGGCGTCGTCGTGCAAAATCTTTGACATTTGACAATATCTTTGTCATTACTTAACCTATTTACTTCAAAGTGGACGAATTCTTAACTGTGTAAAGGGATATGACAGGGGCAGGTAACCATCAAAAGTTTTTCGACACCGTTATGCCCCTTTTTCACTTAAAATTTTCACTGAAAATCAGTGTATTTCTAAAAGCAACTGCAGCCAAGCGTTGGCACCGGCATGTGGTGCTCTCGTTTTATATAGCACTGGACATTCCGAGGATTGGTGATAGTCATTGAGATCGGATCCATTTCTCTTTCACCGCGAAGATGTTGATTTGCGAGAACAGCCATTGGCGTTGAAAGACACTGTTTGAGATACAGTAAAAGAAACTCAGGGAAAACACTGGACAGTAGCCTACACTTTTGGCCGCGAAATAACGGAAATAAAGTTGAAAATGGCCTTTAACACTAACTAAGCATTATAGTGTTTATGTTGTGCTAACTTTACAAAGTAATACAACTTCTGATCGGCTAAACCATTTTTGGCACAGTTGGCAAAAGTCGCAGCAAAAATGACGTCATTACAAAGTAGTACAAATTCCTGCACGTGCTGTGGTTGGTTTCGCCGGAATCACGCGCTCATACATGGCTACAAATTTACCAGAAATCGATGTGCAAAAAACGAACATACACACTAGTGTATTATTAAAAATAATTCATTGGTTAAAACCACTGCTGGAGGACGCTTTATGTGAATAAAATTGTTAAAAAATATTTTAACACTCGGTATCTAGATGAAAAATTGGCGCTGTTTTCTCCGCGGACGGATAACAAGAAAGGCGGGTCCAGCCAATTAGAGACGATGAATGTTCGCATTTACCAGTATATATTTTGTCAAGAACTCTTGTAAAAAAAACAAATGAAAACTAGTATGTGAACTGACGGCACCTTAAGACCCCTAGCCAAAAAGTAGGTCTGGTTGTAAGGCCCCTGAAGGTCTGTAGCTCAAAAGGTAGGTTTGCTTGTAATACGACCAGTTCATGTAAATGAATGTCTGTAGTTCAGAAGTATTGAGAAATCACGAAAATAACAAAATGAAATAATTTTTTGTCTAGATATAGAAAACAATACCGATGAAAAAAACAAGCCTGGCATGCAATATATCTACTTTTCACCAACAAAAAAAATCTAATAGTCAGATTTCTTTTAATGCTTTTTAATACACTAGTATTAGATAGCAATCTATAATGAATAAACATGAAATGAATAATTCATTTCACTTTTTGTCGTGGTATATAGCATCCTTTATCACTTCACCCTTTCAGCGCCAACAGTGGCTTTTGCGAACGGCATAGATTCAAGATCAGACGGTATAGATCCAAGATCAGACACCACAGAACGTGCAGTCTGAACTTGGATCTATAGCGTCCGCGTGTTTAGTAACGAATACACGATACTGGTATGAATCTTCCTTAGTTATATAATGGATTGTATTTTCTACCATAGAAGGAGGTCGCATTTATATATGAACCATGCTCTGTGGAAAAGGGGCTTAATACATCTGTAAACAATATCGACCAAGGTCAGCCTGAGCAGTCCGCACAGACTGACCTGGGCCGTAACTTTTTGCTATCAGTCAACTTTTTGCATGTCAGAGGACTAGTTTACCGAAAGAAGGTTAAAGTACCAGTTAGTCAATATAAATTTAACTCTTTCACTGCTAACTTTATACAGTCAACTCTTTTCAGAGGTCTAAAAGTAGTTTTTATACGCCCGAAGGGTCATATTATGTTATACCCCCGGTCGTCCGTCCGTCCGTCCGTCCGTCCGTCTGTCTGTCTGTTCGTCCGTCCGTCCGTTAGCAATTTCTTGTGTGGACAACTCCTCCTACAGTTTCCATCGGAATTATTTGAAACTTGCCACAATGAATCTCCATGATGTCTAGTTGTGCACCTGACTCTTAAAATTTGGATCGCTGTTTGCGTTCGAAAATTATCTGCCCTTGATTTCTGAAATAACCAACTTTTCACTTTGAATTTTTGTTCAGGCCATAACTTCCATACCATAAAAGGTATCAACTTGAAACTACATACACTGATAGAACACATTATGGAGAAGTGCAGTGCACAAGAACCATAACTCCGCTGCTCTTGTTTTTTGAGTTATTGCCCTTTGTTGATTTTCAGTTTGAATTTTTGTCCAGGCCATAACTTCCAAACTATAAAAGCTATTAACTTGGAACTTCATACACTGATAGAACACATTATGAAGCATAACTCTGCCACCTTTATTTTTTGAGTTATTGCCCTTTGTTAATTTTCAGTTTGAATTTTTGTCCAGGCCATAACTTCCAAACTTTAAAATCCATCATCTTGAAACTTCAAAGACTAATAGAACACATTATGAAGAAGTGCACTGCACAAGAACCATAACTCTGCCATCCTTCTTTTTGAGTTATTGCCCTTTGTTAGTTTCCACTTTGAATTTTCGTCTGGGCTATAATTTCTAAATTATAAAAGCTATGATCTTGAACCTTCAAAGACTGATAGAACACCTTGTGGAGAAGAGCAATTCACAAAAATTGTAACTGTGCCACCCTTATTATTTTAGTTATTGCCCTTTAATATTTTTCAGATTAGATTTTTGTTTGGGCCGGATCTTCCAAACTATAAAAGCTATCAACTTGAAACAATATACACTGATAGAACAGATTGTGGAGAAGTGCAGTAAACAAGAACCATAACTCTGTCACCCTAAGTTTTTGAGTAATTCCCCTTTAATAACTTCATTTTGAGTTTTTGTCCTGGCTACATCTTCCAAACTAGAAAAGCTATCAACTTGAAACTTCATATACTGACAGAACACATTATGGAGAAGTGTCATGCACAAGAACCATAACTCTGATACCCCCTTTTTTTTAGTTATTGCCCTTTATTTATTTTTAAATTTTTACTTTGAATTTTTGTCTGGGCCATAACTTCCTAACTTCCAAACTATGAAAGCTCTCAACTTGAAACTTCAAACACTGATAGCACACCTCGTGGAGAAGTGCAGTGCACAAGAACCATAACTATGCCACTCTTCTTTCCTGATTTATTGCCATTATTTTCTGAGTAATTTCCCTTCGATATTATTTACAGTTAGGGCCTTTCTTTCATATGTGGAGCATTTCCCTTCTTATACTCTCGAAGGGTCGTATTATGTTATACCCCCGGTCGTCCGTCTGTTAGCAATTTCATCTGTGTGCAACTCCTCCTACAGTTTACATCGGAATTATTTGAAACTTGCCAGAATGAATCTGTATGATGTCTAGTTGTGCATCTGACTGTTAAAATTTGGATAGGTGTTTGCGTTCTAAAATTATCTGCCCTTGATTTCTGAAATAGTCAACTTTTCACTTTGAAATTTTGTTCAGGCCATCACTTCCATACCATAGAAGCTATCAAATCGAACCTTCATACACTGATAGAACTCATTATGAAGAAGTGCATTTTACAAGAACCAGAACTGTGCCATTCTTATTTTTTGAGTTATCGCCTTTTGTTAATTTTAAGTTTGGTCCAGGCCATAAACTATTACAGACAATCAAGACTTACTTTCTTTATCATGGAGAATAACTACTCTTCATTCACGGCCCATCCTTAAACTTGTTTCATTGACAAGCCCCTTCGGGCGTATAAGCGCCGCTCTGCGAAGCTCTTGTTCATTGAAACTGAAGACAGTTTTCGTCAAGGTTAAGAGTCAGGTAGCAGACACTGTAGATCCAAGATCAGACTGCACGTTTTGTGCAATCTGATCTTGATCTACGCCGTTCGCAAAAGCTATCCATGGCGACAATAGCAGTGAAAGAATTAACAAGGTTTATTATGGGTGCTTGGTTTGTTTGTATGATGTTTAACGTCATTTTCTACGACCTTTCATTTACATTGCGGCGACCAGTGCACCTGTCTGCGTTCCTGGAGTTTCTTCTTCTTTTACTTCGCACATTTATCCTTCCCAGACCATTTTACTAGTGCTTCGCTCAATGTTCTTCCCAAGCCGCTGGCTGCTTTCCCACATAACCATCGTCGAAACTATGATCTGCGATGAGAGAGAAATGTTATTTCGGGTGTAATATCCGCGTTACCTACAGATACGTTAATCTCATTGACCACAAATGTGGACGGCTTAGCTCGTTATCCAAATTTATCTTAAAGGGAGTTATTCAGATTTATATAACCAAAACAAACTTGAAAAGGATATAAGTACTGGATGTAGTAAGGCAACAGCTGGCAAACTATAGATAAAGATGAAAGAGGTGAGTAAGAAAAGGAATTTTGAAATGGTATTCTCTCAGTGGGATACGTAGCCTTCTGAGGTATTTTAGAATTCACGACCGCATTTAGCAAATATCTGTGGGAATATCACATGATCAATAACACGTATCCACTATATGAGAACCTGTTAAAATAAGAACGATAACGTAACCGTCGAGTTTCTTTAAGCTTGGAAAGGTAAAATACATTTTATCATCTTGATCTGGGGTTTAACGATATTCTTTTTATCACTCGAGGCCAAAAAAAAGAACCCTACTAGGCCCCTTTAAGGGTAATCTGTGTTAAGTATATAACGAGGGTACTTAAAACTGATTTTGTACATGCAGCGATGAGCAGTCTTACTTCTGTCGTAATCGCATTATTTAACGCTTTACAAAACAATCCAGTTATCTAACCCTTAAGCCCCATCGACGAAAACGGGGGCTGGTATAGATCAAGATCAGACTGCTTAGGGTGTACAGTCTGATCTTGGATCTATACCATCCGCTAGTTTAGTCAAGCTTATACGATAAGATCTTTTAGGGTTTCAGTGGATTGTACTTTAATCAGTTGAGACTGGTTTCATATATTTCGCACTGAAACAGTTAATGATCCCCAGGTAGAAATGTTTCGAAAACATTGTGGGAAAAGGAGAAAATGCTGGTTACCAGCATTTTCTCCTTTTCCCATAATGTTTTCTATCCTATCAAAGACAAATTTCCTCATGTGAGCCACGTTTAATTTGTCGTCTGCAACCACTTTCAATATGGACTAATCTAAAATTCTGTCCTCTGGTAAGGAGAGTTAAGACTTCGCCGTGATTAACCTTATTGAGGCAACTGACCTTTCAGCCAAATGACCACGATTTTCTTTTATCCTCTTAGAATGCAAGTTCTGAAAACATTACGGAAAAAAGAGTAGTTTGTCTTTATAGGCAATGGGTCCTTTTTCAGTCGATATTGTTAAGGCGTTTGGATATACATGTAATTATGATAAGACCCCCATTCTATCTTCGCTGATGGGTCTGTCTTTCGATTAAGCAATCGAGGGTTTCACAGAAGAAAACGTGTAGCAGGGATACGTAATGTGACTGAAATACTGTCGAAAGCAAATTAAACGTCCCATTTATAGTCATTAACCCTTTCCCAAACAACAAATTTTGGACTGGTCCAAATTGAAAGAGTTTGCAGACGACAATTTTAAATTTGATGAAAATGACAGAAAGTTCTCAAAAAGGGTAGAAAACACTGTCGGAAAAGGAGAAATTGCTCGTTACGAGCAATTTCTCCTTTTCTCACAGTGTGTTCAAAAGACTTTTACTGCAGACACGTGAAAACCAGGACTTGTTTGGGAAAGGGTTAAAGATAGCCAAAAGGGGATTTAATGCATCTCTGTGATGCGTTATACAAGCAAGTCATTACGTAATTAGAAAATTCATTTTGTCTGACAAATTTTGTCTGGGTATGAAAGGTAGAGTGTTTCTTGAACATGCACTTTTTTTTTTTCCTTTTTTCTATCTCCTCTGATTAAAAGCATTTTGACATTATTGCACACGTCCTGCAGATTTGCAAAGGATGTGCATAAAATGTATAAATAGCAAAAACTTTCGACCCATGTCAACCTGCGCTGCGCAGGCTGACATGGATTGATACTTTTTAAAGATGCATAAAGCCCAATTTCACGGAGCATGGCTCAAATGTTGTATGCCTTCAAATACGTGCTTGGTCTAGGGTTTTGTATTACACTGATTGATTGATTGATTGATTGATTAATCTTTTACGCCGCTGTAAACATTTAAGTTCTGCCATGCTGCCAGCTCACTTGTATCCATGTCTTCCATGGGCTTAGCTAGTATTAGACCGGGACACTGAAGTATCCTGCTCAAGGACACTCTTATGAAATTCTAGTACCTTGGATGCTGGATCGAAACCATGTTTGGTTACTAATTTAACACTTTGACTACTTGGTCACGCAGAACTCCTTACTTTCTCGATTGGGTATATGAATTTGCTCCTTCCTCTCTCTCTCTCTCTCTCTCTCTCTCTCTCTCCAGTCGTCAATATTTTCATGCGTATGCATATAATCAAACATTAACTCTTTACCAAACGACAAAATTGTAGACTTATCCAAATTGAAAGCATTTGCAGGCGACAAAATCAATGTGACTGAAAAATTGAAATTTGTTTTAGGAAGGGAAGAAAACATTGTTGGAAAAGGAGAAAATGCTGGTAACCAGCATTTTCACCTTTTCCCACAATGTTTTCAAAAGGCTTCTTCCTCAGGGTCGTTAAAAGTCGGGATTGTGTGGTAAGGAGTTAAACCACGCTGAATGTGTTTTCTTCGACAAAGACTTTTTCGAAAAATTCTGCTGATAATTTGTTTCGGAAGGTATCGACATAGAGTCGGACACGCAAAGGTCGAGAAGAATTTTATACTTTATAATCAGTAGGCACGACCTTACGCGAACCTGATTTAAACTCAGTTTGCAGTGTGCTGTCGTCCCGTCGGCACAGGCAAACAGAAGTCAGTGGTTTTGCCACGGCGAATGTTCCATTTTTCTCTCCTATGTGCTGTGCTGAACTGATTGGAAGGCTTTGCTCATCCTTTAATTGGTGAGAGAAATTTTGTATGGATTCGTCTCTTTGTGTTTTTGTCTGTTTTCCTTTTTTGGGCGGTTAACTGTTTACCAATCAATCCCGTGTTTAACGTCCCAGAAGAAGAATGCTTTTGAAAAAATAGTGGAAAAAGGAGAAAATCCTGCGAACCAGTATTTTCTCCTTTCCCCACAATGGTATTTACCGTTTCAAGACGAACTGCTCAATTTGAGCAACATGTAATTTTTCTAATGCTATCAAAGTAGATAAGTCTAAAATTTTGTCGTCGGGTAAAGTGTTACACTTGTACGAAATCATTAAATCGAAAGGGTTGAAATGAAATGAATTGCAAGAAAAAAAAAATGACTGATAATCCGAAAAGTTACCAGATTTATTTTCTAGAAGAAGTTAATATATATATGAGCCATGCTTTGGAAAAGGGGGCTTAATGCATCTCCCTGATTCATAACACCAAGCAAGACATTACATAGTCAGGGATCCATAAAATCCATTTTGTCTAGCAACGGACTGTATCATAATGTAAACTGATCCTTTGACATACAGAAAATTCACCAATAGCGAAAAGTTTCGGCCCAGGTCAGCCTGCGCGGACTGCGCAGGCTGACCTGGGTCGATGCTTTTCGCAGATGCATCAAGTCCCCTTTTCACAGAGCATGACTTATATTTATTTATCTTCATTGATTGTCTTCTTCATGCAAAATTAATGAGAACTTTAATGTTCGAAACAAGAAAAAGGCGCAGCAGTTTTCATTGCCTGGTTAAGGTACTTGATCCATGCTCTCGCAAAAGGAGGTTTAATGCATCCGCATGATGCATTATACAAAGCAAATCATCACATGTTTATGGATCCATAAGATCCATTTTGTCTAACAACAGACAGAATCATGGGGTAGACTATTTCTTGGGCATGCATAAAATTGACTTGCAGCACAAGGTTTCGATAGATGTCAGACTGCGCAGGCTAACATGGGTTGATACTTTTTACAGATGCATTAAACCCCTATTCACAGAGCATGGCTCATATCTATTTATCTTGATTGATTGCATTCTTCATGCAGACTTAATGAGAACTGGATTGTTTGCAACCAAAAGAAAAGTGCAGCAGTTTTCATTGCCATTTAAAATATTTGTTTCAAAATCATAAGTTATCCCATGGTTTGCAAGTAATAGGTGCTTAATTACACTCTTTCCTATAGATGTTACAAACCAAACTTTTCCAACAGATATTGCGTAGTACCAGGGGGTTTTATTGCTCCCCGTTAGAATATTGGCGGTGCAATTAGCCGCCGAATTGTGCGTCCGTCCATGTGACCATTCGTGCGTCCACGGTGTCGTTTCTGCTTACAAATCCTGACATCGAGAACCAATCATCGGTTTTACCAGTATCGCTACAAGATAGCTATTTACATGCATATCAATAATACTTCTTTTTTTTTTCAATGAATGGAAGTCTTAAAATAAAAGGCGCGTTTAGACCTACAAACAGGACCACGCGTAAACAAAGGTCATTAGCGTCGTAATATGAAGTACAGTCCAACTCAGTCACCAGTACTAATGGAGGTATATTTCATGGCAATGAAGTGTCTAATAAGAATATTAAGGCGTTCATTTCTCTTCTTTTTTCACGAGATGGGTTATTTAAAAATTTGGCTACGTTACGGACACCCTGTAGGTTCCGATAACATTGCACTGTCTCGCGAGACTTGTTCATTTTCTTACCATATATACACAAGACTGCTTAACCAGCATTTTCTCCTTTTCCCGATGTTTTTTTTTTTTATCCATGTTTTTCCCCCATTTCATAGACAGAAAAATCTTCTTTTGTGCCGGATAATTAGGGAACCGATCAACAGTTCTACTACAGATCTGTGGAAACCGTGAAAAGAGGCCGTGATAAGGAATGATTCAACGATTATTACCGCCTGGACCCAGGCTACGGTCTCACAGATGGTTGGTAAAGTTACAGTTGAGATAAGGGTGCTGTATGGAATATGACCCAATAAACGTGGATAGTTTTTGTAATTCAATCGAGATTGGTTTGATAAGCAAATTAATAGGTATGCGCACGAGTGGCATCTATTATAACAAACGGCATCACGAGTGAAAAATTAATTTTTGTATGGTGCACAGAATGGACCATAATATTAGTTCGGAATTTGCGCGATAGTTTACTACCAGGACTTTTTGCTCAGTACCTGAAGAGCTCCGGTAGCGCGCAGGATTTGAGAACAGGGGTTCGCTGGTTCGAATCCCCAGCTCGGCCAATTTCTTTCCGAGGACTGATGATGGTCATATGCTACAGGATTCATTCCTCTCTCACCATTGGATCGACGATGGTTTTGTGGGAAAGCAGCCAGTGGCTTGTGAACAATGTTGTACGATGTACTAGTAACAGAATCCCCAGGAAAGCATGGATAGGTGCACTCGCCGTCGCGATGTAAGTGAAAATGTTGACAACGGCGTTCAGCACCATGCAATCAATCAATCAATCAGTTATGCTCAGTATCGCCTTAAACGGGCTGGCGGAAGATTAAAATGAAAGGTTTAGGTCTAATAGCAGAAACATTTGAAAAAGTGCGGTTAAAGTATTCGTCACGAAAGTGTTCGTACTTTCTCCTTTCGCAATAATTTTTGAAAAGTGGTCGGGTGCACAACTCGAAAAATCATCTGCAGTTCAAAGTCTTATAAAGATTTTATCTACAATTTTTCGTCTGTGGAAAACACAAGCACAAAAAATACCTATTCTCTGGCAAATGGAGGTTTAATGAATCTCCGTGATGCATGATACCAAGCAAGCCATCAGGTGATTATGGAACCATAAATTCCACCTTGTCAAACAACCGATTGGATCATGGGGTACACTGATCGTTTGGCAAGCAGAAAATTGAACAATAACAAAACGCTCCGTCCCAGGTCAGCCTGTGCGAAGTGCGTAGGCTGACCTTGGTCGACACTTTTTTTGCAAATTAATTAAGCCCCCTTTTCATAGAGCATGGCCCACTACGTGGCAAGGAAATACGGATTAAAAAAAAAATATATAAAGAAGCGAATGGATTTTACGTACATATCGTCATTTTGAGAGAAATATTATTTTGTTCGACTGCTTGAGCTAGGAATTATTCAATTCCATAAATTTACGGATAACTTTCTAGGATTACTTTTTGTTGCAAAAACACGTTTCTTTGGTGGTAATGTGCCTGATGCATCCGGCTTGAGAGCGTTAGAACCAAAGTACTGTAAGCTCTCTACTCTCAGACTAGAGCTTACAATAACTGGTTAAGAGATTAACTTTTTGTGACGGCAATACACTTTACACTCGTCACAACTTTCTGTAAATGCATACTGCAACCTCGTATCAAGAAAGTTCCCACTTGAAGTACTTTGAGTCACATGATCTTAAAAATGGCGGCGTAGTTAAAATTTTAAGAGCTCTGAAAGGTGTAGTTTCGACAAAGAAATGGCCGAGCCCCGTTACCGCAGTCGAAAGCGTACAGGTCTTGAGAACAGAGGGTCTTTGGTTCGAATCCCCAGCTAGGCCATTCGTTCCTCTGTCACCGCTGATCATTGTTTCGACGATGGTTATGTGGGAAAGCAGCCAGTAGCCTGGAAAGAACATTGTTCAAAGTACTGTTAAAAAAAATACCAGGAAAGTATCGTTAGGTGCACTGGGCGCCGCGATATAACTAAAACAATTTTGAAAATGTCGTTTAACACCGAACAAACAATCAATCGGCAAAGAAATGTTACATGTAAGCGGATATCAAAAAGCAGTCAAAGGATCTGCAGAATATATATGTAGCTGACTTGTGATATAGATGTACTTCTTGCTATACATTGTAACCAAAGCAGGTAAAACCCTGACGACAAACAGGTCGTAGAATGACTCATAACTATGTCTTTTGAACTACATAAACTAATTTGTAAGATTCCTTCATATCGGATTTAGGTCAATGTGATTAATAATTTATCTGAGAGCGTACAGTGGTATGAACTCTTCAAATGTATTTATAGCAGAAATGCTAAATATATAATCTGACCGACCTTGCAGCGACTTATCGTTTATCCTCCAGCATTATAGGATCTTAACCTGTACTTCGCCTTTCACTAATTTAGTTGCCTTTGCGGCCAGTTTTGGTCAAAGATCAGACTGCACAGAACATGCAGTCTGATCGTTGATCTATACTGTCCGCTTTGCTTAGACATTTTGGACAAAAGCAACCTTGAAAGTGCTTTTTATGGCACTGATTTCCATTGTGAAAACATCCGTTGGCTTTGTTCGGCGCTCTGAAAGGGTTAGATGAGTGCAGAAAGCTAAATTTACAACTCTGTAATGATGATTATCATGTATCTAAGAGTATAGATCAAGATCAGAAGGTGCGCCCATACAGTCTGATCTTTGACCACTCTTTGCAAAGGAGATCAGATATATATCAAAGCACGACCGATCAGTAGATTGGCACCGCTCACTGCGGTTTCTACCCCTCTACTGAAACTAAATACATTGAAATCTCTATGATTTAACTCTTTCGGTGCCAAATAAATAGACTAGACCTCGTTCGACGGCTGTAAAATATATGAACCATGCTCTGTGAAAATGGGGTTTAATGCATCTCTGTGATACAATACACTAACCAAGTCATCTGCATTCATAAAATCTTTTTGGTGTAACAACCGGCTGGATCACGAGGAAGAATGGTCCTTGGACCTGCAGAAATTTACAAATAGCCAAAAGTTTCGAACCCAGCCCGCCCGGGTAGCTCAGTGGTTAGCGTATCTGACTCGTGACCTGGTGTGACACTAAAAATTGAAATATATTTCGGGAAGGGTCGAAAGCATTGTGGAACAAGGAGAAAATGCTGCTTTTACCAGCATTTTCTCCTTTTTCTACAATGTTTTAAAAAGTTTTTTTTTTTTCTCCAGGGTCGTTGAAACTCGTGATTGTGTGGTAAAGAGTTTACCAAGTCAGTTTTCCTGTTGTGTTTTGCATAAAGGCCCGCCAGCAGCCAAAAGTAAACAATTCGGGAGTCAAAGTGCAGACAAATTTAACCCCTAGGATGCTTAGCGCGACTTAAGGACCATTTTCGGACCGTGTGGATGAAGATTAGACTACAAAGAACGTGCAATCTAAAGCGTGAATCTACACTGTCCGATAAGGATCATATTTTCCCAAAAAATTGAAATAGCAACATACGGGTTTTTACAATCGGCTTGAAAATTTGATCTAACTTATATAACAGATTAAAGGTTAATTCCTACTATTTAACCCTGAGGCTGCTAGGCGCGACTCACTGACCTTTTGCGGACGGTGTAGATCAAGATCAGACTGCACAGAACGTGCAGTCTGATCTTAATCTACACTGTCCGATAAGGAGATATATCTCTTTTTAACTCTTTACCGATCGGTAAAATTTTGGACTCGACCAAATTGAAAGCATTTGCAGACGACAAATTAAATGTAGCTCAAATAATGATTTCTGTCTTTGATAGGGCAGAAAACATTGTGGGAAAAGGAGAAAATGCTGATTCCAGCATTTTCTCCTTTTCCCACAATGTTTTCAAAAGGCTTCTTTCACAGGGTCATTAAAAGTCGGGATTGTGTGGTAAAGGGTTAAAAAATAAGTTTGTAATAGCATTATTCGGGGTTTCAGTATTGCCTTGAAAGTTTCATTTAAGTTATTTAGCTGGATAAGGGTTAAAAGTATGGATGTCATTACGAGTCTGACAATGTGTTACAGTGCAACCTGTCAAAGTTCCAGTTGCCGGTGTAATGCAGAGAAATGACCCTCACCTACAAAATGACCCATGGGTCATTTCACTACGTAGAGGAATGACCCGGGTCATTATTCTACGTACAGAAATGACCCCCCCCCCCCCCCCCCGCTGTAGTAGAATGACCCCCTCATGAAAAGAAAGGACCCCCGTAAAGAAATGACCGCCCCTTTTTTCCCCTGCAACATTGTTGTTGCTGCTGATGCTGCTGATGTTTCAGCTAGAGGGGGGTCCTTTCTGGGGGGAAATTTCTCTACGTAGAATAATGACCCGGGTCATTCCTCTACGTAGTGAAATGACCCATGAGTCATTTTGTAGGTGAGGGTCATTTCTCTGCATTACACCGGCAAAAAATTGTATTATAGAACTACAACAAAAGTTGGCAACTTTTGTTCTAGTTTTACAATACTATTTGCTGCCATATCTCATGCAACATCTCAAGCAACCAGCATTTCCGCCTTTTCCAACAACGCTTTCTGCCTTTTGAAATACTAACACCATCAACTGTCCAACGCTTATTTTGTCGTCTGCAAATAGATCTATTTTCAGTTTAGACCAGTATAAAAATTTGTCGTCGAGTAAAGTTGCCTGATTGATTGGTAGTATGGTGTTTAACGCCATTTTCAACATTATTTCAGTTGTATCGCGACGGCCAATGCACCTATCCATGTTTTCCTGTAGTTTCTGTTACCAGTACTACACATAACATTCTTCCCAAGCCACTGGTTGCTTTCTCACATAACCATCGTCGGAACAATAATCAGCGGTAAGAGGGGAACTAATCCTGTCGCAATGACTATCATCAATCTTCGGAAAGAAATTAGCCGAGCTTGGGATTCGAACCAGTTAACCCATGTTCTCAACTGTAGGCGACAGACTGCGCTTCCGGGCCCGGTTTGTGGTAATGGTAATTCACATTTGATAATCCACAGTTTACAATGGGCTGCACAAAATTTGTTTCAGGCGGTAATGAGTGAAGCTATAGAAATATCAGACAGAGATTCTGCCCTGGGAATGCATGAGGGCAATGAACTTTTTGTAAACTAAAAAAACACACGTAATCAACCCTTTTGTTGTCAACTATTTGGACGTCAATAAGTTTGTTCCACCCTGCTTTTTGAAGATCATCTTGATCAAAAGTTCAGCGCCAGGTATCGGGCGGTGTAGATTTAAGATCAGTCTGGACGTTCAGTGCAGTCTGATCTTGATCTACGCTGTCCGCGAAAGCTGATAAAGTTGACGTTGGTGGTGAAAGAGTTAAGGAAGCTGGAAAAGAATAGAAGCACGTGTACACGTGAGTTTTATTTTTAACCAATGAAACTGATACAAGAATTCAACAGACATTTACAGCCAATAGTAACAAGAAATACCTCTCAAAAAAAAGGGGGGATAGGTAGACGGCAATGGAAGGTATCGGAATATGGATTATTGAAACTCTTTAGTGGTCTAATATGAAAAGAAAAAAATCAAAGTACTGACAGACTAGCGAATTTGATTGTATGGTGTTTAACCTTGTTTTCATCATTATTTCAGTTATGTAGTGGTAGCCAGTGTACATATCCATGCTTTCTTGGATTTTCTTTTACCAGTACTTAGAAAAATATATTTCCAAGCCACTGGCTGCTTTCCTACATAAAGCGAGAGAGAAATTAATCCTGTCGCAATGACTATCATCAATCCTCGGAAAGAAATTGCCAAGTCGGTGATCGAACCAACGACCTCCTGTTCTCAAGTCCTGTATGCTACCGACTGAGCTGCCGGGACTATGCGTGCTATTGGTTAACTGTAATCCAGTTTAAGTTTAACCCTTAACGTGCTAAAAATGTTAAATGAAACTTTCAGGCCGATGGCAAACACCTGAATTTTGCTATTTCAAAGTTATATTTTGGAGTGTAGATCCTAGATCAGACTGCACGCTCTTTGCAGTCTGATGTTAATCCACACTGTCCGCAAAAGGTCATTGAGTCGCGGTCGTGCTGGTAAAGGAAACTCCAGGAAAGCATGGATAGGTGCTTTAGCCGTCGCAATATCACTGAAATAATGTTGAAAACGGCGTTAAACACCATACAATCAATTAGTCAATATCTAATACATGTAGCACAAGATGTAGTTAACTATTTATTTACAAAACGAAAAATTTTACACTCATCCAAATTCAAAGCTGTTGCAGAATTAAAAGTGGCTGAACTTATGAAACCTGATTCCAAAAGGGCAGAAAACAATGTGGGAAAAGGAGAAAATGATAGTTACCAGCATTTTCTCCTTTTCTCGCAATGTTTTCAAAGGGATTCTTCCCCAGTTTCGTTAATAAAACTTGGGATTGTTTGGTAAAGGGTTAATATTCAAGACGTAGAATAACAGTTTAGCCTTACAGTTTAACTGTACACAATGATCGAAAAAATGAATGACTGAAGGAATGACAAGGGTTCCCTGTCCAGTGAGGGTTAGTATAGCTGGGATTTACTACAGGTTACCAAAGTGTATCTATTAATAGATTCATTCATACATGTTACAGTGGTGTTGGAAGAAGTATTTTCTGTTAAGAAGTATTTGGCAACTGTAGGATTTTTCGTTTACTTTGACTCTAGGTCAATCTTGATGCCTATAGACTAGCTTCGCTAGTCTAAAAAGTGAATATTTGTGCCAGTCTAGCCGCCGCGATATAACTGAAATAATGTTGAAAATGGCGTTTCACACAATACCAACAAACGTTTTTCGTTTTTTTTTTTTGTTTTTTTTTTATTGGAAAAGCAAACTCTCTTAGACGATTGATTCTTAGGTATGGGGAATTTGAAAAGCTTCATGACCAAAAACAAAGTTTAGACGAGGTTTATGTGGGATAGCTGCCGGTGGCTTTGAAAAAAAAATGCGCAAAGTATACTGGTGAAAGAAACTCCAGGAAAGCTTGAATATGTGCACAGGCCGCCGTGTTGTAATATAATAATAATATCTTTATTTTGTGAAGGTAATAGCATAAACACACATTTCCATGTCTTTTTTTACGATGTTGCGTTCAAGCCGAGTGCAACGTAATGATAATGATTGAAAAATGATGATATTGATGACTGTTATAATACTGATGATTGTGGTGTTTGAGAATGAAGAGGATGAATTTATGGCAACATAATAATGGAATACAATTAAAATAATGTTGAAAATACCGTTAAATGCCAAACACATTCTTGTATCTACTATCTCGAAGCATTCAAGCTCCCAGCAATAGGGCATTGGGTATCCAGAACACAGGGGAATTTAGGGCACACTGAGTTCTTGAAATGCGTGGTGATGCAAGACTGTTATCATCAAAGCAACACGATTGGATTAAGCTCTCTTATCTCCATCACCTAAAGCACTTGCAGACGACGTATACAAGATAAGACTGCACAGAACGTGCAGTCTGATCTTAGATCTACACCGTCTGCCAGCCTATGCCAAATTTTGACTCGAAACAACTGCTTAGATACCAAAATTGTCGAATTATCTAGTATACAGCGAACGAGTTGTTGCGATATCAGTCAAAGCTAGTGCATTCTGTTTAACCCTTTTCCGAGTTTTAACAACTCTTAGAAAGGAAGATTTTTAAAACATTGTGAGAAAAGGAGAAAATGCTGGTAACCAACAAATTCTCCTTTTCCCACACTATTTTCTACCCTTCCACAGGCAAATTATGTCATTTGAATAGAGATGAATATATTTTATGTTATCCGCAGGTTCTTTCAATTTGGACAAATCGAAAACTTTGTCGACCGGTGAAAAGTTAAGTTGAATCACGGGGCTGAGCAACATTTAAAATTCTTCTGTGAAAAATTCAAGACCCATGATTTAGAATTCCCAGGACGAACCATTTTCATCAATGACTCGGTCTGCGAATGACCGAAGGGTTATTTCTGTTTGAAGTTTCATCGGAGCGCAAACTTTTTTCTAACGTAGAAGGGGGCGCCTAGAACTCGTGATAGTTGTAAACTCAAGGTCATTTCAAGGTCATATGAAGGTCAATGGAAGCCCCACAGCATTGTCAGCAACACTATCACGCCGACGACATGTAATTCATCAGGCTACAGTCATGCTTTTTTGAAACGCATAGGAAATTGCAGAAAGAAACTGTGCAACAACAGAACGGATATTTTCAACCCTTTACCACACAATCACGAGTTTTAAGAAAAAGGACTTGTGAAAACACCGTGGGAAAAGAAGAAAATGCTAGTAACCACCATTTTCTCTTTTCCTTTTCCCACAATGTTTTCTATCCTTCCAAAAGCACATTTTGGTGTTTGCCGTCTGCAAATGAATTCAATTTGAACCTGTCTAAAATTCTGTGATTTGGTAAAGAGATACAACTCTTGAAATAAAGTTAACCCTTATGTGCTTTGCTGACTAGTGTAGATGTACATCCTGTACAGTGTGATCAGAGCGCACATTCGGTACCGTCTGATCTTGAATCTACAATATTATATTGAGAAAATGTCTTGCAAAAAAAAAGATTTGCCAAGTTGTGATTATATACTATACATATTCCGTGCCGTGTGACTTTTTATTTACATTGTTCGGGATTTTTTTTTGTGTGTGATAATTTCTTGCAAAAAATATATGTACATGTACCCTTTACCAAGTAATCCCATATTCTTACTTTCCTTGGGGGAAAAGATTTTTAAAACCATTGCTGGAAAATTACCTGCAATTCTTTCTACTTTTCCAAAACAAATCCAATCAGTCGAGAGGCATTTAATATTGTCGTCTGCAAAATGCTTTCAATTTGAAGCAGTCTAAAATGTAGTCGTTTGGAGAAAGGTTTAGGGGAAAAACAAGCATATGCAAAGACAAAAACTTAAGATTTAACCCCTAGACTGCTGAGCGCAGCTCACTGACCTTTTGCAGACAGTGTAGATCAAGATCAGACTGAACAGAACGTGGAGTTTGATCTTGGCTCTACACTGTCTGATAAGAAGATATTTTTCTCAAAACAATGAGTTCGAAGTATCTTTATTCGGGTTTTTACTATCGGCTTGAAAGTTTAGTTTAACGTTTAAGCAAGATAAGGGGTAAGTGCTTATCAGCAATCCTCGAACAGAATTTGGCTGGGCTTGGGCGCGACCTCAGTATTTCTTGACCCTCGCATTTCTCATTAGCCCCGTATATTACTGACTGCACTACCAGGTTTGGCGGAATTCCCTGCTTTAGAGATTAGAAAAATGTGTGGATCTACACCGATCGCCACTTCATATGAAACTAACAAAAAAATTCTCGACGTTTAGAAAATGAAAGTATTTTCAATGTTTTCAACACCAAATAAACAAAGTAGACCTCTTTGGATGAACCCACTGTACTAAATTCCACTGAACCCAGAAAAAGTTTTGTCTTCAAGGCTTGACTTGTCAAGTGGACGGTATCAATCGAAGATCTAACTGCACGTTCTGAACAGTTTGATCTTGATGCTCTCCGGCAACACCAGTCTTTGTTTTCGCCTAGTGCACTGAGAGAGTTAACCCTTTCAGCGCCATAGGCGAAAACAGGGAGTTTTGCGGACGGCATAGATCAAGATCAGACTGCACAGAACGTGCAGTCTGATCTTTGATGTATACCTTCCGCTTGTTTGGTCAAGCCTATATAATAAAAATCTTCCGGAGACTCGGTGGGTTCTATTTACAGCCATCAAAAGAAGCCGAGTTTGTTTATTTGGCGCCGAAAGAGTTAAGAAGTTCTGATTAATGCCTGATTTATTTATTTCGTAAATTAAGGGTTACGGTGTCAGGGTCAGTAGTGCCTCTGAACGAGGCCGAGTTTATATATCTAGCGCTGTAAAAGTTAATGAAATATAGCATAAATCATTCTTTCCTAGTTGTTAACCCGCAAAGAGGGTGTATGAGTTACTGTATCATGCTCCGTAATCGTGAGGAAAAGTTCCGAGGTTCTCCGTGAATGTAGTTAGACATTGAAAAAAAAAAAATGTTATATAGGAATTTCATGTAATCTTAACATGGGAACATCAATAAATATAGTACTCAGTTAACGTTGTGAATGTTCAAATCAGTTGTCGTCGATGAATAATCAAATGTGTGTTTTTTCCTTAGGTAAATAATCTATAAAAACAGTTTATAGTGACTTATAATATTATTTGTTGACAACTTTCTTCAACAAAAGCGCCTAAAGTTAGTGTCAAATACAAAAAAAAAAAAGATATAAACATTGGAATTTATATTTCTTGTGAAATTATATATGTATATGACAGAAATTTTCTGTTATCCGTTGTGAGTATTTTTCTGTCATTCCTACCTAATATATTATTACATTTTTCATTTCTAAGTGCGCAGTCTGATTTTGATTTATGCCCAAAAGTCCTGTTTTCGCTTATTCAACTAAAATGATCTATGAAGACGGTGTCACTCTGTCGTTGTCACATAAACAAATTCGAATGTATCCAAGGTCTAAAGTTAGCTTTCCACTGCAATTGAATATGAATTTGGTTAAAGGTTAGTACCAGGTAGTGGAGGTTGTATATCCAAGATCAGACTGTGCGTTCTGTGCAGTCTGATCTTGATCTACGTGTTTGAAATGCTATTTAGAGTATAAGACTATTAGAGTTAGATTTTATCATTAGGTATAAGCGCAGCAGGTATTTGTTTGATCCTATAAATCGTTTTGAAGCGGCATACTACAGGATTTCGGTTTTTTTTTTTTTTAAGCGTTTATGAAAATCTTAACAAAAAGTTAAAGACAAATAACTTTCATTCATCTACAAAAACATAGAAAAAACTTCTTTTGGAAAACATGAGGAATTATTTGATATTGTTTATGTAACATTACTCACCCCGTTAGTAACGGGCCAGCAGTTAAATTTTGTAGCAACGGACAAACGTGTATTAACCCTTTACCACACAATCCCGACTTTTAACGACCCTGAGAAAGAAGCCTTTTGAAAACATTGTGGGAAAAGGAGAAAATGCTGGTAAACAGCATATCTCCTTTTCCCACAATGTTTTCCACCTTTCCCAAAACAAATGTCAATTTTTGAGTCACATTTAATTTGTCGTCTGCAATTGCTTTCAATTTGGACCAGTCTAAAATTTTGTCGTTTGGTAAAGAGTTAAACAAGCTATGACGCTAAAATGTAAACCATCAATTAATCGTGATTCTTTTTTTACTTTTTTTCAGATTTCTACTTGCAATGTATTCTAATATTGGACGAGCGGTCACGATGAAGAAATCCACGGTCGTTGTTTTAGGCTCCCTCCTTCTCGTCGTACATTTTACTTCTGCTACAGACGGCTCATTCGAAGATTTGGAAAATACAAAAGACAATGTGGCAGATGGAGGAAAATTCAAACAACTGTGGGACATTTACCTTTTACCACGACTTGAGCATAGCCTAAGAAGTAAGGAACTTGGTTTAGAAAGTGATTCAAACGAAGAAACTGGATTAAACGGGCTACCTTCATTCCAAACAGCATATTGTAAGTTGTTTATCTCTTAAAGAGATGACAAAATTTTAGACTTGTTCAAATTGAAAGGATTTGCAGAAATTTATTAACCCTTTCCCAGACAACAAATTTTGGACTGGTCCAAATTGAAAGTGTTTGCAGACGACAATTTTAAATTTGATGAAAATGGCAGAAAGGTCTCAAAAAGGGTAGAAAACACTGTGGGAAAAGGAGAAATTGCTCGTTACGAGCAATTTCTCCTTTTCCCACAGTGTTTTCAAAGGACTTGTACTGCAGACACGTGAAAACCAGGGTTTGTTTGGGAAAGGTTTAAATAAGACTCAAAACATGGATCTCTGTCATGTAGTCCTTCACCACACAACAACAATTTTACCCTTGTCTAAATTGAAAGCATCTGCAGACAAGATAGTGCTAATATTGTGGGATTTGTGACTGAAAGGGTAGAAAACATTGTAGAAAAAGAAGAAATTGAATAGAGAATATGCACATATTGTGCATATTATAGTGCTGTTGCATAGCTGATATGTATTACTCGGTTGTAAGAATTGATAATGGTCGACCCTTGGAGACAATTATCAATTCTTACAACCGAGTGTAGATATTTCTAATATACAGCAATACTATGAAATAGAGGATATTTGGGGTTTTTTTCGGTGAAAGATCGAAATTTACGCAGCCACGAGTGAAAATATTACCGATGATGTTCACTCGATGAAATGATTTCGATCTTACACCGAAAAAAACAAATAGTCTTTTTATTTCATGCTTCTAACACCTACTTTGTTGGAACTTTCATCGAAATCTGGTACAGTTGTTTTCGGTAATTCCCCGTGGCGTATCCCCCCTCACATAACAACGCATTACAATATTACGTAAAATGCAAGAAATATAGCGTAAATTACGTCATATTTCCCTCCATTTCAATGGCACATGCTGATTACCTAGGTAACTAGTGCGCGGGAACTACTGTTTCCGCCTTTAATTGAAGAGTTAGACAATGTAAAATCGGTATTTTCACTGGTCGTAACCATGAAATATCAAACCATAATCCACCATTATTTCTCGATAAACTACCGAAAAGCATGAAATAACGTATTATATATCTTTTAGCGTATGACTTTTACTCATTGTGAAAAAAATGTGTGTTATTAGCTCGGCTGTTTTCGAAGAAAACGTAGAGGTATTGTCATAGCCCTGGCGTTGTCGACGTCTGCGTTGTCGTGCGAAAACTTTGACATTTTATAATATATCTGTCATAACTGAAGATATCTACTTCAAACTGGGACGGGTTGTTAATTAACAAAAGGGGAAACCCATACAACAAGAACAGGTAAATAAACATCAAAGTATTTTTGACACAGTTATGCCACTTTTTTAACCCTTATCCTGCTGAATAAAAGAAATGAAACTTTATAGTAGATAGTAGAAGCCACACACTTTCTTGTTTCAAAGGTATTTTGGAGGAAAGATATCTCCTTATCGGACAGTGTAGATTAAAGATCAGACTGTACGTTCTGTGCAGTCTGATCTTGATCTACCTGTCCACAAAAGGTCGGTGGGTCGCGATAAGCAGCCTAAGGGTTAACTTAAAATTCTCTCTAAAATTCAAGCAACCGCAGCCGAGCCTCGCGTGCGCTGGTCGAGACTGTTTCAAGCAAAATGGATCTATTCAATTTAGCCGGATTAGCTGTAATAATGACGTCATGAGTGATGTTTACTATTTCATAAAAAGTGACTTTTTCCCGCAGAAAAAAATAAATCATCTTCTACAAGTATCCGGGCATGAAAACGTTACAAAATTCACTGGTGAATTATAAAATTCACAGATAATTTTATAAGGTTAAAATTCACTGTTATATTTCTATAAACCACTGAAAAGCCTAAAAGAAATTCATTCCAAACGCGGGCTAGCGGGTAACTATCGAAGGCGGAACCTTTGAACCAGAAATGCTGTTAACTCTCAAGAATATTGTTGATACAGTTTTGTTAAAGCCTAGGCTGCTAAGCGCGACTCACTGACCCTTTTCGGACAATTTAGATCAAGATCAGACTGCACAGAACGTGCAGTCTAATCTTGGATCAACACTGTCCGGTAAGGAAATATTTTTTTTCTCCATAAGATAAGTTTGTAATAGCATTATTCGGACTTCTACTAATGCCTTGAAAATGTCATTTAACTTATTTAGCATTTCTGCATTTCTATATGCATGTGTTCTTTTTTTGTTTCAGACCCAAGAATAATTCAGCGATCAAGAATGAAGAGAGGGCGAGGTACGTTTAATCTTGGTTGATCTTCGTAACACAGATCAGGGCTCTTGCAAGGCCCTGTGGTTTAACCCTTTACCAAAGGACAAGGTCCAAGATCAGTCTGCACGTTCTGTGTAGTCTCATCTTCACTTATGTCGTCCGCAGATTTACTGTTTTCGCCTATTGTCGCTAAATACAATATAGCAGAGCAGGAGGGGGAGGGGACTTTTCACTTGCACCAATCACCAGGATCTACTGTATCCAACTGGAAAAAAGGAATACATAAGTAAAGTACAATATTTGTTTTTCGACTTTACATCAAATGGTAACCACAGAAGCGCGGTTTGCGCAAAGCTCGTTCTTTAACACTTAACATAGCAATTTCAGACGTTTCTGTAGACAAGGACAATCAATATCAGAATGCCTAGTATGTGTGGCTCGGCCTTGGATCTGTGGTAAAAACAAAGAGGTCACGATTTTTCATTAAGTTGGTCTTTTCTCACGTCATTTTCATTTTCTTTAACTCTTTACTAAACAACAAAATTTTGGACATTTTCAAATCCAAAGCATGCAGACGGCGCATTCGGTGTGGTTTTAATCCACACTGAACATGTCAGTGTTCAGTGACAAGTCTTGGAAGGGGTAAAACGTGGGAAAATGGGGACAATGCTGGTTACCAGCATTTTCTCCTTTTTTCACAATATTTTCAGAAGCCCGATGTTCCTCAAGATTTTAAACTCGTGAATGTAAAGTGAAAGGTTACACAGAGTAAAGGTTTAATAATCATGAATTTCGTATTTGATCAGGCGTAAGACAAGGTGTTTCATTAGCGTCGGTAATGTTTACGTTGAAGTTATATTTCATTGACAACCCGCTTTTATCGTCGACATTTTCAATCCGTTCCTTGATTTGACCCTCAATAATTAGATCGTCTTGTGAGAAGTGTCACCCGTTAATTGCAGTATCTGTTATACAACGACGTCTGTTGGGCTGTTTTTTACTTGAAGGACTGAGGTTTTTACAGAAACTTTGTGCTGTGATTAACTGGTTTCTTTTTTCCAAATTAAGGCTGACAGCTGATAGTTTGTCAGTATCCATTTGAAAGGGATAAATAGTATGCGAGAATTGAGTTGTTTCGACTATCTTTGTACGACATAGATGTTTTTTTTTGTTTTTCCTCCTTGTTATGTTTGCGACACTGTCTGAAACCGTTTTGAAAATCAATGTAACAGTTTAAAATTTGCAACAGATGAAGTGTCAGTCACAATTTTCCCCACTATATAATGATATCGAACATTCTTATTCTTATATCATTATTTTGACATATTTATGTAAATTTGCCAATGGCTTTCTTTTTTGATGAAGCTCCGAATCGCAGTTCTGTTTTATTCCATCCTTACTAAAGACTCTTTAAACTCATTACTCGAGTGTGACTGTTCAAGTCCTTTCAATTAAACCAATCAAAATGATGTTTGTTTTCGGAGCAAGCTGTTTGAACTTAACTTTGATCCTAAAGTTTAGGTCGGTCAAAATGTCTAAGATGTGTTACGAAGGTCAAACTTGCAAGGCATACGCTGACCTAAATGGTGGCAATTTTAAAAGTTTCATCGATGCGTTAGTGAACTGAACAAAAATCTTGATGGATTATGGCTTATTGAATTATTATTTACTTTACTTATTTATTTTTCATGCAATTGCTTGCTTGCTTCCTTACCTAACCTTACCTTGCCTTGCCTTGCCTTGCCTTGCCTTGCCTCGCCTCGCCTCGCCTCGCCTCGCCTCACCTCACCACATCTCACCTCACCTCACCTCACCTCACCTCACCTTAAGTCAAACACGTATCAAGCAAGGATTCAAATGGCACTCAAAATGTGCTTACATAAGACAGATGCTTGCTTAATACAGATACATATCAACACATGAGCCATGCTGTGGCAAAAGGGGGCTTAATGCATCTCCTTGGTACATCATATGAAGCAAGTCATCACATAATTATGGATCCATAAAATCCATTTTGTCTAACGATTAACTGAATTTTGAAGATCCTTGGACACGCAGAAAATCGACAAATAGCAAAAAGTTTCGACCCATGTCAGCCTGCGCGGACTGCACAGGCTGACATGGGTCGATATTTTTTGCAGATGCATTAAGTCCCCCTTTCACAGAGGAAGAGTGATATGTATTTACCTCCTCTTGCAGCTCAGTGTATGGTTGTTTAATACAGATTGCTTGCTTAATCGAGGTGGCCGCTAACACAGGTTTTACATTTATTTATTTATTTATTTATTTATTTTCAGGTATCGCTGGTCTCGACAATTTGGACATATTATTGAAAACACTTGACCTTAACCGCGACAGACCAATGACCGTTTCCGATATGTCAAACAACCGCTTACGCAATCTGATGGCTCTACAAGGACGGAGAAGGAAGTGAATCAAGCAGCCAACAACCTCAATGACACATTTTACGCAGTGAACAACCCTAAATATTAAAGAAAAAAATGTGATATAAAGATGTTACCATGGTTATTTTCCAACATGTTTGTTTTAAATGCATTACAGTGTGCTTGTTTATTGTGCTTCTTTACTCTTAGAAGGTCAAATACTGTCGGTCAACAAAAAAAAATCCAAGACATCATAACTTCAAGGTTGTCTGTGCTCGGTGCATCTCGTTATAGCGGCCAGTGTAGATTCAAGATCAGACTGCACGTTCTGTGCAGTCTGATCTTGATCATACACTGTCCGCAAAAGCAACTTTTTGTTTCTACGTCATTCTTACCGTCAGAGATCCTAATCCTTTAGCATCCCATAATGAAAGGTCGTGTGCATTTGTCATCTCTTCAATTCGTTTTCTTTATTTATCCTTACAACGTCGAATTTTCCACCGCTAACACCGAAAAAAAAATAGAAGGCAAAACTGGATAAGTGGTTGTTTATTTTCACCAAAGTTTGCCATCTGTTACATTTTTAAAGCATTCAGCAGATAATTACCAACATTTAATTAAAGTGTGTAATCGAGCAAATTGTAAAAGCATCTACAATCAAATGCCAGAAATGAAAATCAAATCAACGCTATTTAAATAAATTTGAGAACGAAATAGAAATCTTTTGTTTGTTCTTTCACTGTCATGGACTTTACTGAAATAACGATGAAATATTCGCTAATTTGAATATAGGCCTATATAACGTTCCGTTAGAAACCAATCGGCCTCTTGATAAAAAGCCATATTCGTAATACTTATCATTGCAAGTCCGACAGAGTTGTCTGTCTTTGAGCACTCTTGTGCATATACGGTAGGAAAATAAACAAATCTCGCGAGACAGTGCGATATTATAGGAACTTACACGATGCCCGTAACGTAGCGAAATCGTTAACTAACCTATAACGGGAAAATGAAGTGAGAAATGAAAGCCTAAATATACTTGATAGACACTGCATCGCAATACATGGATCCGTGGAAATCGATATTTGACCAATCAGGTCGTCGCATTTTTTCTGCCCGATGCTTCGCGTTACTATCCGCCATTTCGGCTCACAAACAAACGACAGTTTACGTGTGAGACATTCGGTAGTTCAGATTTATTTTGTCTATAAAAGGCTCGTAATTCAGAAAATGGTTAAAAGATGTGCATGGGAAAGGGTTAAAGGGCAGCACCTGGTTAGGAGGACAGTAACTGTACATTGCCCTATAACAGTCATCTCGATATAATTGTGCAGACAACATTTTTTTAGAATTTCCGTTTTATAATAACCAAAGAATTATTCTAAGCCTAAGTATTAACAGTATAACAAGACTTACGATCCAAATCATTCTATTTGGAGATGAAAACCTTAATCTGCTTGATAACCAAAGATTATTTGCACACATACATCCGTGATAGTAAAAGGTTTACAAGTAATGCCTGATTGCCCACCTTTAATAGTTAAACAGTTACAATTTGTTAAATTGTGATGGTCAAGCTGGAGTTTCTATAGCCATTATACAAGAGTCTTCAATTGAAATCTTTATCAATAACACTCCACACTCTTCTGTTATTTTTCCTATCTTTTTTCTAATTTAATTTACTTTTTTGCAATTAGTAATGATACATTCATGTTATACTAGTAACCGTTACCCGAAATTTGGAGAAGAACTTTATAAGCTTAAGCTTCCGTTCTTATCCTTTTCTTCAGTATATTTGTCACATGATTGTATTGTATTCTGTTAACCTGTATCTTATACTGTTGAATAAAATATGTTTAAACTAGAGAAAGATTATGATTAACAAATTGTATAATGTGCAGAGAGTTTTAGCAACTCTATTCAAACAACGTATTCATGCTAGTTAAACCTAGGCATATAGATATGTTTAATACATGGGGTGGGTGGTGGAGAAAGGGTTAAAAGAAATTAATGACAGACTTATTAATTAAATAATTGATTAATTAATTAACCAATATCTAAGTTTAGACAAAAAGTAAATTTAAACAAACCCAAATATTAAAAGGTGTTGTTGATTTCTTTCATCTGACTCAGTTGCAGGGATCTTTTTTTTTTTTTTTTTTTGGAAAGGGTAGAAAATATTGTGTAAAAAGGAGGAATGCAGGCTATCAAAGTTTTCTTACGTTCCCACACTGGATTCGAAAATCTTTATTCTAAGGTCGCTAAAATACAGGATTTTTTGGTAATGGGTTTCAATGAAGTATATTCATATCTAATGCGGTTTAATAACCTCTGCACAAACTATTCATCATCAAATTACTAAGTTCTGGCTGGATCTTATGTCGCAGTTAGTGAAGAAACAAAATGCTGAATGTCTACATAAAGATCAAACTTCAGAGAACAAGCATTTTGACCGTGTGTCTACACTGTCTCCTACTTAAATTTCATCTTGACACAGAAAGTGTAACCGCAAAATTTATAGATCTATGTAAGTTTACTTGTTATCCTCTCTAAGTATGTTAATGTAAATAGTGAAACGGACTATGACTAAGGGAAGATTCTGTTCAAAAGACAAATTAATTAAATCAAACTTTGATTTGGCGAGATTTATTAGGATTACCGAATCTTAATTTCAAAGGGTTTGTCGGCCGTTTGCCGGCGAACTGTTATTTCGTAGGTCGCGTGTCTAACTGTAAACCGACGTGCCTGCTTATCACACCCGACCACCCCTTATCAAGATTAAACATACAACCATCTACCGACAAATTTGTTAATTGGCAGCACATTAAAATCATAAAACGTCGGGTTTTCCCTTAACCCGAAAACGAATCTGAACAACTGCCAAGCGACAGAATTTTGGACATCTCCAAAAGCAGTTGCAGACGGTTACCTATTATCATAAAATATGGTTCAAATATTGGGGTAACATGTCTTTTTTGATAGGCTGGAAGTTCTTCTGTGAAAAGGAGAAAATACACGTAACCAGCATTTACCCCTTTCGCCATTTTGCTTCCAAACGCACTGTTTGTCAGTGTCGTAAAAACCTAAGACTGTTTGGTCAAGAGTTATGAAGACTAAAAATCCTTCCGTCTCTGTTGACTTAGACAATGCATAAAATGTATCGCATTACTCATATTCCACTGAAATTATCAAATAAAATTCAAAGACAATTTACCCAGCCTTACAAGAGCAAAAAGCATATTTGACTGCACCATTTTTAACGCCAAACTGAAGTTTATGAGGTGTTTCATTCTTTCTCATCGAACGCCAGCACTTGGCAGAAACAAGTATTTCGTCGTCTGTAGCTTCCGAAATTCGCACGTCATGCACATATCCTTGCGTATAATAGTTTAGTCCGCTCTCTAAATTCCTTCCCGAGACTTTAACATCGGCAGGCAAGTATGATAAAGCAAAATTTTCCGGAATTTTGTCAAGAGAATCCGTCATGACGGCACCGCGTAACTAGTCTTTCCGTTATACTGTATACATGTAAACTGCGAAAGCTTGGGAGCCTATAGCAACAGTAACCAATGGAGACGGTTTATCTTATCTCCACGGATCCATGTATGAAATGTGCTTCTGTTAGTACACATGGAACCTGCTTTCGATTGTACTTCAAAAATGATACCATTGATTTTTGTTTACGCGTGGTCCCGGTAGTAGGTCTAGATCGAAAGGTAGCTTTATAAATGACCAAACAACAAAATTTTGTACTAACAGCTTGTTATTATAAGTGACAAAACCCCCACTGCTGAAACCAGCCAACAATGTATCTGGCTTTGCGGTTCCGTGTGACGTCATCATTGATACTACAAGTTTCCTACCGTGATGAATACAGTTTTAACCCTTTATCGCACGATGCCGCCTTTTTAACGACCCTGGGAAAGAAGCCTTTTGAAAACATTGTGGGAAAAGGAGAAAATGCTGGTAAACAGCATTTTCTCCTTTTCCAACAATGTTTTCTACTCTGTCAAAGAAAAAAATGCACCTTTTGAGCCACATTGAAATTGTCGTCTGGAAATGCTTCAATATGGACAAGTCTAAAATTTTGTCGTCTGGTAAAGGGTTAAACGGAGAGTCTGCTTTGCATGTGCTGAACAATGTCTCTTTACCAGACGGCAACATTTCAGACTTGTCCAAATTGAAAGCAGTTGCAGAGGACAAACTAACTGTGGCTAAAATTTAAAAAAAAAAAGTTTTAGAAATGGTAGAAACCCGTCCTGGGAAAAGGAGAAAATGCTGGTTATCAACATTTTCTCCTTTTCCCACAACGTTTTCAAAAGTCTTTTTCCTCACGATCGTTAAAACTCGAAATTCTTTGGGGACGAGTTATAGCTTCGAGATTTAAATCTCTTCTAGACGACGAAAATTGAGTTTCATCTAAATTGAAAGCATTTGTGGATGTAAAATGTGACTGAAATGGTGGCATTTGTGCTTGACAGGGTAGGAGATGTTGTTGGGAAAAGGAAAAAAATGTTGGTCTCCAGCATTTTCGCCTATTCTCCAGAACGGTTTTAACGGCCTTCTTCTGCACCGTCCTTTGATCTTGTGAAAACTAAGACAGACCATCCGATTGGACGAGTCCAAGCTTTTTTGCTTAAATGATTTTACCAACATACAGAATGGTGGGGTTGGTGAAAGTATCCACAACGTTGTTTCGACATACCAAGGGAAATGAGTTTAACATAAAGAAGACTACCGTACTTATCTCCCTTGACTACCGTACTTACGTCTACTACTCTCCCACACGCCCCTATCTCCCATATAAATTTCAATGTGGCTCAAGTGTTTAAGTATGTTGTTGAAAGAATATAAGTCATTGTGAGAAAAGGAGAAAATGCTAGTAACCAGCACTTTCTCCCTTTCCCACAATGTTTTCAAAAGTTTTCTTTCTCAAGATCGTTAAAAGACAGGTCAGTTTGTTATAGAGCTACACAGTGATGTGAAGAAAACGATACAAAAACAAAATGATAACGGCAAGCACAAAGGACACACACGGCTACTGGAACCCCCAGTTTTGTCATAAAGTTCTCGGAAAAGACCACGATTATCTCCGATATTATTACATCTTTACTACTCGTTCTTACCCAAAAATTGTCGCTATGTAGATTAGTTTTTCCCACAGTTTATTCATACTTCCTGTTTCCTGATTTAAGTTATGTTATTTTGGGGGTTTTTTGTTGGACTGTCATAACTCAGATAATGCGGAGAAGGGGGGACAGAAGGGGGTCCTTGAGTCGCTAAAGGATTGAGGTGTAGGATTAATCGAGGTCTGGTGTTCAATCTTCGTCCGGAGCACTCGATTTTTTTTTTTTTTTTTAATGGTTAAATCTAGGACATATATGAATAATTGAGCGGTACCCGTAATTTGACTGAAATAACTGAAAGGCGCCCAATAAACCCAACAGACATTTTTAATCTAGAAATAAGATTCAAATAAATACAATTTCAGTGTTGCTCTCGACGACAAAGTTTCTCATCAAAGCGGACAGTGTAGATCAAAGATCAGACTGCACATTTTGTGCAGTCTGATATTGATCTACACTGGCCGCAAAGGCAACTATAATTGTGAAAGGCGCTTTAAGGGTTAACTATGTCAATTAGTCATTGCCTCGTGTTGGCTTCTGATACAAAAGTTAGGTATACATTCAAATGCAAAATTCTTTCAGAAGTGTTGTTTTTCATCCCGGGAAGAATCAGTAGGGTCATCTCTTATCCTCGAGGGCTATGCCCTCGGGCAAGGCATTGCAGAACCCAAGTCTTTAATCGGTGATATCCTGGAAATACACGAGCAAGTGCGCTGCCGCTGTGAAAACGACTGAAATGGTGGGAAATAGCACCCAAACAATTATTCATTCATTGAATATGTGAAAATGTTACGAATGAGCAACACTCGAAGAAAGGGGGGGTAGTTTTATGTGGTGGAAAGGGAGGGGGTGGATTGGTTGCAACAAGCCATTGCTCCTTTTCTCAGTTTATTTTCTAGAGCTTTCTACCACATGGTCGTAAATTGTATGATAATAGAAGTTTGCTGGCACTGCGCATGCGTGGAGGGTTACTGTTAAAGTAATTATCAGAATCCTGGGATATATTTACTATGCAGAGTGTGTACCGGGGTGTTTTTATGTGCATTCACTGTGAAAGTTGTTCGATTCGGTAGTTCAATTACATTCGACAAAATACTTAACCCTAATGCTGCTCACTGATCTACTGCGGACAGTGTAGATCAAGATCAGACTGCACAGAACGTACAGTCTGATCTTGGATCTACACTGTCCGATAAGGAGACGTGTTTCCTCCAAAACATAAGTTTGAAATAACATTATTCGTATTTTTACTATCGGCTTAAAAGTTTTATTCAACTTGATTAGCAGGATAAGGGTTAAATTGTATATGGTGTTTAGAAAAACCAGAAATATGCCAGTCTGTGGTGTGATCTTTCTTCTTGGTTTGGTAAGCTAGCTTTCTTTTTATATTCCTTTTCGATTTTCTACTCCTTTCACGTGTCTTTTAGTCAATTACACAAAAACTCCCTTACGGTAATTTCAAAGCTTTAAAAATATCGAACTATATAGATTATGATCAGATTACACTGTCCGCAAACCACCAGATGCTGCCCCTAGCATGATAAGAATTAACTATCTTGCTGCAAACTAAATGGATTCGACCTTTCTTGAGGTCTTAACCCTTAGACTGCTAAGCGCGACTCACTGACCTTTTGCGGACAGTGTAGATCAAGATCAGACTGCACAGAGGGTGCAGTCTGATCTTGGATCTACACTGTCCGAGAAGGAGATATTTTTCAAGAAACAGCTTTGAAATAGCAATATTCGAGGTTTTACTATCGACTGAAAGTTTTCTTTTAGTTGTATAGCAGGATAAGGGTTGTAGTATCCTTTCTTTGCGATTGAAGTCGATTCTGGTCAAAGTCTAACACCGGATAGCGGACGGTGTAGATCAAAGATCAGACTGCAAATTTTGTGCAGTCTGATCTTAATATACACCGTCTGCAAAAGCTATTGGGGGGGGGGGGGGCAGTGGCAGTGAAAAAGTTAAACCTATTGAAATAACGCATTTTTTGTTGTTTTACCCAAACACCATTCAAATATAGAAAATATAAACAGAAATTACTGTCTTAAAATTTTGATCTTTAAGATTTTAACCTTTTACCAAACGATTCTGTGGTTTTTACGATCCTTAGGCAGTAAACTTTTAAACATCGTTGGAAAATGAGAAAACGCTGATAATCATTTTCTCCTTTTTACACGCTGTTTACATCTTTCGTAAGGCAAATCTTATCGTTTGAGACATATTGAGTTTGTCGTCTGCAAAGGCTTTCATCAATAGACTAGTCTAAAATTTTGTCATCTGGTAATAATGAGAGGTAAACGCTGAACCAAAAGACAAAATTTGGACACAACCAAATTGAAAGCATTTGCAGACGACCAAATAAATGACGGTCAAATGATGATTTCTGTCTTAGACTTGTCCAAAACCAGCAGACGACAAATTAGATGTGGATCAAACTGTAGAAATTGCCTTTGCAAGGATAGAAAACATTGTGGGAAAAGGAGAAAATACTGGTTGCGAGTATTTTTCCCTTTTCCCACAATATTTTCAAAAGCCTTCCTCTTTCGGGCTCGGGTGATGTTTTTCGACTATGATTACACAAAAATATTTATCCTCAAATAGCCATTGATTTTTCTTTTTAAAAAAATCAATATCGATCATATTTTATAAATGTATCTTCCAGTTTTTTTTAAAGAAGCATTTATCAACTCTTTGTCACACAATCTCGAGTTTTAGCGACCCTCAGGAAGAAGCCTTTTGAGAAAAGGGAAAAGGAGAAAATGCTGATAACCAGCATTTTCCCACAATGTTTTCTACCCTTTCAAAGAAGAATTCCGTCATTTGAGCCACATTTAAATTGTCGTCTGCAAATGCTCTCAATTTGGACAAGTCTACATTGTTGTCGTTTGGTGAAGAGTTAAACCTATCTGTGTCTATTTTTATGCATAAATGAAACCAAAATATAACCTTTAACCCTTAGGCTGCTGAGCGCGACTCACGGACCTTTTGCGGACCGTGTAGATCAAAGATCAGACTGCACAGAACGTGCAGTCTGATCTTTGATCTACACTGTCCGATGAGGAGAAATTTCTCCCCAAAAAATTACTTTGAAATAGCAACCCTTTGGTTTTTACTATCGACTTGAATGTATCATTTAACATATTCAGCAGATTAAGGGTTAATGTCTGAAGGTATGACAACACTTCACACTCGTCCAAAATAGAAGCAAGTGCTTATAAAAATGCAGACTTCCAGATTGAGGGAGTGATTTTGATTCCAAATTGAAAATATTAATTATTCTCCACTAAACCCTATGTTATGGGTACTCATTAGAATCGTCTCATCGAGACGATTCTACTGAGTACCCACTCATTAGAATCGTCTCATCGAGACGATTCTACTGAGTACCCACAACATAGGGTTTGGAAGAGAAATAATGGATTTAGAATACCATCACTCCCTCTTACCTGGAGCTCTGAAAAAGTAAACGAGACTAATGAAATGGTAGAAACCATCCTTAGAAAAGCAAAAAACGCTTTGTTATCATCACTTTTTCATATTCACAGATTTTTCATAGGACTGATTGAATGATGGATGGATGGATGGATGGATCGATCGATCGATCGATCGATCGGTCGGTCAGTCGGTCGGTCGGTTGATTGATTGATGTTCAACGCCGCATTCAATATTATTTCAGTCATATCACGGGAACAGCTAACATATTCATGTTAGTTTCATCAATACTAAGCTTGTGCACTGAGGTGTCTTGCCTAAGGACACTCCCACGAAAAACCCATTGCTTCCAGTGAGGCTCAAACTCGTGGCCTCAAGGTTACGAGTCCAAGTCTTTACTACTGAGTTACACAGGAACCCTGGGGCCGTTAAACACGAGATTATTTGGTAAAGGGGTTCTCTCAATGTTTTTTTTTTAAAAAGCGGTAGAAGAGAAACCTTAACCCTTAGGCTGCTTATCGCGACTCACTGACCTTTTGCGGACAGCGTAGATCAAGATCAGACTGCACAGAACGTGCAGTTTGATCTTTGATCTACACTGTCCGATGAGGAGATATCTTCCCTCCAAAAATCCCTTTGGAACAGGAAAGTTATTTGGGTTATACTATCGGCTTGAAAGTTTCATTTCTTTTATTCAGCAGGATAAGGGTTAAAGAAGACAGAACGGTCCTTGGACATGCAGAAAATTGACCCATAGCAAAAAGTTTGGCCTGTGCAGTCCGCATAGTTTTTGCAGACGCATTAAACCCCCTTTTCAGATATCATTTTTATTTCTTTTTTAATAAGGCTTGAAAACGAGGGGTCTCTGGTTCCATTCCTCAGCTCGACAAACTTCTTTCCAAAGATTGACGATAGTCCTTGCGACAAGTTTAATCCCTGTCTCTCCTCTGAACATTGTTTTCACCGATGATTATGTTGGAAAGCTGCCAGTGGCTTGATAGAGTGTTGTTCAAAGTACTGTGAAAGCAGCCAGTGGCTTGGTAGAGTGTTGTTCAAAGTACTGGCTAAATCAGCCGGTGGCTTGATAGAGTGTTGTTCAGAGTACTGGTGAAAGCAGCCAGTTGCTTGATAGAGTGCTGTGCAGATTACTGGTGAAAGCAGCCAGCGGCTTGATAGAGTGTCGTGCAGAGTAATGGTGAAAGCAGCCAATGCCTTACAAAGAATGTTCAGAGAAGTACTGCTAAAAGTAAAGAAACTCCAGGAAAGCATCCTGTCTTAGTTTCAGTTGATTGTGCATTTACTACTGCAAAGTAATGTTGAAAAGGGCGTTAATTAAACCAACAAATTTAACAAACATTTTCATTTCAGAATTTCTTAAATTTCTTTTCACATCCCCTTTTAAGAGTTTAGAACTGTGAAAATTTTCAATCACAAATTCTGTTTGTTAAAGTTTGAACAAACAAAAGATCAATGGACTCTGAGAGATATTTGTTTTAAAAATTTCCAAGGTCCCCTGAAAGTTTTCGTTTATTTGCTCTGAATTTGCGGTCGTTAAACATTTCATATTTGAGCAAATGAACTACTTTGACAGTGTATTTTTTTCTGATTTTTCCACCACATTCAGTGATAGAAAATATACAAGTAGTAAAATCTAGGTCTATATCCACCAATCATTCTTTGGAAAGTAACACGATTACCTAGATATTATTGAGCATAAGACCAACAATGTTCTCTAGAATGGTTGTGAATACGGACATCAATCAATCAATCAATCAACCAGGTTGCCTATACGTAAGCATATTTAATTCATATCAGCTAGCAAGACCGGCATACCAATAATAATTACAGGTATGTATAACAAAGGCTGCCGTCGTGCCTGACCCTAGCTGGGAGACGATTGACCTTTGGCCTGGCGGCGTGATTCCTTACAACCTACCAGACGATATGTACAGTAAGTAACGTCTGTTGCATAATTTGGCTGCAATATGGAATTAATTGTGTGGTAGTAAGCAGGATAGGAAACCAGAAAACTGTTAAAAGAGGTCTGTCTGCGCCATAGGCATAAACAATGACATTTGGGGACAGTATAGATAAAGGCCAGACTGCACAGAACGTCACAGGATTGTGTGGTAAAGGGTTATGTGTAAACCTGTGTACTTTGAATTAATCGGTATTTTCTCTGTTTACTCCATAACATTTTCAATCAAAGTGCTGTAAGCACTGTAATCGGTCGACGCAGAATAACTAAAGTGATTTGAAATCACAAATCAAATGGCAGATGTTTGAACTATGTATGGGACAAAAAATCCTACACCGTTACAAACGAGCCACGTAGGATCCCACTTTTTTAAACTGTCTTTTACAAATTAGTAGTTTAACGATTGGTTAAAATATAGGCTATGTTTGCCAGCCGACAGCAATAGAACGTAAAAAATATGTGACAATTCTGATCAGCAATACCCATTATCAAGTTTTAGATATCACTCATCATGAACAGCAGTACAGGTCTACCAACCCTTTAAAAGAGTGAAAAAATACATACATGTATATTCTTTTCTGTTACTTTGGCAAATTTGATAACTGTATTGTAACATAATTATAAAAGCCGTATAAAATATTCCTGCATTATAACTTTGGAATTGTTTACTTTTGGCTGCTTGTAGGCCTTTCATTTTTCCATTTTTAACAAGACATCGTATTCATCTTGACAAACTGTCCTACCTATTTTTTAGCGGGCCAAATCGTCCAGTCCAAACGTCTGCTGGCAAATTTATCCTACATTAATTATACTTTCAAAGAATGTAGATACCCAATAGCTCCTACACTACTACAGTTTAAAAAAGTGGGATCCTACGTGGCTCATTTGTAACGGTGTAGGACTTTTTGTCCCATGCATAGTTCAAACATCTACCATTTGATTTGTGATTTCAAACCACTGTAATTATTCAGTGTCGACCGATTACAGTTCTTACAGCACTTTGATTGTAATAAGGTCATCACAGCAGGTATAAGCGTTAAAACGTTGTAAGTAAAAGCTGTTACGAGTTGCAGTTACATCAGTTTGCCCTGGGCTGACGGGTTTCCGAAGTTTTCCACCTCCCTAATCGGTCTACCGACCGATTAAAAAGTGTCTATCCCTATGACTGTAAATGGTGAATCTATCTATCTATCTATCTAACTAATTATTTCTTTATTTCCAACAGCCCCTTCAAAAAAGAGCCTGATCCTTTCGGCCATGAGAAGATGGGAGAGTAAAACCTGCGTCAAGTTTGTCCCCTGGACAGACGAGCTGGAAAAAGAGTATGGCGAAGTAAGATACATCAATTTCTTCAGCGCCGGAAGGTAAGGCATCATATGTATAAAGTTTGTAACAATCGTTTTGATTGTTTAATTTATGACCTCTTCATACAAAAGTTTAAGGTGAAGACTCTGACAATACCCCTATAAAATAAGAATGATCAGCATTGGTTATTGCTTTTGAAAACATTGTGACAAATGAAGGCACTGCTCGTTGCGAGCAAATTCTCTCCTCTTCCACAAATGTGGTCTAAATTGGACTATGTAAGATTTAAAGTATCATTGTCTGCGTGTTACAATACGAGCTTTGCCCTGTGTAAAGTGGGTTTATTGCGTCTACGTGATGCATTGTACCAAGCAAGTCGTCATATAAAAATAGATCCATAAAAACCATTTTGTCAACGACACACTGAATCATGAGGTAGAACTGTCCTTAGACAGAAAAAATACAAATAGCAAAAAGTTTCGATCCAGGTCAGCAGCTGATACCATTTGCATATGCATTTCATCCCCTTTTCGCAGAGTATGATTCATAAGTATTTTGTTAAGACAGAAATGAAGGCCAAGTGAGGTACACTTCTATTTTTAGCTTGGGGCGACTAGGCAATTTTTTACTGAGTTTTAATATTTATTTTTCTGCCAGCGAATAACACTTGAACCCGACCGTACAATAACAGATTGTCGTTTTCGTAATAATTTTCATACTTTTATATGGTATGATTTAAGTGTTTACTTTTGGTTGCTACTCGGTTTTTAACAAGAGGACGGTATTGATCCAAGATCAGACTACACGTTCTGTGCGATCTGATCTTGATCTATGCAGTCCGCAAAGCCATTTTTTCCAATGGCGCTAAAAGAACTAATTGTAAATCATTAATTTTATTTCTTTCAAGCTGTTTTTCTAAAAAGGGGAAGCACAAAAATCAGCCACAGTTAATTGGTATTGGAAAAGGTTGCCTGAGGGTAAGTCTGTATTTTTTCCCTCTGTCAGTTCGTTCGAAAACAGCGTGATACACCCTAAACAAACTAAACATTAGACAAACTAGATTCAAGCACCTTGTCCGATGCTATAGGCCGTATCATAATCTATGTTTCAGATGCAAGCGATACAGCACGAATTAGGGCAGGATATACATGAATATGTGAGCTATCGCTCATATTTGACTAAAATAATGTTGAAAGCGGCGTAGAATCTCTTTTCATCAATCAATCAACGAATTAGGGCATGCGGCGTATCGTTATTCTGTATATTTCAGATGCGGGCCATACAACATAAATTAGGACATGTTACTGGTCGCATAATATCTTAAATGAGGACTATATTGCGTGAATTAGGACATGTTATTGGTCCTATCATTATTTTGCACATTTCAGATGCGGCCCAAAGTATATAAATGAGGGAATGTTATTGGCCTCATCAAATGAGAACCATATTGCATGAATGAGAACATACTATTGGTCCTGTCATTATTATGTATAGTTCAAATGTTGCCAATACCACATGAGTTAGGGCATGTTTTAGTCGCATTACACAAGAACCATATTGAAAAAATACGGACGTACTGTTGGTCCTTTCATTATTATGTTTATTTCAAATGTGGCCCATACTACATGAACAACGACATGTTATTTGAGCGGGTGTCGTCTTTATGACTGTGCATTGGCCCACACACTCGGCGCGAGTACTGGTGTAGTTTCCAGGAAGCAGAATCGAGATAGATTAGTATAAGTTGCAAGACCTATTTTCTCAATCGATTTAAAATAGATATGTTTAAACTAACGGCATGTTATAGGTCGTATAACTATTCTGTATCTTTTACACATGGACTATTTACATGAGTTAGGACAAGCTACCTACCGCATCATTTTTTGTTTTGTTTTGTTTTAAATGAGAACCGTGTGTTTGTTTTAAATGAGAACCTTATCGCATGAATATGGATATACTGCTGGTCCTGTTATTATTCTGAATATTTGAGGTGCGGACAACCATGAATTGGGCACGTTTTACGTGTCATCTTTTTTTGTGTACATGTTCAGATGTAGGCCATACCACATGAAAATGAGATAAGACATGCCACCGGTCGTATTATTTATTCTGCTTATTTCAGATGTGGAGCACACTACATGAATAAGGACATACTGCCGACTGTAACATTATTTTGTAAATTTCAGAGTGACCCTCTTCTTCAAGAATTAGGACATGCTAGGGACTGTATCATTATTAAGTAAATTTCAGATATGGGCGATACTACATGAATTAGGGCATGCTATAGAATGTACCATTATTGTGTAAATTTCAGATGTGGGTGATACTACATGAATTAGGGCATGCTATAGAATGTACCATTATTGTGTAAATTTCAGATGTGGGTGATACTACATGAATTAGGGCATGCTATAGAATATACCATTATTCTGTATATTTCAGATGTGGGCGATACTACATGAATTAGGGCATGCTATAGAATGTATCATTATTGTGAAAATTCCAGATGTGGGTGATACTACATGAATTAGGGCATGCTGTAGAATGTACCATTATTGTGTAAATTTCAGATGTGGACGATACTACATGAATTAGGGTATGCTATAGAATATACCATTATTCTGTAAATTTCAGATGTGGGCGATACTACATGAATTAGGGCATGCTATAGAATGTACCATTATTGTGTAAATTTCAGATGTGGACGATACTACATGAATTAGGGCATGCTATAGAATGTACCATTATTGTGTAAATTTCAGATGTGGGTGATACTACATGAATTAGGGCATGCTATAGAATGTACCATTATTGTGTAAATTTCAGATGTGGACGATACTACATGAATTAGGGCATGCTATCGGTCGTATACACGAAATGGAGAGATTGGATAGAGATTTCTACATTGATATACATTACGAAAATATGAATCCTGGCTCCGTTCAAAACTATGAAACGATCGATAAGAAGGAGCTTCTGTATGAAACCTATGGAGTGCCATATGATTATAAAAGTATTATGCATTATGGACCGAAGGTTTGTTATCTATTTGGTGTTTTACCCTTTACCACACAATCCTGAGTTTTAATGACCCTGAGAAAGAAGGCATTTGAAAACATTATGGGAAAAGAAGAAAATGCTGTTAACCAGCATTTTCTCCATTTCTCATAATGTTTTCAACCCTTTCTAAAACATTTTTTCCATTTAAACCACATTTTATTTGTCGTCTGCAAATGCTTTGAGTTTAGAAAAGTACAAAATTTTGTCGTTTGATAAAGGGTTAATGCTGTTTTCTACAATATTTTAGTCATATCACGGCTTGTCACTGCATTTTTTCAAGCGTTCCTTTGTTTCTTTTGTGAGTATTTCGTGCATTACTCTCTACAAGCAATTGATTTGCTTTCTCAACACTCGTCACAACTCGGCTGATTCCGTACCTACATCTAACCTCGTCCGTATAAAGGAAATTTCCATTTGATTTGCCAATCACGTGATCTTAAACATGGCGGCGCTTATGTAAATCGCTTAGCAACGACATGAACGTCCACAGTGAAGTTACTCACATCTATCGAGCTGTCGATGGAAGCTCCTAACGGAATTGATAAACCACGCTTAAAATTGAATTTACAAACTGTTTGCCGACAGAAATATTCTTAGAAAGGTATCGATAGAAAATTGCGACTCGTGTTTTCTTTTTCAAGGGTAGCCTTACAATTTTAATAAAGGTGAAACGGTGTACTTCCGGCGAAGAAATGTACCGTGTAGGTGAATATCAAGCCACGTGATACAGCCTAGGAGGTTTGCCGAATGCCCTCTCACATGACCATCGAAACAATATTCGTTGGCCAATATATGTGAGCCGTACTCTGGCAAAAAGGGGTTTAATGCATCTTCGTCTTTGTAAGTTGTCGCATAACATCGATCCATTTTGTCTATATAGAGAGTGAATCCTGAGCTAGAACAGTCCTTTGACATCAGAAAATTGACTAACAGCAAAAAGTTTGGACTGAGGGCAGCCTGCATGGACTCCGCAGACTAACCTGAGTTGATACTATTCACAGTGCATGCCTTATGTGGAAACGAGTCTAGGCTCGTTTCACATGATTTTGGTCAGCCCATGTAATAAAACTGGATAAACACAATTACTGATGTACATCGAAGATCCTATACAAGGGCTGTTCGATAAATTCGTGGAATTTTGTTGTTAAAACCACGTTTCTTGATATTTTAAGCTAAAACTTTGACAATAACAGCATGAACACATTACAAACTTGATACAGAAATTTTGCAGTTTTAAAGTTTTTCAAATGCAAAATATTCGTAACCATAGTAACCCATGTAATGCGCATTGCTCAAATTTTCTCTCGATTCGAAACACGTATTTAAGTCACGTAAGTATAGCTGATGGTGTTGAAAATGCCAAATCTTGGAACCTTTCTGTACCCACAGATACTAATAACTTATCAACATATTGAAGCCAGTGTGCTACTGATCAGTCACTGACATTTCAGTACTTCTATATCCAGTTCATATAGTACAAAACCTGTCTTTAATCTTGATAGTTGATAATAACAAAATTGGACGTAATGAATATGTAATACCAGACTAATGCCACCTTTTCGGCTGTAATTTTTGACGGTTTGATTAGTACTTAATGCTCTTTTTTTCGTCTGTGTCATGTGACAATATAATTAGTCACATATCGCGATGAAAAAAAACTACAGGAATTGCACTCTGATTGATGATGAACGTGTATATATAATATATGCCGTCCGTCCTTTGTGACGGCAATCGAGAGGACGCCGAGGGGGTCACTGCGTTCATAGACTATGTCCCGATTGAACCTATAACCCCCAGGTCTTGTTAAAACTTACAGCCCGATAGTCCTGTTTAACCCTCTACCAAACAGTCCCGGGTTAAAATGACCCAGGAGAAGAAGCCTTTTGAAAACATTGTAGGAAAAGGAAAAAAAGCTGGTAACCAGCATTTTCTCCTTTTCCTACTATGTTTTCTATCTTATCAAAGGTAAATCCAATCACTTGGGCCACGCCTTAGTTGTCGCCTGCGAATGCTTTCACTTTGGAATTGTCCTAAATTTTGTTTAAACATTTTTACTTTACATCGACTGAGAAACAAGTTCTTGCAACTTATACCTCATCTCTTGATTTTGCTTCCTGGAAACTACACCAGTACTCTGCCGAATGTGTGTGCCAATGACATGTTTATTCCGCCGGCCCTTTCAGGCGTATTTTCAGGCGTGGTTATTTTTCACTACATACGTTTTTAACTATCTTTCTCATACATGTATTGAACCACGAAAGAGTTGCAACGATTCTTGACAACACAGCAATACAATTAAGTTCAGAAAACAAATTCAGAACAATGTGCTGTTACGTGTAGAAAGGGGTGTGCGAATGCCATGAGATCACTTCCTGATTAATTAAAAAATGAACCCGTGAGAACGGGAGAGTTCTGTTGCGTTAATTAACCCTTTACCACACAATCCCGAGAACTAACAACTCTAATGAAAAAGGGCGTTTGAAATTAACTTGGGGAAAGGAGAAAATGCTGGTTACAAGTATTTCTCCTTTTTCTACAATGTTTTCTAAACTTTAAGATGTAAATCTGGTCGTTTGAAGTATACTTTAATTCGTCGTCCGCAAATGCTTTCAATTTGCACAAGTCTTTTTTTTTTTTGTCTAGTAAAGAGTTACGAGTAAGTGACGTAAAATGTGGTTAATCTTTGGAAAATTTATATACCATACAAAACAGGATCATATCATCATCATCATCATCATCATTATCACCACCACCATCATCCTCATTCTTTTTATACGGCAAGTAGTACTAGAACTAGTAGTAGTAGTACTTGTGGTAGTAGTCAAAATGTAAAATTAATATGTGGCTTCATTGAATCAACAATTGATCGCGAAACAGTGATATTAACTTTAAATGATTTTGCATTCCCACATTCACGGATATTAACACCAAAAATGTTTATTTCGGAAAGTCAGTATGTGACTATACTTAAAAGTCGATATTGTGTCGCTTGTATATAGACACACGATCCAAAACAACAACAGGGAATGGGTGTTATGAATTTCGGAATTATTCTGTATGCATATTAACCCTTTCCCAAACAAGCCCTGGTTTTCACGTGTCTGCAGTACAAGTCTTTTGAAAACACTGTGGGAAAAGGAGAAATTGCTCGTAACGAGCAATTTCTCCTTTTCCCACAGTGTTTTCTACCCTTTTGGATAACTTTCTGCCATTTTCATCAAATTTAAAATTGTAGTCTGCAAACTCTTCCAATTTGGACCAGTCCAAAATCTGTCGTTTGGGAAAGGGTTAAGCAATGCACTTTGTCGTTTAGAGGGGTTATTAAAGTATTAACTACCATTTTTCTACTGAAAAACGACTGACCAGCCCCAACAGTTCAAGTTGTAGAGAGTGAGACTAGTTTACGTCAAATCTCGGGCCACTTGATGGTGTGGGTCGATTCCCTATTGCTGGCCACCTAAAATTACTAATAGTCTTTCAGATGAAGTTCCGTTTGACGGTGCTGTACCCCGAGCACCTTAAAGAACCTGAGGTAACTCAGGATGGGTTTTGTACTGTATCCTGCACAAAATCCGTAACAGAAATAATATCTTTCTGGGGGCGTCTTCCAAACTGGCAACCGGTGGCGACGATAAATCAGCCAACTGAAAAACAAGTTGGTTAAACGGTCCCCACGTGACACACTTTTGCCGTTATACCACGCAAACCACGTGTTTTGTGTACACCTGACTTGGAATATAAATACTGGTTTTCGTCACGACGTTGAAAAATATCACGTGCATGATAGAGTTAATGTTACACTATGGCGCAAAATCCAATACTCCACGTTGTAGTTTTTCATTGGAATTTAAGATGATTAGATTTTTGTCTGGTAAATTAATAAACACCGGATCCAGTTCAAATGTGACGTAAACGTTATGAAGAGGTCGACAAAGTACAACTATGTCTGTTGTTGACCTTGTCGTCGTCGTTGTTATGACTATAGGCAAACCACTCTCCTTCAGCCGTGTTACTACTGCTTGACACGGGAAACATGTATGGACGTACTGTCGTTGGGATGAGACGAAAGATAAGACTGTCGAAAAAGGTTTTAGATACCTTCTACTATTACATAAAAACACCGACATTTACCAACTCCGGGCAAGTTTTTTCTTGCTTCGTCATACATGCGACTGAGAAATGAAACTTCGAAAGGGAGAAAGGATATTGTTGCTGCGGAAGAATTCCAAAAGTACACTTTCCAACATTATTTTCGACAATCCATTTACGCCACATGAGCACTTCTAATTTTTTCAAAATGTTTTCAATCATACAAGAAAAAAAAAAAACAGCTCATTTGTACCGATTTTGAATCTCTTGTCTGCAGATGCTGTGCATTTGGACCGTCGTTTTGAAAAGTTAGGACTTTTTCTTTTGCCCCCCTGCTCGAACCAACACACACTCACCCTCACCAACACCAACACGCACACACCAAAATGATTGGACCACAGCTATTTCCCCCTTGTTCATTCACTTATACACGACCCCTTGTTCATTCATTTATACATGCCCACTTATGATTTAAAACTTTTTTCATGATTCATCCAGTACCAGAGGTCGAACGGTTCAAGATGAATCCTGATGTCAGGATTAAGAGCGTCATGTTCTGGGCATCAAAAGTTAGTTCCATCCTCAAAGTCCATGGCCTGGTGTTGGTTAGAATCACATGCGAGTATTTTAACCGTGCTGGTCATTATATGTAGAGAATAAGTCTTGAGAGAGTAAGATGCCATTGTTTAAGTTTTTCAGACCAGGTTCCGTACTTACCAACCTTACTTAAGAATATTCTTAGTCTCATTCTGAATTTAGAGAGTAACGCAACCATTTGGTTTAGCTAATCAGAAGTCGTGTCACAAACAGAAGTTGTGTTACTTTCAAATTTAGAAAATTCTCGAGGATAAGACTTAGAATGATCTTAAAAATGGTTGGTATCACCAATACGGACCAAGGCTGACGAAAATATTTTTATTTCTTGACTTGATTTGTATAATAATACGACTAGGCGCAACTGATTGTTATCACCTCTGGTTCTCAAATGATCGGTGTTTTACTTTATATTTACCAGGCCTGGTCTGCCAATAAAGAACCAGTCATGGGTACAAAAGACCCGGCCTATCAGACAGTTATTGGACAAGGTGAAGACATCAGCTTCTTTGATGCTTTGTATGCAAACAGGGCCTATAACTGTTCAGGTTTGTGATTCATCTTTTTTTTCGGCGTAGCTGAATATGCTAGCTCTTGACATACTTTTTTTGGTACTGATAACAAATGAGTAAATAGAAATTTATGATTGGTCAAAAATGTAGACATGTTTATGTCAAGGGCCCATTTGGTAAAAAAAAAATGTAGACGTGTTTATTCAAAGTGCCCCAGCCTATTTGCTGGCAAATATATACCGTCTATTTTTTATAAGATACATGCATTTTTTGTTCGTTATTTGGAGTTCTTTCGGTTTGGTTATTTCTCTGGTCTCAATAACGTGACGTTTACGATGCATCTTTTCATATTTGAAAATCTACTGTTCACCGTACCGTCTCAAGTCCATCGTGAACTTTTTGGTATGAAAGCTATGTAGCGCTGTACTGACTCCCTGTTTCGTCGGTTTGATCTGTATTGCAGCGAAATGCAATTAATTTCTGATAACACACATGAAAAAAGTTATCTGGACTAGTCATTTCTCCATCTGTGTTTATAACCTCCTCAGAAAGAACCACTGACTATGGAAAATTCGTCGAAATTTAAAGACCGTTTGGCCAATATGATCGCCATTCATAGAAACTGTTATAATAGTCTTGTCTCCAGAGTTTTAAATTATTTGGCATGGACAGTAAGTATCAGTTGTACGACAATATAATATGTTTCAAACAATGAACAACGATTGACCTTTGACCTATTTCTGACAGTTCTATCGGTACTTTTTTTCTACATACATGTACCATTATAAGGGAAAAAAACTTGAAGAATGTTTCGCTTATAATATCATGGTCTAGAGATTTGGTATTTTTTATTCTGCATCTCGTAGTGATTTGTGGCCAAACTTATCCAAACTTTGACCATAGGCTGTTTCTTTTTCCCTTTTTTTTATTCTGTATAAGATAATACAATACAGGAAACACTAAGCTTAGAGCAATGGCATTTAAGTTTAAACATATTTTCTTTCGAGAAAGAAGTTCTTACAATTTATACCAGTTACTCTCCATTATTGCTTCCTGGAAACCGTCACAATACTTGTAACGTGGATAGTTCAAAGGTAGACTCCGCTCATAACGGGATTTGGACCCGGGGCCTTCAGTGTGAGAGGCCGACACTGTATCCCTTACACCACTGTCTCCCACAGTAATATTTAATTTGTGGTATTACATTAACGATATCTCCCTAGATTTTCAAACTGAAGCTCCAGTGTCATGGCAGACAGTAGAATAGGCCTTCACAACAGTCGTTCTGGGTGCGAATTACGTGATAAGCGCGGATCAACCTTGGATTTGCCAATAACATTGCACGACTACTGGTTGAGTTTCCAGGCAGCAAAAATCGGGGATGACTGATAACATCTGTATAACTTGTTTTACAATCGAGTGGAAAAAATACTAGAGACCAGAATGTTCCCCTTTTCCCCACGTTTTCAAAAGCTTCTTCAGGGTCGTTATTACTTGGCATTTGTTTGGAAAACCATTTTACTATATAAATCTTTTGTCGTTTAAGCGAAATGTTCCCCTTCATTGTCCGGGTTGTGTAGAAACGGTGGGTTCCTGGGTGGCCCGGATTGCCGGTGTATCTGTCAGGACGGTTATACCGGACAGTTCTGTGACCAAACTTTACCGGGCTTTGAACACAGTGAGTACCTATTTTGTTGAAATCTAAGCGCAAAAATCTAATTGATTGATTGGTTGATTGATTGATCCATCGACAGGGGTATGGGTGACTGGATGGATCGATTAGTGAATATATTATCGATTGATCGAAGGTTGAGTGAATGAATCAATCGATTAATAGACGGGTAAGCGAATGGGTGAATGGACAGACGCTGTATGGATTAAACAATAGATCAAACAATCAGTCGACTTGTTGAGGCTTCTAGAAATTGTTTGAAAATGTTCGACGTGTTTGACTCTGTTAGCTGGATGATTGTTTGATCGAAACTTCTTTTTCCATTGGTGGAAGTCTTCAAGTTAACCCTTTACCACACAAACCCGAGTTTTAACAACCCTGAAGAAGAAGCCTTTTGAAGACGTTGTGGAAAAAGGACAAAATGCTGGTAACCAGAATTTTCTCCTTTTCCCACAATGTTTTCTACCCTATTACAGACAAATTTCATCATTTGAACTATATTTAAATTGTCGTCTACTTGTGCTTTCAGTTTGGACCAGTCTAGATTTTGCTGTGTTGTAAACGTTTAAAGGCGCCTTTAGACCAACGACCGGGACAGCGTGTAAACAACAATTAATAGCATCATGTATCAAGTACAATCAAACACAGCCATCTGTACTAATTAAGTCACATTTCATTGCTATGTAGTGTCTAATAAGTATATTAAGGCTTTCATATCTCATTTTCTTTTCACGTTATGGGTTATTTGAAGATTTGGCTGCGTTACGGGCACCGTGTAGGTTCCGATAATGGCACGCTTTCTCGCGAGACTTGTTCATTTTCTTACCATATATGCACAAGAGTGCTCAAAGAGAGATAACTCTATCGGACAGACCATAATAAGTATTGGTAACCAGATTTTTGAATTTTTCATGCATCTTTCCTATCGCCTTTTCGATGCTTAGAGTATATTTTATCATTCTGTTTTCAGTTGTCCAATGGAAGTGTCAGTCAGGTTGGGATTTTCACGCAGGAAAATGCTATCTCTATGTAAAGGATCGTGCCCGTAGTTATAACAATGCTAGGTTATATTGTATGAGAAAGTCATCAAATTTGGTCACCTTCAAATCTCGACCTACGATGGTAAGTCAATAATTGAGCAATGCTCTGTGAAACGCGCACTTAATGCATCTGCAAACAGTATCGACCCAGGTCAGCCTGCGCAATCCGTGGTCGAAACTTTTTACCGTTTGCCAATTTCTGCATGTCAAAATGTTTATTCTATCACATGATTCAGTCGTGTGTTAAACAACATAGATTTTATGGATACTATTTGGCGTGCAACACACGAAAAGGAGCCTTTCGGACATATGCGTTAAAGTGTGTAGTCCCAGATCAGCCTTTGCAGTCTGTGACTAATCCGAGACGACACTTTACGCAAATGTCCGAAGGTCTCATTTCGCATGTTGCGGGCCATTTATGACTTGCATGGTATAATGCATCATAGGAATGCGCTAACCCTTATCCTGCTGCTTAATGAAATGAAACTTTCAAAACCGATAGTATAAACCCATATTTCCCTGTTTCAAAGGTAGTTTGGGGGGAAAAATATCTCCTTGTCGGACAGTGTAGATCCAAGATCAGACTGCACGTTCTGTGCAGTCTGATCTTGATCTACGCTGTCCGCAAAAGGCCAGTGAGTCCTGCTTAGCAGCCTAAGGATTAAACCTCTTTTTTGCCAGAACATGACTCATGTTATTGTTACTGCGGGGAAATTAGACTTTAGATCTTGATATGGGGGCTTTGGCTTACGATGTAGATTAATCATTTACAAGACGACGAAATTTTGAAATTGTTTGTTTTAAAGGCACATGTAGTGGACAAATTAAATATGGCTTAAGTTATAAAATTTGTTGCCTAGCCCCCGTAGCTCAGTCGGTAGCGTACAGGACTTGAGAACAGGAGGTTGCTGGTTCGATCCCTGGCTTGGCCAATTTCTTACCGAGGATTGATGATAGTCATCGCGACAGGATTCATTCCTCTCTCATCGCTGACCATTCTTTTCGACAATGGTTATGTGGGAAAGCAGCCAGTGGCTTGGAAAGAATATTGTGCGGAGTACTGGCGAATATTGTGCAGAGTACTGGTAAATGAAACTCCAGGAAAGCATGGATAGGTGTACTGGTCGCCGTGATATAACTGAAATAATGTTGAAAGCGGCATTAAACACCATACAATGAATGAACGAATATAAAATTTGTTTGAGAAAAGGGATAAAAACATAGTGGAAATTGGAAAAAATGCTGGTTCTCGGCATTTTCTCTTTTCCCCCATTTTTTCCGCTCTTCCATTTTTATACAAGCTCCATCATTTGAGCTAAATTTTTTTTTGTGCGCAAATGTTCTTGATTTGGACATGTCAAAATATTTGTTTTCTGGTAATATATAAGACAAGTGGCTTTTTTACACAAGTGGCTTGTTAATACCGGTAAAGCTGTATTTTGATTTTCACAGGAATGGTTGAGTCACATGACAAAGGAGAAGAAGTCCATACATTTGAAAACATCATACTGGGTTGGCATCACAAGGGAGACAAATACGTCAGAACTGAAATGGGTGGATAACACGTTTGTCGACCAGAATCTTATGTGAGTTGATTTACAGTCTCGTTTTCAGCTGGGAGATTCATTCATTCATTCATTCATTCATTCATTCGTTCATGTTTTATGCCGCTTTCAACATTATTTCAGTCATGTCACGGCAACAGCTCAAATATTCTTGTATGGTCTACGTTTCTCCAGCACTAGTGTAGGACAATAAAGTGTCTTGCCTAAGGGCAGTCGGCTGCCACGAAAGCCTCTAGCCTAAGGCTTCCCGGCTTCCTACACGATAGCACTGAGCCGCGCAGAACCCCCCTTATATTCAGCTGAAAAGCTTAAGCCTTTACAAAAACAATCTCGAGTATTAAAACGGGGATCCAAACAAGATTTCCTGGTCACTAATCCAACGCCTCAACCACGGCTGCGAAGGATCTTTTTCCTTTAATGGTTGGCCCGGCCGGGTAGCTCAGTGGTTTCATTACGTTTGATTGGTCGAATATGTAGGTCAGCTTTATTTAGTCATATTTGACTTCCCCAAGAGATATAAACGATATACACTCTGGCAAAATGGCATCTCCGTGATGCATTACACCAGGCAAGTCGTCACATAATTATAGATCCATAAAATCCATTTTGTCCTACAACCGGCTGAATCCTCAGGTAGACTAGTCCTTGGCATGCAGAAAATTGGCCAAAAGAAAAAAAATCGACCCAGGTCGAACCGAGTCGCTACTTTTTGAAGCTGCATTTAACTCCTACTTCACAGAGCATTGCTCAAACGTGTCAAAATTCATGTATGTCTAAAAATTCGTTGTTAATTACGCCTTATAAACTTGCTGACAATAATTCTCTGACCCATCTCATCCTAGACTTAAGCATTGGCATTGATATACGACGAGTGTATGTTTTTTATGAACAGAGCAGAACATATATGAGCCATGCTCTGTGAAAAGTGGGCTTAATGAATCTTTGTGATGTATCATACCAAGTAAAACATCACATAATTATGGATCCATAAAATTCATTTTGTCTAACAACCGACTGTATCACAAGGTAGACTGGTCCTTTGACATACAGAAAATTGACTCGTAGCGAAAAGTTTCGGCCCAGGTCAGCCTGCGCGGACTGCGCAGGCTGACCTGGGTCGATACTTTTCGTAGATGCATTTGGCTCCCTTTTTCACATAGCATGGTTCATATCTTATTTGATGAGTACATGTGTACATAGTCAAGATTACATGATATATACCACAAAGTAACGTGACCCATCTGTATAGTGCGTAATGTATGGACATGCAAAACGTGGGGGTCTTTATTGGATCTTTATTTTTTGCCACTGTCTACTTTTATTTATAAACAACAAGAATTAATTGGTGACAACGGAATGTTCTTTGATAATGTGTCTCCAGGAAAGAAACCATAGAAAAGAAAATGAGTCATGCTCTGGCAAAAGGGGGCTCAATGCATCTCCGTGATCCATGATACCAAGCAAGTCATCACCTGATTATGTATCAATAAAATCCATTTTGAATAAGAACCGACTGATTCATGAGGTACACTGTTCCTCTGACATGCAGAAAACTGACCAATAGCGAAAAGCTTCGGTCCATGTCAGTCTACGCAGTCCGCGCAGGCTGACCTTGGTCGATACTTTTGGCAAATGCATTAAGCCCCCTTTTCACAGCGCGGTTCAAATTGTTTTCCGTACCGGAACAGCAAATCACCGAGCTTTAATTGTCAACTGAGCGACATAATTTTAGACCTATCCAAGTTGAAAGCATTTGCAGACGACAAATAAATGTGAATGAAACATTGAAGTTTGTCTTTTGAAGGGTAGAAGACATTTTGGAAAAAGGAGAACATGCTGGTTACCAGTATTCCTTTAAACATGGATCTTTTGGTAAACGATTTAAAAAGTCAGATTCATTCTGTTACCAACCATAAACATTGATTTCGTTACGTTCACTGGCATCAAATGTAACCTAGGTCACGGATACCATAGATATGTTTCAAATGTAACCTAGCACTCGTCACAACTCGGCCGATTCCGTACCTACATCTAACCTCGTCCGTATTAAGGCGGCTTCCATTTTGAACTACCCATCACATGATCTTAAACATGGCGGCGCCCCTGTAAATCGCTTAGCAACGACATGAACAACCACGACGGAGTTATTCACATCTATCGATCTGTCGATGAAAGCTCCCAACGGAAATTGATAAACCAAGCTAAGAATTGAATGTACAAACTGTTTGCCGACTGAAATATTGTTAGAAAGATAACGATAGAAAATTTACTCATGTTTTCTTTTTAAGAGGAGCCTTACAATTTCAATAACGGTAAAACGGTGTGCTTCCGGAAACGTGCGAAATGTACCGTGTAGGTGCATATCAAGCTACGTGATACAGCCGAGGGATTTGATCACCGGATCACCCGAGGTATACCGAATGTGTAACCTAGGTCACGGATGCCATAGATATGTACGTGGTATATGTTGACGATAATCAGACTGCATATGTAAAGGGACTGATCTTCGTCTACACTTTCCGAAAAAATATCTGTAGTTGTTTCTTTGTGTGTTTATTTGTGTGTTTGTTTGCGTGTTGGTTGGTTGATTGGTTCGTTCATTGGTTGGGTAGTTTGGGGAGTGGTTGGTTTGATGGTTTTTTTTTTTCAACATTATTTCAGTTATATCACGGCGGCCAGTGCACCTATCCATGCTTTCCTAAATTTCTTTAGCAGTATTTCGAACAATCTTTTTCCCAAGCCACTGGCTGTTTTTCTACGCAACAATCGTCGAAGCAATGATCAGGTGTAAGAGAGAAATGAATCCTTTTTCAATGACTTTAATCAATCTTCGAAAAGAAATTCGCGGAGCTGGTATTAGAGCCAGTTACCCCCAGTCTCAAGTCCTGTTTGTTACAGACTGCGCTACCGAGCTCAGCACATTTAGTTGTACATTGGTGGATAAGGATTTATTTGTACTTTTGAGAAGTAAAAACAAACAAAAACAAAGAAATTCTCAAGAATACTTTACGAAAAACTAATCTCAGCTTAAAACAGATTATCTTTTCAACTTTCATTATGACTTATTTTTCCGTAGGGCTCAAGTTAGAAATTTATTATTTAAACTGAATTTAGACCTACAAACAACAGATTTGTTGAAATAACACTAAGAAAAATACATTATGAGCCATGCCCTGTGAAAAGGGGGGTTTAATGCATCTGCAAAAAGTATCGACCAGGTCAGTCTGCGCAGTCCGCGGTCTGCCCAGGCTGACCTGGGTCGAATCTTTTGCTATTGGCTAATTTCCTTCATGCCAAAGGGACATTCTACCGCAGGATTCAGTCGGTTGTGAGACAAAATGGATTTTATGGATCCATTATACGATGATTTGCTTAGTATCATGCATCACGGAGGTACATCGAACTGTTTTTCCAAAGCATAGCTAATTTGTAAGAAGGATTATAGAATATCTATTTTTTTTAATAGCGCGGATTAAGTTGTGAGAACCGGATCAATGGGAGAAAAAAGCGAAATTCAAATTATCTCCCTTGTTTGATAAATACCAGGGTTACCAAATTGCAAATGGGTCCTTTTATTTGATTCTCTTTGTTTTTATCCTTGCTTTACTAAGAGATGTTGCGATTATTATAATTTGACTTATGATGTATACGTAAGGTTTCCATAATATTTGCAGATCCAATTTCACACACTTTTACCATTGAAATGCATCAATTAGATCAAATTTGTGGTTTGATAAAGTTTGAAGAAGATATTTAAATCTGAACATTCCTAAAGAGTGCAAAGAATTTCAAGGATAAAAACCAAGTAATATCTTATTCAGGACCTAGGAAGTAGTGGAGAGTTATCAAGGGGAGTAACTGACTTTTGTCTCCCAACTTTCTACACAATCTCCCCTGTTCTTGAAATCTTATACAAAGATTTTATTTATCAGAAGTACTGTTTGATATTTCTTAAACTTTTGTATTTTGTATATTGCCTTAATTGTATTCTTTTTAAATACTTGGGTGAAAATAAAAGTTCTGTTCTGATCGCTTCTATTCCCAAAAATTTCTCCAAAAGCTGTCAAGTGGATCGGCGTAAAAAGTCGCTTTTCCTCAGAAACGGGTTAACCATTAGAGTGCAAAATGCGTGAAATACATGAGCCATGCCCTGTGAAAAGGGGGCTTAATGGGTCTGCGAAAAGTATCGGCCCAGGTCAGCTTGCGCAGCTCGCAAACTTTTCGCTATTGGTCGAAATTCTGTATATCAAAGGACTAATCTACCTTATGATACAGTCGGTCGTTAGACATTTGAATTTCATGGATCTCTAACTATGAAATGTCTTACTTGGTCACGGAGATGCATTAAGCTCCCATTTGCCGGAGCATGGCTCAATTATTTGGTTATGCACTTCGGTATTATTATTATTTTTTTTTTTGTCTTTAACAAAATTTTAGACTTGTCGAAATTGAAAGCATCTGACGACGAAAACTCAAACCTGTCAAAATAACAAAATATGTCATTAAAAGGGTCGAAAACTTTCCCACAATGTTTTCAAATGACTTCATATTTCGGATCGTTTAAACTCGGGATTATGCGGTAAAGGCAAGTATCGGACAGCATAAATATGTACGATATTAGCACTTATCCTGCTAAATAAGTGACATGAAATTTTCAGACCGATGATAAAAACGCAAAATAATGCATTTTTTTTTTTTTTTTTTTTTTTTTTTTTCAAAAAAAAAAAAAAAAAAAAAAAAAAAAAAAAAATCTCCTTATCGGTCAGTGTAGATTCAGTGTAGATCGAAGATCAGACTGCACGTTCTGTGCAGTCTGATCTTGATCTACACTGTCCGCAAAAGTTTAGTGAGTTGCGCCTAGCTGCCTATGGGTTAAACTTCCCGTTCCTACACTGTCTGCAAAAGAAACACAACATTGCGTTCAGTAATCTGAAGGTTTCAGTAGATTTTCAAAATTTCAATATTTTCATTAACTTTGCCGAACGATCCCAAGTTAAAAGACTACGAAAGCTTGGGAAAATATCGCGGGAAGAGCAGAAAATACTGGTAACCAGCAGTTTGCTTCATTATTCCCATTATGTTTTCTATCCTTTGAAAGACAAATCCCATCGTTCGAGCCACGTTTTAATTTGCCGTTTGCAAATGAGCCATGCTCTGGCAAAAGGGGATTTAATGCATCTCCGTGATGTATTATACCAGGCAAGTCATCACATCATTATTGATGCAGAAAATCGATTTTGTCCAACCACCTACTGGATCTGGAGGTTAAATGGTCCCTTGACATATAGAAAATTTACAAAAAGGAAAAGGTTTCGACCCATGTCAGCCTGCGTGGACTGTGCAGGCTGACATGGTCGATACTTTTTGTAGATGTATAAAACCCCCTTTTACAGAGCATGGCTTATATACTTTGGAAACTTTCCTTTAAAAGTCTAAAATTTTGTCGTTTGGTAAGGAGTTAAGATTGTTAAGATTGCGAGTGTTGATGGTAAAACAAGGTATTTAGTACTGTTTTGTTTCGACATTTTCTCAGCTTTAATGCTTTTAACAATACCCTCGACGTGTTTAATTAGAATTATATTTTCCGTGAGACATACATTATATAGGACTTGTACTCCAAACTTTTGTAAACCTGAATCTAACATTTTCCATGATTTTATACTTCTTTATTTATTGATTAGGATTTGTTATTTAGTGTATTTGATTTCATAGCAAGAGAGACAGAAGAGCGAAAGGCAGACAGACAAACAGACAGAGAGGGGCAGGCGGACAGATAGGAGAGACAAGCGGAGAGAGGAGAGTGAAAGACATACATAGATAGATAGAGAGAGAGAGAGAGAGAGAGAGAGAGAGAGGTGTAAAGTAAATTGAGCCATGCTCGTGCAAAGGGGATTTAATGCAAATTTTTGCTGCATGATACCAAGCAAGTGATCATATAATAATGGGTTCATAAAATTTATTCTGTATAACAACGGACTGAATCATAAGGTAGACTGGTCTTTTGACATACAGAAAAACTACGTATAACAAAATGTATCGACCAATGTCAGCCTGGGCGAAATGCGCAGGCTGACATACTTTTTGCAGATGCGTAAAGCCTCCCTTTCAAGAGCGTGGGTCACATAGAGGTGAGTGTTTACCTTTGTACAATGTACTTGATCCATACATAAAAAAAAGACTTTATGCCAGTCGATTGTCACAGAGAGCGGAAGTTTCAAACTGATTGTTGTCACCACCAGCAAGGTGTAACACCTCGCTGAGACACATAATGCAGACAAACAGACTGGTTTTGTTGAGCACATTATGTTACAAGAATTCAGCCAGGAAGAATAAAAATAATAAAGTTTGCAGGATAGATTCTAGATACCGTACAGTCTGTTAGAAATAATAGTTTGTGCCTGTGCGAGAATCAATCAAAAATGATGGTGACGAGCATGGACACCTTTTGGTACGAGTTGTCCTGGGTACGAATTGTCCTTGGTGCCAGTTGACCCGGGTACAAATTGTCCGTCCTAGGTATCAATTTTCCTGGTACGAATTGTCTCAGGCACGAGTTGTCCCGGGTACGAATTGGCCTGGGTACGAATTGTCCGGAAAGGTTGGCACGAACATATTGGATACGAATTCTGTGGACGAATTCTCCTAGGTACCGGTTGTTCCGGGTACTCATTGCCCTAGGTACTAATTTTCCTTGTACGAATTGTTTCAGGTAGCAGGGTACGAGGTGTCCTGGGAACGAATTGACCTGCTAGAATTGTCCAGGTACGAATTGCCCGGATAAAAGTTGTCCTGATACCTATTCTGACCGATGTCGACAATGGCAGCAGGAGCAGTTGTGTGTGAAATGCAGTTTTTTTTTCAAGCGACTGCTACTTGTCCGAAAGTATTTTCAAAAACTAACTGATTATTGGGTTGTAAAAAGTCGTAATTCTGTGGCATTGGCTGGATGTTTACTTTATTACTTGTTCCTTGCAGAGCCCTTGTAGACGATACGGCTACAAATGAGATGGCATGTGCAAAATTTGACGGAGAAACTGTCTTACTGGCTTCTTGTGGGACCGATGCGGACAATGGCGCCATCTGTGTGAAAGATTTTGGTGAGTTGTCAAAATTTTGGTTGGTCGTGGATGGTTATGAAAAGAATATATTTAAGCCTTAGGCTGCTAAGCGCGACTCACTGACCTTTAGCGGACAGTGTAGACTAAGATCAGACTGCACAGATCGTGCAGTCTGATCTTGGATCTAAAGTGCCCGACAAAGAGATATTTCTCTCCAAAAAATAAACTGTTTGAAATAGCATTATGCTGGATTTTCATTATCGGTTTGAAAGCTTCATCTCAGTTATATAGCGAGATTAGGGTTAACCAACACAAACTAAGGGTTTTTTTTTTTCTCTCCTTTTTACTTCGATTGCTTTATTTTGATAATTGAAAAAGCTTTTTCAACTCTTTTCCCAAGCAATAAAATTTTTAAAATAAAATTTTTTGTCCGATTAGAAAGCGTTTGCAGACAACATATCAATTGTAGCTTAAATGAAGAGATTTATTTCTGAAAAACTAGAAAATATTACGAGGAAGGGAAAAAAATGCTGGTTAGCAGCACTTTTCTCCTTTTCCCATCATGTGTTCAAAGGTCTTTGTCCCTGGGTTATACGACAAGGGTTTGTATGGCAAAGGGCTTTAAACTACCACTACAAAAAAAAATTACCTTTTTTTCAAGCTCTTCAGGAAATTTTCCCTGCAACCGAGCCATGCTCTGTGACAATTTGGCTCAATGCATCTGCAGAAAGTATTGACCCAGCAGTCCGCGCAGGCTGATCTGGGCCGAAAGTTTTTGCTGTAGTTAAATTTTCTGCGTGTCAAAGGACCAGTGTACCTCCTGATCCAGTCGATTACTAGACAAAATAGATTCTCTGGATCCATGATAATGTGATGACTTGCTTGGTACGATGTATCACGGAGAGATGCAATAAATCCGCTTTTTCAAGAGCACGGCTGCTATAGTTTTTAACATAAATGATGGTTATCAGTAGTTTCTTCTTCTTCCACATCTTTCTACCATCTCGAAGGCAAAACCATCATTTTAGCCATATTGTCGTCTGCAAATACTTTCATATTGGGCAAGTCCAAAACATTGTCGTCTGGTAGTTCTGGTAGTTAAGGTCATTCAACTCCTTACCACACAATCCCGACTTTTAACGACCCTGAGAAAGAAGCCTCTTGAAAACATTGTAGGAAAAGGAGAAAATGCTGGAAACCAGCATTTTCTCCTTTTCCCACAATGTTTTCTTCCCCTCCCAAAACAAACTTCAATTTTTCCGTAACATTTATGTTGTCGTCTGCAAATGCTTTCAATTTGGACCAGTCTAAAATTTTGTCGTTCGGTAAAGAGTTAAGTATAAAATGTCATTCACCTTCTACATCAACTTCAGGACCAGTCCGAATAGTTCATATGGTAGAGCATGAGACTTGTGAACGTCAAATCTCGGGCCACTTGAGGGTGTGGATTCGATTCTCATGACTAGCCTCCTAAAATTACTAATCGTCTTTTGGATGAGGTGTTAACCCTTTACCATACAATCCCGACTTTTAACGACCCTAAGGAAGAAGCCTTTTGAAAACATTGTGGAAAAAGGAGAAAATGCTGGTAACCAGCATTTTCTCCTTTTCCCACAATGTTTTCTACCCTATCAAGGACGAATTGCATCATTAGAGTCACAATGAAATTGTCGTCTGCAAATGCTTTCAATTTGGACGGGTCTAACATTTTGTCGTGAGGGAAAGAGTTAACCCTTATCCTGCTAGATAAGTGAAATGAAACTTTCAAACCGATAGTAAAAAGTCAGGTTTTGCTATTTCAAATGTACTTTTTGGAAAAGGTATCTCCATATCGGACAGTGTAGATCCAAGATCAGACTGCACGTTCTGTGCAGTCTGATCTTGATCTACACTGTCCGCAAAGGATCCTCGATTCGCGCTTAGTAGCCTAAGGGTTAAACCGATGACCCGTTTGACAGTGCTATACACCGAGCCGTTAACCGTTTACCACACAATCCCGACTTTTAGCGACCCTGAGAAAGAGGCCTTTTGAAAACATTATGGGAAAAGGAGAAAATGCTGGTAACCAGCATTTTCTCCTTTTCCCACAATGTTTTCTTACCTATCAATGACAAATTTCGTCAGTTAATGTGTCGTCTGCAAATGCTTTCAGTTTGGACCAGTCTAAATTTTGTCGTTTGGTAAAGAGTTACCAGGTGTAACTCAGGATGGCTTTTTTCCTGCATCCTGCACTATCCTGCACTATCCTCCGTTATAAAAAGTAACAGTTTTCTGGGAGCGTCGCCCACATGGGCGACCGGTGGCGACGATAAATAAAAACGAAAATCAACCAACCAGCATCAACTTCTGACTTCTGTTTATTTCTTTCTCAGATCCTGATTGTGGCGGAAGGTATACAGTCCGAGACACGCCCATAACTGTCCAGACACCTAACTATCCCGGGGGCTATCCCGAGAATATTGAATGCACCTACGTATTCCAGGTTATTTGTTTGTTTGTTTTTCGTTTCATGTCGATTTCAACATTATCTCAGTTATATCGGGACGGTCAGTGCACATTCACCAGTATTTCGAACAACCGATTCTTTCCACGCCACTGGCTGCTTTCCTACATTTCATGCTTTCCTTTGATATCGTTGAAATTAACGTTCAGAGCTAATAGTTATTATGAGTTCATAAGTCCTAACCAAACGACAAAATTTTGACAGGCCCAAATTGAAAGCATTTGCAGACGGCAAAACGAATTGAAATTTGTTTTGGGAAGGATAGAAAACATTGTGGGAAAATGAGGAAATGCTGATTTACAAAGCTTTCTTACTTCGGTTGGTTAAAAATCGGAATTCTGTGGTAAAGGGTTGATCCTCTATGTTGCTGTGTAATCTCTGACCTTGACCAAGGTACTGTAGGGCTCTAACCCAGTACTGGTAAAACAAAAACGACATGAAGGAATGAGCTGGCACCATGATATGACTGAAATACTGTTGACAGCTGCGTAAATCACAAAACAAACCATCTAAGCAAGTCAACAAAACAAACAAGCAATCTATTCTGCAGACACCTGGGACCATGTCGACGCTAAATATCAGTTTTGACACGTTTTCAATGGAGGCAGAGTGCGACCACGATTACACAGAAGTGACGTTAACTAATGACGTAACACAGCCGGGTATCAGGTACTTTGTCTTCTTTACTTCCTGTATGATTTGTAATTCCGACTCCTCTCACAGTTCATCAAACAAACTCAATTTTAACGACCCTGAGAAGCGAGAAAAAAGGTTTGAAAACATTAATAAAAACCAATATTTACTCCTTTTCACGCAGTTTTCTATCTATTCGAAGACAAGAGCATTGTAATTTGTGGTCTGCAATTGCTTTCAGCTTGGACAAGTATTAAATCAAGTCTTAAAATGTTGAAATCAGCGTTTAGCATCATGCAATCAACCAATCAACTTTGCAGGCATTTTTTGCAAAGATTTTCATAAAAAACTTCCCAGGAGCGAAATCTAGCTGGGAGTGGTTGTAATATTACTTTCGCTATTTTTAGATACTGCGACAAAGATCTTAATCGGACGACCTTGACCTCGGACGGGAGCGTCGCCATACTCAGATTTAAAACCAATTCACGAATCAAATCCGCCGGTTTTAGAGCGACGGTGTCCCAGATTTCGGGCCAAGTGAAAACCACGCCGGCGCCTCCCACCTTTCTCGAAACGCTCCAAAGCTACTTCCAGAAGAGCAAGGAGAAGATCGAGGAACGGAAGGAACAAAGTTTCCGAAAGTTGAAAGCTATCTATGATCTGATAATGTCTATGGCTTTTTCAAACGTGATATGATGCCAGTTGGTACACCGTGAACTCGAGTATCAATAGATTTTAACAGTCCTAACTTTTTGCCAGATGACTGAACTTTTGGACTTGTTCAAACTGAAAAACTAAAAGCGATTGCAGATGACAGATTAAATAAGGCAAAACTAGTGGAATTTGCTCTAGAAACGAATGAAAACATTGTTGAAAAACGAGAATATACTGGGAACCAGCATTTTCTCTTTTTTTCCACGTTGTTTTTAAAATCTATCAATCTATCTTCCTTAAGGTTGTTAAAACGTGGTATTATTTGGAAAGAGTTAACTGTTTGGCGTTTCATTGGCTGGACCTGAATAACTTTTTCTTTATTTACGCTGCTTTAATATTTTTTTTTTTTTTTGTAACATGAAAAACTACTGTGTTCAAAAAAGACCGAAAATGTAAGAGCAGCTTATGGTATGGTATATTCCATCATTTGAGCCACATTTAATTTGTCCTCTACAAATGCTTTCAGTACTTCTTATTTCCATTGGTGGAAAGTTCATGTCGTTTTTGTGTTTCAAGTTAAAGGCATATTTAGATCGGGACCAAGCGTAAACAAAAATCAATGGCATCATAAATGAAGTACAATCAAACGCAGCCATCTGTACTGACGGAGGCACATTTTATTGCAATACAGTTTCTAATAAGTATATTAAAGCTTTCACTTATGATTTGCTTTTCCGGTTAAGGGTTAGTTAGAGGTTTGGCTACATTATGGGTACCATGTAGGTTCCGATGATATCGCCCTTTCTGGGATGACTTGATCATTTTCTTACCATATATGCAAAAGAGTGTTCAAAGAGAGATAACTTTTATGAACTAGCTGAAATAAGCAAAAGTGAAATTTTGTCGTCTGGTGAATACTTAAAACGTCTTTTTTCACATCGTGAAGCTTCACAAAATAGTTACAGGAGTGTAAAATGAAACGTCATCAAAATATACTCTACTTCATCTCCCAAGGAAAACGAGCAATTGACGCTGAGATGCATTATCATTTCTCCTATAGTTACAATGTTTTCAAAAGCTATTTTTTGCAGAAAGGGCCCAAAATCTGAACTTGCAAAGTAATGGGGTAAAAAATGTCGCCTCTCACGACATAATTATGGCTTCATGGATGTTCACAGGAGTGGAAAACAAAATGTACCATGCTCTGTGAAAAGGGAGCTTCATGCATCTGCTAGAAGAATGGACCCAGGTCAGCCTGCGCGGCCGATCTGGGTCGAAACTTTCCCTGTTGGTCAATTTTTTGCTCGTCCAAGGACCAGTTTACCTCATGTTTAAGTCGATTGTAAGACAAAAATGGGCTGTATGATTCCATAGTAATATGATGACTTGCAAGGCATAACGCATCACGCAGATGCATTAAACCCCCTTTTGCCAGAGTGCTACTTCGCTGCAAATCCCATTTTCTCTAATTCACCCTTCCTTTTGTACGTAAAAGGCGAAGCCATACAACAAACATGCTGTCGGAACAAATGAGAGGAGGGAGCTGTCATAATGTTCCAATTAACGCTTTGCTGAATAATCCTGAGTTTTAACGATCCTGAAGAAGAAATCTGCTGAAAACATTGTGGGAAAAGGAGAATATGCTGGTAACCAGCATTTTCTCCTTTACCCACAATGTTTTTTTTTTTTCTTTTTCTTCTCTTTGGAAGACGCAATTGAAAGCATTTGCAGACAACAAAATAGTTATGAGTAAAAAATCTAAAGTTGTGTTAGGAAGGTAAGAAAACATTGTGGGAAAAGGAGAAAAATGTTGGTTACCAGCATTTTCTCCCTTTCACACAATGTTTTCAAAAAGCCTCTCTGTCAGGGTCGTTAAAAGTCGGGATAGTGTGGTAGAGGGTTAACCCCATTTGATTTGTCGCCTGCAAGTGCTTTCAAAATCGACTAGTCTATGACTTGTATCATGTTGTAAAGAGTTAAGCCTTTACCAGACAGTCACAATTTAGACTTGTCCATACGGAAAGTATTTGCAGACGACATAAGAGATATGGCTGAAATAATAGGAATTATCATTGACCCGGAAGAAAAACAGTGAAGAGGAAATGGAGGGAATTTCCAAAAATGCTTCTTCCTCAGTTTTGAAAAACACGGGATTAATTGGTACCGGAAATAACTGGTTACCTCATACATTAATGTGCAGCGGACAATCGTCCTGCTTGACTTTACGTTTAACTCTTTACCACACAATGACGGGCTTTAACGACCCTAAAGAAGAAGCCTTCTGAAAACATTGTGAGAAAAGGAGAAGATGCTGGTAACCAGCATTTTCTCCTTTTTCCCACAATGTTTTCTACCCGTCCAATAACAAATTTCAATTTTGAATTCGCATTTAATTTGTCGTCTGCAAAAGCTTTCAATTTGGACTAGTCTGAAATTTTGTCGTTTGGTAAATAGTTGAAGGCCCTCTAGCTGCCAAAAGTAAACAATTATCTCTAAAAATTAAATTATTTAAATTAGTCGCCAGCTTTAATTCTAGTTTTGCAATTTACTATACTGCCAGCGGCTAGAACTTTGACAGACTGCTCTGTAACACATTGTCAGACTGGTGATATCCATATTTTTGAATGGAGAAGAAGAAATTTGTCTGAAATTCGAGCCCCAAATTGCTTACTTTTAACTGAGTGTGGGCCTTTAGAATGTAGGTTTCGTCATTTGGCAGTTCTAGGAACTTTCCTTCAGTCTAACCTAGCACTGGTTATATCCAGGATACAGATGGCTTTCGCTTGGATCTGGATGAAATAACACTGAAAGCGGCAAATAACGCCGTCCCTATATTTTCAAAAATGATCTACGGCAGAGGAAATTAAAGTACTGAAAGTACTAAGAGCCAGACTTTTTTAACACAGCTAAAACGAATTTTAAGATAGAGCAGAAGTTAGGTTAGACCGACTTATAAGTGCCCATTTTCACCGGTTATAAAAGTAAATAATATCAACACTGATCTTGTTATTTTTCTCTTTATGCTCTCTCTCTCTCTCTCTCGGTCTCTGTCTCTGTCTCTCTCTTATAGAGCTGTTGGTGTGAATGCCAAGCAGATGTTTATATTTGAACTACAGAATGGTCATTTAGTTATGGTGATAGCCTTGCACCAGGACCTTCCGCTTGTGATTCCCGGGCTGGTCGATGAAAATTTTGTGACTACTCCGAAATGTGGGCAGAACCCGAGTAATACCGACTGCTAATGACAACTGCCGACTACTTGTTTCCAAATGTTTTCTAAAGTTAAAGTTTTCTTCCGAAGGGCACTTATTTTGAAAAGGGTTAAATCTTTACCACACAATTCAGACTTTAACGACCCTGAGGAAGACAACGCTTTCTGTCCTTCCAAAAAACAAATTTGAATTTTGTCGCGTGCAAATGCTTTCAATTTGGAGAAGTCTAACATTTTGTCGATTGGTAAATGGTTCAAGGACAAAATCCTCTTAGCACATTTTTATTTGTATCTCAGGTGGACGTTATAGGGTCATAAAAGTCCTCTTGGGTATTGGTTATGATTTTACTGCAAAACGCCAACTGCACATCTTTGCAGTAATTACACAAATAATTACTCCAATTGGATTACCTCTATTCTCATCGTTTTAGCACCAATCATCGGCTGCTGTAAAATCACGATATTTCGGATAATGTTCGAACCGTTTTCGTCATACAAGCATACGCTTTTGTATTGATCAGTAACCCACAAATTTCAAAATTGTCGTGAGAAATGGTGAAATTTTTCTTGTATGAGAATTCTTTTCGATTTGTTACAATGTTTTCTTGACTTCCGTCATATCAAGGTACTGCATGACCACCTTTTGAGACCAATCACGTGGGTGCCTCAAAGTTTGAGTTACAAGTATATGCAAGAAAGGCGCTTACAGAAAGTGGGTGACTAAGAAATACAGGAACTCGCTCAGAAATGAAACTTCCTCCTTTTTTCCGGTACACCCGTTTAACCTTTTACCAAATAATCCCGAAATTTAACGAACTTGAGAAAAAAGGCCTTTGAAAATGTTGTGGGAAAAGGAGAAAATGCTGCTAACCAGCATTTTCTCCTTTCTTCACAATGTTTTCATCCCTTCCAAAGGCAAATTTCAGTTTTTGAGTCACAATGAATGTGCCGCCTGCAGATACTTTCAATTTGGACTATTCTAAAATTTTTTCGTTTGGTAATGAGTAACCCATTTTCTCCTACAGACATTTTTTCTGGTCGTGCAGCAAACGGTCTCTGAAAAAAGAAATGTGGCCAAAGAGGGAATTACTTTTTACTTGTGCACTTTTTCTCTCATATCGGGCAATACATGATAAAACGCGCTTTCAGAAACCCCGTCCAGGTATGATTGATTGATGTTTGTATATTTATCGTTGCCACCGGTTGCCCATATGGGCGTCGCACCAAGAGGACTGTTAGTTAGTTAGTTAAGGGTGATAGTGCTGGATACAGGTGGAAACTCATCCCAAGTTACGTCTGGTTCTTTAACGTGCTCAGTCTGTATCACCATCACACGGACCTAGGTTCAACGCCTTATCCGAAAGACTTTCTAATAATTTTAGGTGGCCAGCAGTGGGGATCAAAACTCACACCCTCAAGAGTCCCGAGATTCGACGTTCACAAGTTTCATGCTATACTACCTGAGCTATTGGGGCTGGTCTGCAAAAGGTATAACAGCTGTGTTCTTTTTTATCCCCGCCAAAGGCGAGAGGATATAGTTGTCCGTCCGTTTGCCCGTCTGTCTGTTCGTCTGGCCGTCCGTCTGGCCGTTCGTCCGGACAAATATCTTCAAAAATCCTTGACGAAATTAATCGAAAGTTTATACATGTGTTCTTTATGATAATGCGCCGATATACTTTTTTTTATTATTATTGTTAGTTATTTATTTAATGCCGCGTCATGGAAAAAGAGGGCTTGATGTCTATTTCCATTATGGACCAATATCTCTTTGACTACTGGACAATTATATTCTTTATCAAAAACCACAGAAAATCATCATTTGTTTTTATTTAATGAAGCACCATGTCATGGAAAAAGGGGGCTTAATGTATAATTTCATTACGGACGAATAACAAACAGGCCAGGTGTACATGCAAAACACAATACCTCTTATATGTTTCTATCAAAAAAGGTCTTTTTCGGCGGGAGATATCATTTCAACGAAATAACTTTACAGTAAAATTATACCTTTTACAGTAAAATCATCTTGCTCTTCGACTTAATTAACTAAGCTGTTTTTTTTTTTTTTTTTTCCTCGAAACTAATAAAAGTTGTAGGAGAAAAGATAGAAAAAACACGGTCGTTTTCCAAGATCATTTAATGGTTGATAACAAGAATTTTAGGTATCGAGTCAAAATTTAGTACAAATAAGAGCAAACGTAAATGAGTCACGCTCTGAGAAAAGTGGGTTTAATGCATCTGCAAAAATACCGACCCAGATCAGCCTACGCGGACTGCGCAGGCTGACCTTGATCGAATGTTTTTGCTATTGATCAATTCTGCCTCATGATTCTGTAGGCCGTTAGAAAAAATGGATTTTATGGATCCATTATTATATAATGACTTGCTTGGTATCATGCATCACGGGGATGCATTAAAGTCCCTTTTGCCGGAGCGTGGCACAAATATTTTCTTTTATCAGCTAGGTTTTAGCCTTGCCGTTTTAACCAGTGATCGGCTGGAAATGCATGCTGCATTACCGTCAACATCTGTATTCTTGCGCTTAAAAGTAAACCTTTATAACACAAAGCGTATAACTAAATAATTCTAAACTGCAGTTCGTATCCAGAGGAGAGTCTTGTACATAATTATGTAAACTCTAACTTTCTTTACTTTATGTAAACTCTAATTTTTACAATGTCGAAGAAGTAATCTTTTATCTTGTAAGTTATTAACATAATTGCATGTAGTGCAAATATCACATACATAATTATACCTACGTAGGTTACATCCGGTCGCATGGGATTACAGGGCCTGTATTCACCAGTTCATTCTTAGTCTTATTCTAGATTTAGAAAGTAACACAAGTTATGGTTGGATAAGCCATTTCTTTTAGCAAATCAAAAGTCGTCTTTCTTTCAAATTTAGACAATTCTCGGGAATAAGACCAAGATTGTTCTTAAGAATGGTTTGTGAATACGGGCCCTGGGCAAGGAAGTAAAAGAATAGATTTTTATACTGAAAATTTATACTGGATTAGCGTTTTTTTTTTTTTTTTTTTACCACTCAGATCAAGCAGATCAAGTAAGTCTATTGTGCACGATTTCAAACCTACTAAAGCAAGAGAGAGACTTGAAAGGTGCGTGATTGCTCCAGGGGTCCAGTCAGGCCTCTTTCAATTTCTCCTATATATTGTCTGATGCGTTTTCACAACCTGACGAAAACTTCAATACACAACATTCTCAATATTATTTTTCTAATGGCCTTCTGACAAAATTACATCGTTGTATTTTGAAAATTACACCAAGGGAATTATTTTTGGCGTTTAAAAACTGTTTAACAGTCATTTGGAACATTTCCACTTTTCTGAATGTGTTTAAAACAGAAAATAATCAAGCTATTAAATTTGAGAGAGTCAGATCGTCATTTTTTTCACATTTAACGCAAGTAAAATGTCGGATTTGGCAGTGTGCCTTGAATTTGATGCGTTTCACTGTGATTGGAAAAAGTGCTTTACCCTCAAACTGCGACATACTTGTATAACAACTGAAAACTGCAAACTAGTACCAAAAAAAAAAAAACATTTCGCAGGGGGAAATAGTTTGACGTGTCGGACAGTGCAGATCCAAGATAAGACTGCACGTCATATGCAATCTGATCTTAATCTACACTGTCCGCAGAAGCGCTTGGAGTCGCGATTGCAGCCTGAAGATTAAACTAGACTTCCCAACCGGTGGTTATCAATTTCTGAATTTCAGGAATACTCTATGGGTTTACTTTTCGTCTCGCAGATATATTTTGTGAACAATAATTCGTCCTCTATTTCTGATCACAGGCCTTTGAATCTACATTGATCTATCACGAAACACTAAAATTTTCCCTGGTCGATCAATGGACACTTTTGTTACGTTGGTGCATCGCCCTTATATCGCCTCTATATCATAATAAGACAATGTCTGCAACGAACTCGAAGAAAATTTTACCCCTGTCCCCTTTCAGAGATTATATTTAACCGAACACGGAAAAATAAACCTAGTTACCGTTGCAGATGGGTTCACAAATGATTTTTCTTGTGTACCTTGACGTTAGAAAGTTCCAAACGGCTCTTGCGATCATGCATTAGCTCTGATTTAAAAACAAAATAAATAAAAAGCTTCTACGGATCGCCACGCGCTGAAGTCACACAATTCGTTACCACGCAGCGAATTACAAATCACGTGACTGTACTATCAAAAGACGCGCCAAAGGTTTTGACCAATAAACGGTTAAGAAGTATTTGAAAATATTCGAAATGGAAGCTGAAAATCGTGATACTGAATTAGATGAAAAGATAAATTAAAACAGACGAAATATTAATTTGATAATTTCATCAATATATCCACAAAAAAATTTAGATCTTTCTTTTGAAAAGGGTGTTTTAGTTATGATTCGCTGCGGGATAATGACTTGTGTAACGTCAGTGCTTGGTGATCCGAAAAATATGGAAGCTTTTTATTTATTTATTCATTTTTTTAAATCAGAGCTATTGCTTGATTGCAAGAGCCGTTTGGAACTTTCTAACATCAAGGTACACAAGAAAAATCATTTGTGAACCCATCCGCCACTGTTTCTATATTTATTTTTCCGTTTTCGGTTAAATATTATCTCTGAAAGAGGAACAGGTTTAAAAATTTTCTTCGATTTCGTTGCACACCTTGTTCTACTACATACGATATAGAGGCAGTCGCCAACGTGCTATTTATAGTAACGGTGTCCGATAAGGAAAATTTCGTTATGCCGTAAAAAAGACCAATGGAGTTTCAGTGGCCTATGCTCCGACTGAACACAGTATCACAGTAACAAAAGCAGACTAAAAGCCCAGATAAAATCTCAACTTTTGATTGTACAAATTAGCAAAACAATCATTATCACTGGCAATGTTTCCGAGGTCAATGTGTTTATTTGTATTTAAGAAAGCAGCAAAAGCACCTATTTCATGAAAAGAAAGCTCACTCGTTTAGTAATTATTTAATACACATGTAGCTTTAAATCACAATTTGATATTCAGTACCGATCACCGAGTTTCTTTGCTATTTCTCCATGAAATGAGACAGTAAAAACGCCAGCGTAGCTAGGATTCCGAGTCTGTTTTCACAATCAGTTTTAGCGGTGAGTATTTACGTGGTGCAGATCGTTTTCTTCTCTTGCCGGGACTATTTGGTCCATTCAAATAGTAATACTGGTCCGCCATGGCTGACGCAAGTTCCGTCGCGCAACTTCCACCCAAATTGAAACGGCAAGTCCGCTTTCTGGAAGAGAAGGAACTCTAAACAATTACCGTATGAAACTGATTTGCCTTACATTGTAGCAGTTAATATTTGGACCATGCTTTGGCAAAAGAGGGTTTAATGCATCTGTGCGATGCATTATATACCAAGCAAGCCGTGATGATGGCTTTGGTGGTTGTAGTAGTGGTCATGTGATTGCCTTGGTTGTGGCTGTGGTGATGTGGTGGCCGTAGTGATATGCTTGTGGCCATGAAGGCGGGGGGTCGTGGTGATGTAGTTGTGGCCATAATGGTGGTCGCGGTGGTGGTGTGGTGGTGGTTTTGGTGGTGTGGTGGTTTTGGTGGTGTGGTCTTTGTAGGGTTGGTGGTCACGGTGGTGATCGTGGTCGTGGTGCTGTGGTGGTTGTCTTCGGGTTTAGTGGTCACGGGTGGTGGTGGTGGTGTTGGCCGTAGTGGTGAATGTCGTGTTAGTCGTAGTCGCGGTCATTTTCGTGGAAGAGGTGTTGCTTGTGTTTTTGTCGCTGGCGTTGTTGCTGTTGTTTATGATGGTGGTCATAGACTTGGCGACGGTTAGTTTGGATTTTTCAAGCCGTTTACAACAGAAAATGATTTATAATTATCACGGCGACAAAAACTTCTATGCAATGCAGGATTTTTTGGACCGGATCAGCGCATAACGCTCATTCAAAGCCACAAGTTTTTGTTGTGAACACCAAAATGTGCGTTTACCCTGGTAACCAGCATTTTCTGCCAAACCCACAACGTTTTTGACCCGTTCAAAGACGGATTCTGTCATTTAGCCTCGTTTTAGTTGGCGTATGCAAATATTTTCAATTTAGACAAGTCTTAAATTTTTTCCTGTGGTAAAGAGTTAACAGTTCTGAAAGGATAGAACTCAAATAATACCTTTTATCGCTTATATCTTCTTTCGCATCTTCTAACAGCGACTTCAAGAACGCTAGGTTTTCACGTTTTTTTCCTATATCTTCTAATATTCTGAAATGACAAATATCGGGTAAATTAGTACAAGCATGCACTGACCAATTGACAAAAAGTGGTTACAAAACTGACACACTCACACAAATGAGCACGATTGAAAAAGAAATGATTTACGTGCCAAAATGAAAATGATATAAGCCGCGCTCTGTGAAAGGGGGCTTAACGCATCTGCGAAAAGTATCGACCCAGGTCAGTCTGCGCAGTCCACGCAGGCTGACCTGAGCCGAAACTTTTCGCTATCGGTCAATTTTCTGCCTGTCAATGGACCAGTGTACCTTATGAATCGGTCGGTTGTTATACAAAATGGATTTTATGGATCCACGATTATGCAATGACTTACTTGGTATCATGGATCACAGAGATGCATTAAGCTCCCTTTTGCCAGAGCACGGCTCATATTCTTTATTAACAGGGCGAGCTCAGGCCAAAAAAGATTTTTCTGACGTCCCTCAAGACGTCTGCGAATGTTACACATGATCTATGCTCTACTGAGACAATTCTATCTTCATTATTAGGTCACCCCAAAATGTCGAACCCAGTGTCCGTATTCACCAACCAGTCTGAGGAACGTTCTTAGTTTTGTTGTCCAGAATTTTCTAAATTTAAAAATGACACAAATTTTAATGGGCCTAAACAAATAGTTTAGCCAATCAGAAGATGTGTTACTTTCAAATTTAGAAAATCTTGGAGAATAAGACTCAGATTCCTCTTATGAATGGTTGGTGAATCAGGATTCTGAACTATATACTCTTTTTTTTTTTTCTATTTACCCAAAACAGCTAAGAAGCTATTTTTAGCCATACAACGTACTGCTGCAAGTAACCAGAAGTGGAATATCTAAAGGAAGGTTTTTTTTTCTTTTTTTTAACGATGTTTTTTTTCTGCAGTCTAATATCAATCTACTCTAAGAACGAAACTTAACCCTTAGGCTACTAAGCGCGACTCACTGAACTTTTGCGGACAATGTAGATCAAGATCAGACTGCACAGAACAGGCAGACTGGTCTTGGATCTACACTGTCCGATACGGAGATATATCCCCAACCCCCATAACTTTGAAATTCCGACATAATGGGTTTTACCATCAGCGTGAAAGTTTCATTTAAGTTATTCAGCAGGATGAGGGTTAATTACCAGCTGGATTTTTCACAAAGATGTTTGAAATATACCCGTCAAAACTTCTAACCGGTCATTTTTGTTTCCTCCTTAAATTGGACAAAGTTATAAACAGATAAACTAATTTGTAGGACATAAGGTGGCCATGATATCGTAAAGAAGCGTTCTCGATTTTGCCCGTAGAAAGCCAACATGTTCAACAAGTCGGACCCTTTTGCATTGTAATCGGATTATTATATATGTTGTAAATTTTGTTATAAATTAACTTGGCAATAACATATGTTTAAATGAAGTCAGGTGCTCGTGAACCAATCAATTCTTTTCAGACTTCTGACTTCTGCTGAGGTATGGTTTGACCTCGAAGATTTATTTTACAAAATAAAAAATGAAAACAAATGACCAGTCTCCATTCTAGACGGGTATGCAAATACAGGTCAATGGGGAATCACAATACTTTGAGTGGCCTTTTAGAAATATTGTTGAGTGTACATAGTGCATGATGACTCCTTAGTGCCATTGGGCTATCTCCAGTGGTATTATGTTAAGTATCTACTTGTCGACAAAATTTTGGACTCTTCCATACTGAGAGCCTTTGCAGCCGGCAAATTAAATCTGGCTCAAATAAATGGACTTGTCTCTGATAGAGTAGAAAACATTGTGGGAAAAGGAGAAAATGCAGGTTACCAGCATTTTCTCCTTTTCCCACAATGTTTTAAAAGCCCTTTTCCGTCAAGGTCGTTAAAGTTCGGCACTATTTGGTAAATGATTAAAATATTAATTATAAAACGAGCAAATGCTTACTTTTCATATTTCTGCACAGATTCTGTATCGAGCTCACGACCTGACCTTTTGCCGGGACTATAGCCGCTAGTTAGCCAGTCTCTGGATCCCATCACACCGTCCAAATTCGCCAGGGAACAGTGTTGACTGTTTAAACCAAAACTGCATGTTCTTTTCCTAGAAATAATCGTTAAAATTGTTACAGGTTCACTTAAGCCGTGTTCTTGCAAAAGAGGATTTAATGCATCTCTGTGATGAGTAATGCCAAGCAAGTCATTGCATTATCATTAACCGTCTGAATCATGAGTACACTGGTCCTTTGAAATTTAGAAAATTGCCCACTGGCAGCAGGTAAAATGCTTCGACCCAGGTCAAACAACTGGACAGCGCAGGCTAACCAGGGTCGATACCTTTTGCCGATAGATATAGGCCCCTATTCACAGAGCATAGATTTGAGCCATGCTCTGTGGAAAGGGGGTTTAATGCATCTGCAGAAAGTATCTACCAAGGTCAGCCTGCGCAGTGCGCAGCTGACCTGGATCAAACTTTTTTTCTTTTGTTAAATTTTCTTCATCTCAAAGGACCTTTCTACCTCGGGATACAGGCGGGTATTTGACAATATGGATTTTACGGATCCATATTTACATGATGACTTGCTTGGTATACTGCATCACGGAGTGTCACTGAACCCGCTTTTGCCAGAGCATGACTCACATACAGGGCCGTGTGAAACGCAGAGATCGAGAACTTACTGCTGAACATCATGGAAACTGTTTGGATCTGTTACTGTACTCACAGGTGACGTCAAGAGACAGGCAGACAGACAGGTAGACAGACACAGAGAGAGATAGAGAGTGACCATACATACGTACGTACGTATGGACAAAGAGGTCAATAACTTACTGATATTTCTCTAGGTCACTGTCTAGACTTGTAACTGTACTCGCAAGTGACGTCAGATCATCATGGGCATTTTTCAAAGTTCGTAAATAACTGGAGATAAATAGAGAACCGAGCATAGAAAATTGAAACAAGGAATTTATCATTTTTAAAAAAAAGAAAAAAAATAGAATATTCGAAAGTGTCTATCTAATACCAGATTGTATCCTCTTAATCTTAACTGCTCCCAAACGCCCATAGAGTCAATGGATACAGTCGTTCTTCATATATATCAGGATTCATTTTTCCTCGACCAAACTGGGTTAAGGTTGTATTAAGTTTTTCTGATCTATTTTCATAGTTTTTGAATTCAGTCGATCTCTTTGTGAAGTGTTCTCATTCAGGTTAAAGCGATATTAATAATTAAAATGCAACCATATGTTCACATTCATATTCACCATTTTGTTTATCTGCAAACCAGTCCTGGTCGCCGGCATCGAAAGAGTTAATGCAATGTTCGGTGTAACAGAAGTATTATTTTCAAAGGGTGCAGGATAGATTACCCAGGAGCTGGGTTCGATTTTAACCCACACAGTAGGGTTTTCGATGGAGTGTTCTTGGGCAAGACACTTTGAGGCTTTAAATGTTAAAAAGGACGTAAAACGCCACTAAGGCACGATATGCTCCAAAACGTTTCAATGTGCTTCATGAGATTTACGTGACATAGGTCACGTGATTGTCGATATTCACCCTTATAGTAGAACGGCGAAAATGTCTCACTTGTTAAAGATTAAAACAAATGGTTTTCAAATCAAACCGAAATAAATCTTATAAACAATAAAGTACATTCCTAATCATATATATATAATAATTCCGAAGTTGATAATACCCGTCTTGTGTTGTTTTGGAATTTTTGTGTTTACACAAGTGACAAAACATCGACTTTGAAGGTTTTCTTACCGTATGTTGTTCTTGAAATCGTCTGTGTTTACAAGGTCACATAAAACGTGACTAGACAAAATGTAAACTGCATACAAAAATAGTGGAATATAAATCTGTTTTGGTGGCATCATTCTGTAAGAAAAAGAAGGTAAGAATTATAAATCACTTTTTTGATACAATGAAGGTAACTTTTTTATTGTAGATACCCCTAGGGCGCTAAACACACTGTTAGCTTATTATTATTGTTGTTGTTGTTGTTGTTGTTATCTAGCAAACTGACTCATGTGAATGTCATTTGATCAATTGCGAGCGTCGAACTAAAGCGTTGTACCAATATGATGACGTCATATCTGAAAAAGGAGTTCCCGTGTTACCGATTCCCACACGACCATCCTTTTATTCAAATACCGAAAATAGCAGTATACAGGACTGAAGAACAAGGAGGTCGCTGAATCGAGTCCCCAGCTAGGCCAATTTCTTTCGGAGGATTGATGATAATCATTGCGACAGGATTAATTTCTCACCCACCGCTGATCATTATTTGGACGATGGTTATGTGGGAAAGCAGCTAGTGCCTTGGGAAGAATATTATGCGAAGTACAGGTAACAGAAACTCCAGGAAAGCATGGTTTTTGAAATGGCCAACACGATATAATATTAACTGAAATAATGTTGATGGTCACTACGATAATAGAAACTGAAACAATCTTCAAAACGGGGTTAGACATCAAGCACTCAATCAACCGAGAACAGAAACTCAGCACTGAATGTAACCGCTTGCAAAGTAAAATATATCTTGGAGTAATTATCAGCGTTTAATAAGAAATTCTGATATACGACACATAAAGAAAAAATAATCGGCTATTCTCTGTGAAAAGGGAGTCTAATGCATTTGCAAAACGTATCGACTCAGATGAGACGGCGCAGTCCGCGCAGGCTGACCTGAGTCGAAAGTTTCTGGAATTTTTTGCATATCAAAGGACCATTCTACCTCGTGATTCCGTCGGTTAATACACAAAATAGAATTTGTTTTTATCCATTGTATGCTTGGTATAATGGGTCACGGAGGTGCAGTAAGTCCCCTCTTGCCAGAGCATGGCTTGTATATAAATATGCCCCTGTGAGAAATTAACAAGAATGCAAACAACAAGACTATTGCAATTCAAAGATTTGACCGAAATCTCAATATCACCCGAGTCCTGAGTGATTTTTCGATAATCTTTATACACTAATTAACTCGAACTTCTTTATTTTCGATTTATCTGAGTTTTACGGTTTCTTATGTCTAACTTCTTGGTAATCAAATGATAGTTTAAAGCTTTCACCACATAGAGAGAAATAAAAATTACGCAGCACCTGATCAGTCATCTGGGAATGCTTAATTAATCAAAACTAACTCCGTACGATGTAAAACGTAACTATTGCTGATACTGTTGACGGTGTAGATTAAAATCAGACTGCACAAAACGTGCAGTCTGATCTATGATCTACATTGCCCAATGTGTGTGAGTCAAGCTCTGTGAAAAGGGAGCTTAATGTATCTGCAAAAATTATTGACCTATGTCAGCCTGCGCAGTCCGGGCTGGCTTACCCAGATCGAAACTTTTTGTTATTGTCAATTTTCTGCATGCCAAAGGACCAGTCTACCTCATGATTCATTTGGTTGTTAAACAAAATGGACTTTAAGGATCTATAATTGAGCCACACTCTGGCAAAAGGGAGCTTAATGTATCTCCGCGATGCAGTATACGAAGCAAGTCATCACATAAATATGGATCCATAATAGCCACTGTTTTAAATAACCGACTTAATCATGAGGTAGACTGGTCCTTGGACATACAGAAACTTGACCAATAGCGAAAAGTTTCGGCCCAGGTCAGCCTGCGCGGACTGCGCAGGCTGACCTAGGTCGATACTTTTCGCAGATGCATTAAGCCCCCTTTTCACAGAGCATGGCCCAATTATATGATGACCTGCGTGGTATAATGGATCTCGGAGATGTATTAAACCCGTTATTGCACAAAGCATGGCTCATACTTATTCATTTTCAAATATTCTGGTCAAATTAGCTATGAATTTAATTTTGACTTTCTTTAGTCTGTAAATATTCGTTTCGTTTATTTAGTTGTCATAAGACTTCAAGTAATTGTAAAACTCTCTTACTAGGTGACAAGATTTTAGACTCATCTATTTTAGAAAGAATCTACAAATTACATGTGGTTCAAATTACGAGATCAGCTCTGAATGAGTAAAAGTAAAAAAAAAAAACATTGCAGGAAATAAAGAAATGTTAGTCAAGGGTTTAAGTAATAACAAATGATAAAAAGATATGGAACTTCAGCCCTTAACCCTTTCCCAAACGACAAATTTTGGACTGGTCCAAATTGAAAGAGTTTGCAGACGACAATTTTGAATTTGATGAAAATGGCAGAAAGTTCTCGAAAAGGGTAGAAAACACTGTGGGAAAAGGAGAAATTGCTCGTTACGAGCAATTTCTCCTTTTCCCACAGTGTTTTCAAAAGACTTGTACTGCAGACACGTGAAAACCAGGGCTTGTTTGGGAAAGGGTTAAGAGTCACAGATGATTTGTGTTTAGTTTTAAACATGGCTGATGTTGCAATGTTAATTATAAAAGATTATCAATTTTTACAGTGCACATAAAAGTCTAATAACAAAGCAAAAGATTTTGACCCTCAGTTCTCTTCTCTTAGATATATAGAATCTGACAAGTTGGCTTTTGAGATTTAATTTTATTGAACGAGTTGAATGACAGAATGTTATCAAGCGAGCCTGTGGAGAACTTAATAACATTTTTGTTGACAATTGAAATAAAATTTTATCTTAAAGGCCAACGAGGGTCAGATTCGGTTTATTACATAACGATATTTCATAAATTATAGCGTCAGAATATGCGAAACCATCTATGTACACATGGTAATTTCGATGAGACAAAATAATCCATTTCTCTGAGGAGACGTACGAAATGACGTTACAAATGACATCACACAATGTTTATATCAAACGTGTGTAAGATAAGAAAATCCGTAAGGGGTATGGTACACTGGAAACGAGGGAGTTTATGTGATAAAATATAATTCCCTTCCAGAAATTACAATTATCTAAGACATCTAACTTGATTTTTCATTGGAGAGGTGATCAGACCTCTCCAACAGTGGTGAGTTTAAAAGGCAGACTGTCTCAGAAATTGCAATCTAAATCCACATTTTTTGCGAAATTGTTCTGATACACAGTTGGTTTCGTCATGATTTTATAAATAAACCGAAATCAAAAAACTGAAACAGGAAATAGACGTGTTTTGTTTTTATTTGACGTATTGATTTGATTGCAACTGTATTTCGACGGTCGATACAAAAACCAAGATTATTTTCGTTATTTTCTTCTCTTATTTTCTGATCCATCATTCATCTTTTCGAAAACCGAAAACTAAGGGAGCTAATTCTTGCTTAACCTCAAAGGATAGTTTCAATTATTCATTATTTCCATTCAAAGGATAGTTACAGTTGCAGTCATTAGATCAGAACAAAATGACATTCCAGTAGTTGTAATTTTGTCATGAAACAAATAAAAAATTTTGTTAAAAAAGAGAAAGAACACCGCGGAACAAAATCACGTGACTTGAAAACGCGGGAAGGTCACGTGTCTGTCATGCAATACATGAGAGGTTTCTATGCAGCGGCAATCATGTGATGCCTTACTTGTTTGTTTAGATGTTGTAAAATATATTGAAATTTAAAGCCAATAAACTATGTGAAAGCAGTGATGCTGACATCTCCTGGCTTCCTTTTTTAAAGAATCCAACTTGTCTTTCCTATTCTTTACATTAATCTTCTTTTTTTTTTTTTTTTTTAATCAAGGACGGTCATTTTGTTCCAGTTACTTTTTGACGTTACATTGTAATTGCAGGAAACAAGTCTAATTATAGGAAGGAAAAATGGTTTCGTAATGGTCAGTATCTGCCTTAACGTATCCACACCTTAAAACTAACATTTGAAGATAAGTGGCTCGACAGTAGGTCAAAATTAAGGTTTACTGCATCTGTTTCGGATCCTCGTATGCACAGGTAAATGGCCTTACCGACAAGATGCTGTTTTGGAACTCCAGGAACGTTAAAGGTCTTTAGGATACAGATTTGAAGAATGAAAAAGATTGCAAGGATTTTATGTCGTCTGGAAGCTCGTTCCACAGAGTAACTGTCGATGGAATGACAAAATATGTCTTCAGTTCGGTTCGACAAGCATCTAAATCGGTATCATTAGCATTGTGATGAAATAATTAGTTCCGGTTTATGTTTGACGGGAATATATCGTTTAAGTAATGCGGAGTCAACCTTTTACCAGACGACAAAATTTTAGCCTTGTCCAAATTGAAAGCATTTGCAGACGACAACTTCAATGTGGCTCAAATGGTGCATTTTTTCTTTGATAGGGTAGAAAATATTGTGGGAAAAGGAGAAAATGCTGGTTACCAACATTTTTTCCTTTTCCCACAATATTTTCAAAAGGCTTCTTTCCCACGGTCGTCAAAATGCGGCATTGTGCTGTAAAGGGTTAAACCATTAAAGATGTTGAGTAAATGATTCTGAGTTTCTGGTATTTGTATCTATTATCTAGCTTTAACCGACCAATATGTTGGTAAAGGTAATGCAAAAAATATAGATATAGAGGATTTTACATGAGTGTTTATGTAAAATTATTATTTTTACCAAAAGAGTAAACTAAAATTATATGACGCAAGCCTTTGCGAGCGTCATATACATTTTCAGTCAGCAAGTTTGATGAAAATGATAATACATAAACACGAATGTCAGATTCTATGTATCACATAAAACGAATGACAGATAAATAAGTAATCCGCATCATCACCTTCAGCCTATATACCGCTCACTTGTTCACATTTAGTTAACGACCCTGAGGAAACTAGCATTTTCTCCTTTCCCCACAATGTTTTCTATCCTTTCAGAGACAGATTTCATTGTTTGAGCTACATTTAACAAGTCGTCTGCAAATGCTTTCAATCTGGATCTGTCCAATATTCTGTCGTTTGGTAAGTTTTGATCGAGTTGGAGACTAGTTGTGACAGAGTGTGTTGTGACACAAGTGGGTTTTGTAATGTAGGGTTGTTGAGGGACAAAGCATTTCTGACATGGTATTCTGTTGATCGAGCAGGTCTTGGTTTAAGTCTCTTGTCATATACACGTATTTTTTTCTTTTACTATAGACTCTAGAGGTCTAGAAGTGAAGCATTGAAATACTCCTGTCGCAATGACTATCATCAATCCTCGGAAGAAAAGTCACCGAGCAGGGATTCGAACCAGCGACCCCGCTGTCCTGAAATCCTGCACGTTACCGATTGCGCTACCGGGGCTCAGCAAATACTTTCAATATGGACGAGTCTAAAATATTATTGTCTGGTTCAGACTAAAATTCTTCTAATTATTTCTTTTCGTGGCAGTCGTATGACAATTAGGACAAAGACAGTCCATCGTCTATTCTTCTCTTTTCTACTGTGAAATGGTTTGTTTCCGGAATAATTACTCGTAATAATAGAATAATCTTAAAAGATTCTAAGCGAGCGTCCAAAAGAATGCGATTTGGCTCAAGGATGAAATATACAACAAAAACTTTGATAATTGAAGTATGAGAGCTAGATTAACCCTCAACCTGGTAAATAGGTGAAATGAAACTTCATAAGTCGATAGTAAAAAACTCGAATGTTGCTACTTCAAAGTTATTTTTTTGAGAAAAACATCTCCTGATCGGACAGTGTAGATCAAGGTCAGACTGCACGTTTTGTGAAATCTGATCTTGATGAACACTGTCTGCCAACAGTCATTGAGTCGCGCTTAGCAGCCTAAGGGTTAAGGAATTATATTATGTTTATTGTGCTGTCGCATTCTATTGACTCTTTACCAAAAGACGAATTTTTAGACTCGTCCGAAATGAAAGCATTTGCAGACAATAAATTAAAAGTGTCTCGAATGATCGAATTTGTTATTGAATCGCTTAGAAAACATTGAAGGAAACAGGAGACAAAAATGCTGGCTACCAACATTTTTTCCTTTTCCCGAAATGTGTTCAAAGTCTTGCATCTCAGTGTTGTTTTAACGCTTAGGCTGCTAAGCGCGACTCAGTAACCTTTTGCCGAGAGCGCAGATCAAGATCAGACTGTACAGAACATGCAGTCTGATCTTGAATCTACACTGTCCGATAAGGAGATATCTTTCCTCCAAAAATACCTTTGAAATAGGAGGACTTTGGTTTTTACTATGGGTTTGAAAGTTTCATTTCTTTTATTCAGCAGGATAAGGGTTACAATAAATGGATTGTTCAGTAAAGGATTAATAGGCTCCCGAAATCTCAATATCCGTTCAACGATTAACCAGTACGTCCCTGTAGATGACAAACTTTGAATAACATCGTAAAAAAAAAAAAGCTGCAATTACTCATATCCTTTGTTTGTTTGTATTGAATTTTAACGCCGTTTTAACAGCTTGTCATATCACGGCGGTCAGTGCATTTACGCATGTCACTCCCTAGCTTTCTCATACTTGTATAATGCTAAAATTAGGTTTTCTTTTTTTGGTTTTTTTTTTTTTCAAAAAAAAATTTTTTTTTTTCAAAAATAATTTATAGGGCGTAAATATCTCACAACCGATTGTGCACATTTAGTCGAAAACCACGCTCGTCGAAAACGATCCCTAGCCATGACCCTAACCCTAACCAAGACGAATTGTGGCTCAAATCTTCCTCCCAAGCAGAGCTTTTCATGAAATAAATCTAGAAATTAAGCAATTGGTATTTTAAAATATACATGGATTTCGACGAAACATCCTTTCGACGAAATGTCGTACACCGCTCACGTATGTGAAATTCGCCATATACATTTTTGAGTCGGCTCTCACTCTTACCATCCTGATTCATGGGGTGACGTAAGCATGCCTCCGGCCTTGTACTGCTTCCTGTTCAGACTTCCGGTTTGCGAGACGTTGCGTAGTTCATTTGTAATGTTGCATTATCCTCCATGCTTCTATCGTACATTATTTTCAGTTGCTACATTTTCAGATATATCGAAGACGTCCCTTAAAGCTCAAGTGTTCAAATTCGTAAATATTTGAAATAATTGTGTCCTGCTCTAGGATACACGAACACTGAACTTTCACATTGACATCGAGAATAATAGGCCCATGGAAAAACCGGATTTCCCTTCGAACCGGATTTCACCAAATTTCACCTGTTGATGACCGTATTTCATCCAAGTATGACAAATTTTATTGCCGTAGTGATAACTTTTGATCTGAAATGAAATATATTTATGAACAACATAATTTTATGCTAATTTTCTGGAAAATATCTTATTCTAACAATAATTTGTTAGGGTTTTTCAGAACTACATATAACTCCTTTTGAAAAGATTTTTTTGACATGTAAGCTATATTTACACAATAAATTAGCTAAATGAGAAATCACCATGGGGAAGAATTCATCATTTGATGTGAAATATGGTCATAGGAAGTGAAAGATGGTTATCAAGAGATGAAATTCGGTGAAATACGGTTCGAAGTGAAATTCAGTGTTTCCATGCACCCGAGAATAATTTGCATACATGGATGTCGTCTGGCATGTGTACTTACGAAGCCCCGCTATATATACGGCGGCGATTATTAATAAAACTAAGGACGATTCTTTTTTCATTGGCCAAATTACCCGCTTTAAGTGCATAAATTTTGCTCCAGCCCTCATACCCTTTTCTGATTTAAAATCATCAATGACAGAAGGGAAAGGCAATGTCGAACGGCATGGGTGCTCGGTCATAGAGGGGAATTGCGTCGTAGGCTAACTTGTTTAAGTGTGAGAGTTTGCTCTCGTAGGAAGATTTAACCAACAAAACTTGATCCAAACCATATTGAGTATACAATAGATAAGGTTGTCTTTTTCTCAAAGTATTTTCAAGCCAAGACATCTTTATATGCCATTCAAGATGTGCTGAAATTCATTACTGGTGTCTATTTATAGCAACAACCTTCACCTTTGCGGGAACTACACAGTTCCCCGACAAGATAATTCCCCGACACATCTGTACCAATGTTTCCCGACAATTTCAGACAACAAGTATCAAGGCATGTATGTGCAATTTCTCTTTGAACTGCAGGTGGTGTAAATTGGGATCACACTGTATGGAATGTACAGCCTGATCATCTGACTCCCCTCAATTTTGATTATATTTTGAGGAACCTTAGCTAGTACTTTTATGATAGGTTATAATTCTTTCAGTTTTTCTTTTTTACTTGATTGTGACAACTCTTTAATTTGCAATATTTCATATTTCAATTATAGATTAACATGTAAATATATTGCTCTGAAATGTCATATATTTCCAGAAGCTCGAATCGTTATATTTTAAAGTTTTGTGTATGTGCGTGTGTGTGTGTGTGTAGTTTAGTATCAGACTGCCATCTACGGACGGTGTGGACGCCAACTGGATGATTTTGTTGCCAAATACCAGGAATAGCAAATCATAATTCATTTTCTTCAGTGTAACATTGATGTGAAAACACGAGGGTTATTGTTAGGGAAAAAACTGTCAATGTGATAAGATATATAGAATAACAGGTAGGGTATACAAATTATCCAATCACAAAATATGTGTTATCAATAAATATCCTTGATTTTCAATGATTACCAACAATAACTGTTAATGATAGTACGTCATAGGTACATGCAGTCTGACTTAGAGCAAAAGTGTTTTGGAACTACCTCTAAAAAAATTGTCGCCCAGGAACTGGCTTGTCAGGGAAAGTTCTATGTTTATTCTACGTTTCCACGCACTCGTCACAACTCAGCCTGTGCCGTACCTAGTAACCTACATCTAACCCCGTCTGTATCAAGGGGATTTCCATATTGAAATACTCCTTGTCACATGATCTTAAACAGTTGGCAGAGTAGGTAACTATGGTTGAAGGTCATTGGAGGCATTTTATTTTTGCATTTTTTTTTTTTACTAAGAGTAAACAGTCACGTCCTTTTGATTTTTATTTAGTAAAAAGTCAACCTTCTGCCCCCCCCCCCCCCCCCAAAAAAAAAGGGAGGGTCAAAATCTGGTTTAATGCCCCTTAAACTTCCAAACAACTAAACAAAAGATGACTCTCTGGACTATCAGTCCTTTGATATTGATTTGCTGTCACAGCTGACTGAACAAATTACAAAAAAAAAAAGTTTGGCACCGGGTGACTTCCACGTGCAGCACGTGATTATCCACGGATATCACTTTCTTCCTTGGCGAGTTCAGGAAAGCTTGACCATTTTAGCGCATGGGATGTACAGTTAGGCGGCCTTGAAGATGCCGAAATTGACCATAGAAGCCTGAGGACGGGCAATTGGACTGCTGCAAGCTGGCCGGCCAAAGTGATAGGTAGCTCGTGCCCTTAACTGCTTCTCTTCTACAGCTGCCAGATTGTGGACAGAATTGAATCAAACAGGTGCGCAATCATTAGCTATTTCTTTTTGGAATTGTTGACAATATTGTAATGTTTGAATTCCATACAATGAACGACGGAATAAGATAATTACTTTCAACCATTTACCAACTATTCTTAAGAACGTCCTTCGTCTTAATCTCCAAGATTTTCTAAATTTGAAAGGACCGCAACTTCTGATTGGCTTAACCAAATGGTTTAGCCAATCAGAAGTCGTGATACTTTTCAAATTTAGAAAATTCTGGAGAATAAGACGAAGAATGGTCTTATGAATGGTTGGTTACCAGCATTTTCTCTTTTTTCCCCAAAGTGCTTTCAAAAGTCTTTTTCCCCAAGTTCGTTAAAACTCGGGATTGCTTGATAAATGGTTAATTGACAGTATTCAGAGAAAAATAAAAGACATGATGTCGTGGGATGGTCGGGGCGAGAAGCCTGGCATTTCTTTTGTTGTCAATGTTTCGGGGGTAAATATGACCAGAATTCCAAATCGAGGCCATATAATGACTTGTAATACTTTAACCATTCCAAAAATCCACTGGTTCTAGACGTTCTTTGAAACGAAAATGGGTTCTTTCTTTAGAAACAATACTTCGCATTGTTTGAAGCCGTTAACTGTTTGACATTTTAAACTTTTACCAAAAAAGTCCTTGTTCTAACCTTTTACCACTCTGCAAAAATTTTGGCCCATCAGAATTCAAAGTATTTGCAGACGACAAAATGATTGTGACTCAAAAATAACAATTTACCTTCGGAAGGGTAGAAAACATTAATGAAAAAGAAGAAAATGCTGGTTACCAGCATCTTCTCCTTTTCCCAAAATGTTTTCAAAAGGCCTTTTTCTTAGAGTCGTTAAAACTCGGAATTGTGCAGTAAAAGGTTAACCCTTTACCAAGCATCCTCATGTTTTAACTTTTATTCAACAATCTCATGTTTAATGATCTTACAGAAGAAGGATATTGAAAAAGTCGTGGATAAATGAGAAAATGCCGACAACCAGCATTTTCTCCCATTCCAACAGTTTTCTACTCTGTCAAAGACAAGTTCTGTCGTTTGACCTTCTTTTAATTTTTGTCTGCAAATGCTTTCAGGATTGACGTGTCCGACATTTTGTCGTCTATTAAAGACTTAACGACCCTGAGAAAAATGACATTCGAAAACATTGTAAAAAAGAGAGAATTTTGGTTGAATACTGGTAAACCAGAATTTTCTCTTTAACCTAAAAAGTCAAATACCGTCAATCTCGGCACGACATAAAGGTTAGATATAGATCCAATTCGTTACGCCTATAGTTCTATTCCCGTATGAACAAACCCTGAAATCAAAGGATAGAAGCTTTGTTAAACATTAAGCTGCTAAGCGCGACTCAAGGACCTTTTGCGGGCAGCGTAGATGAAGATTAGACTGCACAGAACGTGCAGTCTGACCTTGGATCTACACTGTCTGATAAGGAGATATCTTTCCTCCAAAAATACCTTTGAAATAGGAACATTTGGGTTTATACTACCGGTTTTTAAAGTCCCATTTCTTTTATTTAGCAGGATAAGGTTTTATAGTAAAGAGATTAAAGTGGCTACTTAACGCGAATCAGGACGCTTCTGCGGACACTGTAGAGTATGATCAGACTGTACAAAGGTGTCATACCACTGTTTGTTGCTACATTGAAAAATAGAGTGAAATTCACCGTCTTTGACCCTCTGCTGTACTTTTATTGGCCAACCTACAGCTTTGCTGTTTGTTTCTTTCAAATAAATGCATGCCAGTGGCCTACACAAGCAGTTAGAAAAAATGGCACCTCACAGGACTGAGGATTTTTTTTTTTGCAATTTCACCTAAAACACAACCACCCTTGACAATTCACAATAAAAATGTCCCTTTCTGAAGGTAGATCATTTTCCTTTACGGGGTCACGTGCATAAAATAGTTCCCCAAGAAATAACAAACTTGTGCGCAGTTTCCACAGAAAATTGTGAAATCAACACCAAAAATATACAGATATATAAGCAGCTAAGCGCGAATCAAGGACCTTTTGCGGACAGTGTAGATCAAGATCAGACAGAACGTGCAGTCTGATCTTGGATCTAAGCTGTCCGATAAGTGAGATTTTTTTCTTCAAAAAATAATTTTGAAATAGCATTATTCGAGGTTTTACCATCGGATCGAAAGTTTCATTTAATTTTTCCCACAATTAACAGTTCCTCACCAAAACCGCCATGTTGTTGGTACTTAGACGTTTCTCCTTTGCATTACATAAGTTAGGTTTCAAAGGTTGATCGTGATGTAGAACTAGTCTTTTTCATCCTGTGTTTAACCTCTTCATTAAACAGAGAAGCCATTACGCATTATAGGTGATTTACACCACAAAAATTAGATGCTCTTTGATCAATAAAAAGCAATTCAGTCTGCAGTCTGACTTTAATCAAATACATGTATATCTATTTCTTCATTTTTTTTTTTCAGACAGATTCAACGTTTTCTCGTTTATCTCTACACTTATGACGTTTATTCACTCATTTTTAGCAGGGCTTTTTGGTAGAAAAGAGTATGACTTATAACGGTCACCTTTTCGCGGGCGTCTCAGCCGAGGCGTAAAACCCTTAACCCTTTACCAGATGACAAAAGTTTAGCCTTGTCCAAATTGAAAGCATTTGTATTCGACAATTTCAATGTGGCTCGAATGGATAAATTTTTCTTTGATATGATAGAAAACATTGTGGGAAAAAGGAGAAAATGCTGGTTACTAGCATTTTCTCCTTTTCGCACAATGTTTTCAAAAGGCTTCTTTCCAATGGTCATTAAAAGTCGGGACTGTGTGGTAAAGGGTTAAACTACTAATTATTTAGAGTGGAAATATTTGACCCATAGTAAACCCCTAAACACGACGGCTTAAAAATCGGACAGTATAGGTCAAGATCAGCCTGCACGTTTTGTGCAGTCTGATCTTGATCTACACTGTCCATGGGAGCGTTTTGAATCGCGTATGTTAGCATAAGAGTTTACAGCTGCTTTCCCTTACTCTTATTCTGTTGCAGGAAAATGAAAATTCAGAGGTGGAGTTAAGGGAACGAGAAGGGGATTAAGGTTAAGATTAAGAAACATTACTCTGTAACCTGGAGTATGAAAAAAATGACACGTAGGTCAAATATTTAAAAAAATGTACATGTATTTTTATGTATCTAGAGGCCACCTATTCAGTCGTATACTCATGGAACTTGGTCATAATTATTTATCCTTAATTTCTCTCGCACATGTGTAAACAGATCTCCTTTGGTAAAAGTTATGGAAAACAGTTACATTTACGAAAAATTTGGTCAAAGTAGAGGCAACATTCAAGTCAGAATTTTGTCAGAATGTCTCTCTTGATAACGAGTTTGAAAACAAGTATTGTCAGGTCAAAAGCTAGATCACTCGGCCAAATAATGCATAAAACCTTATCTGTATTCCAGAGGCCACAATTTCTGTGTTTCCCTGATAAAACTTAATCATATTGTTGCCTTGATTGTTGTCCAGTTAATATCTCGAGCAACTTTGGAAATTAGTCATCTCAGATTAAAAGTAGATCACTTGGACAAGTCAGTAGGGCGCACTAGTGAGGTCACATTTCCTGTGTAACGTAAATGAAACCAGATCACAAGATTAGATCGTAGAAATATATTGTGTGCACCCTTCGCAGCATTTGCTCTGAAATGATCATGACAACTGGTTATTGGTCACTGATTACACTTGGGATAGGTCTGAATACCTGTCTAGCTTTGGATTTAAAAAACAAATGGTGATAGGGGTCAAGTCTTAGAAAAATTTTGTGTGCACACTCCAGGCAAAATGTCCTGTCCGGTGATCACTTTGTTTAGCTCGAAGGTACAAAGGCTCAGGTGAGCGATCCGGGCCGTCATGGCACTCTTATTTATATTGCTGTATTGAACGTTTATGCTTTATTTGGACTAAATGTTGACCGTGTTAAATTCCGCGTCAATGACTGCTCTCCCATGTTGAATTATTGTAAACAACTGAAACATACTGCACTATAAGAACATCAAAGAAACCTCTTTGTAATTAGTAGAGTACAAGATAATTCATATTCTTATTTAAAGCATAGAACGGTACGATAACTTTTAACAGACTGGTTAATAAATTCAGGAAATGTAGCTTTAGTATCAGAATTAAAACAGATATTCCATCCGATAGAGGATTGTAAGAATGACTTCTTTCCTTCCTTTGAAGTTCGGAGCAAAATAAAGTTTTTAGTTGTATCGTTTGGTTAAAGCAATGAATTGGAATTTGTATAATTATTTAATGAATAACCGGAAGGAAATTTACAAGCGCCACCTGATGTAAAATGGAGAAAGTATTTTTAGCTTAACTCTTTAATTCAATTCTAAGATTAACTTAACTGAAAAAAAAAAAAAAATATATATATATATATATATATATATATATATATATATATATATATATATATATATACGGGGAAAGAGAAAAGTCGGCAAATGCCGATATATATATATATATTCTAAAGAAGTGGTTTTTTAAAGACATACCTTTTAACTTGACTGCCCGCATAAATTGACATGCCTTTCAAATATACAGATACATTTATGTTTTCATATTTTATGTGAATTTTGCAATGAGTTTTGAATCCAGACTTTCGGTGAACGATAAGGATCCTTTTACACACTTACCTGCCTTTGGTAATAATGATACTTTTTGAAGAATCGTGTTCAAATTTATTCATTTCATATCATTTATTGGCAGTATCACGTGTCATTGGCCATTTACAAACAAACGAAATATGGCAAAGGCAAAAGAAAATAACAATATCAGTAGAGTTACAAAATACAATGCGCTATTAAAAATGATTTAGCCTACTGGAAATATATGAAGTACATAATATAATACAAAAAAAGTAGGGACCACTATATTGAACACAAATATATGAATAATGCTAAGACTCACCAGAATTATAGATCTCTTCGCGTAAATCAAAACAAGTTGAAATATACTTGCAAATATTCAAAATTGCCTTTTTGTTATTACATGACATTAAGTATACGAATTTAGATTTATTTGGCCTGCAGTTGTTACGCAAATATTACCTTCTTATATCATCATATCAGCGTATTTTGGACAGCATAAAAATATGAAAATCGGTTTCTATGTAGGTACTATTACAAATTTTACAAAATCTTTCTTCACGTGGAATATTAATGAAGCATCCCGTTTCGATTTCTAACTTTCGTGAAGTTAATCTGAATCTAGCAAAACTCTTCAACATTTTTGGATTTTGGATTTTGACTCATAACAAAATTTCTGCTTAAATGACGACAACATGAAAGTTTTGGTAAATTATTAATGGTATAGTGCCAATCTTGAACGAATTGATCATTTAATCGTAATTTCAAAGAAGAAAAATTATTTAGTTCTCGATTAAAAATTATCCTAATATATGTATGTCCTAAGTGATCAGTAATTGAATGAATTTTTTTGACCAGCAATTTCCAGAAACATTATCGGATTGGTCTGTATATATTTCATGTAAAAGTGGTAAATCGTTTGACATAGTCATTGTCCATGCACTCGAGAAACGACGAAAATTTACCTATTGCTAATATTTTGAAGTTGATTACTAAACGGTTAACTTGATCTATTATCCAACATGTGCGTTAATGTTCGTAAATAATTGTTTAAATACTTGAAAGTGACTCATAGGCCCATAGGGCCGGTTGTGCATTTGTCATTAATATTGTTTTAATTCGAGTTATTTTGCGCAGATATCACTATGGTAAACTACTTTCTTCGTTATACATAAAAATGGCATAATTAAACCTCATACTGCAGAACTATAATTGTAAACAATTACAGTAATACTTTGTGAGTAGCGCTCTGGGGTCAAAGCGAGTTAAGTGCATTATAGTTATCCATTATACCAAGCAAATCCTCGCATAAAATGCGTCTATTTTATCCAAAAAACGAATTAATCAAGAGGTAGAATGGTCCTTTGAAAATTATAAAATAGCAACAAGGTTCGACTCGGGTCAGCCTGCGCGAATTGCGCACGCTGTCCGGGGTCGATACTTTTAGCAGATGCATTAAACCTCCTTTTCACAGAGCACGATTCCTTTTGTTAAGGTACCATGGCACTGAAAGGTGTTCGTATGATAATGACGACCGATAGAGCAGAGAGTGAGTTAAGCCGGATCAGACGGCAAACATGGCAAGATGAGAGTTGATAAAGTTGCACACCATCATAATCAAAGTACTGAAAGTATTGAAAGACTGGCGAATGTGGAATAAGTGCACGAGGATGAAAAGGGTTGCGTTTGGATAAGTAAAGATGAACCTGATTTGCATAGGTCACTGACTTAATTTGCCTATAGGCAAATATCTTGTACCTTATGGGTGATATTTTGTGCAGTCTATGACTTTGTATATAGGCATCGTTCAAATTGTAGTGGTAGAGAATTTGTAGTTCACATCAACATTGGCAAATTTACAAGAATTATTTTTTGTTTTGGGGCAGTATTTAGCGATTATGAGTTTTTTTTTTTTTTTTGTTTACATTTAAATCTGGGTCAGTCTCTATAGCAATAGACTAGTGATCGCTAGTCTAAAAATGAAATAAAACAGAAGAAAACAATGACAAAATGACATATGAGGGAGAAACAAAGTAGATAACATTCTTAAACGAGATCTTCATTCGGAGGTAAAATGGGATTTAAGAAAATATCCAATTAAAGAAAACTTCCACACTTGAGTATCTAATTGGAATACAATTGAGTTAAAATTAGATCTAAAATCCAATAAACATCATCACAAATGTACTCGACATGTCTCAAAACTGTGTCAATTAAACCCTTTACCATCGACCCTGTATTTCATGTTTCTGGAAATGGAGGCTTTTGAAAACATCGTGGAGATGAGACAAAATAAGATAATTATCTGTTGCAAAAAAATGTGCCATGCTCTGACAAAATGGATCTAAAGTCTTCAATCTAATGCATGATACCAAGCAAGTCATTATTATAATTATGAATCCATGAAATCCTTTTGGTCTTACAGACGACTGGTTCTGGAGGAAGAATGGTCCTTTGATATGCAGGAAATTTACAAATAGCTAACAGTTTCGATTCAGGTCGGCCTGCACGGGATGCGCAGGCTGACATGGGTCCATACTTTTAGAAGATGCATTAAACCCCCTAAAGGTTTTTTATAGAGCATAGCTCCAATGTTGTTTATATATATATATATATATATATATATATATATATATGATCCTTGCTTAAACATTTACTCACGTTTCTTAATGACTCCTGAGAAAGACGGCTTTGAAAACATCGTGGGAAAAGGAGAAAATGCTGGTTACCAGCATTTTCTCCTTTTCCCAGTGTTTTCTATCCTAAAAAAGACAAGTACCACCATTTAAGTTATTAAAGTTAATTTGTCGTCTGCAAATGCTTTCAATTTTGAAAGGTCTTACCATCTATGTTTTTGTCGTCTGGTAACGCATTCAAATTTTACCAAGGAATATCGTGTTTTAAAAGCCTTATCATGAACACCTTTGAAAACATTGGGGTAAAGAGAGAAAACACTGGTACCATATTTGTTTTCTCTTTCAAGGACAAATCTCATTGTCTGAGCCACAATTTTTGTCGTTTGCAAATTTTTCCAACATTGACATGTCTAAAAATTTGTCGTCTGGTAAAGAGTTACATAAGATAGATAGTCATTCAGTTTTAATCAATTTTATTCCATTTTTGTCAATCCATTCATTTCTTTTTTGTTGCTGTGGGTGACTACTGAACTCTAAAACAAACCATCCCGTGTTTTAACTCTTTCCCACGTGACAGAATTTTACACTCATCCAAAATTGAAAGAATTTGCAGGCGACAAAATTAATATAGCTCACAAGAGAATTTCTGTCTGTTAAAGTAGAGAACATTTTGGAAAACGTAGAAAATGCTGGTTACGCGGGATTATGTGGTAAAGGGTTAAACATCTGAACGAAACAAAGCTGGTCTCCTCCTTTTTCGTTTTTTTTTTTTTTTCCCACGGTGTTTTCACTCTAATTCATGGTATTATGTGATAAAGGGTTAATCCGAAAACGAACGCAAGCTGGAAAGAAAGGCGGAAAGGTGAATAAACTCTCGAAGTGATAATCTATTACGTATATAGATATCCCAAGTAATCAATTCACTAGACTATGTAAGGTCACAAAACTAGTGTTTCCTCGTAATAATCAAAGGACTCAAAGTCCTGAAAAGCGAATTTTATGGGACAGTGTTAAGCCAAACAATGGAGTAATGAAAAATAAGATTTCCATCACAAGTAATATATGTGCATGTATATGTAATTAATTAGTGGAGTTAGCAAGGTCAAGGAAGGTCGAAGTTGTTTTGCCAAGCTGGCCGCAAAATAACTGTTATTTTATTAGATATTACGGAGTAGTAATTTGATCCATCAATCTGACGCGATTTTCTGCTGGTATAAAATTTAGGACTACATACACGTGTAGGACAGTTTATACGGTAGTGACAAAAGCGAGGTTGCGGTGTACAAGCTAAAACTGAAATTAGAATGAGTGGAGCGCAAGCGTGTATGACAGTACATGTACGACCGATTACAGTAAGCGGATTTGAGATACTAATCCGATAAACATCAGTGAAACTTCCCTGTGTTGCCAATGAAACCACTTGAAGATGATCGGTATCATCTCATTGACGGCGAGTCCGGGAGCTCGATTGGCAAAGTGCAAGGCTTAAAACCAATGGAGAGATTTCTTTTTTCGTGCATGGATATTTTCTCAACTTGTGAATTACAATGAACTAAGTACAGCTTTGTGATATATAGAATCTGACAGGCATTTCTCTGGACGAGTTTAAAAGAATTTTAATAGATTTTTTTCTTCAAAAGCCAACAGTTGCCAGATTGTTTTTTATTACATAACCGTATATCGAGAATTATATATTTAGTTAATGTTTTGAAACATAGGCCTACATGTACATGCGTATTGAAATTTACATGAAGCCTATCGCTTCTTTGACAGGTGTATTACCGACGAAAAATAGTAAAAATAAGAATGCCCCTTTCCATCTGTAATTTTCAATAAAAAAAAAAAAATCAGCCGCAACCGAGGTACAAGCAATGCTCTTGTTTATGAGAACACAACTCCCAAAATGTGTACCTCCACAAATTCTGAATATTAGACTCACTTTAGAATCAAAGACTCAAAAAAGCAATAACCAGTCTATAATCTAAATTATTACTTTTGACGAGAGACAGAAGACCTTGTATATTACCATGAATACTTGTTTATGGCACGGAGTGCCATATTGTCGTGTGTGACATATGCAAGTTTATTCGTTTCACCCGACAGACGACTTTCTGCAAAGTCTTGCAGCAGAATACGTTGAAAAACGATGTGGCAAGAGGAGAAATTGCGGGATTAATGCATTTGCAAAAAGTTTCGACCCAGGTCAACCTGCGCATTCCGCGCAGACTGACCTGGGTAAAAACTATTTTTTTGTTGTTGTTGTTGGCTAGTGGTAAACTTTCTACATTTCCAAGGACCATTCTTGTTCTGCATTCAGTCGAATTGTAGACAAAATGGATTTTATGGATCCATAATTACATGATGACTTGCTTGGTATAATAGATCTCGGAGATACATTCAATCCCTTTTTCCAGAGCATGGCTCAAACGTAAATAGTTAACCTTTTACACATTTCATGAGAACAGGTTCCGTATAAGTTTCGGTAGAGGGTGGGGAAATATCTTATCCACAACTTTTGGCATTTTTCCGACGGAGGAGAATACCAATTGACTGCAAATGTATGATTTTTTTTTATCAAAATGACTCTATAGGGTCATTGTAAGATTAAAGCTCCTGGAGGTGGAAACATGGATAAAGTACTCATAGAGTCATTGTGTGATAAACGCTCTTAGAAGAGGAGGAAACACGGATCCAGTGCTCTATAGAGTCAATGTGTTATTTACGCTCCTGGAGGAGGCAAAAAGGATCCAGTACTCTATAAAGTCATTGTGTTATTTACGACCCCGGGGAAGCCAAAATGGATCCAGTATTCTGTAGAGTCATTGTGTTATTTACGCTCCTGGAAGGACAGACAGATCCAGTACTGTATAGAGTCATTGTGTTATTTACGCTCCTGGAGGCGGAAACACGGGAACAGTGCTGTATAGAGTCATTTTGTTATTTATGCTCCTGGAGGAGGAAAGACGGATCCAGTACTCTATAGAGTCATTGTGTTATTTAGGCGCCTGGAGGCGGAAACATGGGAACAGTACACTATAGGGTCTTTGTGTTATTTATGCTTCTCGAGGAGGAAAGACAGATCCAGTACTGTATAGAGTCATTGTATTATTTACGCTACTGGAGAAGGAAACATGCCAACAGTACTCTATAGAATCATTGTGTTATTTATGCTCCTGGAGGAGGAAAGATGGATCCAGTACTATATAGAGGCATTGTGTTATTTACGCTCCTGGAAGAGGAAAGGTGGATCAAGTACTCAATAGAGTGAACGTGATATTTACGCTCCTGGAGGAGATCCATTATTCTATAGAGTCAATGTGTTATTTACGCTCTTAGAAGAGGAAAGTGGATCCAGTGCTCTATAGCCTCATTGTAGAGGAGGAAAGATGGGTCCAGTACTCTATAAAGTCATTATAGTTACTTACGCTCCTGCAGAAGGAAAGATGGATGCAGTGCTCTAAAGAGTCATTGTACTATTTAAGCTCCTAAAAGAGGCAAAATGGATCCTGTGCTCTATGGAGTAATTGTGTAATTTACGGTTCTGGAGGAGGAAACATGGATGCAGTACTCTATAGGGTCAATGTTGTATTTAGACTCCTGGAGGAGGAAACATGGATCCAGTGCTCTATAGAATCCATGTGTAATGTTACACTATAAAGTCCATGTGTATTTTTTTGCTTTTGGAGAAGAAAACATGGATCTTGTACTCTGTAATATCATTGTGTTATTTACACTCCTGGAGAAGGCAAAATGGGCCAAGTTCTCTATAGAGTTATTGTGTTATGTACGCTCCTGGAGAAAGAAAGATGGATCCAGTGCTCTAAAGAGTGATTGTATTATTTACGCTCCTGAAAGAGGAAAAATGGATCCTGTGCTCTATAAAGTAATAGTGTTTTTTTCGGTTCTGGAAGAGGAAATATGGATGCAGTACTCTATAGAGTCATTGTACTATTTACGCTCCTGAAGGAGGAAAGATGGATGCAGTACTCAACAGAGTCAAAGTATTATTTACGCTACTGGAGGAAGAAACATGGATCCAGTACACTCCAGAAAGTCATTGTGTTATTTATGCTCCCGGAGGAGGAAAATGGGAACAGTACTCTATAGAGTCATTGTGTTATTTAAGCTCCTAGAAGAGGAAAGATGAATCCAGTGTACCATAAAGTAATTGTGTTACTTACGGTTCTGCAGGAGGAAATATGGATCCAGTACTCTATAAAGTCATTGTTCTTTACGGTTCTGGAGGAGGAAAGATGGATACAGTACTCAATAGAGTCATAGTGTTATTTGCGCTACTAGGGGAAGAAACATGGATCCCATACTCTATAGAGTGATTGTGGTATTTACGCTCCTGGAGGAGGAAACACGGGTTCAGTACTCTATAGAGTCAATGTGGTATTTACGCTTCTGGAGGAGGAAACATGGATCCAGTACTCTATAGAGTCAATGTGGTATTTACGCTCCTGGAGGAGGAAACACGGATCCAGTACTCTATAGAGTCAATGTGGTATTTACGCTTCTGGAGGAGGAAACATGGATCCAGTACTCTATAGAGTGATTGTGGTATTTACCGTTCTGGAGGAGGAAACACGGATCCAGTACTCTATAGAGTCATTGTGGTATTTACGCTCCTGGAGGAGGAAACATGGATCCAGTACTCTATAGAGTCATTGTGGTATTTACCCTTCTGGAGGAGGAAACATGGGTCCAGTACTCTATAGAGTCATTGTGGTATTTACGCTCCTGGAGGAGGAAACATGGATCCAGTATTCTATAGAGTCATTGTGTTATTTACGCTTCTGGAGGAGAAAACATGGATCTAGTACTCTATAGAGTCAATGTGGTATTTACGCTCCTGGAGGAGGAAACATGGGTCCAGTACTCTATAGAGTCATTGTGGTATTTACGCTCCTGGAGGAGGAAACATGGATCCAGTACTCAACAGAGTCAAAGTATTATTTACGCTACTGGAGGAAGAAACATGGATCCAGTACACTCCAGAGAGTCATTGTGTTATTTATGCTCCCGGAGGAGGAAAATGGGAACAGTACTCTATAGAGTCATTGTGTTATTTAATCTCCTAGAAGAGGAAAGATGAATCCAGTGTACCATAAAGTAATTGTGTTACTTACGGTTCTGCAGGAGGAAATAGGATCCAGTACTCTATAAAGTAATTGTTATTTACGGTTCTGGAGGAGGAAAGATGTATACAGTACTCAATAGAGTCATAGTGTTATTTGCGCTACTAGGGGAAGAAACATGGATCCAGTACTCTATAGAGTGATTGTGGTATTTTTACGCTTCTGGAGGAGAAAACACGGATCCAGTACTCTATAGAGTCAATGTAGTATTTACGCTCCTGGAGGAGGAAACACGGGTCCAGTACTCTATAGAGTCATTGTGGTATATATGCTCCTGGAGGAGTAAACACGGATCCAGTACTCTATAGAGTCAATGTAGTATTTACGCTTCTGGAGGAGGAAACACGGATCCAGTACTCTATAGAGTCAATGTAGTATTTACGCTCCTGGAGGAGGAAACACGGATCCAGTACTCTATAGAGTCACTGTGTTATTTACGCTTCTGGAGGAGGAAACACGGGTCCAGTACTCTATAGAGTCAATGTGGTATTTACACTCCTGGAGGAGGAAACACGGATCCAGTACTCTATAGAGTCAATGTGGTATTTACGCTCCTGGAGGAGGAAACATGGATCCAGTACTCTATAGAGTCATTGTGTTATTTACGCTTCTGGAGGAGGAAACAAAGATCCAGTATTCTATAGAGTCATTGTGTTATTTACGCTCCTGGAGGAGGAAACATGGGTCCAGTACTCTATAGAGTCATTGTGTTATTTACGCTTCTGGAGGAGGAAACATGGGTCCAGTACTCTATAGAGTCATTGTGGTATTTACGCTCCTGCAAAGGCAAAATGGATCCAGTACTCTATAGAGTCATTGTTTTATCATAGGCGACTGAAATTCTAATAGTCTATCACGGGATAATTAAATTTTCCTTAGCGGACACCGTTGCTATAAATAGCACATCGGCGACTGCCTCTACATCGTTTATATAGTAGGAGAAATCGAAGAAATTTTTTACCCCTGTTCCCATTCAGAGGTAATATCTAACCGAAAACGGAAAACGAAACCTAGTTACCGTTGCAGATGTGTTCACAAATGATTTTTCTTAGCTACTCTGACCTTCAAAAGATCCAAATTGCTCTTGCCATCAAACAGTAGCTCTGATCTATATTTTTTTTAAAAAAGCTTCCACATATTCCGGATCGCCAAGCGCTGACGTCACACAAATTATTATCCCGCAGCGAATCATAACTAAAATATTTTTTTTCAAACAACGATCTAAATTTTTTTGTTGATATATTGATGAAATTATTAAATTAATATTTCGTCTGTTATAATTTATCTTTTCATCTAATCCAGTATCACGATTTTCATCTTCCATTTTGCATATTTCAAAATGTGTATTTACCGTTCATTGGTCAAGGACTTTGGTGCGTTGTTTGGTAATACATTCACGTGAGTTATAATTCACTGCGTCATAATGAATTCTGTGACGTCAGCGCATGGCGATCCAGAAAATGTAGAATCTTTTTAATTTTTTTAAGATCAAAGCTATTGCTCGATCGCAAGAGCCGCTTGTAACATTCGAAGGTCAGGGTACACAAGAAAAATCATTTGTCAACCCATCTGCAACGGTAACATTTTGTATTTTTTCGTTTTTGGTAAAATATTACTTCTGAAACGGAACAGGGGTAAAATTTTCTTCGATTTCGTTGCACACCTTGTCTTATTATATACAATGTAGAGGCAGTCGCCAATATACTATTTATAGTAACGGTGTAAATGAAAATTTGAATGTTCCGTGAAATACAGGTGATACACCAATGTGCAAATGTGTTCGATGATCGAGCAAGGAAAATTCTAGTGTTGCGTGATAGACCAATGGAGTTTCAAAGGCCTGTGGTTTTATTTATGCTCCCAGAGAAGGCAAAATGGACCCAGCATTCCATAGAATCATAGTTTATATACGCTTCTGGAGGAGGAAACATGGATCCAGTACTCTATTGTCAATGTGGTATTCACGCTCCTGGAGGAGGAAAGGTGTATCCAGTGCTCTATAGAGTCATTGTTTTGTTTACGCTCCTGGAGGAGAAAAGATGGATTCAGTACATTATAGAGTCATTGTGTTATTTACTCTCCTCGAGAAGGAAACATGGATCCAGTACTCTATAGAGCCATTGTATTATTTACGCTTCTGGAGGATGAAACATGGGTCCAGTACTCTATAGAGTCATTGTGTTATTTACGCTCCTGGTGGAGGAAAGATGGATCCCGTGCTCTATAGAGTCATTGTGTTATTCAAGCTCGGAGAAAATATGGATCTAGTCCTCGATGGTCATTTACGCTCCTGGAGGAGGAAACATGGATCCATTGCGGAGCAACTGATTTTTTCTCTTTTTTTTTTTTTATATACTTTTTGGTCATGGTTTGAATTTATGTAATAGCCGGTATAGATCCAAGATCAGATAGGATATTAAATGTGTACGAGTTTGGTCTGATATCTGACAAATAGTAAAAGATACTTGTTTATTACATAAGTACCCTTGTATTCAGTGTTATACAACCATTACGAATTTCCTTATGTTACACACGTTCGAGAGAAGAAAAAATGTCCTATTTGGTCAACACTCTGTGATCTTACGCCCGATTTCTAACACATTGCTGGCCCACATTTCTTCGCGAAATATCTCTCAAAGTAGGTGATCGTGACGAAGCTGTCATATTATCACTTTAGATTCAAAACAAAATCATTACATACACTGTTTGAGGCTATACATTTTTCGTCCGTAATGTACCTGTCAAGGAAGCAAATAGGCTTTATATAAATTCCAGTACACATGTACATTGTAGGCCTATGTTTTAACACGTCATGAACTATTTATTCTTGATACAGTTATGTGATTTTTAAAAAAGTCCGACATTCGTTGGCTTTTGAGGTAAAATTTTATTAAACTTGTCAACAAAAATGTTGCAATGCTCGCTTAATAACCGTATTTCGAGGCTCGTTTCATGATTTTTTATCTCAAGTGCCAACTCATGTCAGATTCTACTATCCTTTATGGCACTGAACGATTTAAAGCTTCAATTTATGTCTAGTATTTTGAATAAAAAGGTAATCAGCATTTTATCCTTCCCCCCACAATGCATTTTACTCTTTCAAAGACAAATCTCTCTATTTTGGCTATGTTTTATTCATCATCTGCATTTGCTTTCTATCTGGGACAAACCGTGTGGGGTAAGTGGAGAAAACGATGGTCACCAGCATTTTCTCCTGTTCCCACCGGTTTTCAAATGTATTTTCCTCTGGGTCGTTAAAACTCGAGATCGTGTGTTAAAGAGTTAACGCTGTACTAAACAACAGACTCCTAGACACATCCATTTTAAAATCATATGCAAAAACCATCTTCAGTGTAATTCAAATGATGGGATTTGTCTTTGGAAAAAACAGAAAGCACTGTGGGAAGAGGAAAAAATTTTGGTTCCCAACATTATTTTCATTTTTCCACCATGTTTTCAAAAAGCATTCTTCCTCACTGTCGTGAAAACTCGAGATTATTTAAGAAAATCCTAAGCGATATAATTTTTTACTCATTTTTACAGTTCTAATTTATGATCTGAAACTTTTAACTCGTAGAATTATTTTGCTGCAGACATTATTAAAAACATGCTAAAAAAAAAAAAGAAAACATAATGAACTAAGCTTTAAAACTAAAAAAAAAAATAAATAAATAAATAAAAACTTTGTCACAAAAGAGAGAATTTGCAACGAGCAATTTCTCAATTTACCGCAATGTTTCATGAAAAGTCTGCTTCCAGACGTTAAAAGTAATGTGAAGGAAGGAAATGTGTTTCCACTGGCAATAAAAACCAAAACCAAAGAAATATCACAACGTTACAAAATTTTCGGTGATTCTTGTTCATTTATGTTACTCTAGTGACTTCTCATTATCACCATAAACTGTAATGACAAAAAGTATCTCGGTTTAATAATATTTTGCTTTCCTTTTTCTTATTCTCCATTTTCTTTCTTTCTTTCTTTCTTTCTGCCCGCCCGGGTAGCTCAGTGGTTAGCGTATCAGACTCGTGACTTTGTGGTTGCGAGTTCGATACCCGATTCAGGCAAATTTTCTTTCCGGCGATTTTTCGCCTCACACCTCTGATGCATGTGAGAAAAGCAGTCACTGACTTGGAAAAAAGGTTGTGTTAATACTGGTGTGAGAAAGCCAGGAAACATATGCGTAGGTGCACTGATCGCCGTGATATGACCCAAGCTTTTAAACCGGCGTTATAGTCCAGTACAATCAACCAACTTCTTTCTTTACGCTATTGGTCAATTTTCGGTATGTCTAAGGACCTGTCTACCTCGTGATTAAGTCGATTATTAAAAAAGTGGCTTTTGTGGATCCATAATTATGTGATGACTTGCTTGGTATGATGCATTACGGAGATGTATTAAGCTCCATTTTGCCAGAGCATGGCCCATTTATATCTTACAGTTTAGGCTTTACAAGCGGACGGTATAGGTCCAAGATCAGACTGCACGTTCTGTGCAGTCTGATCTTGTCCTATGCCATCCGCAAAAGTCCATGTTTTCGCCTATGAGCGAAAAACGGGAAGGGCGACAAAAAATCGAATTTTTTTCAGAAAAAAATATCAGATCATCATTTTTTCTTTGTAGATGCTTTTAAAACTTGTTGAAACAAAATCTAGTTTGAGTCTGAAAGTTCAAGTACCATTCGAAATGTTTTCTTCGGCGAAAAATTTAGTATCTTCGACGAGCCCACCTTTTTATGATCGTGAGAAAGACGATTTAAAAAAATAAAATCTAGTGGGTGGATTAATTGGATGGAGGGATGGAATGGATGGATGGATGGATTAGGGGTTGGATGGATTGTTCGGTGTTGTTCGCCGTTTAAACATTATCTCGTTCATGTCACGATGATAGCTTACTCACTATCGTATTGTCTTTTTTTTAGGAAGCGGGGCTGTCACCAGTCCTGGTTCGGGACTCGTATGTGCCTTGCCAAAGGACACTCCTACGAAAAATAAACATAAGCGACAATTACTACGTCGTATGCTCGACTGGTAAAACAATAGGTCTTTTTTGTCAGCGATTAATTGAATCAAAAGAATATATCTTCAGACTGCGTGATTAATTCAAATTTCTTTTCCGTTTTTCTCAGACGTTTTTGAGTTATGTCGTAAGAAATATTTAGATAAAATTCTCTAGATGAGTTTATACGATTTGGGGGGAAAAAAGCAGAAAAATTAGATTTGAAACAAATATACTATGTATGTCTTATGAGGCATCATAGGCATAAGAATATGGCTTTTGCTGACGACATAGATCCGAGATCAGACTTCACAGAACGTGCAGTCTGATCTTAGATCTCTACTGTCCGCTTGTATAGCCATGCATATAAGATATTATTTTTTCAATGAGTGATATTCGATTGTATTTTCGGCGTCCGAATAGGCAAAATTTATATAAACTCCGCTCTGGTAAAAGGTGGTTTTTATACATCTCCGTGATGCATGATACCAAGAAATGCATTATAATTATGTATTATGTAATTAAGAATAAGTACGGATCCATAATTCCACTTTGTCTAACAACCGACTGAATCATTGAGTAGACTGGTCTTTTGACGTGAATAAAATTGACCAGTAGCAAGAAGTTTCGACTGGGGTCAGCCTACGCGGACTGTACAGGCTGGCCTGGGTCGATACTTTTGCAGAGGCATTTAACCCTGTTTTCACAGAGCATGGAATGTATACTTGGCAAGTGATTTAAAAGAAAATCGTGGTTAAATGGGTGATAACCCTTTTCATGAATGGATGATGAAACTTATGGTATAGCATTTTTACCAATCAAATCCGGCAGCAAGCTGAAAGTAGTCTGAATGACGTCATTATACATGTACCATATTTTAACCGTACTGACGATGTCAAATATATCTGAGCCATGCGGTGAAAAGGGCGCTTAATATATCTGCAAAAAGAAAAATGGACCGATGCCAGCCTGCACAGTTCGCAAGCAGACATGGGTCGAAACTTTCTGCTATTCGTGAACTTTCTGCACGTCAATAGGCCATTCCACCTCCAGATCCAGTCGGTTGTCAGGTAAAACTGGTTTTTATAGATCCATAATTAACGTTTAGGCTGCTAAGCGCGATTCACTGACCTTTTGCGGACAATGTAAATCAAGATCAGACTGCACAGAACGTGCAGTCTGATCTTGGATCTACATCGTCCGATACGGTAATTTTTCCTCCGATGAAATCAGCTTTGGAATCGCAATATTTGGATTTTTATTACTAAGTGGAAACTTTCGTTTCATATATTTTGCAATATAAAGTTAACCCTTATCCTGCTAAATAAAAGAAATGAGAATTTCAAGCCGATAGCATAAGCCCAAAACTTTCCTGTTTCAAAGGGATTTTTGGAGGAAAAATACCTCCATATCGGACAGTGTAGATCAAAGATCAGACTGCACGTTCTGTGCAGTCTGATCTTGATCTACGCTGTCCGCAAAAGGTCAGTGAGTCGCGATAAGCAGCCTAAGGGTTAAATGACGACTAGTTTGGTATCACGCATCATGACGATCCATCAAAACCCTTTTGCTACAGCATGACCCACATTTTTTCCCGCCGATTCTGATTTTATCTGTGTGCATGCATGTATTTGGGCCGTATAATTTAAAGGTACATAAACTATTCATGTAATGCATTTAAAAAAAAAACATGTCCGTAAATCATTATAGGCTGCATCAATTTGTTATCATTTAAAATCATTTTTTTTTTTACGATTTTCTAGACGAAAGTAACGCAATCTCTAAACATTTTAACATGATAAAAAAGATCATAAATGTCTGAATATCTTATTGAACCATTTTGGGAGGAAAAAATCGGCAAAGAACAGGGGAAAAAAACACTCAAGTCTGAATTTAGTGTGTGGAAAAAAACAATACTTTTCGACACCAACTTCGCTAAACTGACTATAAAAACTTCGCGTCAACACCAGTTTTCAATTTTCGTTAGGACTGGTTCTTCAAATACGCGTTTATTATGTTTTTAAGACCTAGAGCGCCTCTGACAAATAAAGTTGCCTTTGCGGCCAATGTAGATCAGGATCAGACTGCACAAAATGTGCATTCTGATCTTTGATCTACACTGTCCGCTTTGCACAGACATTCTGGACCAGAACAAGGTTTAAAATTCAAGTGTTTTGTGTTAATTATAGCCTGAAAATGTCTGCAAGGTTTATTCGAAGCCCAAAGGGCTAAACTGTCACAAAGCATATAAACTTCCCTTAAAGAATATCTTGTTATGACTCTTGTCTTTCAAACAATCGCTTTTAAAGCGTTACATGTTCACCCAATAAAAGCAGTAGAAATGTCACGTGACATGACAGAGATCATGCTCTTCTCTGCCAACCCCTTTTAACCCTTAAGCTGCTAATCGCGACCCACTGACCTTTTGCGGACAGCGTAGATCAAGATCAGACTGCACAGAACGTGCAGTCTGATCTTTGATCTACACTGCCCGATAAGGAGATATATTTCCTTCAAATAATACCTTTGAAATAGGAAAAATTGGGTGTATACTATTGGTTTGAAAGTTTCATTTCTTTTATTTAGCAGGATAGGGGTTAATATCTGTCATATCTATTCAACCCTTTACAATACATTCAAGCCATGCTCTGTAAAAGCATTACACGAAGCAAGTCATCATATAATTGTGGGTACATTAATCCATTTTGTCTAACAACTTCTTACTCACAAATGGCTTATTTTTTTCGCCGCCATCTTGAAAATCTTATTGGAATTGAAGTGTCCCCTTTTGATTAATATTAGATGTTTATCTAGTCACTCTGCATCATTTTCCCTTTCAACCGCCCAAGTCACATAGAAGTGTGTAGCCTTGAACGTTTTTTTTTTGTTCTTTCGTTCGATTAAACTTTTACCGTTGACTGCATAAGTCATTTCCGCTGTGGCAAAGCTGAGTAAACCAGTCCCGTCATCCAAGATAAATAGTTACAAACCGAAAATAATACGAACTGAAGGTGAGAGAATCTTTCATTCATTTTTTTTTTTTAATGATCTCGTGACTTTGACCCTTTTCCACACAATCCCGAGTTATAACGACCCTGGTGGAAAAGTTTGTTAAAACATTGTGGGAAAGGAGAAAATGCTGATACTCTTTCATAGAAAACACTCATCATTTGAGCGACATTTTATTTTTGATCTGCAAATGTTTTCAATTTAGACGGGTCTTAAATGTCGTCGTGTGTGAATATTTAAGCAATTTGCAGAAAAAAAGATCTTTCTCGTCACTGGAATTTTGAAGGCAATGGTACTACCCACAAGGAATGTTTCGCACATGTCAATGACCAAAATATTTTATCGTTAATTGGAGAAAATGAGGAAATATAAGGCAGGTTTGCAGTTGATATATAGAAAAATATCATTAACTTCGACCTGTTGTATTGGCCAGTGCCCGTAAGGTGTGGCCCAATACACTAGTCCTCGGCAAGAATAAAACAGGGCCAATATGAAATCACTCGATTAAGAACATTATTATATGACATGTCACGTCTGAATCACTCTTGAAAGCGGCGTAAAACTCCAATAAAAGAAGTTAAAAACCAGTCCGTCCGAAATAGCGATGATATTTTTTCAAGTAAACATGAAGCTGTTTGACTGGGTACCCAAAAATGGCAACAACCAACTGAAGCTATCAATCAAATTGATATTGATCTAAATTTATTTCTTGTTCTCATGCGGTTTTCATTTCACAAATATGCGTTAATAGATTTTCATTTAACACTGCTACATTGTATTTTGTAAAGGGTGTAGATCAAGATCAGACTGCACAATATGTATTCTTACTTTGATCTACACTGTAAGACACGATGAGATTTTCCCAGAGAAATACTTTGCCTACACTGCAATATTTGGGTTTTCGCGATTGGCTGCAGATGGTTTCCTTAGTTTATTCAGCAGTTTAAGGATTCAAATTCACGGGAAAAAATCTACAATAAAGAAAAACTGCATATCTTGACTCTATGATGTTAAACAGACCCATTAAGGCACACGTTAATTCAAATCAGCGTCCAGAAATAATCTGTTTTAAATATCTAGCACTGATTTGAGATGTTAATTTTGGATACCGCGTCTCCAAAGGGAGGGCAATAAACAAAATGAAATGCGATTTACCCTTACGATGGTATGTACACCTAACGATGCTTTTTTACGGACAGTGTAGATTAAAGATCAGACCGCACGTTCTGTGCAGTCTGATTTTTGATCTACACTGTCCGGGTGTACGAGCTTTTCTCAAAGGGCAGTAAATGCAATCGGTTGTCTACTACTTGTATATGATAATGCTTATGTTCATTTATTAATAAAACTAAAGTATTGGTTGCCAGAAGCGATCAAAATAATGCCTGATCTGTTGGCCAAAGAAACGGATTATTATGACAGAACCTCATAAACCCTCCATTCATATTACGAAAATACTCAAACTGGCGTCTTTTGGTTGCTGTCTTGACGTTATCACCCTCGTCTTTGCCGTTGTTCTTCCTTTATTGTTTTGCTGTTGTTGTCGTCGTCTATGTTGTTTTGATTCCCGCTGTCAGTTTTATCTTTATTGTCGTCATCTTTAACATTATTGTTTTCGTCGTCAGTGTTGTTGTCATTGTTGATTTTGTAACTATAATATTGTTTTTGTCTTCGTCGTTATCGTCGTCACTGCCGTAATCATTATCTTTGTTGTCCAGGTCTTTGTCTTCCTTGTACCCGTCTCTGTTGATGTTGTTTTCGTCGTCAGTGTTGTTGTCATTGTTGTTTTTTGTAATTATAATATCGTTGTTATCGTCTTTGTCGTTATCGTCGTCGTTGCTGTAATCATTGTTAGCTCACCTGAGCACAACGTGCTCAAGGTGAGCTATTGTGATCGCCCTATGTCCGGCGTCCGTCGTCCGAAGTCTGTCATCCGTCGTCCGTCAACAATTTCTTTAAACATCTTCTTCTCCTAAACCACTGGACCAATCTTGATGAAACTTGGCAGGAATGTTCCTTGGGTGAAGCTCTACCAAATTTGTTCAAAGAATTGAATTCCACCCTTACCTCTGGTTGCCATGGCAACAAAAAAATCCAAAATCTTTGAAAATCTTCTTCTCTGAAATTAGAAGGCGCAGAGCTTTGATATTTGGTATGTGGCATTTCTTAGTGGACCTCTACCAAGTTTGTACATATGATGTCCCTGGGGTCAAAACTGGCCCCGCCCCGGGGGTCACAAGTTCGAACATAGGAACAAAAAAGGAACACTTTAAAAACCTTCTTCTCTAAAACTAGAAGGCATAGAGCTTTGATATTTGGCATGTAGCATCTCCTAGTGGACCTCTACCAAGTTGTTCATATGATGCCCTTGGGGTCAAAACTGGCCCTGCCCCGGGGGTCACAAGTTCGAACATAGGAACAAAGAGGGAAAACTTTGAAAATCATCTTCTCTGAAACTGGAAGGCGTAGAGCTTTGATATTTGGTATGTAGCATCTCCTAGTGGACCTCTACCAAGTTTGTTCATATGATTTCCCTGGGGTCAAAACGGGCCCTGCCCCGGGAGTCACAAGTTCGAACATGGGAACAAAGAAGGAAAACTTTAAAAATCTTCTTCTCTGAAACAGGAAGGCGTGGAGCTTTGATATATTTGGTATGTAGTGATTCTCTTCTAAGTTTCTTTGCCCATCTAAGCACAACAAGTTCATAGAGTTCGAAATTGGGTCATCTTGGGTCATAAACTAGGTCACTAGGTCAAATTAAAGAAATACCTTGTTGGCACTCTCGAGGCCAAATTATTTGCTCAATTGCCTTGAAAATTGGTCAGAAAGTTAGTCTTTATAAAATCTCACATAAGTCTGAATTTGGGTTAACTGGGGTCATAAACTAGGTCATTGGGTCAAATTAAAGAAATACCTTGTTTGCACTCTGGAGGCCACATTTATTGCTCAAATGACCTGAAATTTGGCTAGAATTTTGTCTTGATGAAATATCAGATGTGTTTGGATTTGGGTCACCTGGAACCATAAGCTAGGTCACTAGGTCAAATTAAAGAAATACCTTGTGGGCACTCTAGAGACCACATTATTTACTCAATTGCTTTGAAAATTGGTCAGAATTTTTGTCTTTATAAAATCTCACATGAATCTGAATTTGGGTCAACTGGGGTCATAAAATAGGCCACTTGGTCAAATTAAAGAAATACCTAGTGGGCACTCTAGAGGCCACATTTATTATTCAGTTGATTTGAAAATGTTTCTTTTGATAAAGTCCAAGACCAGTTCAAATTTGGGACACCTGGGGTCATAATCTAGGTCATTAGGTCAAATTAAAGAAATACCATTAGGGCACTCTAGAGGCCACATTTTTTGCTCAATTGACTTGCAAATTGGTCATAATGTTGGTCTTCGAGAAATATGAGTTTAAGGGCCATCATGGCCCTCTTGTTGTCTTTGTTATCCTGTGGTTTGTCTTCGTTGTACCCGTCTCTGTCGATGTTGTTTTCGTAGTCAGTTATTGTCTTCGTCGTTGTCGTTACCAGAATAATGTTATAGTGAAACCGCTTAAACTTTTCATTCATTGAATATTCCGTCTTTTTACATGAACTATTTATAGATCTCCGATAAATCCACGATTTAAAGGAAGTTTGCTTCGGGATAATGTGTCCATGTATTTTACCTGTACACCATGGACACGGTGACAAGATGAGTTTATTATACAAACATATTAACTCTTATCCTAGTAAATAAGTTAAATGAAACTTTCAAGTCGATAGTGAAAAACTACGGAACCCCTAAAGTGACATGATCGACTTTTTTTTACATGCAAATTTCTCACTTTATTTCGTTTTTACGAAATAACATTTCGTAATAACGAAATAATTATTTCGTTTTTACGAAATGATTATTTCGTAAAAACGAAATAATTTTTTCGTAATTACGAAATAATTATTTTGTTTTTACGAAATAATCTGATAATTTGAAATACAGGCATCCTCGTTCGACTCGACTGCATAAGGTTGTAGGTAGGACTGATTGACAGCCTCTCACATCATAGGTTATAGTTTGAATTCCGATTTGACCTGTTTTATTCTTGAATTGCCTACACCATGTTCGATTTTGGGTTCTGTTTCAAAGAAGCTATCATCTAGAGTCATTGATCTAATCTGTGCTTTTCCAGAATCGATGTCAAATAAATTAGCTTAATATCGGTACATTAGACGAAAGGGGACAAGCATAAGTAATATGACTGATAGACTGATTGAGAGTATGGTAAACTCAAATCTATTCATTCATTCAGTCAGTCAGTCAGTCAGAACGTCAGTCAGTCAGTCTCTCGTCTGTCCGTCCATCTGTTATTTCTTATGTTTATGTTTATGAATTGTGTATGCACAATTGTCTTTGATAATAAAAAGGTAGTTACAATATTCAGTTTGTTTCAAACACGGTCGAGTCGAAAACTGGAGGTTGAGGGTCCGATTCTCAGCTGAGTCATTCTTCAGATTTAAGAATTAGAATTTATGGTTCTCTTTCTTATCACTCTCTTTCTTATCACTCGGTCGAGCATGTCACTTTAGGGGTTCCGTAAAAAACAGAATAATGCTATTTTAAACTTATTTCTTGGAGAAAATATCTTCTTATCGGATAGTGTAGATCCAAATTCAGACTGCAAGTTCTTTGCAAGTTGATCTTGATCTACACTGTCAGGTAAAGGTCTGTGAGTCGCACTTAGCAGCCTAAGGGTTTATATTTGAACTCCGTTTAGAAGGAGCCTCGATAAATATCGGAAAGAAACGAACAAAGTCACGGAAACAAAGTAGTGACAGGTCGAGGCGGTTTCACAATATCATAGCCTTTATCATTGTTATTGTTGGCGCTGTCTTTGTTATTGCTGTTGTTTCCGTCGTCAGTCTTGTTGTCATTGTTTCTGCTGCTGCTGTTGTTTTTTTTTTTTTTTTTTTTCCGCCAATATTGTTGTTGTTGTGTCGTCAGAGCGGATGTTGTCAGTATTGGAATTGATGTTGTTGGAGTTGTCTTCGTCGTCAATGTTTTTGCTGCTGTTGTTTTCGTCATCGTCGTCGTCGTCGTTGTTGTTGTTGTTGTTCTGTCGTCAACGTGGTTGTTGTTATCAGTTTTACTTTTCTTTTTGTTGTAATTGATGGTTCCGTCATCTTCGCTTTTAAGTGTTTTATGTATTTGTTATTCAGGTGGCATAAAAACCGAGTTCCTTTACATATTCTTGACAAAAAAGTGTTTTTGATTGAAAATACTGATGAAAAATGCTTACATTTTTTTGTCCCGGTTTTCAAGTGAGAGACATGAGCCATGCTCCTTGAAAAGGGAGTTTAATGTATATTCATGAGGTATCGACCAAAGCCAACCTGCGCAGTCGAAACTTTTTGCTAATGATAAATTTTCTGCCTGTCAAAGGACCATTTTATCTTATGATTCAACCAAGTTTTTTACAAAATTCATCCATGTTAAGTGACGACTTGCCATGTATCATGCATTACGAGGGTGTATTAAACCTCCTTTCCCCACAGCGCTGTCCATATGTGTGGTTCTCTTTTTTTTTTTTTTTTTTAAGAAATCAACAAAGAGTTAGCCTAATAAGCACCATTATCGGAAAATAAGCTGACATCAAAATCATTTGAAAGAAACTAATGCTAATCTAAGGACTATCACCGATACAGCCTTTGGTAGGTAGGCAAGTTAGACTTGAGTTAAGCTATTTATCCAATTATACATAGTTGTTTACTTTAGTTTTCCGTGTAATGAGCGTTGGATTAGTTCATTATTTAGTGAAATCTCTCTCTCTCTCTCTCTCTCTCTCTCTCTCTCTCTGCTTTGGCCGTCTCGTGTGGCCTGCAACACCTTTTCTTGTATTCAAGTTTTACCGACTAAAAATATCTTAAAATTGTCACTTTTCTTTCCTTCGCACAAATTAAATGCCCCCGAAATGGCAATCAAAAGCTGTTAATTAAATTATGTAAAATTAATTCCAATAATTTTACGCTAACGAATATGTTTTATCTGCCCTCTGTGTATATTGACCATGTGGTATCTGGTAGTTAATTACGAAATTTTGACAACTCTAGATGCTGACAAAGAATTTTAACCCTCATCCTGTTAATAAGTTAGATTAAATAAAACTTGAAAGCCGATAGTATGACCTGAATAATGTTATTTCAAACTTATTTTTCGGAGCAAAAGGAGCAAATTATCTGTTTATCGGAAAGTGTAAATCAAAAACGTGCGGTCTGATCTTGATCTACACTTTCCAAAAAGGTCAGTGAGTCACGCCTAGCAGCTAAAGGGTTAACCCGCATACCGTCCAATGAGTTCAAAATATTGTTGTTAAAAATAATACACCGAATTCTGCGATTTCCTAGAAATAAAATCTCACGTATTAGACAGTGTAGATCGAAGATCAGACTGCAAGTGCTGACTTAAAACGTCCCTGAGGAACAAGGCTTTTAAACAAATTGTGGAAAAAGGAGAAAATGCTGAAAATCGGCATTTTCTCCTTTTTCCACGATGTTTTCTACCATTTTAAAGATAAAAGATCTTTTGAGTAACATTTAATTTGTCGTCTGCAGTTTTTTTTTTTTTTTTCAATTTGGATCAGTGTAAAATTTTTTCGTCAGGTGAAGATTGTAACCATTAATTCTATACAAGACGACCACCTTTGTCCAATTTTAACGATTTGTCCACGACAAATAAGACGTGACTCAATCGATACCATGTCTTCCCCAAATGCTTGAAAAAACTGTAAGAAAAGGGGCAAGAAACCAGCATTTTTCTCCTTTTCCCACCAAACTTCCATCCTTTCAAAGACAAATTCCATCAATCGAATCGTACTCAATTTGTCGTCTGCAAAATACATTTGTACAATTCTAAAATTTTGTCGTCTGGTAGAGAAGTACGTGTCTATTCTTATATCATTAACTCTGAAGTGTTAAAGCACGTGTTTTCTGGCGACCGAATCTAACTTAACTCCTTTACCACACAATCCGCGAGTTTAAACAACCTTAAGATAAAATATATTTAAAAACATGGTGGGAAAAGGAGAAAATGCTGGTAACCAGCATTTTCTCCTTTTTCCTACCACTTTTTTCTACTACATGTATATCATTAAAAATATATATATATTATTTGACGCACACTTAATTTGTCGTCTGCAAATGCTTCCAATTTGGAAAAGTCTAAAATTTTGTCGTTTGGTAAAGAGTGAACTGGTTAAGTGTCAAATATAATGTAAACCTAGCGTCTTTAAACCACTCAACATGTAATCCACCGTAACTCTGACAGATTAAGATCAGAATGACTCAACAAGCATACGGTATAGATCTAAGATCAGACTGCACGTTCTGTGCAGTCTGATCTTGATCTATGCCGTATGCAAGAGCCCCCTGATTTTGCCCAAAGTGCTGAAAGGGTTAATTCGGGATGGTTTGTCCCCAAAATTAGCACAATTTCTACGTCTAGAGGCACTTCTTCGTACTCTTAGACATTTTCTACCAGGCAAGATTTTTGTACGTAATAGGATTATTTTGATTGAATTGTGGGATTGTTTATTTAAGACTGTGAAAATGTTACTACAGCCTTCAGAATGAATGAATGAATGAAAAACTAACGGAAAAAAAACAAAGCAATCAATCAGTCAACGTCCGGACCCGCGAACGAAAGACAGAAAAAAAGATGGAAAGAAAGAATGAATTGACAGCCAGGGTAATTTAGCAAGGACTTCAATGAAATGTTGCATAAAAATTTTTCATTAGTTCTGCATCTGAAATTAATAATGTGCTACAAAATTAGAAAAAGAAATATGATGCGAAAATGGGACACAAAGTTATTAAAAATGCAGTATTTAACCCCGTTTTCAAACAACTTGTTTGAAAGGAAAAAAGTTTTTTTAAAACATTGCGAGAAAAGGAGAAGCAGGTGACCATAATTTTTCTCGTTTGTATCTCATTACAGACAATTCCGCCACTTAAGCCAAAATCAATTTTCGTCTGCGAATGCTTTCAATTTGGACAAGTACAAAAACTATATCGTATGGTTATGACTTAAGTGACAAGACTTTCTGATAAATATTGTTTAAAACGCTACAAAACAATCCCCAGTTTTAACGACCCTAAAAAAGAAAGCTTTTAAAAACATTGTGATAAAAGGAGAAAATGCTGGTTACCAGCATTTTTTCCTTTTCCGACGATGTTTCTTACTTTTCAAAAACAATTCTCATCATTTAAACCGCATATCATTTATCGTCTACAAATGTTTTCAATATGGGGGCGACTAAAATTTTGTCGTTCGGTAAAGAGTTAACCCTTTACGTTCTTGAACAAATTGTAACAGGCGACTTCAAAAAACATCCTTGTAAAATAAGGATAGGTATAACGTAAAAAAGGTAAATACGTGCGAAATTTTGTTTCTATAGGAGAACTTAAACGTTGCGAGCACTTCCTTTCGTAACGATGTTTTCGAATGAGGTCTGCTGCAAGACACAATCTTACTTCTGCAGTTGGTAATGGACAAAACCACAAATCATGAAAAGTAGTATTTGATGTAGTACTAAAATAGAAAAAGCGCGAAAAAAAATAATAAATAAATAAAAAACCTTGGAACCATGCGTGTAATTTACTGATTACCTTCAGTCGCCCACAACTGACCAAGACAATACTTGATCAAACTCATTGACGAAGAGAGATATCTACACAGCTTAATTTTCCTAGGGACTATTTTTCCCCTGGCTAATGCCTGCTTTAGCCGGAAGTAGTCGGCCCCATTAAAGCCAACGAGTTATAAAAGATCGTCTTGTCGTAAACTATAAGGCCTTGAAGAATTTTGTCTTCATATGTTGGATCATCTAGTTGTTGTTGTTGTTGTTTTCAAATTATGATCAAGGTATATTTATGTCGATTTCTTTTGCAAAGGGTTTCGTAAGCGAATTTGTCAGGGCCCGTATTAACCAACCATTCCTACGAATACTCCTTGTCTTAATCTAGATTTAGAAAGTAACGCAAGTTCTGAATTTGTGTTAGCCAATTAGAACTTGCGTTACATTCAAATAAGAAAATTCTTGAATATAAGACAAGAATGGTTGGTGAATAACGACCTAGGATCCCATTGTTTGAATAAGCTATCAAAGGACTTCAGTTCATTCGTACCACTTTCAGATCGGACGCCTGCAGATGCTTTCGATTTGTAAGAGTCTAAAGTTTGTCCTTTGGTAAAGAAGTCATTAGGGAACTTGATCTCAATGATTTATATTAAAATGAATGTCTTAGTCTGGCTTTAGCCAGAAGTTAGAAATGGCGCATTACCGCCAACGGAGCGTGTTGCTACTAGAAAATGTAAACCCATACTTTCACTTCCCTTTAAACTGTATTCATCTATCGAAGTCTTAAAGGAGACTCGACCGCAATGGTTGATATTAAACTAATGTCTTATTTTAGCTTTAGCCGGAAGTTAAAATCGGCGCATTACCGCCTACAAAGTATATCGCCGCCATAAAACGTAAATCTGCACTTTTACTTGTCTTTAGTCTGTTTTTATCTGTCAAAAACTCGAACAAACTTTGCTTCAGCGATTAATATCCAACAAATCTTTAACTCTTTACCAAATGACAAAATGTTGAACATGTCGAACTCAATGCATTCGCAGACGACAAATTAAAAATAGGGTTCAAATGGTGAAAATTGTCTTTGAGAGGGTAGAAAGCATTTTGGGAAAAGGAGAAAATACTCCCTAAAGGTCCTGAAAACTCGGGATTGTGTCGTCAATGGTTAAGCCGTTCTCTAAACTGCTTTAGCCGGAACTATTTAGAGTTTTTATCAAGGTTTTTTAATTTGGAGAAGGGAATGACTCGTAAGACAATAAACTATTGGCCCCTATACACAGTTAGCCTGTGACATGGCGTCTTTAACTCTTTACTAAACGACAAAATATTAGACTTGTCCAAATTGAAAGCATTTGCAGACAACATATTAAACATGCCTCAAAAATTGAAAGTTGCCCTTGGACGGGAAGAAAACGTTTTGGAAAAAGAAGAAAATGCCGGTTACCAGCATTTTCTTCTTTTACTACAGTGTTTTCTTAAAAGGTCTCTTCCCCAGGGTCGTGAAAACGATGGCTTGTTTGGTAAAGAGTTAAATGGGTATATATTAGAATTTCAATATTTTCTTGGACGACCCGTTTTGTCTGGGCCTCTCTGACCTTTTATCAGACAACCCCTTGTTTTAGCGACCCTGAGAAAGAATTTTTTTAAAGTATTGTGGGAAAAGGAGAAAATGCTGGTGACAAGCATTTTCCTTTCCCACAATGTTTACTAACTTTCCACAGACAAATCTAATGATGCACATTTAATTTATTGACCGAAAATGCCTTCATTTTGGCGTTTGGTACAGGGTGAAAAGAGTCTATCATGCGCTAAACTGTAGAATTTTTTTGTTTGTTAACCCTTAACCCTTTAGCGCATAATGCCGCCTTTTAATGACCCGGGGAAAGAAACCCTTCGAAAACATTATGGGAAAAGGAGAAAATGCGAGTAACCAGCTATGTTTTTTACCCTATCTAAGAAAAATTGCACCATTTGAGCCACATTAAAATTGTCGTCTACAATTTTGGACAAGTCTATAATTTTGTCGTCTGTAGGGTTAAGCTGCTAAGCGCAACTCACTGACCTTCGGCGGACAGTGTAGATCAAGATCAGACTGCACAGAACGTGCAGTCTGATCTTGGATCTACTCTGTCCGATAAAGAGACATCTTTCCCCAAAAAATACCCTTGAAATAGTAAAGTTAAGGCCTTTACTATCGGCTTGAAGGTCTTATTTCCATTTATTAAGCAGGATAAGGATTAACTTGTGTACCTCATCCTGCCGAATTAACAGTCAGTGGCTATAAATATTTCATCGAATTCCCAGTGAACCTCCATCGAATTACGACTTACGGTTTTTTTTTTTTTTTCATTTTTTATTCCATTTAATTTCTTATAGGTTAAAAAACGAAGTTGTTATGAAAATAATAGGAAAATAAAGTAATAAAGGATATTTGGGGTTTTTTTCCGGTGGAAAGATCGAAATTTATTTCATCGAGTGAACATCATTGGTAATATTTTCACGAGTGGCTTGAAATTGTTTACATGTCAAAGGACTAGTGTAACGCATGATTCGTTCGGTTGTAAGACAAAATGGATTTTATGGATCTATAATTATGTGACGTATTGCTTGCTATAATGCAGGACAGAGATGCATTTAACCCCTTATGCCAGAGCATGGCTGAAATACTACTTGGCAAATACTCTAGAGATCTCTTAATGCACATGCTCGTGCTAGCTATAGAATTTCAATGTATTCCGAGTCAACCCGTAGTAAATGATCTCTGGTATGATGAACTGTATAAACTGTCTATAACCCTGTATCTCTGAATGCATACTTTAGTGATTCTTACGTTTTCGTCTATTTTCATGATCAATTCATAGAACCGTAATCATTGGAAATGATCCATAGTTAGATAAACTGTATAATTCTGTTTGCCTGTTACCCGATCTTCTAATACGTATACAAACAGAAACCTTAACTGAAAAATATGTTCGTCTATCAAGTAAGTTTACCTGTTTTTTATTGTTGATTTTTGTTTACCTAGAAAAGATCTTAGAAGCTTTGATAAACACGTGATACTGAAAGCCAACTGACAGAAAACTTAATTATATAATATGACTCAAATTGCTATGCGATGCACGACCTGACCGTCATACACAACTTTTAGTAAAACAGTGAGCCCTTCATTTAAATTGTAGTAAGCGTTCCCAGCCTCATCAGTGCTTTCAGTGCTTTGATTTTAAACGTTGTTTGAAAAGGAGAAAATGGTGGTAACTAGCATTTTCTCCTGTTTCTACGATATTTTCTCCCTTTTCGAAATCAGATCTCATCATACTAGCTACGACTCTTTTGTTTCTACAATTGCTTCAGATGTGGACGACTCTAAAATTCTGTTGACCGGTAAAGACTTTTGAAGATCAGCATTTAAAAGAACCATTTTATATGTTCTAATGGGATTTTGCTCAGCTTAAAACAAGCTTTCAGCCATATCGGGGCGAAGTCCAGCGTAAATTGAATCATTTTTAGCGAAATTAACAACCAGACGGAGGCTTTTTGAACAGGTTCTGGTAAAAGAAGAAACACTTTAAAGCCAATATTGATCATTTAAGTCCCATTTGATTGAAATTTTGTCGCCTGCAATTGCAACCAAAATGAACACGTCACAGTCAAAGTTTTGTCGTCTGGTAAAGAGTTAATTTATTTCATAGTCTCTCAAAATGAATATATATTCTTTTAAAAAGTTGAAACATGATGAAACGAAAAGAAAGAAAGAAAGAAATTCTACAAGGGCATTTTCAAAAAAAGAGAGAGAGAGAGACCAAATAAGTTTAAAACATTGTGAAAAGCCTTTAACTTTAAACATTGTGAAAAGCCTTTAACTTTACTATAACTCTGGCGGATTGTCAAAACTTGATTTATGTTGATTTTACAGACAGTGCTATTAACACTTATCCTGCAAAATAAAAGAAATAAAACTTTTAAGCCGATAGTAAAAACCCAAATTTTGCCATTTGAGAGGTATTTTTAGTAGTAAAGATATCTCCTTATCGAACAGTGTTGATCCAAGATCAGACTGCATGTCCTGTCCAGTCTGATCTTGATCTGCGCTGTCCGAAAAAGCTCTGTGAGTCGCGGTTAGCAGCTTAAGGGTTAAAAATTACTACCTTTGACCGTTTACAAAAATAGCCGTTTTCATAAAATATGGCTCGTAAATTTACATATTCAATTTAGATGAAATACAGTAAGATAAATATCAATAATACTATTATCAAATGTCTATAGATCGTTGAAAAAAATCTTACATTTAATTCTCTGTTGATGAATTCAGCGGTATTCATTTGCACTTCTGTGTTTTAGACGATGTCATTTTGAACCTAGCCATTTACCACACAATCCCAAGTCTTTGACGACATGCAGAAATAACCTTTTGAAAACTTTGTGGGGAAAAAAAGTTTTTTATCCTGTTAAAAAAGACAAAAATACCACAATTTGAGCCACATGCAATTTGTTGTATGCAGATGCTTTTAATTTGGACGAGTCAAAAATTCGAACGTCCGGTAAAACTTTAATTGATAGACTGTCAATTAGTATTGGCAAAGGTCAGATTGCAATTACGTGCAGGCTATACTCGCCGTAAAATATTCATGATGTGTGTTCAGAATAAGATTTCATGATTTTCTAAGTAAACAACAAATGACTTACTTTCTCTACGCTATTCCGAAAGCAACCTTATGGTTCTGTTACGTCCAACAAGAGGGGACCGCTAACGACGTTCACTGAACACGATCGGAAAACTGCAGATAGCTGTTCCTAATCAATGATAATATACTGTACAGAGCAGTCCAAACTGGTGTTTATTTGATAGTCCACGCTGCTTTTTACAATATTTCAATTATATAAGGGTGGCCAGTGCACCTATCCAAACGGTCCTGGATTTTCCTTTCACCAGTACTGTGCACTGTTTTATTGCAAAAGTGGCTCAAACCACGCACGACACTCTTTCTGGGTCACTGGCTGCATTCCCACATCAAATCAAGTGGGAACCATGTTAAAGTGGTGAGAGATGTATGGATCTTGTCGCAATGGCTATCATCAATCCTAGCAATGCCTATCACTTAATTTAATATGTCCTCTGTAAATGCTCTAAACATAGACAAACCTGACGATTTGTCGTCTGGTACACTGTTAATCCTAAGAGCGCGAAATAAATCAACAGGACGCTTTCAGTTCAGAAATAAGACCGAAATAATTGTAATTTCAAAGTTGATGTTTACCAGAATGTCGCAGCAAAGCAGACAGTGTAAATCTAAGATCAGACTGCACGTTTTGTGCAATCTTATTGCCCGCAAAGGCAAATGTAGCTGTGAAAGGCCCTTTGGAGGATTAACTAATAATGAATTTCTGCGTTTTTTTGTATATCCCGAAAGAATAGACAGGCAACGATAGTTTAAATTCATTTTCTAGTACCTGACGTTCTCGACTTTTCGAGGTTTAAGTAATGAGCAGAAGGAAATCCGATTGATAATATCACATAGTACTACGCTCTTCCGGTTAAAAATGCCATCGGATTGTCCAAGAGGTGTCCTTTTATAGTAATAACTGAGATTATGAAAAGTGGCTTTTGAGAGCTTTCAATAAACAAAATACGGTTATCCAAGACGCCATCACCACGCAGACGCATGCGTCATCGGTGTGGGAGGGGCTTAATGTAAAGTAGTCTAACCTGTATGGAACTGTTAAAATGGCGTTAAACTCCATATACAAACCAAAACTAACTTTTAACTCTTCAATAGATGGCTAAATTGTGGACTTGTCCACTAGTGAACTAATCAGATATGGCTTAAATGATGGAAGTTGTCCTAGAAATGGTGAAAAATAGACCATTGTGGGCAAAGGATAAAATGTTCCAGCATTTTCTCCTCAACCCACAATGTTTTCAAAAGTTTTCTTCCTCAGAGTCGTAAAACAAGGGTTTGTTTATCAATGATAATCTGATAATGTCATACAAACAAAATGAAATTCCCCTGTTCAAAAAACAAATGTCACAATGTTAGATCTAACTGAATTAGAATACCTTGTCTGGCCATTGCATGTGCCTACACAAGACCAATTTCAGTGGAATTTGAGCACGGGACTTGCGTCGAAGTTCAAGCCCTAACCTGTTGCCCAGGGATATATCAAGTTCGATTCTTCTATGTCCAGATCAAATATATGTGCGTCTGCCGAGCAGCTTGCCCAAGTTTGGTGTTGTAAAAAAAACCAAACTTTTTAACTTGGTGCACTGTTAAAGCTTCATATTTGTAATTAGTGTTGAAATATGGCGTGAGATACACATATATCAAATGACAACTTCTTACCTATTGAAGGAAAGCAATAATCCTGTAGGGATTCCTTGTGTCTCGGTAGGTAACTCTTCATTAAAAAGAACGAAACAATTTTAGACTTAGATAGGAAGCATTTGCAGACGGAAAATCAAATGAAACTGAATGAATGATTTCTGTCTTTGAGAGAATAGAAATCTTTACCAGCATTTTCTCCTTTTTTTATATAGTTAAATGCCGTTTTGCTCGTTTAAGCAGGGGATTGTTTTGTAGAGGGTTAAGGTGGTTGATTTGTTAATTTGGAGGTTATTGAATTGATCTTAACCTGAGGAGCTGGGCTTTTCGTGGAAATGTCCGCGGACGAGGCACTTCGGAGTCTCAGACGTATACGGATTAAACCAAGCAAACACATTTGCATTTTAAAACCAATATATCTCTTACATCTCTGCAGTGGAGAGCGTTTAATTACATTGTGGAAAAATAACAAAAATCATTTCAAGCATTTTCTCGTTGTTCCTTCAAAGTTTTCCAAAATGAGTAAAAAAAGCATTGCACTTTGCTTTCAGATAATTCATCTGCGCATCTTTTAAAATCGTTATTTTTAGTTCGGTTCTTTTCGAAGAAAACGTTGGGGTATTGTCATACATGTTTTTGTGTTACCACTTAGGTTTTCTTATTTTTACAGTCTTTGTGCTACCACTTAGGTTTTCTTACTTAAACAGTCTGTGCTACCACTTTCTTTTCTTGCTTAAACAGTCTTTCTGTTACAAATTAGTTCTTCTTATGTATACAGCCTTTGTGCTACCATATGGCTCGCAACATGCGAAATGAGACCTTCGGACATTTGCGTAAGGTGTCGTCCCGGATTAGCCTGCGCAGTCCACGCAGGCTAATCCTAGACGACACTTTACAACTACATAAGATTTTGTCATACATTAGACTTTCGTGAAACAGAAAATCGCATAAAAACGGGAAGTGTCGTCTCGGATTAGTCAGACTGCACAGGCTGATCTGGAACGACACACTTTTACGCATATGTCCGAGGGCTCATTTTCGTGTGTTGCACGCCATATAGGTTTTCTTACATAAACAGTATTTGTATTACCTTTAGGTTATCTTACCCCGGAGTTTTTCTACTGAAAGAGTCTTTTTTTTACCACTTAAATCTCTTTCTAATACTGTCTTTGTGGTACCCACCAAGGTTTTCTTACTTAAACAGTAATTGTTTTTCCACTTAGGTTTTCTTACTGAAAAAAAGTCTTTGAGCTACAACTAAGGCTTTCTTACTAATAAGGTCTGTTTAACCACTTAGGTTTTGTTACTTATACAGGCTTTGTGTTACAAAGGTTTTCTTACCTTTGCACTCCGTGTTTACCACGTAGGTTTACTTATGTTACCACTTTGTTATTTTCCAACTTGGATTATCTTACTTAAACAGTCTTTGTGTTATCACTTAGGCTGTTTCTTGGTTATCTGACCACTTGGACTTTCTTTCCTAAAAAGTCTTTGTGTTACCACAATAGTCTTAGTATTGTCCTTGCTTTTCTTAACACTTAGGTTTCCTTACTTAAACAATCTTTATTTTGCCGGTAAAATTTTCTTTTCTTTAACAGTCTTTGTGTTACCACTTGAATATCTTATCCCTTTTCATTTAAACCAGTTTAGGTGATCCACAGGTTTCCTTACTGAAACAATCTCTGTGCTACCACTTAGGTTTTCGTATTTGAATAGTCTTGTATTTTCATTTTGTTATCTCACTACTTAGATTTTCTTACTTTTACAGTCTATGTTTTGCTGCTTAGGTTTTCTTCCCCATACATTCTTTGTGTTACCACCTAAGTTTTCTTACTTACACGGTCTTTGTTTTATCACTTAGGTTTTATTACTTCAACAGATTTTTTGTTACCACAGAGGTTTTCTTCCTAAAACAGTCTCTGTGGAAAAACAGTCTTTGTGTTACCACGTGGGTTTTCTTTCTAAAACAGTCTTTTTTGTGTTACCTTACCACTTAGATCTTCTTATTTATACAATCTTTGTGTTACCACTTAGTTTTTTTCTGCTTAAACAGTCTTTGTGTTAATTGTGTTACCACTTGATTATCTTACGCCTTATGTTTTCTTACTTAGATGAGTATTTGTGTCAACACTTAGGTTTTTTCTTACTTTAATTTGTGTTACCACACAAGTTTTCTGAATTAAACAGTCTTTGTGCTACCATTTAGGTTTTCTTCCTTATACAGTCCTTGTGTTATCACTAAGGTTTTCTTGCTTATAAAGTCTTTGTTTTACCACTTAGGTTTGCTTGCTTATACAGTACTTGTGTTACCACTTAGATTTTCTTACTTAGCTTTGTGTTACCACCTCTTAGTTGTACGGTCTTCGTGCTACCACTAACATTCTCTCTTTGTTTCTTTTGTGATGTTTTTACGGGTACAGCGATGACGTTACCTATTGATTTCTTATTACTTGTGCTGCTAAGTGTTGCCACCTTAGGTCTTTTTTGTGTCACCTTTCAACACTTTACCAAGCGGCAAAATCTTGAACGACAATATGTCAAAAATGATTGGATTTGTCTTTGAAAAGGTGAAAACATTCTGGGAACTCTCATTTTTTTCCTTTTTTCACAATGTTTTCAAAAGCCTTTTTTTTTTTTCTCACCGTCGTTAAAACCAGGGATTGCAGAATAAGGATGGAGATTCCGATACATGTAATGTCGTGGTGTAATCACTGATAGTTTCCTTTATGGCCTACTGACACTGTCAAGGGTCAGCCGTATTCGGTTTTCTCGCAAATACCGTCTGGGTGTACTCTTGCAGTTCAAATTATCAGCTCCTTTTTGTCACCTTGGACTTTTAAATGACTTCAAAGCGGTAAAAAAAATCCCTAAAATTTTGCAGATTTGTAACAATTTCGGTCAGAATATCTCGGAAAACTATCAGAGAGTATAGATTCGGTATCAGCACAGATCTTTAACGTTTTTATTGGTCTATCACGGAACACTGAAATTTTCATTGGTCGGTCATCGAACACTGTTACTTTAAATAGAACAACTGCGCATCCCCACTCCAGAGGCGTTGTGCCAATGTGCTACTTTTAGTACCGGTGTTCGATGATCGAGCGATAAAAATTTCGGTATTTCAAGGTAGAGCAATGGAGTTTCAGTGACCTATGGTCTCAGTCAGCACAGAACGTACTGTCTTATCTCGGATATACACTGTTGGAAAAATCTCATGAGGCTGTCTGGAGTTCAGCATTTTTTCTAACCATAAATAGAGTAGCATCTCTGCCATTTTGCTCTTGTACCACACAATTCTTAAAACATTATGGCAAAAGGGGAAATTGCTCCATGTGAGCAATTCTCCTTTCGTCACAATGTTTCCATAGTTTCTCATGTATGGAACTTTAATTCAGATTGATCCTACATGGGTGCTGTGAGAGTTGTATGCCGCAAAACTGTTTTAGGGAGTGATAATTTCTGCACTTTTCTTTGATAAAAATCATTATTTTAACATCTGATTCAATATTGATCCTTTGAGCGCCTATCAGAACTCGACTTGCCTATGCGGGCAGTGTAGATCAGGATCAGATTGCACAGAACGTGCAGTCTGATCTTGGATCTGCACTGTCCGATAAGGAGATAGTTTCGCCCAATTAATAACCTTGAAATCGCAATATTTGGGGTTTTTCTACTTATGGCTGGAAAGTTTCATTTGAGTTATTTAGCAGGCTAAGGGTTAACAATAACAGGCATTGGCATTTTACACGGTAAATCATGATGGCGTCGGAACAAACGATGCGGCGTCCCTTTTAACCTTCGACCCCCAAATGTTTTCTGGAAGAACTCGTTGATTTTGACATTTAAAGGAAGCTGCAAAATGCTTGAAAGCCTTGCAAGCTGTCTGAAAATTGCGTGGTTTTTATTCTAACTCGACGAAATATTTGACGGTAAAAATCTGAAATAATGGTAAAACCTTATAAAATCTAAATGGAGCATCAGATGAAGAACTTTTCCTCCTACAGACCATTTTTTAAACATCCTGGTGAAAGGAAAAGTAGGGAAAATGTCCATAGAGAGCAATTGTGACATTGTTTTCATGCATCAAGTCCTAATAAATATGAGCAGTGCTCTGGCAAAAGGGTGTTTAATGCACCTTCGTAGCGCATTATCAGATAAGTCAGCATATAATTATGGATCCATAAAATCCATTTTCTATTACAACCCACTGGATCGTGAGGTAGAATGGTCTTTTGACATGCCGAAAATTGACCAATAGCAAAAAGTATCGATTCATGTCAGCCTGCGCGGACTGCGCAGGCTGACATGAATTGATACTTTTTGCAGATACATGTACATGGAACCCTTTCTCACAGGGCATGGCCTTAATCATTTGATCACATGAAGAATAGCTATTTTTAGTATGATACAAGTTTTATGAATGTACACGTTTGAGATAAGCGAACAGTACTGTTATTCGTCAAAGCTCTCTAATCGTAAGCCTCACTTTAAAACACTGCTTAATTAGATTTCTTCGTGAATTTAAATGTCAGAATTGATGGTCGTTACAAAGCTGCGATATTTCGAAATTAAACCATTATATGTAAGGTTCTTTGGAACTATTTCTCGTCCGGGACGTTCGCAACAGTATTTAAAGACAGAAAAAGTAAATTTCAGTACACATTTATTACATTGAGTAAGTGTACATTATCAGTTTTACCTGCCACTTGACCGTACAACGAATTTATTATATTGCAAAAGTTTACCATTCCAACGTATATTCAGCGAAATATCCGTGTTTTATGGCCGCACAAATCGAGTACGTTTACGAAATCCAATTTCCCTTCCGAGAACCCAAAACACACTGAAAAATGACGTAACTGAAAAGTGACGTCACTGAAACCTAGGTAAAACGTGAAGTCACTACGATAGACATTCGACGTAGTTTTATTTAAGCATGGATTAAACAACTCTAAGGTAAGTAACTATTCATTTTATGATTTGTTGGCAAAGCTAAACGACCATAAGTTGTTTCAAACTGACAATTAGTTTATCATTACTTTTTTTTAACGTTGCACTCCACGGTTTGTTTTCAGGGCGATCCGACGCTGCCATCTTTGATTTTGCTTTGCTGTACCCAGCGAGCTGTCAATGTACAGCACTATGTATCAGGGGCGTATCGTCCAATCAGATCGCGAAGAATTTCTTTGTTGTATATTAATGAGAGTTAAACATACGATAAATTCTGACTCTTCAGATACAGCTATTTGATTCAAAGAATCTGACATCCGATGACTTATGAAGTAAAATTTTATTAAACTCATCGACAAACACTGAACATTAAATTCGTCAGAAGCTCGTTTAAAATCATATTTTTAGACCCGTTTAGTAAAATTTTATCGCAAAGATCATCTTAGGTCAGATCCTATATGTCACATATTTTGGACTTAGAGCCAAACTCGAAGCACTGTCGAATACAAGATAAAAGTTCGAGGAAAGGTGTCCAGAACTAGTTATTTGGATGATCTTGTATAAAGGATTACATTAACAATCGAAGCACCAAGCCCTGGTAGCTCAGTCGGTAGCGAACAGGACTTCAGGACAGGGATCGTTGGTTCGATCCCCGGCTCGGCGAATTTCTTTCCGAAGGTTGATGGTAGTCACTGCGACAGGATTCATTCCTCTCTCACCGCTGACCATTGTTTCGACGATGGTCATGTGGGAAAGCAGTCAGTGGCTTGGAAATAATATTGTGCGTAGCACTGGTAAAAGAAACCACAGGAAAGCATGGATAGATGCACTGGCCGCCGCGATATAACTGAAATAGTGTTGAAAATGGCGCTAAAGACCAGGCAATCAATCACAATCGAAGCAATGCAATGAAATCAGCGCGTTCTGACGGGAACCATACGCCTTTATTTGTAACTATAAATAATGATAGTTTTACCATTGCGCATGTCAAAAACTCTCTAATTCTCTGACAGGTTGATTACGCATTTTGCTTTTGCTTGAAATTCAACGCGCATACTTTTCAATGCAAATAGAGCAATAAATTAGCTACATTTTGTTACAGGCTTTTGTTCCAGGTTTTTTGAAGGGCTTGCCAACAGTTATGGTCTAAGATCGTGCTGTACACAGCATATCTTGTCTCCATTATTTGACTTCATCACTGGCCGTTTTGATCAACAGTTACTCTTTCTTAAAAATACATCTTTACAGCCAGAGGGAAAAAGGCTGCTAAAATTTGATAAGACTGTAGAAAGGTTCAGAATTCAGTCAGCTGTGTAAACATAAATTAGCGATCTATATGGTGTAAGGGATAAAAACATATATAGGAAATCTTCGATTTAAAACCGGAAACGTCACAAGAGTGATTGAATTCTTCGATATCCTCCAGAAAATGAAATGCATTTTCTATCAGTTGTAATCTATGCAACCTTGCAACCGTCGGGGCAACATTTGGCATGAAAATACAAGATGATTGTAGTGTTTGATAAAATAAAAAAATGAAATGGGTTAGATACTGGGTGAAAACGAGTATAGATGTATCTTTAACTTATAGGCTGAAAGGCGGAAAGCGGTACACTTGCGGACAGGGTAGATCAAGACCATACTGCACAGAACATGCAGTCTGATCTTGAATGTACTTTGTCCGAAACTGCGAGATCTTTTCCTCTTAAGGTGAACTTCAAAAACGTAATATTAACGTTGTTACTTCTGCTTGGAAACGTCTGTTTTATTTGATAAGCAGTTTGAGAGTTAAAACTGGTCTATTTCTAAAGTCCAAGACAAGCCATCTGGTTGGTTAAGGCGTTCTAGCTCAGCTAATCAGAAAACTGGTCTTATAATTAAGAATCAGGGGTGAACTTACGATGATTTTAGAAAACGGTCGCAAGAACATTTGTCAAAAATATCCCCTTAACCCTTATCCTGATGAAAAAAAAAATAAATGATACCGTCAAGTCGATAGCAAAAACCCCAATGTTGCCATTTTTAAGTTGTTTTTTTTTTTTTTTGGGGGGGGGGTTCTTTATCGGTCAGTGTACATCCAAGATCAGACGGCACGTTCTGTGGATCTGATCTTGATCTACGCTGTCCGCAAAAGGCCTTTAATGTGAGCTTAGCAGCTCAATAGTTAAATTATAAGGTAGTCAGGGGGACGCCCGTAACGCAACAAACGCAAGTGCGTGAACTGGAAATATTGGGATGAAGTCGAAGATGCTTTTTGTAACTGTAGAGGCACAAAAGTGTTCTCATCAGCGACCCTCAGACAGCTTTGGAACAACTTTAGTTTTTTTTTTTAAAGACAATTTAGAATGAGATCGGACTACCATTTGCGTAAGTGAAGATCCAAGATCAGACTGCACAGATCGTGTAGTCGGATCTTGGATTTTCAATGTCCGCTATTTTGTTAAACCACTCTAGAATTGCATTTTTCTCCTGATTTAGAAAGGTCATATATATATTTTTTTTTATCTAGTGACTTAGCGCTATATACGCGTATAAGTCTTGACTCGAGGTAATTGAATAAGTAGGTTAGCTAGCTTGAAGTTTAGCTAATTATACATTGATGTTCACCATAGTTTCCTAGATAATGAGCAATGGATTAGTTTATTATTAACTGAACGTTTTCTAAACCTCTTCTCTCCCCCTTCCCTCCCCCTCCCCCTCCTTTTTCATTTCCCATCTTCCCCTCCTCCTCCTCTTCTCTCTTCCTTTCCCCTTCTCCTCTCCCATCCCACCTACCCTTCTCTCCTTTCCGGGCGTCTGTCTGTCTGTGTCTCGCTCTCTCTCTCTCTCTCTAAATATCCACCCTATAGCCCTATAGGAAATGAGGCTGGGTCTCCAACAAAACACAAGAAATACAAGAGTGATAGTTTTAATTTTTAGTTTTAAACACTTCTGTCCAAATGTATAATTCAGTTAAAACACAATAACTTCTCAACCCTTACCCTTTGTTGTGTGGGTGTGGCCTTGCGTTTAACCCGTTACTAACAATATCTTACACTAGGCCAGATTGATAGCAGTTGCACCAAACAAATAAAACGTGGGTCAGGTAATGATATTAATATTTGTCTTTTAAAAAGTGGAAATCATTGTGGTAAAAGGTTTAAATACTGCTTACGAGTGTTTGTTCCCTTTCGCCACAGTGTTTTCAAAACCCCTCATCCTCAAAGTCGTTTAAAACATGTCTTTGTTCTGTAAAGGGTTAAAGGTAGAATGTTTCAAAATTTCTTGTAGGGAAATGAGAATAATGGATATTTGGGGGTTTTTTTGGTGAAAGATCGAAATTTATTTCATCTCGTGAACATCATCGGTAATATTTTCACTCGTGGCGCAAAGATCGAAAGTTTTTTCATCTCGTGAATATCATCGGTAATATTTTCACGAATGGAGCAGCCACGAGTGAAAATATTACCGATGATGTTCACGAGGGGAAATAAATTTCGATCTTTCACCGAAAAAAAAAAATATCCTCAGTATATTTTTCACAAATCTCTCTTACTTTCCAGTGTTTCTCTACAGGGTTATTTCTTTTCCGTATTTGAAGAGTCTTTAAACAGCTCATTCGGAAGGGTTTCGTTCTAAAAAAACTTGTGCCAATGATGAAAGTGATAATCTTATTATCAGAAAACTATAGAGTAATTCTGTTAACCCTTAAACTGCTAAGTACTACTCAGTGACCTTTTGCGGACAGCGTAGATCAAGATCAGACTGCACAGAACGTGCAGTCTGATTTTGGATCTACACTGTCCGATAAGGAGATGTTTTGCAATTAAAAATATAAATGGAATAGGAAAATTTGGGTTCTTACTATCGGGTTGAAAGTTTCATTTCACTTAAATAGCGGGTTAAGGATTAACAACGGGATCCCCTGTGTCTCAGTTGATGTATTTTCAATCAAACAACTCTCATTCGATCGTTGCTGGTAAAGCTGGTAAGATAGGAGTGTCCTTGGGCAAGACACTTCAGAGCCCTAACCTAGCACCGGTGAAACTCGAGACGTATATGAGTATGTAAGCTGTCGCCGTGATATGGCTTAAATAATGTTAAAATGGCTTAAAACACTATTCAATCAATCAATTAACTCTTTACCACATAATCTCGACTTTTAACGACCCTGAGAAAGAAGCCTTTTGAAAACATTGTGGGAAAAGGAGAAAATGCTGGTAACAAGCATTTTCTCCTTTTCCCACAATGTTTTCTACCCTTCCCAAATCAATTTTTAATTTTTGAATCATCTTTCTCTTGTCGTCTGCAAATGCTTTCAATTTGGACCAGTCTAAAATTTTGTCGTTTGGTAAAGAGTTAACCATTTTTTCCAAAATTGTTTTCTACCCTTCCAAGGACAAATCTTACATCTTTAGCTGCATTTTATTTGTCGTCTGCAAAATGTTTTCAATTTGGACATGTCAAAAATTACGTCGTTTGGTAAAGAGTTAACCCTTTACTACCCAATCCCGACTTTTAAAGACCCTAAGGAAGAAGGCTTTTTGAACACATTGAGGGAAAAGGAGAAAGTGCTTGTGACCAGCATTTTCTCCTTTTCATACAATGCTTTCTACCCTTCCCAATACAAGTTTCCATTTTTTTAGTCAGATTTATGTTATCGTCTGAAAATACTTTCAATTTTCTAAAATTGTATCGCTTTCGGTTAAAAGATAAACGAGCCAAGGAATCTGTCAGCACTAGATTTTATTGTACAGTTTTGTTGAGGAATTGGCCTATGGATTTATGATCTGATTGAGTGTATGGCGTGTAAGGCCGTTTTCAACATTATTTAAGTTATATCGCGGCGATCAGCGCGTCCATCCATTCATTCCTGCACTTCGTATAATATTCTTCCCAATCAACTGGCTGCTTTCCTACATAACCATCGTCGAAACAAAGATCAGCGGTGAGATAGGAATGAATCCTGTCGCAATGACTATCGTCAACCCTCGGAAAGAAATTGGCCGAACCAGTGATCCACTGTTCTCCTGTCCTGTACGCTACCGACTGAGCTAATATCATAGATTACGGACTTATTATCGGAAGTACGAACACCATAGTGGGGATTTTTCACCTAATCTGATATAGAATCTGTTCTCTATCCCGGTTAATATGAATCAAAATTAAAGGGGCGTATCAAGACGGTCTTATAATATTTCACTACAAGCAAAAATAAGGTTTGCTTTCATGAGCCACTTTTATCACAAATTAATAGTCCTCATCAGATGACCGAATTCCTAAATCATGCTTAATGCGGGGTAGTGTCATTCTCATTAAATGATTATAAAGTTCATGATTTTCACGGTGTCACAAGGCCTGCGACGTCGGCGAGGTGGTTCTCTTTTTCCGTCGTGGTCGGATTTCCTGTCCGGACAGTGCGTCTAAAAGTTCCTGCAGTGTGTCTCTTCTGTCGGGTCGGTTTTGCCTGCAGAGGAGGGGCGTGTGGCATCCTGGGGGTCCCGGAGTGTCTGTTGTGGAGCCTGCGTAGCCTGATCTGCAACGTGTTCATCCTGTTCATTCTGCCAGCAGGCTCCTAATTGTCGAGGTTGCTGCACCATGCGTCTCTCCATGTCTCCTATGTTATCGACCTCTCGTTTGAAACAAGCATTGTTAATTGTATAACCTTGCGAATCATACACGTTTAAAAAGGCTAACTGGTGTAGAATACTTTTGAAAAAAAACATTGTGCTAAAAGGAGTAAATGCTCGTAAAGAGTCTTTTCTAATTTTCCTATAACATTTTCTACCCTTCCTAATACAGTCAGTTTAGCCATAGTTTATTTGTTGTCTGCAAATGCTTTCAATTTGGATGGGATCAAAATTTTGCGATTTGGTAGAGTTAAATAAAATCAATATCTACATCACAGTGTAGGACCGGAAGTGTACAGTGTTTGGGATTGTATGTGACTTCGGATTCTGTACTTAGTGGTTAAACATTGTGTTCATACTGTAAGCCAAACTGGCGCTTTTTCATTTATTTTGATAGCTATAAAATATTCATATCCAGTTATTTATTTGTTTTGTATAGACCATATCAGGAACATGTAATAAGCAATGTAAATCTTTCTTAGAGCAATGGGGATGCCTTGATCGGTTGACCGTGCTAAAATTACAGATGGTTTCGTCCCAAAACAATGCCGTTTTATATTCGATTTCTCAGCCTTAAAAAGCTTTTTTGTCAACTGAAAATGTATGAACATTTTCGTTATTCATATTTTTGTGAAAACGTCAAGGTTTGGTAACAAAGTCGACTACAATCTTCCTTATTCTTTGTTTAAAATGGCAAAAGTGAGAAAAAAAATTGTGCAGTCACTTGTATGCGGTTAATAGATCCCAAGCGACCGTACAAACACCAAAACAAGAAATTTGTACAGCCAATTGTAAGCGGTTGTACAGTTGCCCGAGTGCACTTCTAATCTCCCTTATCCTTTGTTTAAAATAGCACCTTGAGAAAAGAAATTTGTACAGTGACTTGTACACGGTTGTACAGCCGCTGAGATCTGTTAACCGCTGACAAGTAACTGGGCAAATGTGGGCAATCACTTGTAGGCGGTTAATAGATCTCTGGCGACAGAACAACTGTCAAACCAGAAATTTGTACAGCCACTTGTAAGCGGTTGTACAGTCGCCTGAGATCTTTTTAACACTTACAATCTTCCTTATCCTTTGTTTTAAATGGCACGTTGGGAGAAGAAATTTGTACAGTCACTTGTGAGCGGTTGCACAGTCGCCCGAGATCTATTAACTACTTACAAGTGACTGTACAAATTTCTTTTCTCAAGGTGCCATTTTAAAGGAAGGATAAGGAAGATAGTAGTCGACTTTGTTACCGTATCTTGACATGATTTCACAGGAGTATGAATATAGAAACTTTTTATACATTTTCAGTAAAGAAAACAGGATTTAAATGCTGAGAAATGGAGTAAAAACGGCATTGTTTTGAGACAAAATCAACTGTATTTTTAGTGCGGTCAATTGATCAAGTCACCCCAATAACTGTGTGGAAGTCTTACTGCGCACATAAGTGTTCCTGTTCTGGTCTATTCATAACAAACACATACAATGTAGCTTGATATGAGTAATTTATGATAATTTGAAAAATGAAAAAGCACCAGCTTGGCTTACCGTGTGAGCACAATTTTTAGCCAATAAGTGACAGACCGTCACTGTACTGAATCCCAAGTCACATACAATCCCAAATAATGTATACTTCCGGTCCTACAGTGTGATGTAGGCATTTATTTCATTTAACTCTTTACCAGTTGACAAAATTTCGATCCCATCCAAATTAAACGCATTTGCAGACAACAAATAAACTATGGCTAATGTGATAGGATTGTTTTATGAAGGCTAAGAGACATTATAGGAAAATGAGAAGTCTCTTTACGAGCATTTATCTCTTTTACCACAATGTTTCTCATAAGTACAATGCATTCTACACCAGTTAGCTTTTTTAAACGTGTATGCTTCGCAAGGTTATACAATTCACAATGCTTGTTTCAAACGAGAGGTCGATAACATACGAGACATGGAGAGACGGATGGTGAAGCAACCTCAACAGTTGGGAGCTCCATATCAAGCCCGCTGTCAAGCCCGCTGACAGAATGAACAGGATCAGGCTGTGCAGGCTCCACAACAGGCATCCCGGGATCCCTAGGAAATCCAACGCTTTGCTCTGCAGGCAGTCTGACCCGATTGAAGAGACACACTGCAGGAACTCTTAGACACCCTGTCTGGACAATGAATTCGACCACGACGGAATAAAAGAACCACCTCGCCAACGCCGCGGGCTTTGTGACATCATTCGTGAAAATCAAGTACTTTACCATTATTTAATGAGAATGACACTACCTTGCATTAAGCATAATTTAGGAATTCGGTCATCTAAGATGACTTGTAACCCTTAAGAGCGCCAAATAAACCTATCAGATACTTCATCCTAGAAATACAGCCCAAATAATTGCAATTTCATGGTTGCTTTCCTCAACAGTGTTTCTGCAAAGCAGACAGTGTAGATCACAGCTAAGGCTGTACGTTTTGTGCAGCCTGATCTTGATCTACACTGACAGCAAAGGCAACTATAGTCATGAAAGGTGTTTTAAGGGTTAATTTGTGATAATGAAATATTGATTCAGTTTAACCGGGATAGAGAACAGATTCTATATCAGATTAGGTGAAAAATCCCCCGTAGGAGTACTTGGGAAGTATTCATGGATCATTTAAAGTCATTTTCATTCGAGCCATCGACCCAGGTCAAACCTGCGCAGTGCGCGCAGGCAGACCTGGGTCGACGCTTTTTGCTATGGGTCAATTTTCTGCATGTCAAAGGACCAACCTACCCCATGATATGATTCAGTCTGTTGCTAGACATAATGCGTTTCATGGATCCATAATTATATGATGACTTGCTTGCTCTCTCTCTCTCTCCATCGAAAATTCAATTTATCATCACATTTTTGTATCGAACCAATGGTTTTGAGGAGACATATGGTCCGTTGCAGACACCCTGTAAGGAATTGTAAAGATAGAAGTCCGTGTTCCAGCATCATATCTATAGCCATCAAAAGTATCTGTAAACTCCGGTATCTGACCGACACCTTCATCATTATCACTTGTAGAAGACGATGACCAAGAATCATGTTTTGACAACGAAGATGACTCCGATGTAACAGAAGTTGGTGGAATTGGTGTATTCACATTTTTGTCTTCGGTATTTTGTTCTATGTTTTCTGAAACTTTTATATCTGGTGAAAGTTTTCCTTTTCTTGAGATTCTAGAACCTCCATGAGATGTTTTGTTTGTATGAAACAATCTGGGTACTTGTTCACTTTTCCTCCTCAATAGTCTTTGTCCCAAAGAGAACGAATGTGTTTGTTTTTTGGACTCAGTCGAACTTGTCCTGCCTTGATTTTTGAAGGAGTTACTGTTGAATAAAGGTTTACGTTTGTGTGCTTCTGAAGGTCCAACAACACCATCGTCGTCAATAGGATGAACTCTCCTATCTAATTTTATAGGTAAAACAGTTTTTGGCCAATCGTTACAGTTTAGTTTATCATTGCGAACAGATGCAAGGGAATCCGAACGTTGCGGGAGAAAGTTTATTGCATCTCCGAGCGATGACCCCTCTTTAAAAATAATTAGGTCATCACTAGAACTTGAATCTTCCGAGTCATTGTCAAAATCTTTAAGACTGGCTTTATAAGCGTCATTTCTATCGTCTTCGTGAGTATCTTCATGAGATTTATCTATCACTATTCCAGAATCGGCCACGCTTACTTTTCCCTCGGATTCGCTGGCTACTTTTATCTGGTTGGCGTAGTCAGGAACGGTCACGTCATGGGACTCTCTGTGTTTATTGTCTGGTTCAATCAGCTTTTGGAACTCCTTGTCGTGATCGGTTGTTTCTTTGATCTTGTCATTCAGTCCAGTCAGCCAGAACGTTTTCATGATTCCTTTTCCCTAATTTGTAAAAAAAAATGAGTCATGCTCTGTGAAAAGGGGATTTAATGCATCTGCAAAAAATATCGACTCAGGTCAGCCTGCGCAGGTCAGCCTGAGTCGATATTTTTTGCAGATGCAGTCCGCGCAGGCTGACGGCAGACCTGGGTCGAAATTTTTGTTATTGGTCAATTCCCTACATGTCAGGGGACCATTCTATCCCATGATTCAGTTGCCTATTAAATATAATGGATTCTATTGATCCATAATCATATGATGATTTGCTTCGTATAATGCATGACGGAGATGCAATAAACCCCCTTTTGCCAGAGCACGGCTCAAATACAAGCGACATATATCCATCTTAAAATAATATTGATTCTGAAATCGGTGAAATCTTATTGATTTCTGTTATACCTAAAATCACATTACGAAAAGTTGGCATTAATGCCGAGTTTGTCAAAGGTCTTACGTTCAAATAATTTGCAAAAGGCTAGTTGTATCGACTTAATGTCCTCACGCATTCCAAGTGTTTCAATGGTACTTTTATTTGTTCTGTTATCTGTGTTTGTGGTCAGTGGTCGAAGTCTTCTAGGGACGTATTCACGAACTATTTTAAAGACCAGCAATCTGATTGGTTATTATATTCTCTCACGGCCAATCAGACGGGTTGTCTTGGATTTAAGAGCTAGACCGATATTTAATACTTGTTGCATTAAATTAAAGAAATTGGCATTCTCAATCAGTGCTATAGAGGCAGATATTGCATTTTCAAAGCTGTGTTTTGTCAGAATATCTGACAAAGAAGCAGACAGCGTAGATGTAAGATTAGACTGCACGTTCTGTGTGCACAGTCTGATCTTGATCTACACGATCTGTGCATCCTGATCCTGATCAACACTGTCCACATCAGCTATATAATTCGGTTTCAATGCCTCAAGTATTGAAATGGTTTGTGAGTACGTCCTCTAATTTGCTTATACAAGGTAACAAAATTAACCAATTGAAAGGCTTGTTATAATAGAAATTAAGTGGCGTAAAACTGCTGTTTTATGAACGCCTATGAATGCAAGTTTTGGCATCTCTTTAGTCAGTTAAATAAGCCCAAGTAGTTGAGCAATAGATTTGTAATCTTGAGATACTTGGGGGTGTTAGTTCGATTCCAAAGGCTTGCCTCTAAAATTACTAATTATCGTTCGGTGAGACTTGAAAATCTAGGTCCCGTGTGAGGGTGCTATCTATACACCGAGCACGTTTCAGAAGCAGGTGTAACTAACGATGTGTTTCGTCCTGTTTCTTGCACTATCTCCCCACAACATATAAATTGTTTCGTCCTGTATCTTCCACTATCCCCCCACAACATATAAATTGTTTCGTCCTGTATCTTCCACTATCCCTCCACAACATATAAATTGTTTCGTCCTACAACATATAAATTGTTTCGTCCTGTATCTTGCACTATACTCCACTTCATAATCTTTTTCTCTGTATCTTGCACTTTCCCCCTCACACAGGCAAATTAATAACGCCCAATTGGGCGACGACTGGCGACTATAAAAGCAAACAAGTTTGTCAACTTAAGTACCAGAATATATTCTGGCAAAGGATTTTACCTTGATTTGAAGTTCACCTCGGTCCTCGGTCATGAATTTAGGAAATGCGTCCAGAGATTTCTTGGTGCTTGGACTTATGTGAATCTTGAGAGCTGAAAGTGTAATAAAATTAATTCCCTGTTAAACAATACACGGTTTTGATAAAAATTTTACCCTAAAAGCCTACGAATGTCAAATTCTTTTTAATCATATGTATCTTAAGAGTTTTAGTTCACGATGTGTTCAAACATAGGCCTACTTGTACATGTGAATTGAAATTCACGTGAAGCCTGTTCTTTCTCTGACATGTATGTACATCACTGACGAAAAATAGGTCCTATGACACTTGCATACAATGATTTTGTTTTTTATCTAAAATGATTAAATTTGCGGCTTTGTCTCAATTTTCAACCTTAAATTCACAGAGAATTCGTGGTCAGCAATGTTTTAGAGCTGATGCGTATGATTTCAAAGCGTTGACCTAACACGGGACTTTTTTGTATATTTCAAATGTGTGTAAGATAAGAAAATTCGTAATGGGTGAATCACACTGAAAATAGGGATATTTATCACATAAAACCTCCTTCAGCAATGTATTAAACTCGTGGCTTATTTTAGATAATATCTTAGTTATCGAGTTTTTTTTTTGTCCCGGCTCTGATTATTTTTGTAGTTATGCGCGCGTGAAGCCGGCGAAACGAACCCCAGCACGTCCCGGAATATGTACTACTTCGCCATTTCGAGGGAAAATGACGTCGTTGTTGCTAAGACGTACACGTGTGGAAAATACTATTAATTTCATGTTTAACAACAACAAGAAATGGAGTAGAAGTTTAAAATGAACAAAATTGAGGAACTATGTTGATTTACGCCCTCTATAAACGGTTTCATCCTACTTTCGATTTAAACGTCACAGAACTATTTCCTTGTGTATGTAAACATTTCAAACCAAACTACATCTGTAAACATGGACCCGTGAACGGTATAAAGCTGAAAGTGGTGATGCAGGATACTTATTTGTCCGTCATTCGTTTTATGTGATAAATAGAATCGTACATTCGTGTCTATGTATTATCATTTTTATCAAACTCGTTAAGTAAAATGTATATGACTCTCGCCAACGCTTGCGTCATATAATTTTAGTCAACTCATGTAAGATCCTCTATTTGTGTGATAAAAAGACATACATTTATGTTAAATTTCAATGGTGCTGAGGGTTTCGCGAACGATCTTTCCTAATTTGTTAGGTTACCAGCGTGTCCGTTTTCAGCTTTTTCGCAGGAATGTGCAGAGATCGAAGGTGATGTGAAATGAAATAAGATACACTTGTTTAGCTATTTCAGCGCTAAACATATTTGAGCCATGCTCTGGCAAAAGGGGGTTAAATGCATCCCCGTGATGCATTTTACTCAGCAGGTCATCACAATCATGGATCCAAAAAATCTAGCTTGTAAAAAGAACAGACTGATTCATAAGGTATACTGGTCCTCTAAGCTGCAGAAAATTGACCAAAACTAAAAGGTTTCCAGCCATGTCAGACTGCGCGGACTGTGCAGGCTGACATGAGCCGATATTATTTGCATATGCACTTAACCCCTCTTTTCACAGAGCATATATAATTCGACCTCATTCGACGGCTGCAAATACAATTCACTGGAACTGAGATGTTTATCTTACAGGCTAGACTAGACGATATAGATCCAAACTCAGACCCCGCGTTATGTGCAGTGTCATCTTGGTCTTTCTGCAAAAGCCATTGTTTTCACATATGGCGCAGAAAGGCTTGATGTTATGCCTTAACCTATTACTGTAGACATTAGTTTGAGAAATATTGAAAACTGTACCAAAGGGCAAAATGACAAAAACGTTTTAGGCAGGAAAAATAGTTTTTGAATGATATAGGAAGCATTGTGGGAAAAGGAGAAATTGCTCTTGATCTTACGTTTTCCGTTTGATTCCATACGCGATGCTGTGTTGACAGTGTCTCCAAACAGACAGTATCTCGGCATGGTAAGGCCGACAACTCCTGCCACAACTGGGCCTGTATGTAAACCTATATTACAATCAAATGAAAGAATATAAGTCAGTTACTACCCCTTATTCCTGTCCAACGTTAAGACCTTCATAACCCGGCCGATTTCGTAACGACTTCTAAACTCGTCTTTTCCACTTGAAGCACTGTCAGTCACATGATCTTAAACATAGCAGCGCCCATGTCAATCGATTAGAAACATCATAAACTATGGTAAAGTTATTCGATTGTATCAATTTGTTGGTAAAGACTGCCAACGGAATTGATAGATCGCGTTAAAAATTGAACGTACTAGCTGTTTGTCAACGGAAATGTATTTAGAAACATTTCGATAAAAATTGTGACTCGTTTTCTTTTTTTAAGTGGATCCTTACAATTTTAAGAACAGTAAAGCGGTGTACTTCCGAAGAAGAAATGTACCGTGTAGATGCATATCATCTATCGTAATACATCCGAGAGATTTGATCAACGGATCACCCGAGGTTTGCCGAATGGCGTTGCAGAGGTACGGCAATTGTTGACAGAAGTGTGTTGTGTAGACGGCAAAGATCAAAATCAGCTAAAAAGGAGCCTGCAGCCTGATCTTGAGTCTGTACTGTTCACGACTCGTTTCTTATCGCTCGCTCTTCATGTTGAAGTTCCTATCCATCTTAACTCCACCCGCCATCACAGTCACGTGATAAAGGTTTACAGCTAAAAAGCGTTTACTCGTACCTATTCCATTAATCGAAGTGCACTTCTTGAATTAAAGTAATGTATAGAGCTCAATAAAAAGTTTTTCGTGTCCCGAAAACAATATCAGAATGCATAAAATCTTAAATTTGACCTTTGATCAAAAATGTTTGTTATCAATATTCTTAAAGCCACAATAGCGGTCAAAAGTAAACAATGCGGATGTTAAAATGCATTTGAATTTAAATCATTTTTTTTTTTTTTTTTTTTTGAAAAAAAAAAAAAAATATATGAAAATTATAGCGAAGATGACAATCTGTTATTGTATAGTTGGTCCAAATGTTAGTCGCTGGCAGTAAAATGAGTTTCAAAACCAGGTAAAAAGTAAATACGAGATAGAGCGACCTGTCAACATTTGACCTACCTTTGAAATTTATTTTCCTGCCAGCGATTAAAATTACATATTGTAATCTTACAACTAAATTTTCATACTTTTAAATGGTACGGTTTATATAAAAAAAAAAAGGTTAAAAAGTCGAAAACTAAAAGTTTTACCAATTCGAATTTCCAGCTGTTTCTCCGGTTTATGAGGGATTTTGAAGGTCAACACGTGTTGTAATATACTTAACGCCACATAGGATATTTCTCGGACGTGGAGTGCGCCATTTTTCTCCGGAAGCCCGCTTACAATCATGTATGCATCACCAATCGTCTCTACCTAAGTTTTGGTAGACAAAAAAAAAAACATGAATAATTTTGTCGGCCATATTGAAATCTGGTCGGTCCATTATGAGTCATAGTAGCCAAGATCTTTGCAAGGACATGTTTGATCTTAATTGTAATTTACTCCCGTACAACAATATTTCATTAACATGTACTTCATCTTAACTGTTAATTTCCTTAAAGGCTCAGTAGCGGCCAAAAGTAAATAATACGGATGTTAAAATGCTTTTAATTTCAAATCATATTACTTAAAAGTAGGGAAAGTATTGTAGTCTACGGCTGGTCCAAAAGTTACCAGTTCTCTCTACCTTTTGTTTACTTTTTAACCTGGTTTTTAGATTCATTTTCATGCCAGTGATTAAAACTTTGACTGATCATACAAAAACAGATTGTCATTTTCACAGTAATTTACTTACTTTTAAATGGTATGATTCAAATTCAAACGCATTTTAACACCCATAAATGGGTTGCTCCAGTATCAAGCCGTGACCAGCCAGGTCGACTATGATGTCTGTATAGAGAGTAAATATGTATATTTTAATGGTGATGGATAAATCAGGTAGAACTTGAGAGAAAAAATCAACATACCTTGTATACGTCATAATGACCAATGATGTCATCAAACATTGTGTATAGGGCATTCAATAGTTCTACAATCTGCAAAAAAGGAAACTCAGTCATTAGAGGACGTTTGAAAACATTGTCCGAAGAGAAAAAAATGCTGGTAACTGGCATTGTCTCTTTTTCCCACAATGTTCCTACCCTTCCAAAGACAAACTGTGTCATTTGAGCCATCCTTAATTTGTCGTCTGCAAATACTTTCAATTTGCGCACATATTAGATTTTGTCGTCGGGTAAAGAGTTAACAAAATATAAGACGTTACAAAATAACCCTATGACATCAAAATCCTTATTCGATGCACATGCTTTACCGCTCAATCCCGACTTTTAACGACCCTGAGAAAGAAGCCTTTTGAAAACAATGTGGGAAAAGGAAAAAATGCTGGTAACCAGCATTTTCTCCTTTTCCCACAATATTTTCTACCCTTCCCAGAACAAACTTCAATATTTCGGTAACATTTATTTTGTCGTCTGCAAATGCTTTCAATTTGGACCAGTCTAAAATTGTGTCGTTTGGTAAAGGGTTAATGGCTATATTACACTAAAAACAAGGGAGGGTATGTGATAAAAACGAACGCGCCATTATTTTTACCTTCTGATGAGGTTGGTTTGGATATCATTAGTTAATAAGTCTAGGTAGTGCAAACTTATTTAGCATAGAGACTGTGCATTAGAAGTACTACAAAGATCAAATTGAGTATAATAAAGGACTAAAGGGAAATAATCTATCGATGTTCTTAATGCTTTGATGTACCTGGAGTGGAGTGCTCTCCCCTGCCAATGTCGTGAACTCGACAATGTCCGAAAAGTAGATAGTGACAGAATCAAACGCTTCTGCTTGTACAGATCGTCCAAATTTCAAGTCGTCAGCTACTTTCCTGGAATGTACGACATTTGTATCTGTCACATTTTGTAGTTATCAAAATATGTAAACTCTTTATAAAAGTTTTGTATGCATTAGTACTCTCTCTGCTTTCGAGTGATGTAAATCATAATAAATCTTGGTGGAAGAATAAGTATAGGTAGGTTCAATGAATGTTCACTTAAGGGGTCAGTTGTAAATGAGTCATGAATGTTCTGTCAAAAGGGGGCTTAATGCTTCTCCGCGATGCATTATACCAAGAAAGTCATCACATAATTATGGATCCATAAAATTCATTCGAACAGAAAAGCTAAGTCATGAGGTAGACTGGTCCTTTGACTTGCAGAAAATTAACCAGTAGCAAAAAAGTTTCGATTCTGGTCAGCTTGTGATGACTGCGCAGGCTGACCTGGGTCGGTACTTTTTGCAGATGCATTACACCCCTTTTTCACAGAGCATGGCTCATTTGAATGTTTGAATATCTAGCCCTCGGAGCGCTGAGTTCGTAATATAAGCCCTTTCCTTTTAAGAGGAAAAGTCGAAAACAAACAGAAGACAATATAGACCCAAGATCAGACTGCACGTTCTTGACCAGAATTTGCCACAACAACAGCACACAGTGTTGATCCAATATCAGACTGAATGTTTTACAAAACAGAACACAGTGTTAATCTAAGATCAGACTGAACGCTGTTGACCACAATGTGTTACAAAACAGCACACAGTGTTGATCCAAGATCAGACTGAACGTTTTTGACCAGAATGTGTTACAGCACACAGTGTTGATCTAAGATCAGACTGAACGTTCTTGACCAGAATGTGTTACAAAACATCACACAGTGGAGATTACGAGACTTCTCTATATACCTTGGAAGCATTCTGTACAGCAGCTGGTCCGTTTTTCGCTTCTCGTCCTGTAACTGTTCCGTTCTCTCGGCCACAATGTCTTCCAGATTGTTTGTATATTTCTCCATCATCACGATCATATTGTCGACAACACTTGACTTTCTGTAAATATGAAATATTTGAGCCTTGCTCCGTGAAAAGGGGATCTTAATGCATCTGCAAAACGTTTTGACCCAGGTCAGCCTGTGCAAACTGCGCAGGCTGGCCTGGGTCGAAACCTTTTGTTATCGGTCAATTTTCTACATGTCGAGGGACCTGTTTACTTCATGATTACGTCGGTTGTTATACAAAATGGATTTTATGGATCCATAATAATGAGGTGACTCGGTATTCTATGCCACGGAGATGTATTAAATCGCTTTTTACCAGAGCATGGCTTAATTTTGATTTCGCGAAAACTCAAGGACCGTATACACTGGCTGCCGTTATGTTAACGTTGTGGTTCAAACCTTGCTTAGTAAATATTTTCTCCGTCGTTAGATGTAAGTCTAAGTAGGTCTCATTTTTTACTACTAAGCCGGTAAGCATTGATTCGACTTTGACTATATGGGAAAGCAGCCAGTGGCTTGGAAAAGGTGTTTTACGTGTAAATGGTAAAACGAAATACCTGGGCTGCATTTCAATAAACTGCTTAGATTGACGCAATTTTAGGGATTGTGGGGACACATATACGAGCTCTGCTTTACCCAAAGGTATGAGCTTGCGTAAAGTTAGGTAAATATTTACTAAAATAGAAAAGTTATGCGTTTTAGTGAAACTTGTTTTCAGGCTTGATGCTTGCTTACCTAAACTGCGTACGCAGGAACGCATGGTCAGGTGCAATGGCCTTATCAGTATTTCTGAAACATGTCGAAAACTGCGTAAAACTCAAAAGAAAAAGACTTACTTGTATGGATTTATTTTATTTAATGTTCTGAGCACAGCTTTACTTGTCGGTCGCTGCTCGATATCCTCCGCCCAGCATCGACGGATTAGATACTGGAGATTCATTCGGTGATTTTCGGTCTCCACTTCGAGCTGTGGGATTACCGGCCGGAAAGGAAAGTCGGCAGTTTCCGGATTGGCTACTTCATGAATAATTTCTGCAAAAAATAGCCATACCTCAACCAAAACCTTGAAACGAAGTATAGCTCGAACTGAAGATAAAACAGAGTTTAGCAGCGCAATAATACAAACATCCACATGAAAGTATACATGGAAAGAAATAGTTCCTACGATACCTTTTACATATTTCAGCTATGCTCTGTGAAAAGATGGCTGAATGTGTCTGCAAAAAGTAAAGGTCGATACTTTGTACCATTGGTCAATTTTCTGCATGTCCAACGCCCCTTCTACCTCAGGGTCCGTATTCACCAACCATTCTTAAGAACGTTCTTAGACTTATTCTTCAAGATTTTCCAAGTTTGAAAGCAACACAACTTCTGATTGGCTAAACCATATGGTTTAGCCAATCAGAAGGTGTGTTACTTTCAATTTTTTTTTCAAATCAGCTGGTTGTTTACCAAAATGGGTTTTATGGATCCAAATTATGTAATGACTTACTTAGGATCATGCATCGCGGAGATGCAGTAAACCCCCTTTTGCCATAGCACGACTCATTTGTTTCTATTCATTTAACTTCTATTCTGCAACGCACAACTATCGATAAGGCTGCGGAGAGTGCCGACCTAGATCAACCTATGCATAGTTGCATTTTATGTGTTTGGCTGTACCAAGTGGTTAAACCGATCAGAAGTTGTGTTACTTTCAAATTTAGAACATTCTTGAGAATAAGACTAAAAACATTCCTAAAAGTAGTAGTTGGTAAATATGGACCCCGGTCTCTTTCTTTTTCTTGTTATACGTACACCACTTTTCCCATGTCAATGGCTACTTTCCGACATAAGCAAAGTCGATAGTATATTTAGCAGTGATAATGAAATGAGTTATGCAACGTTGACATTCACTGATATATATAGGATCTGACATGAATTGAAATTTTATCTCAAAAGTCAGCGAATATCAGATTCTTTTTATCACATAACGATATTTCACAAATTATCAATCAGAAGATGCAAAACCATCTATAGATGCCTGCGTGGTAATCCATACAAAAAAACCCATTCGCCTTGAGTACATCACACTGAAAATAAGGGAGGTTATGTGATAAAAGTTAATTAAAAGCGGGTTACGAAGTCACAATCCTTATATTACCGCCCGTGTATGTTATCACAGTAGGTTAACATCAAAGGCATACCTTTTGGCGATTTCTCCTCGTCACAGTAAGGTTCATTTCGACATAATATTTCTTTTAGAATAATTCCAAGTGCATAGATATCCGCAGCTTGTGTGCCTGAGACTGCTTCACGTTTTAGTACTTTTCTTAGAATCTCTGGCGCTGTCCAAAATAGCCCTGGAAAATATAGTATTGTCATATGGATGTATAAATATTTCCATCGCAATTAATACGGATTATAACCTTATAGTAACTTTACTGGTACTTGTATTTCCTTCGAGCAGCGTGAGAAAATTTAAATATTGCGCGAGACTTAAGGTCTAACGAGATGTCAAAATTTTCTTACGCAGCGAGAAGCAAATACAAGCACCGGGAAAGCTACTACAGCATAAAATTCTTTTATAATACTAACATATTTCAACAAGGTATTACAAAATATTGACAATTTTATCCTCAAACTGTACAAAAATGAGTCTTACAGGTTTGATGGACAATAACTTCTTTTTTAAGGATGGCGGGTGACTATTATAGCATAAATTTTTGGCCAATCAGATTGCAGGCCAGTATGAACGTATTACGGTAGTAGGTAGCGTCATCATACCATATTGGGAACCGTGCTTGACACTGTAAATACGGTTTTTTTCCGTCATGTCCGATTTCAGCTCGGCTGTTTTCGAAGAAAATGTCGAGTTAATGTCGTAGCCCCGACATCGCCTGCGTCTTCGTTCAAAATTGACATTTTATAATATCTCTCTTTTTTCTGCGGATGTTTGCTTCAAAGTCGGAGAAGTTGTTAACTATCAAAACGGAAATCCATACAACAGGGGCAGGCAACCATAAAAGTATCTTTGACACAGTTATGCTCCTTTTTTCAACATAAGATTTTCAAAAAGCGTTGACATTTTATATTATCTTTGTTATTACTGAACATTTTTCCTTCAGACTTGGACGAGTTGTAAACTATCAAAAGGGGATCCGTACAACGGGGGCAGGTAACCATCAAGTATTTTCGACTTAGAATTTTCACTAAAAATAAAGCAACCGCAGCCGGGCGTTGCCACCTGCATGCGGTGCTCTTGTTTTTCTTATCTTACACAAATTTGAGATAAGCAAAAAGGGCCGTATTAGGTAAAATGCTTTGTAATCTTACGCCTCAGTCTTAAAACATTGGTGATGCAAATTTCTCTGTGAAACTGTCAAAATCGCGTAGTACTACTTTTCGTCGGTGATGCACACACACACGTCAGAGAAGCAGTAGATTTCATGTAAATTTCAATACACATGTACACGTAAGAGTTTGTCTTAATACAGCATGAATTGAAAATCTCGAAATACAGTTATGTAATAAAAAGAATCTGACCTTCAATGGTTTTTGCGGTGAAATTTTATTAAACTCGTCGACAAAAAAAGTTAATAATCTCGCCAAAGGCTTGCTTAATAAAACATTTTCTAGACTCGTTTAATAAAATCTTACCTCAAATGCCAACTCATTTCAGATCCTATATATCTCAAATACCAAAACATGTCAGATCCTGTATTTATGACAACTCACGTGCGAAGTAAGCATGTTCACCCATTTCCTCTTCAGTATCGTCGAGCAAGGACGACAAACGCCTCAATCCAAAGTCGGTCAGCTTGCACACCCATCGGCTGTCAATCACGCAGTTCGAGCTTTGAAGTTTGCCGTGAAATTTGATATGGCTTTTGTGGATATATTCTAAACCCTGGGAAAAACAGTCGGATAAAAAAAAAGCTGCTATAGTGTTTATTAAAATTTCAATTAATTTTCTGGACAATGTCGATCAAGATCGGACTGCACAGAATGGTAGTTTGGCATTATTTTTTTTAAATAAGACAACCAGTAAATCGGTAAATATATTAGACTGAGAATGAAATTAAGAACGGTTGGTGAATACGAACCCAGATTTGTTTAAGGGGATTTTAAAGTGGCTGAAATCTCAAAATTATATATGAAGATGTGACATCGGAATGTGCTGACAATGTCTCATTTTTATGACAACAATAATATTCTCGAATTTTACAGGATAAATAACGTGTACTCACTTGACATATATCTATAGCAAACGATAACTTGAACATCGTGTCTAGTCGTATGTCGTCATTTTCTATGACATCCTGTGATAGAATAAATATTATGGCAGAGATTTTAAACTATTCGTGTCTACAGAAGATATTTCAAAGATCTTCGCAGAGATTTTAAACCATTCGTGTCTACAGAAAATATTTCATAGATCTTGGCATAGATTTTGAACCATTCGTGTCTACAGAACATATTTCATAGGTCTTGGTGAAGATTTTAAGCCATTCGTATGCACAGAATATATTTCATAGGTCTCGATGTAAGTTTTAAATCATTCGTGCCAACAGAAAATGTTTCATAGATCTTGACAGAGATTTTAAACCATTCGTGTCTACAGAAAATATTTCATAGATCGTGACACAGATTTTAAACCATTTGTGTGTACAAAAGCTATTACATAGTTCTTGGCAAAGATCGTACACCATTCTTTTCTAGAAAAGATATTTTACAGATCTTGGCATAGATTGTAAACAATTCTAGTTTACAGAAGATGTTACATAGATCTTAGCAAAAGTGTTATACATTTGTGTATACAGAAGATATTTAATAGATCTTGGCAAAGATAGTTAAGCATTCTTGTCTTCAAAAGATATTTCATCGATCCAGCCAAATAGTAAACCATTCTTGTCTAGAGAACATATTCATTGATCTTGGCAATATTGTAGACAATTCTTGTCTACAAAACAAACTTATAGATCTTGGTTATCTATTCATGTGCATATAAAATTTCAAACTCCCTTGCAACTGATTTTCCAACTCATACAGCTGAGAGAATAGTATTTTCTTTTCTATGGTTTTTTAGTTTGTAGCAGACTTTATTAGACTCAAATTTAACATGAATAGAAATGATATATCATGCTATACTATACCTGTATACTGCCTTTATTGCAATATTCCCATACAGAACATATTTTCTCCGGTGTGGTGCACACTCCTAAAAAATTGGTCAAGTTCGTGTGCTTGAGTTCAATCATCTGTAGAGAGACAAAAAGGTTTTTGCTCTGTAATATTGTACCAGTGAGTACATGCAGTAATTTTCAATGTGGTCGTTTAACAACGAATTACGCCGTTTCCATTAAAAATTCAACCTTTAAGCACCATTGGCAAAAATAGGGGCTCATTCGGAAGGTTTGCAGTGTGCAGTCTGATCTTAGGTTTATACCATCTGCTTGCTATGTCAAGCTGTGTGAGTATTTAAATTGACGACTGTTCTTTTTTACCAGCATCTGCGTTAGACAGGAACGACAAATGACTGGTCCAGAAGCGAGCGTCCGCACGTCACGACACTTCGACCTGGCCAGTACATACGTCTTGACCATCTTTGCAATCAGTTTCGACAAAACGGATTCTAATGCCGCACAGTATTCATTGAAGCAGAAACCCTATTTAACGGTTACATTAAAAAATGATTACTCATTTATGTCGTCAAATCGACTTTTTGCAAGTTTTATCATATCTACAAGTAGACGCATTCAAATTTGGACTTGCGTTTCTTTACCCATGCATTATGTTGATGCCAGCGAAAATTCCGTACGGACAACAGGACACCACATATTAGTGATGATTTTGAATTTTTTCGTGGCCTTCTGCATTTTTTTTTTGCATTTAAATCTCTAGAAATACTCTTTGGTCAGAATTACATAAACTCAAACTGTATGCTCACGTTTCTCATTTCTATTGCAAAGGCGCGGTCTGTACTGACACGTTTTCGCTTGCTTCTTTTCACCGCAACAATGTTACCCTTGTACAGGGCAACAGTCGTAAAGATCTGTCCTCTGGTGATGACATTGTGCCTTGTGGAACTTCCGCTTAGTATGGTCCCCCGCATACTTCCACAGCTAATGGTGCCGACGCTTGGTAACGAGCGGCTGGAAAGCTGAAAAGAAAACCATCGTGTTTGGATGCCAAAAATAATGCAACTGCACTGTCGGAGGACTTTGTTTGATAAGATTTTGCCTAGCTATTTACAGCAAAACAAATTTTTGACTAGTTCAAATTGAAAGCATTTACAGACGACATATTAAAAATGGCTCAAATTTGGGTTTTCGTTGTAAAAGTTACAAATCATTCGTCTCTCACCTCTGGTGCATTTGAGGAAAGTAGTCAGTGACTTTGAAAGAAAGTCGTGTCATTACTGGTGTGAGAAAGCCATGAAACACATGCGTAGACATGTGCACTGGCCGCCGCAATATAACCTGAGCTGTTAAAATGGCGTTTAACTCCAATACAGTTTATTTAGCATAGAAAGTAAAATTAAAACTTACTTGACCCGAGGCGGATTTGCCTTTCCTGCCGACCGTAAAGTTGAGATCTTCATAATTAATCCTCCAGACACTTTTCAAACCTTGTTCTCCCCTATACCATCTGTAAGTGGAAACGAGTTTTGTCGTGAGTTTTTGCAATGCTAGTTTCCGAGTTCCGGTAGCGCAGTCGGTGGTATACAGGACTTGAGAACAGGGAATCGCTGGTTTGAATCCCCTGCTCGGGCAATTTCTTTCCGAAGATTGTTGATAGTCATTGTGACATGATTTATTCCTCTCCCACCGCTGATCATTGTTTCGACGATGGATGAGTAGGAAAGCAGCCAGTGGCTTGTCAAGAATATCGTACAAAAGTACTGGTAATAGACACTCCGGAAGAGCGTGGAAAGGTGAACTGGCCGCCGCGATATAACTGAGATAATGTTGAAAACGGCATGAAACATCATGTAACCAGTCAATCATCAGTGTTGATTACAAGTTTAGGCACTCTTGTAGAAAGTTTAGTAAAGATCGGACGGTACAGAATGATAGCACATGTGTAGGGTCAGGGATACAGCAAGGGCCAGGCTTCACACACCCCCACTCCGCAAAAAAAAAATAAAATCTGTATTGGCCTTATCAAAATTTTTCAACTTCTATCCCATTCTACTACACTCAGTGTTGTGTCACGTGCCAAAATAAGTCTATTCCTATTGCGAAGACACTTACGCCTATCGGCTATATATAAGAGTGATTCATTTAACCTAATACTACTGTATAAACAAACAAGTAAACGAGCAATCAAAGCTTTCTCACAAAATCCCGAGTTTTAACGACCTCGAAGAAGGAGCATTTTGAAACATTGAGGGAAAAGGAGAAAATGCTGGTAAACAGCATTTTCTCCTTTTCCCCCAAGGTTTTCTACACTTTTAGAGACAAATCTTATCATATGTACCACATTCAATTCATCGACTGCAAATACTTTGAATTTGGACAAATCTAAATATTTGTCGTCTGGTAAAGATTTTAAATATAAAACACCAACCGGACAAACAAGTATTCAAAGCTTTCTCACCTGTATATCAAAAACAAGATAAGTAGTACAATCAACATTGCGCCGCTCACTGTACCAATGACAATCTCGTAGGATTCTGGAATACAGATACATGTACCAATAATAAACATCGCAAAGATTAAATCAGTAGGAATAATTATAAATACTGCCACACTTTTAAGTTATTAGCTGGATATTACATGTAGTATACTATTATTCCATGCTTTTCGGTAGCTTATCGAGAAATAATGGTGGATTACAGTTTGATATTTCATGGTTATGACCAGTAAAAGATACCGATTTCATACTTTCTAACTCTTCAATTGAAGGTGGAAACAGTAGTTGCCGCGCTCTAATTATCTAAGTAAACAGCGCGTGCCATTCAACTACAGGAAAATACAAGTTGGCTTCTTTAAAAAAGAAGCCAGGAGAGGTCAGCATCGTTGTTTTCAAATAGCTTACTGCTTTTAATTTCAATATATTTTGGTACATATGAAATAAGTAAGGCATTATATGACTGCCGCTGTGTAAAAAGGAGAAACCTCTTATTCATTACATGACAGACACGTGACCTTTTTCCCACGTTTTCAAGTCGCGTGATCTTTTTTTCCCGCGGTGTTCTCTTTTTCAACGAAATTCTTTTTTTTTTTTGTGCGTGTAGCTTTATTTGTTTAACGAAAAATTACAACCACTGGAAAGGTCATTTGCAATCAAATCAATATAACAAATCCTTTTTGAAAACCGTCATATAAAAACAAAACACGTCTATTTCCAATTTCAGTTTTTTGAATTCGGTTTATTTATAAAACCATGACGAAACAGACTGTGTATCAGAACGATTTCGTAGAAAAGCATGGAGTTAGGCAGCAATTTCTGAGGCAGTCTGCCTTTTAAACTCGCCACTGTTGGAGAGGTCTGATGACGTAATTTACGCGCATTTACCCTATATTTCTCCCGCTTTACATAATATTGTAATGCGATGCTATGGGGGGGGGGGGGGGGGGGTACGCCTAGGGGAATTAACGAAAACAAATTTACTGGATTCTGATGAAAGTCCCAACAAAAAAGGGATAGAAGAATGAAATAAACAGAATATTTGTTGGGTTTTTTTTTTCGGTAAACTTCCCGTGAACTTCATCGGTAATATTTTCACAAGTGGCGCAGCCACGAGTGAAAATATTACCGATGAAGTTCACTCGATGAAAACAAATATCATCTATGTAAACTTGGTAATTATAATTACATGTATCAAAATCATGACACTGGCAATTATAAAAGTTATGATGCTGATCATGAAAAATGGCTATACTTGTAAAAGTGATGATAACAGTCATTATCATGACAGAAATCATTATAATGACAAAAAATCATATCATAAAACCAGCTGAAACAATGATTAGTTAACTGTGATGTCTAACTAACCCTTAAGCTGCTAAGCACGACTCACTGACCTTTTGCGGACAGTGTAGATCAAGATCAGACTGCACAGAACGTGCAGTCTGGATCTACACTGTCCGATAAGGAATTATTGTTCTCCGAAAAACTAAGTTTGAAAGAACATTATTCAGGTTTTTACTATTGGATTGAAAGTTTTATTTAACTTATTTTGCAGGATAAGGGTTAACATGCGCCACCTGCAGACCATAATATTTTCATCTTGCAGCGGACATTTTTTTAGTGTGACAAAAGAAGAAATCGTTAAGAGCATCTCCTCTCGCCCTCGCATATATTAATGAACCACGCTCTATGAAAAGGGGGCTTAATGCATATGCGTATAGTATCGACCCAGGTCAGCCTGTGCAGTCCGCGCAGGCTGACCTAGGCAGAGACTTTTCGCTATTGGTCAGTTTTCTGTATGCCCAAGGACCAGTGTGCTCCATGATTCAGTCGGTTGTTAGACAAAATGGATTTTATAGATAAATCGTTATATATTGACTTTCTTGGTATCATGGATCACGGGGATGCATTAAGCCCCATTTTGCCTGAGCATTGCTCATTTATGTAATGCATCGCAATCCATACTAATTTTTTTTTTTTTTGCTATGAACGAATCCAAATTCGTCTGTTTTAATTTTTTCAGGAGGCAATATACTAACCAACATACATAGTGAACTTCGTAAAAACTACATAAGGAAATATTTCCGTGTCCGACCGAATATGTTTAAGTTATTACAGCTGCTTAATTCAAGTAATGTAAGAATCTTATTAAACCTTTCCCGTTTTATTACCTGTGCAACAAAACAGAGATTGTCATTGTTGAATACAAATGTGTAATAACTGACATAATGTTGAAAACGGCGTTAAACATCAAACAATCAGTCAATCATTCCCGTTTATATATTCAGCTTTGGCCTGCTAAATAAGTGAAATCAAAGTGTCAAGTCGATAGTAATAATCACAATCTTGCTTTTTTTAAAGGTATTCTAATGGGGATACATCTTACCTGGCAATGTGGATCCAAGATCAGACTGCACATTTTGTGCTGTCTGGTCTTGATCTACAGTGTCCCTAAAGTCCTGAAGTCGCGCATAGCAGCCCAGGGGTAAAGTATTATTTGTAAGTTTCAATATCTCTAAACTAACAACGGATCGCTGCAAGTTGTCTAATATTATGCATTGTATTCGTCCCAACTCACAATGTTTTAAATTACGAACCATTTTAAGTTGTATGTTTCATTGCAAAACTTTTAAAAATTGAGAAATTTGACTAGCGCCTGTAAGCTAGCAACAGAATGTTGTAAGTCGCTTTATATTATGCATTGTATTTGTCTTGTTCAACACTATTTTGGAGCAATTTTATGTCTCGTTCTCCATCCTATCTTTTTTCTATTCCATTATTTTAGATGTTTTCTAATGTAAAGTTCAAAAGTGACAAATTATAGTGTCCGTTTCACGCTCAGTCCCCCTCAAGGTGTGATGTTCATGTACTATACTAGTTGGGGGTACTCATTAAGTATTGTAAATGTACTATCTCCTTTTTTCCTCATTATTTTTGAAAAACGGTAGAAACTGGCTTTTGTTCTACTCTAGGAGATTGTTATTGTACACGTCACATGACCACAGGTATGGTAAAATCATTTATTGTATTACAAGATACATGTATATGTATACGTAATAAAGTATGTCTATGATATTCTATGATATGATATAATAAATAAAACAATATAGAAAAAATACTTTTGCAGTGAACTCGTACATTACTTACGGTGATTTATGAATGAATTATCATAAACCAAGGTACTTTTCTTTCACTCTTTTCTAATTTAAGCTTTCAATATTAATTTATAGTTTCAGACATATACCACAGCATAAAGTCCATACTTTTCCAACAACTTGTCCCGACATGCGATGAAAATAAAGGATGTCCTATTGAATATCAATAACGCTGGTTACCCGCTCCGTGCAGTGACTTATTGACTAGAAACGGGACGCAGACAATCTTTTGTCCCGCTACCTGAATCCTAAATGCAGTAACGTTCAATAATTGACACAGGTAACAGTCGCCTTTTCTCTCTCTCTCTCGTTTGTTTAACCCTTTACCAGATAACAAAAATTTTGCCTTGTCCAATCTGAAAACATTTGCAGACCACAAATTATAGTTGCTCAAAAATGAAATTTGTCTTTCAAAGGGTAGAAACCATTGTGGAAAAAGGAGACAATGCTTGTTACCAGCATTGTTTCCTTGTCCCACACTGTTTTCAAAAGCCTTCTTCCTCAGGGTCGTTTATTAGGGATTGTGCAGTAAAGAGTTAACCCTTTATCACAGAGGCTTTGGACCTGAACGGAAAAAGACTCGGAAAACGTTGTGGAAAAGGGAGAAAATGCTGGTAATCAGCATTTTCTCCAAACTTTTCCTGCAATGTTTTCTGCACTTTGAAAGACATTGCCCAGCACTTGAACCTCCATTATTTTGTCGTGAAACTAATTCCAGTTGAATTGAATGGCGTTTTACGCCGCTTTCAAATTCATTTCATTCAAATCACGGTGACAGCTTACATTTTCCTGGGCTTCACCAGTACTTGGCTAAGGCTCCGAAGTTTCTTGTTCAAGGACACTCCCAGGAAAACCAAAATGCTTCAAGTGATGCTCGAACTCAGAGCCTCTAGATTACGAGTCCCACACTTTACCACTGAACCACGCAGGACCCCGAAAAATAACGATGCTCTGACAGAGCAACATCTCCACGTGTCGCAAGGTTTTTCAGACCTGGGCCCGTATTCACCAACCATTCTCAAGAGCAATCTTAGTCTTATTCTCCATATATTTCCAAATATGAAAGTAACACATCTTCTGATTGGCTAAACCAAATGGTTTAGCCAATCAGAAGTTGTGTTGCTTTCATAGTTGGAAAATCTTGAAGAATAAGACAAAGAACGTTCTTAAGAATAGTTGGTGAATACGGACCCTGTTCTACATCAAAGCTCTATTTTACTTTTCTGGTGATTTTATTCTATAGAATTATTCAAACTTTAGCTACATGAAGCAAGTAAAGCCAACCCTTTCCCAGACGACAAAATTCTACTAGACTTGCCCAAATACAGACGACAAGTTAAATATGGTTCAAATAATTGGATTTGTCTCTGGCTGGTTAGGAAAATATTATGGGAAAAGGAGAAAATACAGGTTACCAGCATTTTCTTCTTTTCCCACAATAGTTTCAAAAACTTTCTTTCTAAGGGTTGTTAAAGTTAAGAATTGTGTTATAAAGGGTTAAAGTATGCATTATTGAATTTTTCAGTCGATAAGATAAGCAAGTATCACACGTCACAAATTCCAATATGAGTTTACGAGTCTAAAACTCGTCGAAATGCCTCCAGCGTTCGTCGGGTCATCAAGTCTTCATACGAATGAGCCATGCTCTGGCAAAAGGGGGCTTAATGCATATCGGTGATGCATTATACCAAGCAAGCCATCACATGACCATGGATCCGTAAAGTGCACTTTGTCCAACAACTGATTGAATCATGAGGTACACAGGTCCTTGGGCATACAGAAAATTGACCAATAGCGGAAAAGTTTCGGCCCAGGCCAGCCTGCGCAGAGTGCGCAGGCTGACCTAGGTCGATTCTTTTCGCAGATGCATTAAGCTCCCTTTTCATAGAGCATGATTCAAATACTTGTAACGTTATTATTTTTTTTTTTTCCCCAAAGGACAAAAAAGCAGTAGGTTATTGTTTCTTATATGAGGAATAACAGCTGCTGCTTAGCTTTTTTCGAAAATTCATGCTCCTTCGAACCATCTGTTGTCATTATGTCTTCTTCACCCTTTACCCCACAATCCCGAGTTTTAACGACCCTGAGGGAGAGGCCTATTTAACAGCATAGGGGAAAATGCCAGTAACCCGCATTTTCTCTATTTCCACAGTGTTTTCTTTGACAAATTTCATGTTTTAAGTAACATTTAATTTGTTGTCTGCAAATGCTTTCATTTTGGACTAGGCTTAGATTTTGTCGTCTGGTAAAGGGTTAACATGTTTTGTAACAGAGTACAAATCTGTTGATTTCATTTTTTTTTATTTTCTGCAGAATCATTCGAATTTTTGTAACATGAAAGTTCCACAAGAAAGTAATTGTTGAAATGCTGATTTTTTTTTTTTCCCGTTGACTTGATATGCTAGAACCATACATACAAATTTCAATAATTTATCGTGCTTAAAATTCTACGAAAAGAAACAAGCCTTCGTCTGGTCATCACATCAACATTTGAGCCATGCTGTGGCAAAAGTGATGCATGATACCAGGCAAATCATCACAAAATTAGGGATTTATAAAATCCATTTTGACTAACAACCGGCTTCATTATGAGGTAGATTGGTCCTTGGACATACAGGAAATTGACCAATAGCGAAAAGTTTCGGCTCAGGCCAGGCTGCGCGGGCTGCGCAGGCTGACCTGCTTGGATACTTTTCGCAGATGCATTAAGCCTCCTTTTCACAGAGCATGGCTCATTTCTTTCCTTTTCATTTTTTAGGACGTTAAAATAAGTTAAGCATCAGTTATGGTTGCTCGTATTAGCAATTAAAGTGTCGTTTAAGTTTGTTGAGAAACAGATTCATTGGAATTTATTTCAAGAATTAACTCTTTCTTAGACAACAGAATTTTAGCCTGGCCCAAATTGAAAGCATTTGCAGACGACAAATTAAATGCTACTCAAAAGATAAAATTTGTCTGTCATAAGGTAGAAAACACTGTGGGAAAAGGAGAAAATGCTGGTATCCAGCATTTTCTCCTTTTCCCGCAATGTTTTCTAAGGCCTTCTTTCTCAGGGGCGTTAAAAGTCGTCATTGTATGGTAAAGGGTTATACGATAAAATTCAGACTTTCTGTATCGCATTAAGCCTTTACAAAACAGTCTCGAGCTTTCACGACCATAGTGAAGAAATCTTTTGAAAACATTGTGGAATCAGAAAAAAATATGGTAACCAACATTTTCTTTTTTTTTTCATATTATTTCACGTCCTTTCGTAGCCAAATCCTATCACTTTAAATATATCTTATATTTCGTATGGAATTGCTTTCAAATTGAACCAGACTGAAATATTGTCGTTTTGTAGAGACTTAACCCGTAAGCTGCTTATGGCGACTCACTGACTTTTCGCGGACAGTGTAGATCAAGACCAGACTGCACAGAACTACACTGTCCGATATGTTATTTTATTTCCGGTGAAATCAACTTTGAAACTGCAATGTTTGGGCTTTTACTATTGAGTAGAAATTTGGGTTTCATTTATTCAGCAGCTTAAGTGTTAAGGTCGTTCGCTTAGGCATGCAGAGATGTACTGCTTGCCATGACATAACAGAACAACAATGTGAGACGCCAATACAACGTTCAACGTCAAGCATACATTTTTTTTTAACTCGATATATAATGTTACAAACCGTGGTCAGGTCCCTCGGTCGGACATTTTTCATTGAAAAAACCACACAGCGGGACATCCGGGGGATAAAAATCGTCCGAGGTTCGACCGTCTCCCCACATGATACTGGTATGTGATATATTCTACAACAGAACAAAGTACAGAAAGGATATTCTCTGGTAAAACGGGGTTTAAAGCTTCCCCGTGATGCATTATACTAAGCACGTCATCACATAATTGGCGTGCAACACACGAAAAGGGGCATTCGGACAATCGCGTAAAGTGTTGTCCCGGATTAGCCTGCAGAGTCCCCGCAGGCTAATCTGGGACAACACTTTACGACTACATAAGACTTTCTCATACAGTAGACTTTCGTGAAACAGAAAATGCAGCAAAACGGGAAGTGTCGTCTGGGATTAGTCACAGACTGCACAGGCTGATTTCGGACGACACACTTTTACGCACATGTCCGAAAGGCCCCTTTTCGTGTGTTGCACGCCAATTATTAGGGGTCCATAAAATTCATTTAGTCTGACATTTCACTGAAACTGGAGGCAGAATGGTTCTCTGAAATGCAGAAAATTTTCCAATAGCAAAATGTTTCGCCACAGGTCAGCCTGCGCGGACTGCTTAGGCTGACCATGGTCGATACATTTTACAGATCCATTAAACCCCATTTTCACAGACCATGACTCAGATTCAATGTATCAGTTATTATACCCTAGCAGTTAACTTAAATTTCCTTGTATCCCCAGGACCATTTGTCATGTGTATTAATTTGTCCAACTAAGACCAGCTAATGCGAGAAATCCTTTTCTTCTCGAAAAAACTTTATTGGGCTATGTGTAATTAACCCATTTCCATGACAACCCATTGTTAAATGTGCAGTAACTGGGGTACACTAAACAAAGACTAATATCTAAGTATATTTCAGCTTGTATATTTCTAATTGTCTGTTTCTATCTTACCATTCTTGCGTTGCTAGTATATGGGTCGATAGTCCACCGTATTGTAAGCACTTGTTTAAATGTTCCATCAAGGTCAAGGTCATACACGAAAAAAGATGGCTGTCGATCTGCTCTTAAATTCATTACCACGTCACCAGATAAACCTGAGAAAAAGATAGTTGCATGAATGATAAATTTATTATTGGATTTACCATTCAAACTGATGTATTAAAGGCACAATGGCGGCCAAAAGTAAAGTAATGCAAGTGTTAAAATGTAAAATTTAAATCATACCGTTTAAAAGTATAGAAATTATTGTGGAGATGGCAATCAGTTATTTTACGATCGTTCCAAGTGTTAGTTGCTGGCAGGAAATTGAATTTTAACATCAGGTAAGAAGTAAGCAAAAGATAGAGCTACCTGGCAACTTTTAACCTAGTTTTTTTTCCCGTGCCTAACACTTGGGCCGGCAGTACAATGACAGATTGTCATCTTCACAGTAATTTAAATACATATTCTTTTAAACGGTATTAATTAAATTTGTCTTTTAATACCCTTATTGTTTACTTTTGGCCTCTATTGAGCCTTTAATCAAATCATTCAACCGTTATTTAAAAGAAATGCAAGGGTCCAGTTTTACAATGCTATTTTTGTCAGTGTATACCCTATCATATTGGACTGTGTAGATCTAAGATCAGACTGCACGTTCTGTCCATACTATACGCAGAACTATAAGCAAGAGCTACTACAAGCACCAATGGTGGAGAATGGCTTAATAGACACATGTATCTAAGTCAAAGTTAAATGTGGTGTCCGTGGTTGTGAGGTAAAGCGTCGGCCTCGTAACCACAACCGAGTTCGAATCCCTGGAGCGAGTGTCAACTTTGGGACTGTTCAATGGCCCAAACATTCGGCGCGAGTACTGGTGTAGTTTCCAGGGAGCAGAATCGAGAGAAATTAGTGTAAGTTGCAGGAACTTGTTTCCCAGTCGATGTTAAATAAATATGTTTAAACGAAAATAAGTGAAATAGCAATCCTACTTACCTTTAAAGCTGACATAGGTCGAGAATCGAAACAGATCTAGCCCAGCTCGACTGAAGTTAGACCCCATAGATATGTTCACAACATAGGCATACAACACCATGGCGTCGTGCAAGTAAGGGGCGTATTCGTCGGGCTACAATTATAATTACAAATCAGCCTTCCTCTATGAAAAGGTGGTTAATGCATCTCCAAAAAGTGACGATCCTCCGTATTCACCAGCCATTCTTAAGAATATTCTTAGTCTTATTCTCCAAGATTTTCTACATTCGAAAGTAACACAACTCCTGATTGGCTAAACCAAATGGTTTAGCCAATCAGGAGTTGTGTTACTTTCAAATGTAGAAAATTCTGGAGTACAAGACAAAGAAAGTTCTTAAGAATGGTCGGTGAATACGGACCCAAGTCAGCATGCGCATGTTTTGCTTTACGTAAATTTTCAGCATGTCCAAGAACCATGCTACATCAGGATTAACCCTTTCCCAAATAAGCCCTGGTTTTCACGTGTCTGCAGTACAAGTCTTTTGAAAACACTATGGGAAAAGGAGAAATTGCTCGTAACGAGCAATTTCTCCTTTTCCCACAGTGTTTTCTACCCTTTTTGAGAACTTTCTGCCATTTTCATCAAATATAGAATTGTCGTCTGCAAACTCTTTCAATTTGGACCAGTCCAAAATTTGTCGTTTGGGAAAGGGTTAAGGCCGGTTGTTAGACATAATAGATTTTATGAATCCATAATATTGTAATGAATTGCGTGGTGCAATGAATTACAGTGATGCATTAAGCCCCCCCCCCCCCCTTTGGCAGAGCATAGCTCTATTACATAATTAAATGTTTTGGCCATTTTTCTTTAAATCTGATAGGAAACCATCTTCTTCTGGAAAAGCATTGGTGTTTGATTCCTATTGGCTTGTAATTTCCATTTAAATTGCCCGCCTGGGTGGCTCAGTGGTGAGCGTGTCGGACTCATGACCTGGTGGTTGTGAGTTCGATACCCGGTTGAGGCGAACTTTCTTTCCGGCGTATTTTCGCCTCTCACCTCTGCTGAAGCATGTGAGAAAAGTAGTCGGTGGCTTTGGAAAGAAAGTTGTGTTAGTACTGGTGTGAGAAAGCCAGGAAACACATGTGCGTCACCGACCGCCATGATATGACCTTAGCTGTTAAAGTGGCGTTAAACCCCAATACAACCAACCAACCAATCCATTTAAATTATTTAGCAGTTACACGTAGATGGTAAAAGATATGGTACCGCATGAATATACTTACCTCAAGTGGTGCAGGCATATCGGTTCTGCCTTTAAATACTCTGTTGTAGGCATCGAACGAGGCGTTACGCCATACGGCGTTTGGTACGGTGCTATGACCAAGTACAAACTGTAAATGTAAAGAAAGTAGTATTAGTAGTAAAAGTAGTAGAATCTGAGAAAAATTTAAAAAGCAGAATCGTGATCAAGAAATATAAAAAGTACCACTTTCCGATTTGTACAATTTAATACATACTTCGCTCAGTGGTCTAGGAGTCGATATGTGACCTAGAAATCCTGTTCCGATGTGTTAGTCGCTGGCAGAAAAATGAACTCTAAATCTAAGTAAATAGTTGCTCTGTCTGTTTTTACATGTTGCCTGGTTTCAAAATTCATTTTTCTTTCTGCCAGCGAGTAACAACACTTGGTCAGACCATACAATAATAGATTATCATCTTTACAATAATTTCCATACTTTAATGTTACGATTCAAAATTTAAACGCGTTTTAACACCCGCGTTGTTTACTTCTGGCAGCAAATTGGGCCTCAAGAACATGTGACTGGGATGGACAGTCAAATCTCACAAGTATGAGTTTTGTCCATCAATATTGTGTTTTGTTATTTCATCGGTAAGTTCATTAATTTTATAATAGCAAAAATATCGTGTTATCAATCCAGCGTCTAGACAGATCACTGTTGCTATATATAGATGCTAGGTATGACGCCGAGTCAACGTATGCATGACGGCGATGTCAAAAACACACATGGCAAAAGTTTAACCCTTCACCATAAAGTCTCGAGTTTTAACGACCTTAGAAAAAATGCGTTTGAAACATTGTTGGAAAAACAGAAAATGTTGGTAACCAGCTTTGGATTTAGACAAGTCAAAAGAATTTGCCGTGTGGTAAAGAGTTATATAGGTATACTCGGCAAAAGCGTTCATCATACTAGGAAAGAAATTTGACCGAATCAGGAGTCCTGCTTCCAACCTAAGGATTTCAAACCCTGTGCTTCACTACTTTGAGATCGAACAGCTAGGGCTCCATATTTCTCCCAGATTGTAGAACTTACGTAGAGAACATTTTCGAACCCTTGTCTGGCTTTGAAATCATTTCCGTCGGCCGCCTTCCACAGCCGGTTGCTATGGAGCAATTCATTGTCCCTGTGGTCTTCAAGCTCAGTCGCTGTGAACAAAAACTGGTAATCTCCGCCGGCCATTCCAAGGTCGTAGGCTCGAATCATGTAGTTGCGTAAGTCCTCTTTTGGTATAACCAAAATAATAACTGAAATTATGAAATTTCTGATTGAGCCAAAAACGTAAACGTATTCTGGGGCCGTAATCACCAACCATTCTTTGAAGCATCAGAAGTTACATTACTTCAAATACAGAAAAATCTTGTTCATATAACTAAAAACATTACTAATAATGGTTGGCAAATTTAGGCCCTCATTTTAGTCTACACTATTTGCGAAGAAAATGTCTCGATAAGCAGGATTATGGGTTAATTAATTCAACGTATAACGTAGAAGATTTTACTGCATTACATGTTTTTGCGGTAATGCGCCCTTAACTTCCGGCTTGACTTCCGTTTTAACATCAGGGTCCGTATTCAGCACTCATTCTTAAGAGTATTCTTAGTCTTGTTCTTCTGAATTTTCTAAATATGAAAGTAACATAATTTCTGATTGGCTAAACCATTTGGTTTAGTCAATCAGACTTTGCGTTACTTTCAAATTTAGAAAATTCTGGAGAATAAGACCAAGAACGTTCTTAAGAAAGGTTGGTCAATACAGACCCGTATCTTGGCCTACACTGTTTGCTACGAACAGGTCTTGATTATGGGTCAGTAAGTTCAACGTATAAAATAGGAGATTTTATTTTCATTACATGTTTGGCGGCAATGTGCCCCTTAACCTCCGGTTTGACTTCCGTTTTAACATCAGCACATGACAACAAAGACGAGCTAAAGCCTGACTTTAGAGAATAACCTAAAAGGAAATCTACTTACTTCTCCCTTCATGTTTGATATTGTTTAAAATGGCGTCTATGATGTCATCAGTGGCATTACGTCGTACGTTTGAATAATGGTGGGCGATCGTGTAGTTGTTTTGGTTATGCTGTTTCAGGGACTCCTCAATCACAGCGGCCCCGGCCTCGTATGCATCACCGATTGTTGATATCATTATGAGACGTTTCCATTTGAATTGGTAGTAAAATTGTACCATCAACCCGCCTTCAATGAGAAATGGGAGCACATTACGAAAATCACATAATAAATATGTGCAATGCTCTGTGAAAAGGGGGATTAATGCATCTGCAAAAAAGTATCGACCCAGGTCAGCCTGCGCAGTCCGCGCAGGCTGACCTGGGTCGAAACTTTATTCTTTTCGTCAGTTTTCTGCATGTCAAAGGACCGGTGTATCTCATGATTCATTCAGTTGGTAGACAAAATGGATTTTATGGATCATAATTATGTGATGGTATTATTGGTATCATGCATCACGGAGATGCATTAAGCCCGCTTTTGCCTGTGCATGGCCCTAAGGCGTTCGTCGTGTAGTTCCCTTTGCAATCAAAACGACTCGCGAAAAAAATACTTATTAATGCAACTCTTTACCAAGCGACAAAACTTTAGAATAGTCTAAATTGAAAGCTGTTGGGGTCGACAAATAATCTGATCCATGCTTTGGCAAAAAGGGTCTTAAATGCATCTCCGCGATGCATTATACCATGTCAGTCATAGCATAATTAGGGATCTATAAAATCTATTTTGTCTAACAACCGGCTGAATCCCGGGGAAGAGTGCTCCTTGGACATGCAGAAAATTGACCACTATAAAAATGTTTCGACCCAGGTCATCCTGCGCGGACTGCGTATGCTGACACGGGTCGATACTTTTTGCAGATGCATTAAGCCCTCTTTTCACAAATGCATGGCTCAAATGTATGTTTCAAATGATTGGATTAGTCTTTGAGAGGGAAGAAGCTACTGTGGGGAAAAGAGGTGGTTGAAATGCGGGATTGTTTGGTTAAAAAATACTTTCGGACAACATATTCGTGGAGTCCTGCGTGGCTCAGAGGTAAAGTGGGTTCCAGCCTCACTGGATCCACTGGGCCTTCCGTGGGTGTGTCCTTAGGCAAGACACTTCAGAGCCCTAGCCTAGTACTGGTGAAACCCAGGAAATACATTTATACGAGAGCTGTCGCCGTGACATGACTGGAATAGTGTTAAGAGCGGCGTAAAACACCATTCAATCAATCAGTCTCCCTATTTGATAATGGCCGAGCCACAGAAGCAGGTGAATGACGTTTTTATGAAACAATGGTTGCGAGACTGAACCTCGATTTGACAAACATACCTTCACTGTTCTTATGAAATGTGTCTATTTGTTTATTCCTTCAAATGCTTGTTTACGGCACATCGCACGTTTTCTCCTTTCCTCACTATGTTTTGAAGCTTTTTAGAGAAAAATCTCATAACTTTAGCCACACTGAAGTTGTTGTCTGCATATGTTTACAATTTCGACAAATCTGAAATTTTGTCGACAGTTAAATGGTTTACATTATATTGAATTTGTTCATGCAAGAAAGCAGCCAGTGGCTTGGAAACATTGTAGTGTAGCTGCACAGTCAACCCATTTACCACAAAATCCCAGGTTTAACGGCCCCTTAGGAAGAACGCTTTTGAAATCATTGTGGGAAAAGGAGAAAATGTTGGAAACCAGCATTCTCTCCTTTCCCAACAATGTTTCCTATCTTTTCACGGAAAATTTACATCATTGTAGCCGCATAGAAGTTACCATCTGCAAATGCTTTCGATTCAGACATATCTAAAATTTGATCGTTAGGTAAAGATTTTACGGTATAAACTGAATACATTAAGATTTTTTTTTTCTAAGCCCACCCGGGTAGCTCAGTGGTTAGCGTATCTAATTCGTTACCTGTTGGCTGCGAGTTCGATATCCGATTGAGGCAAACTTTCTTTCCGGCGATTTTTCGCCTCTCACCTCTGATGCATGTGAGAAAAGTAGTCAGTGGCTTTGGAAAGTTGTGTTAGTACTGATGTGAGAAAGCCAGGAAACCCGTGCTTAGGTGCACTGACCGCCGTGATATGACCTAAGCTCTTAAAACGGCGTTAAACTCCAATACAAAAAAAAAAAACTTTTGAAAAAGCAGCCAGCGGACTGGAAACATTGAAGTGTTGTAGTACTGGAATACACGAATCATTTCACTGACCGCCGTGACATAGATTCCAACAAAAATACTGTTTAACATACAAAACATATTTGCAAATATGTTTTGGTAATCTGAAGTGTTTCTAAAACATAAGCTTTGAGGAAAGCAAACTGAATCGGGAGGGATTAATGATTTATATACATAACAAATATTTCGACGTTTTTCACCCATCACTTAACGCTTTTAGGTATTTTCTCCTTTTCCCACAATGCTTTCTACCCTTACAATAACATTCACTGTCATTTTAGCAACATTTGATTTGTCGTCTGCAAGTGCTTTCAATATGGAAAAGTCCAGAATTTTGTCGTGTGGTAAAAATTTCAATGCATGAAAAATAATCTTCTTTTACCAAACAGTCCCCAGTTCTTAGGACCCTTAGGAAGGAAGACTTTCGAAAATATTCTGGGAGAGGGAACCAGCATTTTTCTCCTTTCCTCACAAAGTTTTCTACACATTCAAGGACAAAGCACATCAATTGATTTACATTTAATTTGTCGTCTGCAACAGTATTCAATTTGGATGAGCCCAGAATACCGTCATGTGGTAAAGAGTTGTCCTAAACCCTTTACCACACAATGCCGAGTTTTAATGACCCTGTAGTTGACATGTTTTGAAAACGCTGTGGAGGAAAAAGGGAAAATGCTGATAACCAGCATATTCTCCTTTACCCACAATGATTTCTACCCTTTCAAAGACAATCCCATCATGTGAGTCACATCTACCTTATTGTCTTCAAATGCTTCAAATACGGACAGATTTAGTTAAGAAATTTGTTGTGTGGTGAGGAGTTAACCCTTTACCAGACGACAAAATTATAGTCTTGTCCAAATTGAAAGCATTTGCAGACGACAATTTCAGTGTGGCTCAAATGGTGCAATTTTTCTTTGATAGGGCAGAAAACATTGTGGGAAAAGGAGAAAATGCTGGTTACCAGCATTTTCTCCTTTTCCCACAATGTTTTCAAAAGGCTTCTTCTTAAGGGACGTCAAAAGGCGGCATTGTGCGGTAAAGGGTTAACCCTTTACCACACAATCCCGTGTTTTAACGACGCTACGGAAAGAGGCTTTTGAAACATTGTAGACAAAAAGAAACTGCTGGTAACCACCATTTTCTTCTTTTCCCATAATGTTTTCTAATATTTCATAGACAAAATCCATTATTTCAGCAACACTCATGTTGTCGTCTGCAAATGCTTTTAATTTGGCCAAGTCTTAAATTTTGTGGTGT